>CM043731.1:28424998-28441998 GCA_023968675.1 Taenia pisiformis
CCGCTAGGACTGCTCGCGACGCTATGCTTAGTTCATTCTATTTCTAATTTGAGCTCAAAACTGTTCGCCTAATTGTAACAAAATGGAACTTTATGAGCACAAATCAAATTAAATGTCCCGGCGTGAGGCTAAGCAGAGATTGGCTGTTTGCCTTTCTGAACGAGAGTGGCCGGTTTGACCTAGTTCCGTAGGCTGGCCTCCTGGCCATGCCATTGGCCTGATCCGCCTTCTCTTAAACATAGACATTCTGCCTCATGCTTAGCATTCTTTCGTGTTCTAGAGATCCTCGAAGCGCTAAAAACCCACGTTCAAACCATCTATTAAGCCTTCGTTCAATGTCAGCACTAATTGGAAAACAACCAACCAAAATCCATCAGCATAATACCAAAGGAATGCCATTCTTAACAAAAAAGCCAAATTGGATTTTTATTGTAGCGATCAGAGGCCTTTTAGAGGTAAAAAAAGGCAAGATGCTAAAGCAGGACATGTAGATTAAACAAACGGTTGATATAGTGCTGCCGGTAGGTTGTAACGCCAACCGACGCGGCTAGACCAATACGACCAGTAAGCGGCCCAAACCGTTTGTCAGAACTGTACGAACGACAAGCTAAATGGAGTGGAAGCAGTGGACTCATGGTGCCGATGAAATGCACTTGAATAAGCCTAAACGTGGTAATAGGTGAGAAAGGTCAGGCAATACGCCTAGCTCAAATATACGGCAAACAGGGCTACATCAACCATCATTTAACGGCATCACACGTAGTCATCGCTACAGTTAAAGGAATGTCTTATAGCCAAGTTACTCTTTCAATGTAACAAACCGAGTCTGGCGAGATCAGCCTAGATAACGATAAAAGCAACTGCTTCTTACAAAGCATGCATACTGACTTCCAACAATGACAGAAGACCACAGCTCTAAGTTAGGCTAGCAAAACAAGATCAAGCCACAGATATCCGCCAACGAAAACCCAACCTCGTAGACTTGGACTTGATAACTTCCCTTCAAATCTAAATCCAAACCACTAACTTGCCTAAGCCCAACAAGCATCCGCTGACAATGCGGTCACACGCAGAGGCAATTTAGCAAACCAAACAACATTCTGTGTAAATGCCTACTTAAAGAAGCAAATTGGCAATCATTAGGGTAAGTTACGGAGGAATTCGCCTTCCGACCCCAACCAGGTGCTCTGCCTGCTTGTAGCACGAGGGCTCCTGCATTGCGCTGCCTGGAAAAATCACACCAATCGCAGCTGGCTCATCAAACGGGTACATCCCGGCTCATAACCCACAAAAGACTATCAACTTTACTGAATTATTTGCCGTTTTGTCCAGTCATGATTGAAACAAAATGCTCCGTACAGAGACAGCAGAATCCACAACAAAGCCAACGAAGCAGCCAGAAGAACCGTACCAGCCCAATGCACTCATCAAATTTATCTTTTCAGGGAAAATAACAAAAAAAAACACCCACTTAGTGCCGAAAAAGCAACGCAACTGTATCCAATCCAATTTCAATTCTACCCGCGCCCAAAAATACAAATCTACCAAGAAATGATGCGATGAGACTGAAACGAAGACTAATTTATAATTAGTGGCCACCATCATAGGAGCATAATTAGAGAACCCCAACGACATAGCACTGCTCAAATCAGAAGCAACAAATCAACCATTATGTGGAACTTCTTCCATCACGCATGCTGACAAGATCACCCCGGTTCTAACCATCAAATGCAAACAAGACCACAGTGGAGACGATTCGCCATACCACACGATTACTCGTATTAACGCCTGTGGTCAAAGTGACTGCATGAAAATCAGAACTGCCGGGTGGCAGCCTGGTTAATTACATGCGGAATTATTTTTACCGCGGGAAATTGCCATGGTAACCAAAGCAGGAAAAAGCCAACAAAATGAAACAGATTTATAAGGATGAGACGAAACCACTGCGGACATCCATGAACACATACTGGCAATAAACATACCATGCAGATTAAAGACGAATCCCATGAGACAATGCATGGTTAGCATACTAGCCGACCTGAAGCCCTGATGACGGAAACAGGGACGGACAGACAGTTCCTTCTGTGCCTCCGATCAAGCTAATGCTGACCAGTAAAAAGCTATTGACGGCACTGAAAGGCTTGCACTCGAGGCAACCAAAAGAGGTGCATTCGATTTGATTGTTCAAGCATAGCACCGCCTAATAATTTGCGACCAGAAAAAAACTTGACTATTCGCGTGAAGAGCATGAAAACGATTACCATTAAATTAGCGCGAATTAATACCAAGCCCACGAAGCGTAATCGCAACCCTCAAAAACGTACGAATTATACCCACTTGATTATGAGTCCACACCAAACTTCTAGCTCATGGAACACTCGACCACCACATTCACACAATAATAAATGCCCCTCTGCCAATAATAACACCAAGCGCAGGGAGGTAATTATAAGCTCATATTTATTTTGAATGTCATAGGCATTAGTTTGGTGGCTACGAACACTGGCTAGGCCAGGTGCCTATCAAACAGTCGTTCAATGCAAAGGTCCGAGTAGGATGGTGGAGAACAAGAGGTAGCAGTGATGGCAGGAAAGAGTACTACAAACTCGACAGATCTCCTCTCCAACTGCACCTTCCTGCGCCCCTCCTCTTCCTCTTACTCATCCTCAGGCCTGTCTTCTTCTGCCACTGGTGAACAAGAGGGAGAAAGAGACAGAGGGGAGGGAGAGGATGGAGCCACAGGCCATGAGCCATTTGCCTTTCCCGAACGCGTTGCTTCACTGAATGATTCCACCAACTACCTCATGAGTCCATTCCACCGATGGCTGTGTCACCCAACGTTTCGCTTAGAGACGGGCAACCTCACCTCTACAGTATGTACATTTCAATAATCAAGCCACTTGCACAGAGGCTTCACATAAATGCCCTTACAAAGAAACGACATGGAAACTTGGTGGTGTGTGGTGGTGGTGGGTGGTGGTGTGGGTGGTGGTGGTGGTGGTGGGTGGTGGTGGTGGTGGTGGTGGTGGTGGTGTGGTGGTGGTGGTGGTGGTGGTGGTGGTGGTGGTGGTGGTGGTGGTTGGTGGTGGTGGTGGTGGGGGTGGTTGGTGGTGGTGTGTGGTGGTGGTGGTGGTGGGGTGGGTGGTGGGGTGTGGTGGTGGGGGGTGGTAGTGTGGTGTGGGTGGTAGTGATGTCAGTCAATCAGCATTTCAGTGACGCAAAAAAGCGTCAGTGTTTCATAGCTGGAAGGAAGCACCAAAAACTTACCCGGCTTGCCATTCCACAACATGCTTGATTGCGCTCTCACAAATGGAAACGGATTCCTTTACATGCGGCTCAGGGCCCTGAGTGTTACACCCACCCACCTCCACCCAGGTAGTCCCGGGCCCCAAGCAGGCAGACAGACAGCAGCGAGCGAACGACTGCGCTACTTCCTACACCAGATCAACAGTCAGCCTCCCACCTCTAGCCACCTACAATAACATTTTAAAGAACATTAGTATTGGCAAGGCAGGCATTGCCATTAAAAATCAAAACGTCCCTAGAGTCACAATTTGCGGGCATATGCATCCGCACTAGCATGCAGGTGTATGACTCAAGAAACCGACAGTTGGAGGACGTAATGACAACCAGCAAACTAGAACTAGCGCATCTCTTACCACAGTACGACAGTACAAACAAACAACTAGACAGACAAATGACAGCAGCATGCTTCCACGCAAAATGAGAAACGTACCCCAAATCCATCATTGCAGACAAGAAAGACAGCAACAACTCAGGAAATGCAATCTAACCCCACCTGAGCAAGCAGGGGTGGGCGCAGGCAAGCGCGAAGGCGAGATTCGCAGCGCAAAATTTTCACGCCAAACTTCAAACATACCCAACCAACAGCAAGCAAATACATGGAGGAAAAGGACGGGCAATGAGTACGGCTCCCAACGATCACTTATTAGCAAAAGTGATGAGCAGAAGATCACCACGTGGTAATGTGGAGACTCTTCCCACCGAAATCATCACCCATCCATTAGTCATACTTCCGTAGCCCATTGAGGAGTAAAACGCCTGACGAATAGCCCAAGCATTCTAACCTCACAGCCCAGAATAAAACGATGAGGCCCAAACCGAACCCATGTTCACGTGGCCACTCATATCAATCCTCGTGTTGAGGCGCCAAGAAAACGCCAACGCAACACTGAGCACTGAGGTTCCAAATGTTACAAACGCAGAGTCAAGGCACAGCAACCACTCAACACAGCGTCAGAGCATTCCAAACTAGCCGCCAAAGCATTGTTCAGCAGTAACACAAGTATGTACAAAAAGAAAACTGATTAACAACCACCTATCAATGTAGCACAATGGTTCAGTGAGAAAACAATGAGTGAGCAAAGTGTCGTGCAAAGTAAAGCCTCCTTCCTCCAATTGCACCACATTACTCAAAACCTCTCCTTACCAAAACAGCAACAAACCATTCAGAAGCAATCAAGACGATCTACACTGCTCTCTAACAGCAGTGCTATGCGCAAGGACTCATCACAACTGGGTAAGTTGATCACGATGAAGAAGTCTTGGCGGTGACATGCTCACGCACAAATGGCATGAACTGAAATGTGTCTTGATATAATGAATACTTAGCAGCAGCGAAATATCCACAGACACCAAGCCTTCAGTAAAGTAAGTAGGCGCACTTCCCGGCACAATCACATCTCATCTATCCAAACCTGCCGCCAGCAAAAAACGAACCCATCACAAAGTGCCATAACAATCTCGCCTTTCTCGCCCACAGCATTGCCAAGCACGTAATTGACGTGAGCAGGCATTGCGATTGGAGGAAAAAAACGGCCCCAACTGATGTTCACATCATGAGATTCTCATCACGTCCACACTAGCATGTAAGTGTATAAGAGAAGCCGGTCGACGTTCGCGAGACGCAAATCCAACCAATAATCTAAAGCAACAAACATCTCACCACACAGAAAGCATGAAAGAACCCACGCCTAGACAATAAAGGCATGCTAGCAAGCAAAATAAGAACTCATTGATCCTGCGCTCCACAGCGTCACATTGACTGCAATCCCATCTTACCTGAGAGTCCTGTGAAGCGATAGCGAACGCGACATTCATATTCATGGATACCTCGAAACGCCTGCATCTCTACCGAGCCCACAAATCCTGCCGACAGCTCCAGTGGTCTACCTAGCAAATACACAGATATCAGCAATTGAAAGCACAACGCACAATGCATGCTTTTCAGCGAAAGCAAAACCCTTCTCGCAAAGCTACCACTTAGAAACTAAAGTCCGCAGTTGTTAGGGAGCAAACCTAACCAGTGAATTACCAATACGACCTTAAATCACCGTTTAAAGCATTCTAAAGCAAAAAAAAAAAACTAAACGTCATTAGATCTGGTGGTTGAAAAAACGAAGAGCCCCGACATTAGTGGTGCCAAAGACTTTGCCTCTACTCTAGCAAGTAGGCGTATAAAGGAGAGTGTTTTGAACATGGAAGACAGATTGGCAATTAGGGAAGCGAAACCAAGAAGAAGCTCCAAATCTTGCCCAGTTTTCACCGCTTCGAAAGCGAACCATGCAGCGCAAAAACGAACCTGCTGCCCACTGAATCGCGCGCCACTTACGTGTTAAACCTTCAAGTTGACCGATAAAGCAATCAGACTTCTAATTTTGCGCATTTATTTCCGCACCTTTAGCACCCAGAAGGGCCGTTTCTTGGTCCGTATGGCCAACAGCTAACATCAATCCAGGCATTAATCCCATTTATGCCCTACTCATAGGGTAGCCAACGAATTGGATGGATTTTGGTGTTTCAACGCAGAGCTATATGAATTACCCCAATGTAATCACCGAAGACTCAGGTTAGGCGAGATGTGGGCTAGAAGCTGGACTTACACTTAACATTGGTTGCATTCCCCTTTTCTGTTATTGAAGCGTCCTGGGACCCAAGAATGTGATGACCCATAGCTATTGTCAAAAACGGAAGGAATCACCTTAAAATGAGTCAATGCTACTTTGATGTTCTTTACGGGGATGGATGGGAATAATCTTTTAAATTAGTACATGCACTTGTGTACAGACTGCGTTGACAGCTCCGCGATTTGAATGCTTCGGTGGTCATATTATGATTGCCGATAACTTGTCTCAAGTGCCAACACCTAGCATCCATTCACCAACCAATGTCAGTGGTTAATAACCCGATGAGAAATCGCTTATACGTGCCATTCAGTTCAAAAGCCAAGGATGTCTGGTTAATCGGCGCCATGGTAGTGCTGCTTCTTGCTTCCAGCCTGTGATTGATAAAGGGATGTAAAAATCTAAAATTAAGTTTACATAGGCGCGCATTTTGATAGTTGTTTGATGGCTGTTGGAGGAAATCCTTTGATTTACAATATGCCTGCACAGAGCTTGATGATGTACATTTAATGCCTAACTTTAGTGACTTTTTGTCAAATTATGTCAACTAGTTAGAATGTAGAGTTCTTAAATGTGCATAAATTGTGGAGGTTCTTTTAATGTGCCCATTCCTTGTTTCAATGTACCAAACATTGGCCTGGGCTGGATGTTTTGGAGACGCCTAGGGTCTCTTCACCATCGTGGGAAAGTGGTGGTCGGAGTGATTAATGAACTAGACACCTGGTGTGAGCTACGATCAGTGGGGTAAGATTCGCACCTTTGTTTGATGGTTGGGATTACGTTTCGTGGGCATGGTATTAATTGTGCTAATTTAACGGGCCATTGTTGTGGTGCTCTTTTCCTGGATTGTAACTTTTTTGGTTTTTTGCTGCAGGTGCAGCTAGCGGTTGTTTTAAGTGGATTATCAAATTTGAATTCACCTCTTTTGGATTGCTCGAGTGCAAGCTTTTCGGTGCCGTCAATAGCTTTTTAGTAGTCAACATGAGCTTGATCGGCTGCGTAGGAAAAACTGTCTGTCCGTTCCTGTTTCCGTCATCAGATTTTAGGTCAGCTAGTGTTTTAAACACGTGTCGCCTCGTGGAATATTTTTACTCTGTGTGGTGTTTTTTGCTGATATATGTTTTCGAATGTCCGCAGTGCATTCGTCTCATCTTTCAAATCTGTTTTGTTATTTTGGCTTTTCCTGCTTCGGCAGGTGCTGTAACCATGGTTTTTTCCTGGCAGTAGATTCAGTTCCGCACGTAGTTAAGCAGGCAGATAGAATCTCATTCTATTTCGGCACATATTTTGGTTCCATTACCTATCTGGCAGTTTTGATTTTGATGCAGTTACCATGACTATGGGCGCTAATATGAGTAATCCTGTGTTATAGCGAATCGTCTCCGTTGTGGATTTAATGAGAGAACCGGGGTGCTCTTGTCAGCATGCGCGTTGGAAGAAGTTCCGCATGATAGTTGATTTGTTGCCTCTGATTGCAAAAAGCTGTCGTTGGGATCCTGGATTAGTATTTCCAGTTATGCCCATATAATGGTGGCCATTAATTGTTTCAGTGTCATCGCATCCTTCTTTACGTTGCGTTTGAGGTACGTGTTTTGTCCTATGAGCTGCTTCGGGTTTGTGTGTGTTTTGCGCTGGGTTTGCATTTTCGACGCAGGTGGAATTGAAGTTGGATATGGGTACATTTACTGTGCTTATTTCAGCACTTAGTGAGTGTTGTTTTTATCTGTTTCCTCGTTGGAAACATTAATTGGAATAGCGCATTGGGCTGGTACGGTTCTTCTGGCTGCATCGTTGGCTTTGTACGAGTTCTGCTGTCTCCTGCAAAGATTATTTTGTTCTTCTTATCATATGGATGATATCTGTGGTGAATAGTACATGCGCTAGGCGTATTCCTGTCGTTGTGTCTAAGCACGATTAGTTAGTTAACTAAAAGGAAAGGAAGAGACAAGGAATGGTTGCGATTGCCTCGCAGAAGATCTGTCCTTTTCGCATCACTGTTGCTAGTGTAGATTTGGCCGGTGGAATGAGGGCTTTACGTAGAATAGATAGGGCGCTGCAGGAATATTTAAATCTTGATGGGACTGCATTAGCCTTTTGGACAGTGAATTAATTCAGTTTGAGGCTTAGAAACTTGTTTATGTGCAATAGTCACTAAAGATGCTTGCATTGATATTGCCACGAGGATGTGCCGCAATTCGGATTGCAAGCAGGAAGAAACTTGAAATCTAGTAGGTGTCAGAAAGACCTGTCGCGCTGTAGTCAAGCGTCTCTCCCCGTTTACATTGAAGCTTGATGATCATCACGGCTGCCTTGTAGCACTCGGTGCTTCATGGTGGCTGGTGGTTGAGACTCGTCGAAGAAGAGAGGGACCACGTAAATCTTTGTTTGGTTGGCTTCCGATCTCCTGGGCAGCTATGTTGCCTTAGTCGGGCAATGTTACAGGTCCTGTTAGATGAGATCAGTGGCATAAGCCCATAGCTGCTACCTAATTTCATGGATTTACCTAATGTGAATGGGAGCGGGTTTATTTTTGTGATGGAAATGCTTGTGAAGGTGTGTAGATTTGGTGGAATTAGAATAAGAAAAGATTGGTTGGGGGTTGGAGGTGGGTGGGAATTCATGTCTATCGACATCTGTACACGTTGTTCAGTGTTTAGCGGTGCTTTTTTTCCCCAAACGTACAAAATTCGAACTCATTAGAATGATTGCCTTAACGCTGCCTTGATGCATAATTACCTTCAGTAAGCCACATACTTAATGTAGCTTGCCTTTTTAGGTAATGGAGGTTCGCAATCATCGTTGTGCTCAGTTAAGAGGGCGTACAATCATGCACTCAAGTAGTGTACAGCATCGGAATCAGTCGTGATTGCGGTTCGGACAATCCTGAGGCGAGGGAAAGGCACGAATGCATCCGCCACTTAAGGCGGTGAATCTTTGAGTCGGTTCGCCTGGACAATGAGCGAGCGTGTTATTTCTCTGACGCCGAGCTTCTTTCAGATTCCTCTTAGACCTCAAGGGCGTTGTTCTTACCACCCTGAACGGAACTGCGCTCGATGCTACTTGACAGACATTTGTGACCTATTGCTAACTCAAAAGCATGACTAGCGAAATGACAATAAAGCCGGAAATGGTGATGGTCTTTTCTGGGTTATGAGCCGGGGTGTACCCGTTTGATGGGCCAGCTTACGATTGTGTGAGTCCAGCAACGCGACTGCAGGAACCTCGTGCTGCAAGCATGCAGATACCGTTGGGGACGTAAGGCGAAATTCCTCCGTAACTTATCCTAATGATGCCATTGCCTTCTTTTAGTAGACATTTACCAGAATGTCGGTGCGGCTTGTTAAATTGCATTTGCATGTGACTGCATTGCTAGCGGATGCTTGTTGAGCTTGATCAGGTTGGTGGTTTGCATTTCGGTTTGAAGGGAAGGTATGAAGTCCAATTCTACGATTGTTGGATTTGCCTAGCGGATCTTTGTGGCTTGATCTTGCTTTGCTAGCCTAACTTGGAGATTTGGTCTCCTGTCATTGCTGGGCGTTTGACATGGTGTCGAATTCTCAGTCGGTATTCCATCCTTTGTGATAAGCTGTTGTTTCTATCTTTGTCTAAGCTGATCTCACTAGACTCGGTTTGTTGCACTAAAAAGAATAACTTGGCTATAAGACATTCCCTTAATTGTAACGCGGACTACTTGTGATGCCTCCATATCAGTCATAAGGTGCGGGATTCAGTTGTTAGAAGTAGAAGTCACGACTATGGTGGTAGTGGCGCTTCAAAATCGTGTCAAAGTGCAAATGTTCTCATTGTCAGCACTGGGATGTTCTTCTCTCGATGGGATTTATTCATCTTCACGTCCGCTTCAGTTACTGGTGGGGGGTTGATGTTATTTTCACGCATGTGGAAGCACGATGGGGACCACAAACGTAGTGGCTGATAGGATGCAGACTGCTACTTGTCATTATTGAGTAGCATGTACAAAAAGTCTGCAAAGTGTCCATGCGACTAGGAAGTGGTAGAATTCCTTTTTCCCTTTCGTGGTAGTTCGATGCTCCCATTCCATCTAGGCGTGCACTCTGCATGACTCGTAAATGGATGCAAAAGTCGAAAGTCTTGGCTAGGCGCTCGCAAACAATGGGCATCAATTAGCTAGACGACAGTTCCCTAACCAATTTTGGGGCTCTCCTTTTCTACCCCACATTGATGCTCAGCACCACTTACTGGCCGTCGCTGCTCTCGTTTTCTCCTGCGAGTTTCCTTTGTCTTCTCAGTAAAAGGCTAAAGAGACTAGTTTCGCTGAATTCGAATGTCGCCCTCAAACATATGGGTACGTCCATCTGGACACTGTGAAAGCCATCGTATCATCAGAGGCGCGGCAGTTGCTTATCCATTTACTTCTGCTTATTGACGGTTGATGTGGCCCTGTTTGCCGTGCATTTAGGCTGGGCGAATTGGCTATTACTGCGGTTAGGCTTGTTCGGGTGCATTCTGTCAGCATTATGAGCTCACAGCTTGCACTCCATTTAGCTTGGCGTTCGTACAGTGCTTTGATTGTTCTGAAGAGCGATTTAGGTCACTTGCCGGCCATATTTCTTTGCTGCGTTGGCTGGCGTCCCAGACGTACCGGCAGTCCTATTTCATCCGTTTGTTAAATATACATGCCCTGCTTTGATGTTTCGCATTGTTTTGCCTCTAGAAAGGCGCAAAGGGCCACAATGGGACAACTCAATCTAGTTATCTGTTAGGAATTGCATTCTTCTGCGTTGTGCTAATGGTTTTAGGTTGGTTGAGCTCCAATTAGTGCTGCATTGGACTAGGGGTTTTTATATGCTTTGGAAGTGGGTGTTAGGCATTCCGAGCATCTCAAGAACACTAAAGAACCCTAAGCATGGGCAGAATATGTGTGTTAAAGAGAAGGCGGAATGAAGATACTGGCATGGCCAGGCGACCAGATTACGCAGCTAGGTCAAAGCGGTCCAGGGAGGCAACCAGTCAATCGGCTTAGTCTTACACCGGGACATTCAATTTGACTGTGTGCTGAGAATACAGCCGTTCATTAGCATTAGTTAAGCGATTTTGTGTTGTTTGGGCTCTAATTAGAATTAGAAATGAGCTAGGCGTGGAGTCGCGAGCATCCCTAGAGGATTTGAAAACACAGTTGCGTGGTGCGCAGCACTAGGCTTGATTAGATCTTCTGAGATCGCATTAGAGTAGAACAAACCAAGCGGGTCACTCGTTTAGATTTATAAATCCCTTGTAAAGTCGGTAAAAGGAGGATAGAAAATGACATTTGATCAAGAATCAAACTGCATGTAAAGCAGACCCAATAATGGGGGGTAGAGAAGCTCCCTGGTCTGCAGCAAGTGACTTCCCTGCCTTTTCACTGGACGATGACGAAGGGAGAGGGGTGAGGGTAAATGTAGAAGGGAATGAGGCAGCAAAATATGCAGTCACAAGAAGGAAGCGCTGCAAATCACTCTTTGCTGCGACAAGACTAATGACATGCTCGCGAAGACGAAGCTCAGCTCCGATGCATGATGATGCATGAGTATAAACTCACACGTGGAGGATTGTCCTTACGTGGGTGTTTATCGATGGTGTTTGACCTAGTCTCAACTTCTGCTATGATTAACTGACGCGTCGCCTTTCTACTTTAACATCAGGTCAGAGTTGGAGCTTAGCTAGGTTGTTGGAAAGGCTCAAGTGCAAACTGCACTTTGTTTTCCAAACGTGAGATCCATTTTTTTGTTATGACGCTGTAAGTAGTGGTAAAATTGTCATTGCTTCCATCTCGAGTTGAATTCTATGCATTAGAAATAACTGTATTATCGTTCGAATGCCTGCTTAAGGTTGGCACTAATGACGGTTCTGTGTCGGGCTACTTCAGCCAAGGCTTTGACAAGACTCGAGTGCATAAATGGGTTGCGCACAAATATCTAATGATTGGCAGCAAGCAATACTGCCTGAATGGGATTTGGCTCGAGCGAACGCATCTGCTTCTGCCTGGAGTATAGTTACTTAGGATAATATGTGCCTTCATTAAGGCTGTTGTATTGTGCGAGGCGGCGTGGATGTTTCGGCTTAGTTGCTGTGCTCATAAAGTCGACCCATTCACTGCTCGGGGCAGTCATGTCGCTCGTACTTGTGCCTCTGCGACCGTCCACACTCCAGCATAAACCATCATCAAACAATGAAACACAATCGGAGTATGGCCTGGCACTGATAAGATTTCCACATACGCACATGTGGATACCCTTTGTGCACGAGGTCACACTGGTGACTCACAAATCTACACAAGCGGTTAACATCGCCTTCCCTAAACATCGAAGCCCCGAAACGATACCAGATTAGTGCTGCTGGTGGCAATCTGTCTGTCGGACGCACAATCTCAATCCACAGACCATCATTCGATCTACTCGTTCCCTGCTGCCCATAAAGCTACACCTAACAATTTTGTGTGACAAGAAAAGGAGAATGAGGTAGGCTCCTACCACCTCTAACATAGGTGAGCACGCGCTAATAAGCACTGTCCTATTGAGCAAAATACGTTGCGGCGTGGTGGGAGAACAGGCACGCTAGTTGGAACTTCGCAATGTCACCACTGCAGCATCTGTCATGGGCACAAAATTCAAAGATTCACTGGTCTCAAAGAAGTTTCATATTTAGTAATCTACCATGCTGTCTATCCACAAAGGCAGTAAGCATTTAATTGTGATGACAAGTGGGAAACAAGCTGCCCAAATGAGTTAAACTAGAAAAGGACGACAACAGCCTTCCAAGACAGTAGGTCACTAAATTTAGCACTTGAGACAGGTTACCTTTTCCTGTAGAGTCAAACACACTGAAGCCTTCATAGAAAGACAAGGATTCGTATATTTGAAGGGCTTGCCCATGGACGTGTGGTCTGTTTGGCAGAAATGAGCGCAGCGCAACACAAGAGGTTGAGGCCATCAGTGCTGTCATTGCAGCTGATTATGCTCTATCGGCTATTGCTGGTGCGGATTTGAGGATATGTACTGCACCCGTGCATTGAGAGTGGGTGAGGACAGCCGATAGGTGGTGGTTGTGTCGTCCAAGTCAGCATAGCAGATGGTGAGACACTGGACCGACTTCCTCAAATGCTGCGGATCCCAGCAGTAGTAGGTGCCCTTCTCCATGCTGTCTTCGCAAATCACATCACTACCAGTCCCATGGGTGAGCCACTTCATCTTCTTCTTTTGGTGACGCCAATTCCGATTGTGCCTGACGACATGAAGCAAGCAGGAATGCTAGTTGCCACTCTTCCTTGGCGGCTACCAGTTGTACTTCTTCGCGACACAAGTTGTAGAATATCCAGATGAGAGTTTCGTCGGCCAATTTGTCTAATGGTGGGTCAGGAGGAAGGCGACCTGCAATTCCATGGTGAATTTGGTACTGCGCAGGCACATCATGCTCCACCTCATGTGGTGGCAACGCATGATGGTGCATTTCATTGAAAAGGAAATGGCAGTAGAAATTGTACAAGTGGCAAATATGCTGGTGAAGGAAAATGATGAGCAGGGAGGAGTGTGGCGTCGGCGATTGGGAACCATGACCAACAAGACACGAAACGGGCGCGAATGAGGAACACACCCATCTGCTCATCAGCACCACATGCAATGGGCAATGACAAGAAAAGGAAAGCGAAAAGTGCTAGCTAACTCAGATGGGGGCAAGATGGCAAGGTTCTGCCTGCTGAGGTCAAATCCCGGTTGTAAAGACTAGGAAAGGGGATCAATGCTTAGCAGCTTTACAGACTGAGCGTCCCAAAGTGGTTTTTGACCATTTCGTCAGGAATGTTAGTGATGTAGTCGTTGCTAAAGAGCTGCACTTATTGGGAGGTATGTCGTGCTGTAGAAGACGTACTGTTACTGGCTGCAGTTGAATAATTAACTGAATTTAGCATGCCAGCACTGGAGGAGATGGAGGAAGTTGTGGCAGCAGCATTGTGTGTGGATTAGGTGGACCATTGAGAAGCAGCAGCGCCTGCGTCAGGACCTCTACCACTCTTAGTGAAGGTGGGCGTGTGAATTGTAGGAAGGGCAGGGAAATCCTCGTCCATGCAAAGTGTGACTAACACCTTGGCTCATGAAACTTACGCTTTCTTCCAGGCCATTGAATGCTTAAGTGCCGAGAGATTGAGGAGCCAACTATTTGCGCGTCGATCAGTTGCCAGTGCAACGAACGGAATGAGCAGAGGCGAAGCTCACCACGAGTGTGAGTCCATGTCCGATGGGTCACGCACACATGCATGCTATCCGGCGTTAAGAAGGCCGGTCTCCACTCGGACTGCGAATCGTTATTGGATGTGTCGCCCTACCGCAATGACAAGGTAGTAAGCCGTGGAGAATGGGTGGTCCAAAATGGCAAAATCCAAAGGGACCTTTGTTTTTATCTACATTTTGTCAGTATGGTCAGCTTTGAGGCTGGCGGAAGGAATAAAGTGTGTTGCCTTTGGTTGAAGTTATATTCTAAGGGGCAGAAGAAACTTCGTCATCATATGAAATGTCCGCAGGTGATTGGTGCTGACTGCACACAGTGTCAGCGTGCAGGAGAGACGCAAAGGGATGTTGAAGATGAAGATCTGAGTGACTTTGACCTCACATCATGATGTTTAATTGGCTTCCATTTGGTGGCCTCAGGTTATACTTTTGTTCACTGTTCCGTTTGACATTTTAAGCTAACAACTTTTGGAAATCGCAGATGGAAAGAATGGAGCGTATTTCGACTTCGAGCTGCTCATGGTTGCGCTTATTACTAGCACTCAATTCATCACTATTTTGCATGCTGAAGCCATCCTTAAGCAGCTTATGAGAAACAGCTTGAGCGGCAAATTCAGCAACATTTGATAGCACAAATCACAAGTCTTTACATAGAAGGACCTTATGGAGAATGAAGTCTTATTGCAGCCAAGTGCAGGAGTTGAAGTGGCCTCTTCACTGACCCGCTGTCATCAGGTCTCAACAGGGAATGGGTAGAAACTTATACCCTCTCGGTTTGACTTTCTGTGCTCTTTGCACTACCGAAATGTCAAGCTTCTCGCCTGATGCAGCCCCTTTATTAAATAAAGCTGCAAACCTCAGCGCTGTGCACCGTACTGACTTACCAACAACCCGCACTGTATCTACGGCTCACAATGTTTGCATAAGAAAGATGGCTTAGAAGAAGAATGGCCAGATAAGTTGTCTAACTTGCTCACGGGTGCTTTCGAAAACAACCAAAACACATCCTAAGAAAGCAGAAAAGCCAAACAGTGAACGCATTACTGGAGTTGCAGATAGTTGCAAACCGTCTGTGAGGCGATGTTTACGCATCAGCCTCCTCCCAACGGGTAACTGATTTGCCTAAACAATATTGGCAATGCAGCAGTTATGCATGGCGGTTTCCACACAGCCCTCTCTCACAATTATTAAAGTGAATACGGGTTTGCTGGCATCTTGTTGTCAGCTGTTTAGCGTTTAGATGTTCCGTCTTGGTTTTTATTGGGAAAAATTACAGGCTGGAGTAGGTCAATACGCGCCACAGTTTATCACCATAGGTAGAGGTGTCCAGATGCCAAATCGGAATGCAAACTGCAAAATCAGTTGGTTAGTTTGAACGTTGTGAAGGATCCCATGCGCCCTTAACATTTTGGGACGCAACAAATAAATGTGTTTCTTCAATTAAGAAGTTTTAACAAGGTAATCTGGTAGTTCAGCTGGGCCGCAGATGAGTACGTGTTTCGTAGCAAAGCTCTCTATTGGTAGCAGCGTGTTCTGCGACAGTGATGGAAAGAAGGATTCTGTGCAAGATTGGGAGAGGAGAGGTAGGTAGAACACGTTAAAGACGTTAAAGATTTGCCTTAGATCCAGCAAGGTTTGACTTGAATCGGTAAGTGATGCATGCTGAAGCTATTTTTGCATATGGGCTACTGCAAATCGTTTGAATTCCTCTGGCAGCTAATACGTATTGCACTCTAGGGAATGGCATTAGAGACTGAGTTTGGATTGCTTTGGGACGATAAGATGTTGCGTTTCCTCACTCATGCATCCGCCCGTTGTTGTGACAATTTGCAGCAGCACCCGTCTCTCTCACCCTCGTCACTTACCCGCATTTGAGCCACGCGTTGGCACTAATTCAGCGTCTGTGGCACATTTGCCCTTCAATCACACAGTTCGTTAAGTATTCGGATTGCACTGATTATGCGGTGCAAGACATCCTACTTTACGTGAAATTAAACGGGTTTTTTAGAGGTTATCCACAGGCAATGGCGGGTCGATCGCATTACGACTGGGTGGCTATGGAGGAACCAATCGTCACTAGAATGCAAGCCAGAGATCTTCTATGGTCGTGCATTTTACCAATGCGAGAGCCGAAATCACACGTTACTTATGCAGTTAAAAGTGGCAAGTAAACGAAAACCCTTAACTGGTTGAGACAATAAACACGCCAGCTCAAGAAATGGGAATCGCAGTGCGTGTGCTAAGCACTAGAACATTAGCGTCTCCTTCGGTGATGAGATTCTTTCAAAATCAACTATTGTACCTACCATAAATTAAACAAGGGCTTTATTTGCTTCTAGTGATGTCTATTTTGCAAAGGCTTTTGTTCTTGTTCGATAGACTGATTTCGTGGAGTAATTTGTTATTCACCTGGCTTCTACCATAAGATTGGCAGGTGGCTGTAGGCAAACATTAGCATTTCCATCTCTTTTACCGTACATGTTTTGAGCAGTGGCTAACCAACATTCAGGATCTTTAGTTATATTCTTCTTGAATAAGACAAAGCGGAAATTGCCTAATTGTGCTGCAGGTTTGTGCGTGACGCTGGCGACCCAACAAGAGGTTTGGCCTTGCCTGTTCAAATTATCGCCAGATATGATGAAATGCATTGGCAACTTCAGGCTACAATACACTGGGATGGGTCAGATTCAGTCCATCAGCTTAGTCGTAACTTACGCGTTCCAAGGGATCGGCAATATACTAAGGCATGGGCTCTGCCACTTTTGGAAGGCTGAATTCACTATCAAATTAATGCTTCGGACATCTAAGTTTCACTCCACCATCAACTTTATGTAGGCGC
>CM043731.1:28479998-28482433 GCA_023968675.1 Taenia pisiformis
CCCGCTGTTAGGTGTGCCAATTGCGGTGCGTCATATGCGAAGCAGAAAGACGGAGGCGGAGGGGGGCGGAGGGCCATGAGATGGGGAGGGATGCGAGGTGAGGACCACCTGGCCTTGAGGAGGGGGCGGCAGGAAGAGGGAGCATTGCCCTCGGAGAGATTCGAACTCTCGACCCCTGGTTTACAAGACCAGTGCTCTAACCCCTGAGCTACGAAGGCTGGTCGCGCGGTGACACTTCACTGCCTGCCCCCCTTCCTCCCTCTCTCCCTCCTCCTCCACCGACATGCACCATTCACTTGCTCGCTCCGTCACACTGCAATGGCAGCATTTGATGCGGTGTCGCGCCATTGCCATGCCATGCCACGCCATGCCATGCTGTGATAGATGGCGGGGTATGGCATCTAGCGAAAGGGTAGAGGCCGGCAAGGATGGCGAGGCGGGGCAAAGAGAAGGAGGGAGGAGGGGAACGTAGAAGGCGGGTGTAGAGCGGAAGATGTGCGCAAGAGGAGTAGGGATGAGGGTGGAAGGGAAGGAGAGGGACGGAGTGGTGGGCGTGGGAGGAGGAAGGGAGAGGAGAGGTGCATGATGGCACGTTGGTCGGGTAGCTCAGTCGGTTAGAGCGTCGTGCTAATAACGCGAATGTCGAGGGTTCGAGCCCTCTCTGGCCAGTGCTCATCTTTTCCACCACCTGCTCCTCCTGCAGCCAGTCGCCTTCTCAGTGGTCACAGCGATTACATTCCTCAATCAGTCAGCATGACCTTGCTCACTTGTTAAGCCAACAGGTAGCTGGCACGTAGGGGAGGGAGAGAAAAGGTGCACACGACCCTGGCAGGACTCGAACCTGCAATCTTCTGATCCGAAGTCAGACGCCTTATCCATTAGGCACAAGGCCGACACCCACCTCCTCACCCCACCGCTACCACCAACGCCACCACAGGTCACATTCAACTCTTCTTCCTCCTCCTCCTCCTCCATCATCATCATCATCATCATCATCAACCACAACAACAACAACAACAACAACACAACATCATCATCTACTGCTGCTGCTGCGTGCTACTGCTTCTGCTGCAAGTGTGGCTGTTGCTGCTGTGTCATTGCCGTCGTCGTGGACATCGCCGTCACCAACATCATTTTTTCCGGCGCAGATCAGCAGCATTGCTATCGTCTACAGCCAGGCACCAGCGCTGCGTCCGATGTGCTACTGTTGCCACTGCTACTGCTCACATGAGACCATGCCTTACAACTGTAGTGTTACAGTACCCACGTCGTCGTCGGTGGACAGATGTGACAAGTGTGTAGCGATGGATGCCTTGGGCGACGTAGTACTTGCGCTATGCATCCAGCTCAGGTGGAGGGTTGGTTGTTTAGTTGGCAAAGGATAGGGATGCAGGGGGAGGTGGGTTGCGTTGGCGTAGAGAGTCGAGAAGAGGAGGAGGAGATTGGTGGTGGTGGTGGTGGTGGTGGTGGTGGTTGTGGTCAGCACGAGTGCCAAGTTGATGGTGGGGGATGTGGTGGGGACAGCGCGCATCTCGGTCCCATGGTGTAGTGGTTAGCACTCAGGACTTTGAATCCTGCGACCCGAGTTCGAATCTCGGTGGGACTGATGGCATGAAGGTGCACTTGCACCTCATCTTCTTCCCCTCCTCGTCATCAATTCACACTGGCGTCCTTTACGTCTGCGGCCACTGCACTGCACAGTGTAGCCGCGCACCCATAGCGGTGTTACAATTCAATACAACCATTTCTTCCACCGCTTCGGCCCGCCGATTGCACTACCACTAGAGCATATGGTTGCATGCAAGAGGCACAGCTAAGCTGAGACAGTGTAGAAGCACACTTGCACCGCAGGTTGCATGCGAAGCGTAGGATGTGAGTGTGAGTGAGCACGAAGACAAGGTGAGCAGCGGTGCAACCGGTTGGGGGGGAGAGCGGGAGAGTGGCAAGAAATGCCGTAACCAGGATTCGAACCTGGGTTCTCGCGGCCACAACGCGATGTCCTAACCACTAGACTATTACGGCACCATCGCACGCCTCATGTCGCCTCTTACCCACCGCCCGCCCAAACCTACCCGCGCAACAACCTCTCATGATGCCTAAGTGCTCCCTCCTGCCTTCACTCCATCCACTGCACCCGCTCACACCTCCTGCCCCCCTCCCTTCCTGCTTTTTGAGGCGGCGGCAGCAGCAGCAGCAGCAGCTGCTGCAGCAGCCACGAGCAGACGGAGGCCGCTGGAAGTCGAGGGAGTAAAGGTAGGATGTGTCAGAAGTGGGATTCGAACCCACGCCCAGAGTGGACTGCGACTGAACGCAGCGCCTTGGACCGCTCGGCCATCCTGACTACGCCTCCAACAGAGAGGCCCTCTCTACACTGCACGCGCCCCCTATTCTAAACGCACGGGCCTTGCCTGCCCACTCATAATGCATGCATGCAT
>CM043731.1:28482933-28509237 GCA_023968675.1 Taenia pisiformis
CCGCACATGACCACTGCGTCCAGATCTGTCGGACAATTGAGATATATCTTCTACTAGCACAAGTTTGTCAGTGAGCTACACACTCGAGGGCACTTCCAGGGGGTAAATGAAGCAGTGCGCATAGCTCTACTACGTGTTCGCCACTTAGTTGGCGCATTTCCACTTTTCTCACCTTCCTTGCCGCAATCTGAACCTAATGGAATAAGCAAATTATGGACAAAAGTCCTTCTAGGTGGTGTAGTCTTTCCTTTGTTTTGGATTGTTGGTTGGTTCGACGCATTAGTGGCGCCACCTTAAAGTAGCTGCGTGGCTGGCCTGCTAGCCCTATAGCAGTTCCCGTCCTTTCCCTCTCGCTAGTTCGGAGAAGACCAGAGATAGCACGTAACGCGATGACCTACTGTTGGTGCAATACAAACAAGTATGGGGTGGATGCAAGCCAAGGAGAGGGAGCAGGAGGAGGAGAGAGTAAAGGAAAGACCTGCTGCAAATCACGCCACCACCGCGGTACAGGTAGCGGTAAGACGACGACATACTCGACACTTGCCCCACGCTCTCCTCGCTGGCGTCGCTGGCGTGTTGGCGCAGAGCCAGGTCTCCAGTTGCTCAACCACGCGTCAATGCCCCATCCATCCGCGCTACCACTCCGCAGTCGCGGAAGCCACGTTGTCCACCACCCACCCAGCCAAATCTGCAAACAGTGCCCGCATAGGGCTGTAGGTGGCCCTCATCGAGAACAAAGCCACAGCTTCACTGGCTCCATTTTGCGCACTGGAGTTGAGAGAGCGCTGCACGACACGATGTCATGGGCCACCTGGTGGAACAGGCGCCTGACCTGCTGACGCACACGACCCAAGTCCTCCACACCCACGGCGTCATGCACCTTCCAGTGAGCACGACAAAAGGCGTGCGATTTGTCACTCGAGTGCGTGTCAAACCACGCCAAGTGTTATTCGCATGCGAAGTTGTGCAGCAATTTGCAGCTGGCATGTCGGTGCTGGCATTGAAGAGCGCACAACCACCACTCTACGCCATGTTGAACGGCCAACCTGCGCCGTTTCTCACCGTGTCTCAGCAATGCCATTGACATGTCCTCCGTTAATACGCACTAGCTGAGATGTAATACGAGTGAGTTTGGACAACGTTGGCATTACAGAATAAGACACCGCCGGCCGGTCGTCGCAATTCGAAGCACCGCCACAGAGGGACAGCTGTTGCCCTCATCGCTTACATGCGTTCCACTGAAATGGTGAAAATATGCTCTGGTAAGGTGAACGCATGAAAAGTCGCCCTCATGGCTGATTCTGGTCGTGCCCCACAAGAAGTCATTCTAACGCAATCAACATGTCTCGACTGCCATTTCTACTGTTTAGAGGCATGAATGATGGTGGAAAGATTTGCATAACCCACCTTGCATTGGACAAAGATGCCTTCACAACACTTCCCAAAAAGCGTCATCAACGCCACTGTCGTTGCAGTTGGACATTTACTCGTCAAATTAGCGTCCGTGTGAATGAATAACGGATGGATGGATGGATGGATGAATGAGGTCAGCCGATCTGCACTGCTCGGTTGAGCGGTTGTAGTCTCGTGGAGCACGAAAGAGCGCACTTTTTAACTGAGAGCGAGCGCAACTCACTCACTGTGTGGCTAATCAATTTCCGATAAATCGATGATCAATGAATCAATGAATGAATGAATGCGCGATTCGTTCTGCCGTCGGTGGTGCACATTTTGTGCCTCTCATTTGCTGCCTTGCTGACTGGAAGGCGGTGGAAGGGAATGTTGGATGGCTGCTTTGTGGCTCGCAGGGCAGCACATTGAGGTGGTGCTTTCATCGCTTCACTTGCCCACAACCCCATGCGTGCGCCCATCAACGCTGCTTCGGTGTCGGTAAGTGCCCTCTTCTGTTTAGGCCGCACTTCATGCTTTTGCATTGGCTCCGGCGAGGATGTGCTAGTCTGCAAGCCTGCATGCCTGCAGCCTGCATGCCTGCATGCCCTGCAACTGGCGCATCTTCCTCACTACAAATGCCAATCAAGCGTCAGCTTGCCACGCGTGCATTTGCATTGTTTACGTTGCGTAGGCGAGGCGGAAAATAAGGGCAAGTTGGGAAATGAATTCATTTTCAGGCAAGAGAATGCAATTCCTTGCACGGCGCACGCCTCTCCAAAATGATGCAGCTGTCCAGTTGTGTCGGTTAGTTGAAGTCTTCGTTTACCAAAACATGCCTTCCCAGTTGTGCCCTCTTTTACTGGCAAGCTTTGCAACGCCTTCCAAAGGAGGGATGCGATTTGGCCATGCATCTTACAACCGACCAATGCAAATGGGCATCCTCTGTGTTCAGTGTCTGGAAGGCTTACTCTCATTACTACAAAGCAAGAAGACGTGGCTGTGGTGAATCTTTGGTATGGACAAATGCAAGGCCAGTCATTTCCAAAGGAAGGAATGAACCCTCAGGACGAAGCCGAAGACTGGCTCCATTGGTGAGTCGCCGAACTCGGCACACTCCTATGTTTGGTTGGGCGCGTTTGCCGGTCTTATTGCAAGTCATGAAGATAGCAGTGACATGAACTGGCAGTAGTTTGAAGCAGTTGTGCAGCTAAGGCAAGCTTTGCTTGCGGATAGTTTTATAGTAGGCGAATGAGCAAACAAATGACGGTCCTCTTCTAACCTTCTAGCAGGTGTTGCAACCCATCTGCCGAACACTCGCCCTGAAGGAGCACTTGGAGACCACTCGCCTTATGCACGAGCAAGTATGTTAGCAGTAGCCAATACCACTTGCATTTCACTTGCCTCCTTTTTGTGCAAATGCATTTGGTGTTGAGTGCACGTGACACACAAACGCTGCATGCGTCACGCCGCTGAGTGGATTGAGTGGAGCCACACGGAGGAGGTGAGGGACTGGCAGCGAACAATGCTTAATCGGCCAAGCATGGAGGCAGGAATGGTGAAGGGTAATGCTTTGACCTCTTTAGACAGCCATTTGAAGTCCTTCATGGCAGGAGAGTTGTGCACTTTTCACGTGGGTAGTAGGTGGGTGAAGTAAGGCTCGGTATGCAACTTGGATGAGGGCAGAACTGATAAAGAAGATGAGGGCTACACACTTGTGACACCTGGCAAAAGCAGTCGCTTTTTTCGTGCCACGTATGCGCAGCATTGGCAGCCAATGCATCGTCCACTTCATGCGATGCGAGCATTTGCCCCATGCCGCCCTTCCATCTGGCAGCAGCATCGACCGTTTCACGCTGGAGCCTAAGCCGGTTTGATCTAAAATCATCTACCTCCCTCCTGTCTACGTCTTCACACTGACACTCGTAATTAGAGTATAAGGAAGCCTCACTCCTCATCCTCCCCCACTTCACTCCCTCATTCATTCATTCATTCATTCATTCATTCATTCATTCATTCATTCATTCATTCATTCATTCATTCATTCATTCATTCATTCATTCATTCATTCATTCATTCATTCATTCATTCATTCATTCATTCATTCATTCATTCATTCATTCATTCATTCATTCATTCATTCATTCATTCATTCATTCATTCATTCATTCATGCATTCATTTATTCATTCATTCTTCCCCAAACATGACCTGTTAGGCCTATTGGGGCCTATTAGGGCTTGACACTTTGCCTATGACATTGCATTCTATTGGGATTGCGTATTTCATGCAGCACAAACATGCAACCAAGCAAGGTGCGAAAGCACCTACGCAATGAAGGGGTGAGGGGGAAGGCAGGCGACGGGAGGAATGCACGGTAAATCGTTTGTTGGGAGGGTGTGTAGGCTTATTTGAACTGCACTAGGGCACAATATTTAAGGAGAGGCGCAAATGTGTCTTATGAAGCCCAAGTCGGCGCCGAATGCGATCAAGGGGGTTTGGGGGAGGAGGAGGAGGGTGGGGGGAGGTGGGGGGCTGAAAGCGACGTCACTGCACTGCACTGCACTGCACTGCACTGCAATGCACATCACTGTGACGCTAGCATCAATCTTGCTAGCGAGGATCGTCTTCTTTGCCTGTCTCCCCATGAGGCGCGGCTAAATGGGTGATGTGAAGTCAAGTATGACACCACACCACGTGGATTAAGTAGTCGGCATTTGCTTGCATCACATGCATATGACTTGGGTAACTAACACACCACTCATTCGGTTCGAGCAGTTCTTGTATGACACATTCAGACTGGACGACTCGACGGTAGCATTGACCGTCCTTCCCTGTGCATGGCTGCCAACGAAATTGGCCGAGCAATGGGCGAGAGAGAAAGACGCTCCTCTCACCCCCTTGCCACCTTAACAGAAAACAATCTTCCAATCTGTCAGGACCTCCATCAGTCACATTTATCACCCAAAAGTGCAGAAATGTACTCACGGCGAGGAGGCAGGGAGGCAGGGAGGTAGGGTGGTAGGGAGGGAGGGAAGGAAAGTGGAAGAGGTGGTGACTTTAGCCACGGCTCCTTTTTCCAAAACGGGTCATTTTCTTTTATGGCACTGTTTTTCCAACCAGGCAAAGAATGCATTCAAGGCGGACCCGTGCTTCCACTGTGCATCTGCATGACGCCACCATTAACTTCGGTAAGAAAACCAGTTGCTTGCTTGCTTGCTCGCTGGCTTGCTTGCTCGCTGGCTTGCTTGCCTGTTCTTACAATTTAATCCCTTCTCGAGTGTTAATTGCTGATGGCACTGCTTAGTTGACGCATCCATTGACAGAAGTTGGAGTTGCCAAAAAAGGCACTTGCAATGCATTCGCACACAGGCCTAGCGACAGCACAGTGATGTACATAAGTAGATGATGGAAGTGGTTGTCAAGTGGTGGTTGTAGACATGGCTGCGCTGGCTGCGCTGGCTGCGCTGGCAAGGGAAAGGCGATAGAAGTGCGGATAAGTGTGGCCTTGTGGCATCTCCGTGGCCTGTTCATGGTCTGATGGGAGATTTGAGATCGGTGTCGATGGGGATACCTTCGCCAATGCGGCGCGATGCCTCGTTCACTTCCTGCTCTGCTGACCCACACGGCGTGAGCGGAGAGGTGCGCGATTTCGCCTCTTTCCCTCCCAGCGCCTTATGGCTACTTGTCGTCGCGGTGTTAGCATTAGTCGCGGCACGTCCTTTCTCCCCTTCCTCCATTCACGCCACCCCTTCGACGCACGTACTTTGGCCAAACGCAAACCGGCAGAGCGGTTGGCATCTCCCAATCGTCGTCACGGCAAGGAGAAATATCGCAGAGATGCCTACTTATTCCTCCTCACATGTTGTCGAGTGATCGTGGAAGGGCTCTTTGATGATAGCACGTCGGTAGCCTGCTTCATCGCTGCCAAAGTAGGTGTACGAAAAGAATGCCCACGCACTCATGGCAGCAGAGGTGACACCCCAGAGAAGACCAGTCACGCGTTCACCAAGAGGACGCTGTGCAACTTCTCATGCAATGCCGTGTTGTACGTGGAATTAGTGGTGAGGAGAGGGTAGCTCAGTACGTCTTGCTTGCAACTTGGCGCCACAGGTTGAAGAAACTGGGGTGTGGGAGGCTTGCCATACGGCTGTGAGGCCGTGCCGCCTTGCGTCTCGATGAACACGTTGGGTAGGTGTAGGGCGGTGAGGAAGTAGGCATTGTCGCGGCAGAGCTGTACCTTTTTCCTAACCCGTGTCTTCCCTCACCGTAGGCGAACGGCTTCCTCCGCTGAACGACCCATCATTCCTCTACCACTTGTTCACCCTCGCACTGTTTCCTTGTCGCGCAACTCGGAGCAGCTGGCACATCAACCCGACATGCAGTAGGCTTGCTTTGCTGCCTTGCGGATTGGCACTGGCTATAGCGTTGGAGCCGGTGAGTGGTGCACGCACCGGCTTAGGCCAACGGAGAGTGGTAAGAAGGGGCAAAGGAGGAGGAGGAGGATGAGGGGCATGAAAAGCTGTGTGATTGGTATTCCTTGACTGTGGATGCGAGCGCAAAGCATTGCTCGCCCCGCTGCGCTGCTCGCCCCCTCGGTTGCCAGTGTCGACGACGGCTTCTTGTCAGTGCGACATCCTCGCCCATCATGCTTGCCAACACCTCAATGTTGCGCCACTTCTGGAGCAAGGCATCGCGAGAGGCAAGGACGCAGAATCGTCTCGTGCTGCTTGCGCGATTGATGGTTGGTGTGTCGACGGCATAGCCAGTGGTGCCGTTGACGATGCAAGGCCACCTGCTCTACTTCATTCGCATCTTGCATTGTCTGGCAGAGGATCAGCAATCCAAACGTGCCATCCATTCATCTGTCTGTAAGGGCTAAAAAGGAAAGTGGAGAGGAAATTGGATTGACGCCTATGACTTCGTGACGGTGGTGGAGGGGCTTGCACTCCTCTCACTTCAAATGCAGTGATGCACCTCCATGGCTACGACGCAGCTTATGCGCTTACGGCCACCCGATACAGAGTAGTTGGGTGTACGGTTGGCGGTGAGAT
Source organism: Taenia pisiformis (assembly GCA_023968675.1). Taxonomy (NCBI): domain Eukaryota; kingdom Metazoa; phylum Platyhelminthes; class Cestoda; order Cyclophyllidea; family Taeniidae; genus Taenia; species Taenia pisiformis. Next base: position 28,489,376 of record CM043731.1, read on the forward strand.
GCACTGAAGGACAGAAATCGGAGGCGCTTCACTTCAGGCGCGCATGCAGGCATGCATGTTTAGAACATGTGATTGTGATGTCGTCAAGGCGTGAGGCGCGCCGATGCATCGCGTGGACGCAAGCAGAAGCACTTCGTTGGTCATTGAGGCCGATGTGGCAGGTCTTATGTCATGGCGATAGTGCGATTGTGCAGGAGGTGTGGCGTTGCGCACCGCTTGCAATGCAGTGCCTTCCTGACGACTGAGTGGTGCAGTTGGCGGTGAAGTTTGCGGTGGCGGTGGCGGTGGCGGTGTCAGTAGGCTGGGTGGTGAGAGTGGTGTAGGCGGTGTTGGCGGTGGTAGTGGCTTCCGCAGGTGAAGCCTCATAGCAGCAGCATCCTTCGCGAGGCTCTTGCGCAGGCCACTCACATTGACGCTGATTTTGTGGCAGAAGCCGTAAGCGGAGACGAGCCCGATGCCGGAGGATGTCCTCTTGGTAGAGCTTTTGCAGACAAGCAATGACGGCTTCCTTACTGCTGCCGACGCTGTCGATGATGCCGACGCTGCCGATGCTTTTGCTGTGGCCGCAGATCTTGATGCCTTCAATGGTTTTTTTACTTGACTCAATTTCCTCTGTGCTAAAATGCGCCGCTCGTGATGGGGCCTTTCCTTTCCACAGTTTCCTCCCTCACTCTCCCACCTTTGATGCTACTTCGCCCTTTTTGGCGAAGCTAGATCCGTTTGACGCCCTCTCAGACGCATACCTCCGCCTCTGCTAAAAAAAGTAGACCGCCTGGTGGAGGAGATGATCAAGGCCGAGGTATTAGAGCCGTCAAAGTCATCCTGGGCCTCCATAATCGCACTGGCGAGGGAACGTGACGGTTACTTTCGGCTGTAGAAAGTTAAATGACTGCAGAAAGTTGAATGCCGTAACTATGGAGGACTCGTTTCCGCGCCGAGCATACCTAGGAGACGAAGAAAAGGCTAGGTGTAGGTCAGAAGGCTTGTAATCTAGACGGAAAGGAAAGGTTGGCAGGCCAGCCCACGCAGCGCCGTTCCAGGTGGCCACCGCTAATGTGTCGGACCAATCAACAGTCCAAACAGACAAAACACTACAGGCCTCTTCCCGAAACACTGCATAATCTGCCTTGATGACGTCGTCGGTTTGGTAGAGACATTCAGGAACACAACGCCAATCCTAGGCTGGTGCTGCACCGTTTGCGAAATGCAGGTCTGACCCTGAACCCAAAGAAGTGCCATTTCCTTCGCCTGTCAGTCGCTTTCTTGGGGCATACCGTTTCATCCAAGGAGATGTCAGTCAAGGAAGACCGCTACAAACCAAGTGGGAACGTGGTCGACACCGACCAGCCCTTCGTTAAGGGCTTTGCAAAGAGCGCCAGTCCTCTGCACAAGCTTATAGAGGAACTAGTAAAAAGGAACTTCAAGGCGAAGAACGAGCAGGACGGGACCTTCAAGGAATTGAAGCGAACACTCTGATCTTCCCCGATTTTGGCCAATGCACCACCCTCCGTTCTAGACACAGACGTCAGCGACGTGGCTGCAAGTGATGCACTTTCACAGAGGGGACAAAGAGGGCAGAGGACATGACTTTGCTCACGCTAGTGCCAAACTGAACAAAGGAATTAGACAAGAGGGCAACGGAACTTGGACTTTAGCCATCTATGCAATGGTCAGACACTTCAAACACAATTCATTGTAAGAACAGACCGTGAGGCGCTGACATGGTTCACAACAATGGAGACGGTTGATCGCTCGGTGGCACGCTGGTACGAGGAATTGAAACAGTGCGACTTTGGCGTGCAGTACAGAAAGGGGACCTCGCATGGTAATGCCGATGCATTATCCCGCAGACCACTCTCAGTGGAAAGGCTTAAGGGGATAGTGGGTACGTTAATTGTGAGCGAGCCAACAAGACACCAGTGAAGGAACGCGCGGGCTACTGATCTCAACACATGCTTAGCATGCGAGAGGTTTCTGGCTTCCTTGTTGAAGCCCACTGCGAAAGAAATGAAGTCGTCCAGCGAGGCAGCTGGACAAATATGGCAAAAATGGGTCAAACTCGCTATAGAGGATAGTCTTTGGTATCAAGAAGACGCCAGGTCTCTCAAGCGCCTGGCCGTTCCGGGTCCGTTGATCCGAACAGTTCTTCAAGAGCTACATGGGCGATGGGTCATGCACGTGGGGAAAGATGGCAGCAGCCTCGAACAAATGATACTGGTGGCCCTCTCGTGCTTCAGACGTGCGCGATTATCGCCGAACCTGCACTTGCAAGGAACGAACTGGACGCTTATAGGGATACTGTAGACTTTTACCAAGAAAGCTCGACCTGATGAATGGGATTAAAACCTAGGACACGCTCTCCTAGACGCTTTTCCTGCTCCTGGCCACAAATTTCTCACTCAGCAGATTAGGACGATGCAAAACGATGGGTCAAAAGTCGCCACTGAAGCCTTTAAGCATAGATGAAGTCCAAGAAGTGTTGACAATCAGCGAAGGCTAAATCGCAGGAGTGGCTACGCTTATAGACATAGCGTTTGGCCTATGAGTCCATTAAACCACGCCTCTGACATGGTGGTTGGGATTGTTGTCGGTGGCAGTGATTGTCTTAAGGGAAGTTGATTCCTCCTTCCCTTTAGCACATCCTCTACTGATGTGGAGCCCATCGCTTCCTCTTCCTCCTTGATTGTGACCACTGAGATGCGACAGCAAGCATTTCATGCAAGATGGCTTTGTTCTGCATGCTGACGCCTCTGAGCTAATGGGAGGCCCTTACTAAAGCAAGCGCCTCCTATCCGCTGGCCCATTTTAAGCGACTGTCATTGGCATGTGCATGCCAACTCACACAGGGTCATAAAGTTGCGCTTGAATGAGGGGTTAGACTCAGCCCTCGTGGTCGGGAGCACGGAGCATCCGCTTCCACGCATCAAAAGCAACGTGCAATTCACCAGCACACATGAATGCAACTAATGCTTAAATGCAACTAAGCAGGTCGGTGGATACTACTGGTGCATCAATTAGAAGAGGTGCCACTTAGGAAAGCAGCATGAAGAGCATGGTGGCTGATGTGTTGTCCTAGGGTGTGCAGCGATGCCGGAGGTCGCAGTGGAGGGAGGATTGTGACGACGTTTGATGAGTAGGTGTAGAGGAGGTGTCACCTGCTTCACCACGTTATCAGTCTGTGGTTTGGCGGTTCTGCGGTTCTGCATTCCACACCGAAATAAGAGGCTCTGTTGCCGTGAGTGCTCAGCCCTCACCCCATCCATAGTCACAGCATGCGTGCATTGCTTCGGCTGTTTGCACCACGAAATGCAGCCATTCGCTGGCAGAGCAGTAGCAGTAGCAGCAGTCGCAGCACTTCAATGCCACTGCAATCTCGAAGACGTGCTACACGTCGGCCAATGGTAGTGCGAGCTTTGGGGGCGCCTTTTCGTCAACTTAAACACACGCGCATGGTCTCACGCACTTCCTCGCTAAGGCACCTCGAAGGCAAGCAATCGGCCGACTTGACGAATGCCTTGCCACTGTCGTGCTTCTTCTTCTTATTATTATTGGTAGCAGTATTGCATGCGACGAATGCGTGCCCGTCACCTTGGCACTGGGCTACCACGTCGAAGACACGGTGAAGAGCACTCCTTTCTCGAGAGGCAGACACGTTTGTCGGGGAAGTGGTGTGCCTGCCAATGACCAACACCAAGTTGTGAGGAATGCACAGTTGTGTGAAATCGAGTGCAGCTAGTGTTGGTGTTAAGCCAGAGGTGTGGCCGGTTGGTGGTGTGCTTGTGTCACAATGCGTTGTTTGCAATCATTGGCTGCAGGGAGGCGAGAGGCATGTTGCGTGTTTGTGCACTTGGAGGGGAAGGAGGGCGCGAAAGCAGAAGAGTGTGCCATGCAGTAGTGGAGTGTGAGTGGAAGCAGCATGGCATGCAATGCACGCAGAGGCAGGAGGAATACGACTTGGCAGTGTTGGAAGGGTAGCGTTGTCATCGCGACGCCACGTAGGCTGTCCATCCCTGCTAATCCAATCAAGTGTTCAAAGTAGCGGCCGCGTTTCTGTCTTCTGGGTACAAGGTGCACAAGTCATAGCCATGTGATCTGAGCATTCAAGTTTCGATGTATTGGCTCCTCGACTCGACGCAACTTTAGCTCCTAGTAGGTACATACAGCACTGCTTAACAGCGCAGACGCACTTCCATTGCTGCCACCTGTTCAAACTTGTGTCACACGAAAATGCCTTACTTAATCGGCAAATCGCAAGTTCTGTTTCACCCGGTGCCTCCCCTTCCCCCTAACGAACTATCTCGCCCTCATCCTATGCCGAAATTATAAGTAAAGCCATTCGCCATCAGCCAAATTCCTACCTTTCCACCCTGCTCCACGCAAACTTGCGCTCCTGAGCCACACAGAAATACATTATCTAACAGTGAATGAGAAAACACGAATCAGGCACTGTAAGGCGCTTCACTAAAACTACCATTTTTTAGTTTTTGTCTCAATTTTACGTAATTTTTTTTTTTTAAATACTTACATATTTACACATTTTCAAATTTTGCAGTGATTTGTGTGCACAAATCCTATGCGCCTCTCTAATTTGCTTCCTCTCTTTTACTGCGCCGCGTTCTGCAAGCGCAGTGTGTTCCGCGTCGATCGGTGTGTTGCTGCTCGGTTGGGTTTGGTGGGACGCGGGATGCCTCCTCTCCTCAACTGTATGGCACTTGCTTTACTTAAGTTGCCTTTGTTCAATACATCATTTCACATAGGAGTGCATTTTGCATACCTTGAGGTTACTTGGCTCGTAGCTTAGTTGTTGAGTGCATTTAATAAATGCAAAACATTTTCTTTGTGCTGGTAGCGTCGCGATGGCTGATTTGTGAATCGTAATGAATGCGGGTTGTTGGAGGATGTATGCAAGACACGACACGTCAGACTGGAGGCTTCCACGTTGCGGGTGGCTTTAATGAAACGGGCCTATTTTTGCCTGGGCGACTGGTCCGATCACTTGCTTAGTTCTTACAGCCATTGTGTATGCCTCTTTGGTCGGTGAAAAAGGCGTTGGTGCAGTGTCTTGTGTGTTGGTAGTAGAATTGGCATTTGGCGCAAGCAGTGTGTTTGTGAAGCGCGGAACCGGCTGTGAAATCTGCCTTACTTGGGTGTGAGGACTGAACTTGTAGTAGACGTTGGGTGAGGACTCCTCAGTGTAGTGCAAGTGGTTTTGGGTGTGCTTTTGTTGTCATCACACTGTGTGGCTATTTGTTGATTAGTTTGTGCACCCCAACTGCTTGAATCTGGCGTCTAATGCGAATGCTTGTGTGTTTGTACTAACGTTTGACTTGCAAAAGGTGCGCACAAATTGAGAGTCTGTTAGTTTGATCAGGCGATTGTGTGAGCAGTGGGTTCAGTTTGCGCCATTTGATTCGCTGCAGAGCTGTGCCAGTGCGGTAAGTGTGTGGTGCTGTTTGGTGGGTTCTGCTCTCTAAATTGTTGTATGCCGAACGCATACCCAGCTGGGGAGAAGGGGGTTGCTGCGCCCGTGGAGGGGATAAAGAGACGTCAAAGTACTGCATGAGATGGCTTTTGGGAGGGCGTTTATTGTGTATGGCTCTCGTTGGGTGCTTTGCCTCCAGCGGTTTGATTGTGTGTGCGTTCCTATTTAGCCTTCCTGCTTGCTTGCGTGCGTGCGTGCCTTTGGCTCAAGACGTGCTGGGTGCGGGTGAGTGGGTGGATGCAACAGACAGGAGCGCACTGAGCCGCATGCGAAGGAATCCGTTTTCCACTTGGAGGAGCGCAACCAAGCATGTTGTGGAAGGAATGGGAAGTGGAGTCAGTGTTCGGTGCTTCCTTACAACTTGCAGCATTTTGTTGCTTTTTGCGTCACTGCAATGCTGATTGACTTGCTCCACACGCCTACTTGGCCAGTGTGGAGTCATGAGCCTTATTACTTGGCTGTGAATGTCTTTTTTCCCACCTGCAAGGCGCCATCGCCTTCATAGTCGTACGATACCTGAGGTAATGAGTTGAGATTGACTGTGTGGTTTGGATGGGGTGTGGTTGGCTGCTGCTCTGTTGATTGAAGAGGAAGGACGCAGTTGGAGGGGAGATGCGTCGAGTTGGTGGCATTCTCTACTGCCATCACTGCTACCTCTTCTTCTTCCCCCTCCCTCTTCTACTCGCAACTTTCAACCAACCACTGATTGTTTGGCACTTGGCCTCAATAGTGTCCGCAGCACCGAACTAATGCTTATGACGTGGAGAATAAATGTGAGCTTATAAATGCCTCCTGCGCTGTGGCGTTATTATGATGGGACTGAGCCGCCTGCAAATGGGTTGGATGGTGTGTTGAGCGCCGACCTTCCTAAATTAAGCCCATTAACAAACACTACTCCGTGTGAGACATAAAGGCGCTGTTTTACAGACCGCTGCTGCTGCTGCTGCTGCTGCTGCTATGAATTGGTAGTAGCACAGTCCCACTGAGTAGGGGCTAGGGAAGTGAGAGGAGACGATGCTCTGTTGAACTAATGAAATATATTTGAACCAAAATGAAAGGCGAAGAAGAAGGTAAAAGAGGAAGAAGAAGGGGGGAGGAGAGAGGGAGGGGGAATGTAGGCTGCCAAAGAAGTCGAAGTGTCAGCCACAAAGCACGTCAGGCGGATATTCATGTGGAATTGGGGGAAGTGGGAGGGCAGCGCAGGGCAGGTAAGGTGAGGTGGGGTGGGGTGAGGGTAACCCGTCCGTTGGTGGTTTTGATGTCATTCAATCAATGGGATTGCAACAGATGCCGGAAGGCGAAAGGGAAGAAATGCAGGCACGGAGCCAGGAGCCAAAGCAGCGGACAATAGGTGAAAGGAAAACAACTACCTAAAGAAGAAGGGAAAAAGGGTTGGCAGGTGGAGCAGCAGGAGGCGGCGGCGGTGGCGGCTGCTGCTGGGGAAGGAGAGAAAGGAATGGAGATGCTGATGGCGAGGATGGATGCTATGAAGGAGGTGCCGATTGACAGCACTCGTGCGGAGAAGATGGCGAACGAGGCAGTGATGCTGTTGGAGGCGGAGATGAAGGCGGTGGATGTGGTGCACACGGCGACACGTGATGATTTGGCCTCGAATGAAGTGAGGAAGTGGGCAGGGCAAGGCAGGTGGCATCGTTGGCTGAACCGCTTTCGCATGCGTGCATGGAAAGGGCTCAGCCTCTCGCGTCACCATGAGACGAGACACCAATCTCCCCAAAAGAAACAGGCAAAGTGCCAGATGCAGGATGCATTAAACGTAGAAGTGAACACATGATTACACCCAAATGCACACTCGCAAGTCAAATCTCACGATCACCGCCAACACGACGTAGGGGGCACCACATCCCACTTTCGGCCACCTCCGACACGTCCGCGATGACTACTCACTAGAGCAGAACAAAACAAAGCATTGCAGAGCAAAGCAAAGCAAAGCAAAGCAAACCAGAGCAGAGCAGAGACTGACAGCCAACTTCTTTGCAGTCAAGCAGAAAAGGGAGCATCGCACTACCACGGAAGGGGAAAAGGCTTCCTACTCCAGCCTAATCTCATGCAAAGGCATTCCGCATACTTACTTGGGCAGCCTACTCAATAACAATTAGTAGCAGTCCGCGTCTTATCAGCCACTACGGTTGCTGTCCACAACGTGCTTTCATAGGCGTGAAACTGACACCCACCTCCTACAAGCGACTTGAGCAAGCCTGGAGATGAATAAAGCCCAACAGGAGAATAGCATCCCAGTTCTGACAAGGAGGACACTTACGCGTTGACACGACTTTGAGGTGCCACTACCACCACAGTTGTGACTTCAAGTTCTACCAACTGCATCCCGCACCTTATCACTAATACGGAGGCATCACAAGTGGTCAGTGCTACAGGGCATGTCTTAAATCCCAGTTATTCTTTTAGTGCAACAAACCGAGTCTAGCGAGGGCGGCCTATGCTGCAATAAAAGCAACTGCTTCTCACAAAGGACGCACCACTGACTGCCAATTCGGCATCACGTCAAGCACCCAGCAATGACACAACACCGCATCTCCAAGTTCGGCTAGCAAAGCAAGATCGAGCCACAAGCATCCGCCGACAAAACCCACAAACGTACATTTGGACTTGATCACTTCCCTTCAAGCCTACATTCAAACCACCAACTTCGCTGAACTCAACAAACATGCGCTGGCGATGCGGTCACATGCCAAGGCAATTCAGCTAACTGCACCAACGTTCCGGTGAATGCCTACTAAAAGAAGGTAATGCCATCGTTAGGATATGCTACGCAAACCTTTTGCCTTACGGCCACAACCCATTTCTGCCTGCATGCAGCACGAGGCTCCTGCAGTTGTCTTTCCCCAACAGTCACACAATCGCAAGCTTGCCGACCCAACGGACACACCCCGCCTCATAACCCCCAAAACACAACCTTTACTTACCGACTTTATTGTCATTTCGCCGGTCATGGCTCTCAGTTAGGCAACACGTCACAAATACCTGCTACGCAACATCCAATGTAGTTCCGCTCGGGGTGGTAACGACAACGTCCTAGATCACTAAGATTAATCCGAAGGAAGGTCGATGTCAGGAAAATAACACACGCATCCATTGTCCGGGCGAACCGACTCAAAGATTCAGCGCCTTAAGACGTGGTTGCATTCATGCCATTCCATCGCCTCAGGATTGTCCGATCCGCTAGCGCGACTGATCTCGATGCTGCACATTACTCGAGTGCATGCCTGTACGCCCTCTCAACTAAGCGCAACGACAATCGCGGCGTTCCATTACCTAAAAGGCAAGCTGCACGAAGTACGTCAATTCCCACCCACCTACAACCCTAGCTCATTTTCACTTACTCTCTCTCATTGCACCAAGTCGACACACATGCTCAAACATTTACCACTGCCTTCAAGGGAACATGTCTCATCACTTACGTAATGGGTTGACGTCAGGGAAATACACACGCTCTCCTCCACATCACATGAATCCAGGCAAGTTGATAGCAGCTATGGGCATGTGCTGCCATGCGTTGCCTGCTCGCATCCAACAGGAGCAGTAACAGTGCCACACTGAGGCAACATGGCTGTCCACGAGACCGGAAGCCAACCAAACAAGGCATTACGTAGTCCCTATCCTCTTCCACGAGCCTCAACCACCAGCCGTCGTGATGCACCGAGTGCTACATGCCACCTGTGATGGTCATCAAGCCTCACTGAATTGAGGAGACTCTTGACCACAACGCGACAGGTCCTTTCCCACACCTGCTACATTTCAAGCCTCTTCCGCTTGAAATCCCAACTGCAGCACATCCTCCTGCCAATATCAACGCAAGCACCGTCAGTAGCTGCTGCAAACTAACTACTTTCCTAGCCTTAAGCTGAACTAATTCACCGTCTCAAAGGCAAATGCACTCCCATGCAGATTCACACACTTCCACACAGCCTATTTCACCATATGTCCTCATTGCACCGGCCAAACCTACACCAGCAACAGTGATGCGAAAAGGCAAAACTTCCTGCAAGGCACTCCCAACCATTCCTTGTCTCTTGCGTTTCTCTTATTTAACTAACTAACTAACTAACCAACTAACTAACTAATCGTGCATAAACACTAGTACAGCAATAGGCCTAGCGCATGCACCACACACCACAGACATCATCCATGTGATAAGAACAAAACAATCTTTACTAAGCTACGAGCCAAGTAACCTCAAGGTATGCAAAATGCACTCCTATGTGAAATGATGTATTGAACAAAGGCAACTTAAGTAAAGCAAGTGCCATACAGTTGAGGAGAGGAGGCATCCCGCGTCCCACCAAACCCAACCGAGCAGCAACACACCGATCGACGCGGAACACACTGCGCTTGCAGAACGCGGCGCAGTAAAAGAGAGGAAGCAAATTAGAGAGGCGCATAGGATTTGTGCACACAAATCACTGCAAAATTTGAAAATGTGTAAATATGTAAGTATTTAAAAAAAAAAAATTACGTAAAATTGAGACAAAAACTAAAAAATGGTAGTTTTAGTGAAGCGCCTTACAGTGCCTGATTCGTGTTTTCTCATTCACTGTTAGATAATGTATTTCTGTGTGGCTCAGGAGCGCAAGTTTGCGTGGAGCAGGGTGGAAAGGTAGGAATTTGGCTGATGGCGAATGGCTTTACTTATAATTTCGGCATAGGATGAGGGCGAGATAGTTCGTTAGGGGGAAGGGGAGGCACCGGGTGAAACAGAACTTGCGATTTGCCGATTAAGTAAGGCATTTTCGTGTGACACAAGTTTGAACAGGTGGCAGCAATGGAAGTGCGTCTGCGCTGTTAAGCAGTGCTGTATGTACCTACTAGGAGCTAAAGTTGCGTCGAGTCGAGGAGCCAATACATCGAAACTTGAATGCTCAGATCACATGGCTATGACTTGTGCACATTGTACCCGGAAGACAGAAACGCGGGCGCTACTTTGAACACTTGATTGGATTAGCAGGGATGGACAGCCTACGTGGCGTCGCGATGACAACGCTACCCTTCCAACACTGCCAAGTCGTATTCCTCCTGCCTCTGCGTGCATTGCATGCCATGCTGCTTCCACTCACACTCCACTACTGCATGGCACACTCTTCTGCTTTCGCGCCCTCCTTCCCCTCCAAGTGCACAAACACGCAACATGCCTCTCGCCTCCCTGCAGCCAATGATTGCAAACAACGCATTGTGACACAAGCACACCACCAACCGGCCACACCTCTGGCTTAACACCAACACTAGCTGCACTCGACTTCACACAACTGTGCATTCCTCACAACTTGGTGTTGGTCATTGGTAGGCATACCACTTCCCCGACAAACGTGTCTGCCTCTCGAGAAAGGAGTGCTCTTCACCGTGTCTTCGACGTGGTAGCCCAGTGCCAAGGTGACGGGCACGCATTCGTCGCATGCAATACTGCTACCAATAATAATAAGAAGAAGAAGCACGACAGTGGCAAGGCATTCGTCAAGTCGGCCGATTGCTTGCCTTCGAGGTGCCTTAGCGAGGAAGTGCGTGAGACCATGCGCGTGTGTTTAAGTTGACGAAAAGGCGCCCCCAAAGCTCGCACTACCATTGGCCGACGTGTAGCACGTCTTCGAGATTGCAGTGGCATTGAAGTGCTGCGACTGCTGCTACTGCTACTGCTCTGCCAGCGAATGGCTGCATTTCGTGGTGCAAACAGCCGAAGCAATGCACGCATGCTGTGACTATGGATGGGGTGAGGGCTGAGCACTCACGGCAACAGAGCCTCTTATTTCGGTGTGGAATGCAGAACCGCAGAACCGCCAAACCACAGACTGATAACGTGGTGAAGCAGGTGACACCTCCTCTACACCTACTCATCAAACGTCGTCACAATCCTCCCTCCACTGCGACCTCCGGCATCGCTGCACACCCTAGGACAACACATCAGCCACCATGCTCTTCATGCTGCTTTCCTAAGTGGCACCTCTTCTAATTGATGCACCAGTAGTATCCACCGACCTGCTTAGTTGCATTTAAGCATTAGTTGCATTCATGTGTGCTGGTGAATTGCACGTTGCTTTTGATGCGTGGAAGCGGATGCTCCGTGCTCCCGACCACGAGGGCTGAGTCTAACCCCTCATTCAAGCGCAACTTTATGACCCTGTGTGAGTTGGCATGCACATGCCAATGACAGTTGCTTAAAATGGGCCAGCGGATAGGAGGCGCTTGCTTAAGTAAGGGCCTCCCATTAGCTCAGAGGCGTCAGCATGCAGAACAAAGCCATCTTGCATGAAATGCTTGCTGTCGCATCTCAGTGGTCACAATCAAGGAGGAAGAGGAAGCGATGGGCTCCACATCAGTAGAGGATGTGCTAAAGGGAAGGAGGAATCAACTTCCCTTAAGACAATCACTGCCACCGACAACAATCCCAACCACCATGTCAGAGGCGTGGTTTAATGGACTCATAGGCCAAACGCTATGTCTATAAGCGTAGCCACTCCTGCGATTTAGCCTTCGCTGATTGTCAACACTTCTTGGACTTCATCTATGCTTAAAGGCTTCAGTGGCGACTTTTGACCCATCGTTTTGCATCGTCCTAATCTGCTGAGTGAGAAATTTGTGGCCAGGAGCAGGAAAAGCGTCTAGGAGAGCGTGTCCTAGGTTTTAATCCCATTCATCAGGTCGAGCTTTCTTGGTAAAAGTCTACAGTATCCCTATAAGCGTCCAGTTCGTTCCTTGCAAGTGCAGGTTCGGCGATAATCGCGCACGTCTGAAGCACGAGAGGGCCACCAGTATCATTTGTTCGAGGCTGCTGCCATCTTTCCCCACGTGCATGACCCATCGCCCATGTAGCTCTTGAAGAACTGTTCGGATCAACGGACCCGGAACGGCCAGGCGCTTGAGAGACCTGGCGTCTTCTTGATACCAAAGACTATCCTCTATAGCGAGTTTGACCCATTTTTGCCATATTTGTCCAGCTGCCTCGCTGGACGACTTCATTTCTTTCGCAGTGGGCTTCAACAAGGAAGCCAGAAACCTCTCGCATGCTAAGCATGTGTTGAGATCAGTAGCCCGCGCGTTCCTTCACTGGTGTCTTGTTGGCTCGCTCAAAATTAACGTACCCACTATCCCCTTAAGCCTTTCCACTGAGAGTGGTCTGCGGGATAATGCATCGGCATTACCATGCGAGGTCCCCTTTCTGTACTGCACGCCAAAGTCGCACTGTTTCAATTCCTCGTACCAGCGTGCCACCGAGCGATCAACCGTCTCCATTGTTGTGAACCATGTCAGCGCCTCACGGTCTGTTCTTACAATGAATTGTGTTTGAAGTGTCTGACCATTGCATAGATGGCTAAAGTCCAAGTTCCGTTGCCCTCTTGTCTAATTCCTTTGTTCAGTTTGGCACTAGCGTGAGCAAAGTCATGTCCTCTGCCCTCTTTGTCCCCTCTGTGAAAGTGCATCACTTGCAGCCACGTCGCTGACGTCTGTGTCTAGAACGGAGGGTGGTGCATTGGCCAAAATCGGGGAAGATCAGAGTGTTCGCTTCAATTCCTTGAAGGTCCCGTCCTGCTCGTTCTTCGCCTTGAAGTTCCTTTTTACTAGTTCCTCTATAAGCTTGTGCAGAGGACTGGCGCTCTTTGCAAAGCCCTTAACGAAGGGCTGGTCGGTGTCGACCACGTTCCCACTTGGTTTGTAGCGGTCTTCCTTGACTGACATCTCCTTGGATGAAACGGTATGCCCCAAGAAAGCGACTGACAGGCGAAGGAAATGGCACTTCTTTGGGTTCAGGGTCAGACCTGCATTTCGCAAACGGTGCAGCACCAGCCTAGGATTGGCGTTGTGTTCCTGAATGTCTCTACCAAACCGACGACGTCATCAAGGCAGATTATGCAGTGTTTCGGGAAGAGGCCTGTAGTGTTTTGTCTGTTTGGACTGTTGATTGGTCCGACACATTAGCGGTGGCCACCTGGAACGGCGCTGCGTGGGCTGGCCTGCCAACCTTTCCTTTCCGTCTAGATTACAAGCCTTCTGACCTACACCTAGCCTTTTCTTCGTCTCCTAGGTATGCTCGGCGCGGAAACGAGTCCTCCATAGTTACGGCATTCAACTTTCTGCAGTCATTTAACTTTCTACAGCCGAAAGTAACCGTCACGTTCCCTCGCCAGTGCGATTATGGAGGCCCAGGATGACTTTGACGGCTCTAATACCTCGGCCTTGATCATCTCCTCCACCAGGCGGTCTACTTTTTTTAGCAGAGGCGGAGGTATGCGTCTGAGAGGGCGTCAAACGGATCTAGCTTCGCCAAAAAGGGCGAAGTAGCATCAAAGGTGGGAGAGTGAGGGAGGAAACTGTGGAAAGGAAAGGCCCCATCACGAGCGGCGCATTTTAGCACAGAGGAAATTGAGTCAAGTAAAAAAACCATTGAAGGCATCAAGATCTGCGGCCACAGCAAAAGCATCGGCAGCGTCGGCATCATCGACAGCGTCGGCAGCAGTAAGGAAGCCGTCATTGCTTGTCTGCAAAAGCTCTACCAAGAGGACATCCTCCGGCATCGGGCTCGTCTCCGCTTACGGCTTCTGCCACAAAATCAGCGTCAATGTGAGTGGCCTGCGCAAGAGCCTCGCGAAGGATGCTGCTGCTATGAGGCTTCACCTGCGGAAGCCACTACCACCGCCAACACCGCCTACACCACTCTCACCACCCAGCCTACTGACACCGCCACCGCCACCGCCACCGCAAACTTCACCGCCAACTGCACCACTCAGTCGTCAGGAAGGCACTGCATTGCAAGCGGTGCGCAACGCCACACCTCCTGCACAATCGCACTATCGCCATGACATAAGACCTGCCACATCGGCCTCAATGACCAACGAAGTGCTTCTGCTTGCGTCCACGCGATGCATCGGCGCGCCTCACGCCTTGACGACATCACAATCACATGTTCTAAACATGCATGCCTGCATGCGCGCCTGAAGTGAAGCGCCTCCGATTTCTGTCCTTCAGTGCATCTCACCGCCAACCGTACACCCAACTACTCTGTATCGGGTGGCCGTAAGCGCATAAGCTGCGTCGTAGCCATGGAGGTGCATCACTGCATTTGAAGTGAGAGGAGTGCAAGCCCCTCCACCACCGTCACGAAGTCATAGGCGTCAATCCAATTTCCTCTCCACTTTCCTTTTAGCCCTTGCAGACAGATGAATGGATGGCACGTTTGGATTGCTGATCCTCTGCCAGACAATGCAAGATGCGAATGAAGTAGAGCAGGTGGCCTTGCATCGTCAACGGCACCACTGGCTATGCCGTCGACACACCAACCATCAATCGCGCAAGCAGCACGAGACGATTCTGCGTCCTTGCCTCTCGCGATGCCTTGCTCCAGAAGTGGCGCAACATTGAGGTGTTGGCAAGCATGATGGGCGAGGATGTCGCACTGACAAGAAGCCGTCGTCGACACTGGCAACCGAGGGGGCGAGCAGCGCAGCGGGGCGAGCAATGCTTTGCGCTCGCATCCACAGTCAAGGAATACCAATCACACAGCTTTTCATGCCCCTCATCCTCCTCCTCCTCCTCCTCCTCCTCCTCCTCCTTTGCCCCCTTCCTACCACTCTCCGTTGGCCTAAGCCGGTGCGTGCACCACTCACCGGCTCCAACGCTATAGCCAGTGCCAATCCGCAAGGCAGCAAAGCAAGCCTACTGCATGTCGGGTTGATGTGCCAGCTGCTCCGAGTTGCGCGACAAGGAAACAGTGCGAGGGTGAACAAGTGGTAGAGGAATGATGGGTCGTTCAGCGGAGGAAGCCGTTCGCCTACGGTGAGGGAAGACACGGGTTAGGAAAAAGGTACAGCTCTGCCGCGACAATGCCTACTTCCTCACCGCCCTACACCTACCCAACGTGTTCATCGAGACGCAAGGCGGCACGGCCTCACAGCCGTATGGCAAGCCTCCCACACCCCAGTTTCTTCAACCTGTGGCGCCAAGTTGCAAGCAAGACGTACTGAGCTACCGTCTCCTCACCACTAATTCCACGTACAACACGGCATTGCATGGGAAGTTGCACAGCGTCCTCTTGGTGAACGCGTGACTGGTCTTCTCTGGGGTGTCACCTCTGCTGCCATGAGTGCGTGGACATTCTTTTCGTACACCTACTTTGGCAGCGATGAAGCAGGCTACCGACGTGCTATCATCAATAAGCCCTTCCACGATCACTCGACAACATGTGAGGAGGAATAAGTAGGCATCTCTGCGATATTTCTCCTTGCCGTGACGACGATTGGGAGATGCCAACCGCTCTGCCGGTTTGCGTTTGGCCAAAGTACGTGCGTCGAAGGGGTGGCGTGAATGGAGGAAGGGGAGAAAGGACGTGCCGCGACTAATGCTAACACCGCGACGACAAGTAGCCATAAGGCGCTGGGAGGCGCTGGCGCAGTGCCATCAGCAATTAACACTCGAGAAGGGATTAAATTGTAAGAACAGGCAAGCAAGCAAGCAAGCAGGCAAGCAAGCAAGCAAGCAAGCAAGCAACTGGTTTTCTTACCGAAGTTAATGATGGCGTCATGCAGATGCACAGGGGAAGCACGGGTCCGCCTTGAATGCATTCTTTGCCTGGTTGGAAAAACAGTGCCATAAAAGAAAATGACCCGTTTTGGAAAAAGGAGCCGTGGCTAAAGTCACCACCTCTTCCACTTTCCTTCCCTCCCTCCCTCCCTACCTCCCTGCCTCCCTGCCTCCTCGCCGTGAGTACATTTCTGCCCTTTTGGGTGATAAATGTGACTGATGGAAGTCCTGACAGATTGGAAGATTGTTTTCTGTTAAGGTGGCAAGGGGGTGAGAGGAGCGTCTTTCTCTCTCGCCCATTGCTCGGCCAATTTCGTTGGCAGCCATGCGCAGGGAAGGAGGGTTAGGCTCGATGCATCCGGTTAGGACTCAACACTAACGCGGTCCATGCTACCGTCGAGTCGTCCAGTCTGAATGTGTCATACAAGAACTGCTCGAACCGAATGAGTGGTGTGTTAGTTACCCAAGTCATATGCATGTGATGCAAGCAAATGCCGACTACTTAATCCACGTGGTGTGGTGTCATACTTGACTTCACATCACCCATTTAGCCGCGCCTCATGGGGAGACAGGCAAAGAAGACGATCCTCGCTAGCAAGATTGATGCTAGCGTCACAGTGATGTGCAGTGCAGTTCAGTGCAGTGACATCGCTTTCAGCCCCCCACCTCCCCCCACCCTCCTCCTCCTCCTCCCCAAACCCCCTTGATCGCATTCGCCGCCGACTTGGGCTTCATATGACACATTTGCGCCTCTCCTTGAATATTGTGCCCTAGTGCAGTTCAAAACAAGCCTACACACACCCTCCAACAAACGGTTTACCGTGCATTCCTCCCGTCGCCTGCCTTCCCCCTCACCCCTTCATTGCGTAGGTGCTTTCGCACCTTGCTTGGTTGCATGTTTGTGCTGCATGAAATACGCAATCCCAATAGAATGCAATGTCATAGGCAATGTGTCAAGCCATAAAAGGGCCTCAATAGGCCTAACAGGTCATGCTTGGGGTAGAATGAATGAATGAATGAATGAATGAATGAATGAATGAATAAATGAATAAATGAATGAATGAATGAATGAATGAATGAATAAATGAATAAATGAATGAATGAATGAATGAATGAATGAATAAATAAATGAATGAATGAATGAATGAATGAATGAATGAATGAATGAATGAAATGAATGAGGGAGTGAAGTGGGAGAGGATGAGGAGTGAGGCTTCCTTTTACTCTAATTACGAGTGTCAGTGTGAGAACGTAGACAGGAGGGAGGTAGATGATTTAGATCAAACCGGCTTAGGCTCCAGCGTGAAATGGTCGATGCTGCTGCCAGATGGAAGGGCGGCATGGGGCAAATGCTGCGCATCGCAAGAAGTGGACGATGCATTGGCTGCCAATGCTGCGCATACGTGACACGAAAAAAGCGACTGCTTTTGCCAGGTGTCACAAGTGTGTAGCCCCTCATCTTCTTTATCAGTTCTGCCCTCATCCAAGTTGCATACCGAGCCTTACTTCACCCACCTACTACCCACGTGAAAAGTGCACAAACTCTCCTGCCATGAAGGACTTCAAATGGCTGTCTAAAGAGGTCAAAGCATTACCCTTCACCATCCTGCCTCCATGCTTGGCCGATTAAGCATTGTTCGCTGCCAGTCCGTCACCTCCTCCGTGTGGCTCCACTCAATCCACTCAGCGGCGTGACGCATGCAGCGTTTGTGTGTCACGTGCACTCAACACCAAATGCATTTGCACAAAAGGAGGCAAGTGAAATGCAAGTGGTATTGGCTACTGCTAACATACTTGCTCGTGCATAAGGCGAGTGGTCTCCAAGTGCTCCTTCAGGGCGAGTGTTCGGCAGATGGTTGCAACACCTGCTAGAAGGTTAGAAGAGGACCGTCATTTGTTTGCTCATTCGCCTACCATAAAACTATCCGCAAGCAAAGCTTGCCTTAGCTGCACAACTGCTTCAAACTACTGCCAGTTCATGTCACTGCTATCTTCATGACTTGCAATAAGACCGGCAAACGCGCCCAACCAAACATAGGAGTGTGCCGAGTTCGGCGACTCACCAATGGAGCCAGTCTTGGCTTCGTCCTGCGGTTCATTCCTTCCTTTGGAAATGATTGGCCTTGCATTTGTCCATACCAAAGATTCACCACAGCCACGTCTTCTTGCTTTGTAGTAATGAGAGTAAGCCTTCCAGACACTGAACACAGAGGATGCCCATTTGCATTGGTCGGTTGTAAGATGCATGGCCAAAATCGCATCCCTCCTTTGGAAGGCGTTGCAAAGCTTGCCAGTAAAAGAGGGCACAACTGGGAAGGCATGTTTTGGTAAACGAAGACTTCAACTAACCGACACAACTGGACAGCTGCATCATTTTGGAGAGGCGTGCGCCGTGCAAGGAATTGCATTCTCTTGCCTGAAATGAATTCATTTCCCACTTGCCCTTATTTTCCGCCTCGCCTACGCAACGTAAACAATGCAAATGCACGCGTGGCAAGCTGACTCTTGATTGGCATTTGTAGTGAGGAAGATGCGCCAGTTGGTTAGGGCATGCAGGCATGCAGGCATGCAGGCTTGCAGACTAGCACATCCTCGCCGGAGCCAATGCAAAAGCATGAAGTGCGGCCTAACAGAAGAGGGCACTTACCGACACCGAAGTAGCGTGATGGCGCACGCATGGGGTTGTGGGCAAGTGAAGCGATGAAAGCACCACCTCAATGTGCTGCCCTGCGAGCCACAAAGCAGCCATCCAACATTCCCTTCCACCGCCTTCCAGTCAGCAAGGCAGCAAATGAGAGGCACAAAATGTGCACCCACCGACGGCAGAACGAATCGCGCATTCATTCATTCATTGATTGATCATCGATTTATCGGAAATTGATTAGCCACACAGTGAGTGAGTTGCGCTCGCTCTCAGTTAAAAAGTGCGCTCTTTCGTGCTCCACGAGACTACAACCGCTCAACCGAGCAGTGCAGATCGGCTGACCTCATTCATCCATCCATCCATCCATCCATCCGTTTATCATTCACACGGACGCTAATTTGACGAGCTAAATGTCCAACTGCAAAGACAGTGGCATTGATGAAGCTTTTGGGAAGTGGTTGTGAAGGCATCTTTGTCCAATGCAAGGTGGGTTTATGCAACATCTTTCCACCATCATTCATGCCTCTAAACACGTAAGAAATGGCAGTCGATGACATTGTTGATTGCGTTGGAATGACTTCTTGTGGAGCACGACCAGAATCAGCCATGAGGGCGACTTTTCATGCGTTCACCTACAGAGCATATTTTCACCATTTCAGTGGACGCATGTAAGGCGATGAGGGAACAGCTGTCCTCTGTGGCGGCGCTTCCAATTGCGACGACGACGGCGAGGCTCTTCTTCTGTAATGCCAACGTTGTCCAAACTCAATCGTATTACCATCAGCTAGTGTGGTATTAACGGAGGACAGCCCAATGGCATTGCTGAGACACGGTGAGAAACGGCGCAGGTTGGCCGTTCAACATGGCGTGGAGTGGTTGGTTGTGCGCTCTTCAATGCCAGCGTCGACATGCCAGCTGCAAATTGCTGCACAACTTCGCATGCGAATAACACTTGGCGTGGTTTTGACACGCACTCGAGTGACAAATCGCACGCCTTTGTCGTGCTCACGGGAAGGTGCATGACGCCGTGGGGTGTGGAGGACTTGGGTCGTGTGCGTCAGCAGGTCAGGCGCCCTGTTCCACCAGGTGGCCCATGACACCGTGTCGCCCATGCAGCGCTCTCCTCACTCCAGTGCGCAAATGGAGCCATGATGCTGCGGCTAGTCCTTGATGAGCCACCTACACCCTTCTCTGCTG
>CM043731.1:28509737-28542165 GCA_023968675.1 Taenia pisiformis
GATCGGCGTATTTTGAACGCTTTTTTGAAGTAATTTTGCCACGATTTGGTGGCACACTCCTTTTAAAGGCCATCATGAGGACAGACTTTTGAATGACTCATCGGGATCTGCAGCGCTTGGGCTCAGTTTATCACGTGCCCAAGTCAGCACACTGAATTGTTGGGAAAACCGATGGCGGTAAATGTTTGTATATGCACAAAAAGCCGATCTTGTAGGGTAGCCGTCTCCTTTACCCGTACCTTAATCGAAGGCCTAATTTTCAAAGCAAATTCGTTCATTTGTTACATTGACTCCACATGATTTAGGGTGGCCAGGCTGAGGTCGAAAATGGAAATCAGCGTCATTTATTCCCTTCAAAACCCAGGTTTTCTATAGCGGTTTAGTTGCTTGAAAATCTGTTAGAGAGCAGTGAGACTTCCCAATGACTTTTCCATTGTTCGGTTAGCGTTGTAGCGCATGCACAATGCTTTGGTTGTTTGTTTGACTCACGATTTTGGTGCTGGTTAGGGCTATGCCAGCAGATCCCAGTACAATATTGTTTCCAGAGAATCCTATTGTGAAAGACAACTAATCAAATTTTCACTTTCGCTTGACGGAGGAATCGCATATGCTGCTGTGCTGAGAGAATGTGACACCCTGGAAGAAAGTACGCAAATGATGCATTGCAGGCATGCTATTAACAAGCGAAGCAACTTTAACCGTAAAAGGCTGGAGAAAAAATGTTACAGAGCCGTCTACGGTACCTTTATGAATCAAGCGAACAAGCGATACTCCTTCCGCTTTACAAAGTGTTTAGATCCCAGGCATGCATGCCTTGACAGTGCTTAAAGTGACTCAAGCGCCCAGAGATGAAATGCTGTGAAGTACCATCTTTCGTCGAACGACCCCATCTTTAAGTCAGTATTTGGTCAACTTTGTTTTAGCAACGACGCATGCTACGGTGCTTTCCCATTTTATCCCCGCCGGTCGACCTGGCCTCCCGAATATGTTAATAGGACATGTAATCGAACGGGATGGCCTGAGTAGAAGATCTAATTGAGCAACGCTCGGGGCGGTTTAAAATCCAACACAAGTGACCTCGATTGAACGTGCACGTCCAGAGGGTGACCTAACTCGACTGGCAACTCCCTTGGCGTGCAAATGCGCCGCAGGTCAGCCCACCAGATCAATGAGCATGCGGATCTGGCCGCCGTCACATCGCCAGTAGGATGGCTGGACCCCCTCCTGCTGATTTGAACTTCGGGTCCCAACAGGGCGCAAGGAAACACACTGTCAAAGGTCAAAACCACCGCAATCCCGCCGTGCGACCAGCACAACAACAAAAGATGGGCAGAAGTAAAGCTGCACTGCATCGCGTTGCCAAAATTAAAAAAGCTCCAATAGACCCAGGGACCGAATTAGACAACGAAGATGTTTATTAGCGTCACAACGGAAGATATGTCCAACTACTCGAAATGCAGTTAACATGTCCCCTGGTGAAACAGGCCAGCGGTCCACCCGAACAAACGGCACCATTCCCAAGACCGCAACCCGCAAGATCCGTAGCCCATCATACCGAGTCGCAACAAAGCCATTCCAGTCTCTACTCCCCGAGTTCAAACATTTACCAATACACCTCCGGGATAACTAGCACCCCCCAAAGGCAGGACGGAACGTTACTCAAGTGAAGATCATAAGTCCCTTACTAAACTCGCGTCCCCAACATTGCGTTTAGTCAACCCACCCGATCGCACCATCGTTGTTCACATAAAAACGATGAGATGCAATCGGTAGATAGCCCAGAATTACTGGTACGCACCAATACAACCACTTACTAATAAGTTGGCACAAAGGAGAACACAGATCGGAAACAGAACAAACCGGAAGCAAAACATATATTGTAAGAAATACAACAAAACAAACAACAATAGGAGCAAGACAGTCTGCGCAAAAGCGTGCAATAAAGTAGTTTGCGCCTGGCCAGTGATGACATCTAGGTAGCGCTTGTTTACTATTTATCGACACGTAAGCGTGACTCCCGAACTTTGTAGTTTTCGCATTGAACCAAATCTATGCCCTAAGCTCAACTAAGCATGCCGGCATGCAACTTACAAAGCCTACAAAGCTTACCCTTTCAGCGACAATCGAGCAAATAATAATTCAAGCAGTCATTTCATGCCAGTATTCTGCACTTCATAAATAGTTAGTCGGGCGTCTATGTTCTTCCAGAGAAAAATGGTTATTCGGTAGCGAAATTATTCTCATGAATGTTCGATTCGCTAACTTCATCCACATTCACCTCTACGTAAATTATACTGATCTTCTCGTTCCTATTCATATTATCGCGTTCTGACCGAAAACTGCAAAAAGAAAAACAAGTCAGACGAAAGAGTAGCACGTACAAAACAAAGGATTTATTTTTCGGATTTTCATAACGGCAGAGTGGGAGCACTGTGTTGGTGGTTACCTGTATAGCGATGTGCAGAACTCGCCTATACGGCACAAATTCAGTTGTGTGGTAGGTGTAAAACAATAAATGCAAAGTTTTCTTAATCATAGCTTCGAGAGCGTGAGCGTGAGTACCGACGCCTTGGTGAAGGTGTGCGCCGACGAGCACCGCAACGCCCTAAAACAGAAATCGGTACCATGACCGCAAAATCCAGTAGCGAAGCCTGTCCGGTGGATCAAGGATCCCTCCGAAAAGACTAAAAAGACATCATACTTATGCCTCCGCTTAAAAACCGATACGAAACCGAGAATGTATTACCTTGTTGGTCTCCCCATATAAACACCAGGTGTCGGAGAATGAGGCCTTTCAGTAACGCTATAATCTACCCGAATTGGACGTCCATCAAGCTCCGTACCGTGGGCATCGTGTTTTGCCTCCTTGGCGTCAGAAAGATGTCTCATGTATACGAAACCGAATCCCCTCGAGTGGCACGTGAAGTTGTCGTAAACGATAGTCACATCCTCCACTTCTCCATAGCGGGAGAAGAGGTCATAGAGATCCCTTTCCGTGGTGCTCAGTGACAAACCAAATACACCGATACAACGGGACGGGACCGGGTTGTCCCTTGGCTGCCCACGTCGATAGCCGTAACTACTCGAGTAACCACTAATTGTTAAATTAACCGAAAAGGCAGAATATTATTAGAGTTGATATCAGAATGCATTTATTATTACCTCTTAACCAAGCGAAACTATCCAATAAACCCATAGAGCAGACTAGCCTTCATCACATCCTAATCTCATATAACAAGACGGCGACCCAATCCCCTTTATTCTCCCAACACGCCAGTCCCAGATGAGTGGGACAAGCGCGGTTGGACATACGTAATTGACGTACCTCGCACGGCGAGACCTGTAATCCCGGCTACTGCTCCTGCTTCTCCGTCGACGATAACTCTTCGGAGTTGGCGATCTGGACCTGCTATTCGCGAATAAGTTGAGTGCACTAGAAACAAACCTAGATCGTGACCGACTTCGACCTCTTGAGTGAGCAGATTCATCCCTCTTGTAGCTATTAGACGGCGAAGCCGAATCGCGCATCTCTATGGCAGCGAGTACAAATGGCGGAAGCGAGCAAGTACAAACAAGTCTCAATTGACAATAAGCGTGACTTTAAACGAATGAACATGTAAATAATTTGTAAGTAATGATTGTCTAAAAATTTGTACAATAAATGAAATGTTGTAGTAATGTGGGCTAGGGGGTGTTTTGGAAGAGATGCAATCCGCCGTCTCAAATCGTGCTATGTTTAATTTCCAAAATTTAAGCCTATTTCCATTGATACTTTCTATCGAGACAGTTGAGCTGTTTTGTGGTATTATTCTAAATAGTTAATAATCTTTTGAAGTATTGGAGTCCATCTGCTCATTTAAGCACCGCCCATAAAATACATGACGGCTTCATTAGCTTGACAAGCTCTGCATATTGCTTTTCTACAGGCATCCAACCTGTTTTTTTGGATTCCCGTGCATAAATACTAGGAGTATCGCTTCTGGTTCATCATCAATTGTAACGAATTTGGCATAGGCTCCCACGTGGTCCATAACCTATTGATGTATTTCAAATCATTTCACACGAACCGAGAGCCTAGCAAGGCTATAGGCTTGTTGAGCATGCTTTGTTTGTACCTTTACAATTGTTTGCATTCCCTTATGCCGCTATTGAAAAGATTGTTCTCGTCTTAGGCCTAACGGTTTGTGTGCCATTGGTTATCATTGGCACTTGCTGAGGCCCTGGTCGATGCCATATTGTGGAATTCGTATTATTAGTAAGGGGATTGGCATATGGATGGCATGGTTCGGCCTTATTTTAACTGTAATGCAATGCTTTGTTTGTTTGGACTGCTGGTTGGCTTCCGGTCACCGCTGTAATACTTGCGTTCTTTAAATTAGGCTTTCTACGGGAGTGGCGAAAAAGCTATTCGAACGCGAGTGGGGAACATCGTGGTGATTCCGTGGAGCGCGGCACACACACAGCACGAACTGATCGGTCTTCCCAGTTCCTATCTGTACTCTGGTATTCAAAATAACGATGGACAAGATGGGCTATTGGACAGCGAGGAAATGAAGAAACTCTTACAACTGCGGTAACCATATTGGCCTAGACGCGTGGGATGGCCTGCGGGCCATGTATATGCGCACCATGTATATCATGCCTTTTCCTTATTCAGCGAAGATATCGGGTGCTATAGTAGTATTCCGGGTATTTAAGTTTCTACCACTTACTTCAATCCACGTGTCTTTGTAGATAATTTTTTCATCTCCACTATGATATGGACTCGCCACAATCATTTTTAACGCTGCATTCTTCCCACTTTGTTTTTTTTAAATGCGGACTTGGTGTTTTAATGGGTTGGATGATTTCCAGTGTATATGGCACCAAATTACCATTGTTCACCTCTCCTACTGCTAGTGAATTATGCTGTTGTTATTCCTCCGTGCTTTGTGTACAACTTGGAATGGCGACAGTCGATTGATTTACCTGTGTTAAATATAACTGTTCGACTATTGCAAAAAATAAGCTGAGTGGCAGCTTGTGCTTCCATGCCTGACCCATATTTGTATTTTCTCGTTTGGCAGTGTTTGTAGTTTGGGGGTCTGATCCAGGGCGTTCTTCATGCACCTTCTTTCCAATCGGTGTGCTGTTCTGCATAGGGTCCATCCACTCGCACGTTGGCACTCGCAGCCATGATCTTGACGGGCCTCCAAAGTCCGGCAATTCGATGCCATGGGAGATTAGTCCCTTCAATGTCCGTTTCTTCGCTCCCAACCGCCACAGTGCACGAATAGTGAATGACGCGAATGGCCTCGTCAGATTCATTTCCTAATTCCCTAATGGAAGAATATCTGCCATTTAGGTGGCAGCATTAAACACTGACACACGATTCCTCGCGGTTGCCGGGGCCGGGGCACTTTGATTCCCTGACAATGATTCAAGCGGTTTCACTGCCGAAGTAGCTCCGTTTAGGTTTGCGCAAATATTACATTTTCATTTACCCAAACGAGAATAATATGCATCTAGTTTCTTTTGATTGTACCTAATAAGTTTTGGTAGACGGACTAATATGTGTGCTGAGTAGGAGCTTTCTAATGGAGTTAGAAGAATTTTGGAAAAGGCTGACTGCATACGCCCTTGAATATCTATACCTCGAGGGAGCTTTCATATTCAAATTTCCGTGGAGGACTTCGAACATCCTTTTACATCCATACATTAAGGCACAATGCAAATTTTGATCCCAGGGGTTGCGGGAAGCTGAATTTTGCTCCATTATTTTTGCCGAAGACCCTGATGTAACACCTCAGATGCAGGGAGGTTCTCATCATGGTATCGTTTCACACTCCCCAGGATTCTCTCCACCGATAAGAGTGGCTTGAGTGGTCAAGATGCAGCCGATTTCTTTGCATCTCCATGACTTGACGGCGTCTTGCAGATGCAATAACCCATATTACGTTTTAAACCAGTTCATGAATTTCCAAACGACCATGTTCCTCGCAATATCAGCAGTTGGGAAGTCAACGGGTCACCGGACGAACCCGAAGAGGATGAAATGGGCAGAAGTCTCTGTAGCATAAGGATAAATTTGACTTTCATGTTGGTCCATGTTGTGAAGTGCATGCATTTTTTAAAGGACAACTTGCAAGAGCATACCTTTATGCGTGTGTGGGCAGCTTATTAAACCGGACGCAAGAATTTAATTGACACGTTATCTGGTATCCAATTCTAGTCCCTGCTTATGTTCTGTACGTGCCCAGCTCGCGTCTTATTAACGCCCCGATTATTCCATTTAGTGCGATTAAAACATTCAACTTCGCTGTTCAACTCGAACCGGACTGATTTGTATAAATAACTCACATCAACAAAGGAAACAATCATCTCTTTACTTTTTATGTATGGAAACCGTACTGATACAGACGAGCTTTACCTTCTAAACTTAATTTGGACTAATTTCAGGTCCAATCTGCCAGAGCGTGCTTTGCCATCCGGCCTCTCAAAGTGCAAAATTCAGCGGGTGGAGGAAATGAAGAGTGGACGCCGAATCTTGTTATTTTCACACAGGTACTTTATCATTTGGCTTTACTAGCGTCTATTGTAGGTTGGAGGCCATTTGATGAGATTCCGCTAGCAAAGCCGAGAGGTCACTGGACCAGCACATCAAGCCAAGTGCGGGCCTTGCCCTCACACCTCATCTCAGATGTCGGGAGAAAATTTCAAACTGTCTCGACATAAATGTCCACATGCCCGCCGTTGTTTGTTTTCCCACTTCACGTCTGGTGAGCAGTAGCTAATTCACCACATTGGCCTTGGGCACCCATGAAACCACTAGGACAACAGAAAAGACCGAATCCTTGCAAAGGCCTACGACCATAGTAGCCTAAAATTCCATTAATTCGGGTACGATCCCCGGAATGAGACAAAGGCGGACATAATGTCGAATCTAAGAATCTTATATTGATACCCAAGGGGTAACCGCGTACACACGTCCACACGAGTAGACGTGCTGAGAAATATACTGTTATACATAGTTGTGTAGGTATAAACAACTGCCAGTCGTTCACAAAACGGCATAAAGGCAATGGTGCAGAAATGACAGGGTAAGGAGGAGCTGAATGTTGTACAAAATTTTCCGTGTACAAAAGGCTGGGCAGATTATTGCAGGGGAGAGGTGGGGGTCAATGCACAAGACAAATCTACAGACTTTATGTACAGGTGGGTAAACGCACGGACAAGCGCTTCCTTTACATATACAGAGGCAGGGCGCGCGCGGCTGGGGTGCCGTATCGAGTAGGGGAGGGGTAGGGGGAGTGAAGGCATGACTACTTTTTACAGCTCAAGGTGCCAATGTTCATAGAGTATCACAGGCCGTTGAGTGGTCAGTGTTGTTGCAGTGTTTCAGTTGTCAAATGCAATTTGTTAGGGGAGTATATTATAAGGAGTACAAGTTGGTTTACGAAGAAGGTAAAAAGGCATCTCAAAAATTATAAAATCTCTGGCTGCCTTGGCGAACATCCAATTGAGTGCGACGCGAGAGGAAAAGTGGTTCAAAAATAGGTACTTTTGCTTGGCCTCCGACATAATCTGACGCCTTAATCTAGAGACAGACATTTGAAGCTACTTTTCGAAGGCAACATTGAAGCAAAAAAACGTCATCGGAATTGAAAAGAACGGGGTTTCCAAACCAGCATGAAGGAAAAACAGCTTTCAAAGGGCAGCATTAGGAGCAATCGCAGGACAGTAAAGTTGAGGGATAGAGATCTTTGGTAATAAGTGGTTTGTGATCTTGCAAACCATTGCGCGTGTTGGTCTAATCAGAGCTGAATATCAACATGAGAGTACTGCAGTGAGCAAGCCAAACGATGTTGTACCCCTAAGCTCAAAAGCCTGATAACTCACTGAAATGCCAATCACCTACGCCTACCATTGTGAAAGGTAGCGCGAACAGGCGAGGAGCTCTTTATGACCATGGGGGAGGCTGATCTTCGACGACCACCACTAGCAGTAGATGGCGGTGCTGGACGAGATGAAGAGGGAGGGCCTAGGGCCTTCGTCCGCATCCTCACCTCACCAATTACGATTTCGTCCTCGGTGTCACTGCCGGTGCTGCTGCCAGAACCGCTGTTACTGCTGCCCTCGTCTCGTCGGTGGTGCGGAGAGCGAGAAGAGGAAGGTGTAGAGGACCGAGCACTTCCATTCTGCTGGAGAAATTCAAGGTCATCAACAAAGGAAATAACGGGCTCCCGGTGACCGGCGATCAAATCACGCGACAATTTAGACACTCGCCGGAGGCCGTCTGCCAAAGCCTGTACCCTCTGAATTAAGCCCTAGGAAGAGAGAGCAAGGTATTTACGTATATGAAGATTACCTAGTGTGGTAGACGTCGTTCCGCTTTGCAAGACCTTCAATTAAAGCTCCATTTAGGTAACGAAACATAAACCGCAAGCATCATCGATCGCATGACACATTCCGATAAAAAATTGTAGAAACTCAAAATAGTAAACGCGTTCGTTGAGATTAAAAGCACAGTGATTGACCAAAACTGACCATAGTACGTTCTTCAATCACTTTGAGGTCCATTTCAGGCTTTGTGTAATGTACCGGCTTATCATCAGCCACTTTGCTCCTTCCTCGGTCCTCTTGATCTCCATCACGAGATTCAGAGGTGGAGGGAGAGGCAGGGGGGATAGCCTGTAAGAAGAGGCGGGTGATCAGCTCTTGTTGCTGATCCTCTATGAAATCGCGCATGGAGGACGCCTCCCCTCCCTGCGTCCCCTGACCACTGCAGCATTCACATTGCTTTTGAAAAGTTCTTTTAAATGCCCTGGAAAGCGTCGACAATTTCTCATATTCTACGCCAATCTAAGAAAGATTTGGGAATTAAATCATTTATGGCTTAAACAAGAAAGAGCACCAATTTTTCATTTCGAAAACAAACACAGGGCAACATAAAGATAGTGATGACCAGACATAAAATATAGACCGAACACAGGATGATAAAGTTCCAGGCATAATAATGGGAAAGATAATGCCACTTCAGAAAACCTGTCGGAGCTATTTTGATAACAAATTCACGCCTCGAAAAAACGCAGCGCTGCTTTTAAAGACGCACCAGCTTCTCACAATTTTTCAGACACAAGACAATCCTCCAGCAATTCAGATCAAGTGGTGAAGTCGTGTCCACAGGATGATTTACAAAACCCGTTTCGGCTTGTTGATTTCGCAACTCGAGCAGCTCAGAGAGTGCAAGAAGTCCGGGTTCTTGAAGGAGCTGCCAACTTCAAAGGCCTCCAACTGCTCATACTGCACTGGATCACGTGGACGTCGGCGTCGAAGTCCTGGATCAAGAGAATGCCTATTGACTGTCGATGACGCTCGAAAAGGGGAGAATAAGGAAGGGTGGGGACCTTCTGGCCGCTGTCGAATCTCAGACGACCTAAAATCAGTGTTAAAGTAAGAGATGTTTCCGATATGAGCGGAAATCCTATTTAATGTCAACGAGAGAAAAACGCATAGCGAAAGAATAGGTAGTGTCAATACAAAAAAGATGTCTAGTAATCCATGTGACTACATCTGCAGGAGGGTACGCAATAGAAACGTAAAATAACCATTCTATAGCCTTTTATGAACTCGTAAATGACACACGGCAGGCAGTGCGCTCTACGTCTTCGAAAATAGAGGCATTACAGTGAGTTGGAACCCTTTTTATCATGTTTATGGTGGCAGTGATTGTAGATAAGATGTAAACCGAGCCACCGATAGCTGAACAAGTTCGAGTGATCAATAATGCTGTAGAGGGAAAAAGGCAGCACAAAATACTGAAAGTACGCAAACCTGAGAAAGTGGCCAGTTTTTGGCCCCTTCCAAACCCCATTGAAACGTGAAGTTGGGTGTGATGGCTTATACATGCGCATTCGCACAGGGCGGCCATGAATAACTGAATCTGCAGTCCCGATTGAATCCGCTTCTCTTTTCAAAGTTGCGCCTACACTTTCAGAATCCTGCAAGGAACGCGAAGGGGACAACTGATCCGTGCGCTCCAGTGGGGACCGCCAAACACTTTTGTTTGAGTCCATCGGATCAGTACGCAGTTCCCACGTACATTGTTTTTTTATTACACTCCCACCATTGCTTTGCTTCCTCGGCCGTTTGCATGGGGACGTGATGGTTGTAGTTGCACTATTAAAACTTTCGAAACAGTTCCTAGAGTTTGGATCGGGTACGCGAAGGATCGGCACAGCTGGTTGACCTGAACTGTCCATCGGAGTTGCCTTTGTAAAAAAATACGTCAGGAAATGGAGACTATTTGTCTCAAATGTACACAGGTAACTCATGCATATAAAAGCATCACATTTAATGAAGAAGTAATCACCAATAGTAGGCGACACGTACCTTCGAAATTGTGGTGATTGAGGTTGATGGCACTTGACGAATGCATTCATCGGACGTGGCAGTAGTAGGAGAGAATGATAATGCTTGCTTTGTTGACGTGTTGGATTTCGAAGTGGACCAATCAATTGAGGGATTTTTTCTTAGAGGGGGAGATGCGGGCTGTAAAGCCACATGGAAACCACCTTGCACAGTATTGCTTGCCACCGGTTGGCTCAGAACAGTTCTTACAGCCTAAAGAGCACAAAGCCCACTTCTGTAAACCTACACAAAACTCAAAATACTCAGATATTTGTAAGCTCATTTAAACAGGACTCAGTAACTAGTTTAGCAGAACTGTTAACATTTTATTAAACTACCTGTTGAGGTGTTGGATTAGAGAGAGGTTTCGTAGGAGTGGGAGTTCGAAAGCGAACCTGGACTACGCTTCCAACCGACGCCGCTACAGTTGAAGTTGACCGCAGAGGAGTCGCAACAGCCGTAGTGGGGAAAACGTACATTGATGGCTGGGAAGCAAGACTGCCTGAATGGAAGGAGGATGCAGTGACCAAAGATGCTGCAATCGAAGCGGTAGTACTTGGCGCTGGTGTTGAAGTTACAGGTGGCTGCGTTTCATCCAAAGCGGTACTTGATGATGAACTGACTACCAAACTGTGGAAATGAGGCGCCATTACTGGAGTCGCAGGTGGTATAGCAACTTGTTCGAGATGAGGCGCAACTTCTTTTCCAGACTGAATATTGTTAGCAGTTGTGCGGACCTGCAGAAAACGCAGATTCAACACCTGGCCCGATCCAGGCGAGCTGGAGCTGGCCACAGTAACAATAGGTAGCGTTGGAGAATGATTGCTTGATTGCTAAGATAGGAAATACAAGATTTTATTCAACGCATAAAGTACTAATGATCTCAAGAAGGAACAAGGCTTACCAGAGCAGCTTCGATATTAGGAGTTGAAGTTTGAATAGTTGCTGCTGTCGAATTAACGGCAGGGTTAGTAATGATTTTCTGGATGGACGATTTGGCGGCGCCGTCATTCTGCGATGTGACCATTTCAACGATATTGACCACAGCTGATGGCGCACCTGTAGATGTTGCTGTGGCAGGAGTTTCTATTCCCTGCGGAGCTAAAAGTTGCTGCTTCCGAGCACGCTTCCGACTTGGAGTCAAAGGACAGGTGGGGGGATTTATCGGGGACACGGGAGCAATAATGGGCTGCCGACTAATTGGTGGGCGACTTAGCGTTACTCCTGAGGCGTTTGGGCGATTTGGCGCTACCGCTATAGGAATCCTCGGCGCTGGTCTAATAGCAGACTGACCACTTTTGGATAAGGATATCAAGGATGCTGGTTGATTGGCCTCAACAGACACGGCAGGAACGGCAGAATGAGCGACAAGGCTGGAGGTCTTTAAAAATGGCGCCGTGGAGCTGACAACTGGATCGGATACAGATTGACCTGCAGCACTTACTTGTACTGTGGAGAGGGATGAAGTGTTGGTTGAGTCACTTTTAATGGGCTAAATAGGAGAAAACTCAAGAATAATTACTACCCACGGGTGAATACGAAGAAATTCGCTGCACAACTTACTCGGAGAGTGGTTAAAAGATTGGAGGATGAATGAGATACCGTGTCAACAGGAACGGCAATAGGCAGGATTTTAGCATTGGCGGTGGTCACAACGGTGGAGAATGACGCACCGCTACTAAGTGTGGGTCGAGCGAAAGATCTCAGTTCAGTATTTTGTACGAGAGGCATTATTTGAGCCGAGGAAGACATTTTCGTTGGCGTAATAATTGTTATTGGATTGAAATGTGCAGCGTTCGTATCGGCCCCACCACAATTCGAATCGAATTCTGTTTTTTTCGGAACGGCTCCACCTGAGAAGGGAGAATGTTACGAAATACCGCGTAACATGGGTCATCAGATTAACTCGAAGTGCACTTACCAGAGTTGATTACGACGGACCGGTCTACAACCTGCTCACTCGACGAAAGTTTCACCGAGGGAAAAATTGCAAACTGCGGTTGAACAGATATCAAAGTATCTGGGATCGTTGCTGTGGAATTAAGGAGAAGCCTGACAGGTGAATTTCGCATGGTAGTTGACAGCATGGATTCGGGAGTTGTCGAAGGAAGAGTGGGTCGACTTACAACAGTTGGAACAGGAACAACCGAAGAAGCAGTGTCCACATTGGTGGAATGCTTGGTTGGAGTCCTTAGATAATCGGAAATGAAATGCATTAGCTGACATCATAAAGCATTAAAGGTAAAACCAATAACATCGGAATTATTAAAACACGCGACCACTAGAGAATGAACGGAGAAGTTTAGCCCATATAATGATGGGGTAAAAATAATGGATATCAAAAGCGCAATATGCACGGTACATAGGTTAACAGTTAAGGAAAAGGTTCCACAGAACGCCCAGCTGGAAGATAAGGAAGCCACCCTGTGAGCCGTTATACGACAAACCAATCAGTAAAGGAGAGCCTTAAAACGGGACTCTCATCAGGAAGAGCAGGTTGAGACTCAAAACAAACGAAAATCTACACAAACAAAACATGCCATTCAGAATAGAAGCATCGACAACACAATTCGACCATCAAGCATGCCATTTTTTCTATTATAGGTACTGATAAGCAGTAGCGCATGCCGAGAGAGAAAGTACTAACAGAAATTGTACCTCATCACCAAACCAGTCGAACCAATATGGACGTTACAAAAAACGACACAAATGAGGCGCATAGACGAAGAGTAAAACAAATAAATGGGCCTAAATAAAACAATGCATTGTATTTAGCTTAAAGCAAAAAATAACGAATAATTAATAAGAGTATATAAAAGAAAAGGGAAGAGTGATCTTGTAGTTTGCGACAGGCTACAAGTGCCCATAATGCAGAACTTCGAAGAGACACGCCACATAAAACAGAGAGTAATAGTGTTCTCCGTTTGTTTTCCCCATCGGGTATTGAACAGCGGAGTAGACTGCCTCCGGGTTATGACATCACCCTGTTCCTTCAACTTGCTGTACGTACAAATTTTGTAATTCTTTGTTTTCTCGGATTGCTGCTTGAGCTTATATTATTAATTTAGCCTTTCTAACGTAACTGCGCAGGCTGGTCTCCGGGTCATGCCAGAAGCTTTGTACCTTCGTTGCATGGAAGATATATATACCGCCCCGTATTTTACCTTCTTTCGCCTCCAAGGAAAACTTAGGACGCTGTATGTTCCACCTTGGTATTGTATTTCTTTGCCTAGAATGAGGCCTCAAGGCTCTACAGTAATGCTCAAACTGAGTCACAAAGCCACATAGTAAAAGGAGTGAAAATCGAAAGTCAAAAGCAAAAAACGGAACTTTACACAGGAAAACAAGAAGTGAATAGCAAGTCTGAATCATTGAATATCTGATTAAATAATGTCCTCCGGGACTGATGAGCAATTGTAGCATAAGGAAGACAAAAGATACACAGATTGGTAAAAGTGAGCTCGAGACGTAGCGCCCCGAGCAACCCTAAAAGACAGAGAGAAGGCTAGGTGTAAGTCAGAATACTTATATTCTGGACGGAAAGTAAAGGAACTACTGGCACAGCCGACAGGCCAGACCACACAGGTAGCTTCAAGGTGGCAGCCACTAAAGTGTCGGACCAGCCAACAGTCCAAACAAGCAAAAAATACATAGACCCTCTCTTCGTTTAAGCGCTGGGTGGGTAGGTATGTAGGAGGGAAGCAATGAAGGCGAGCAGTAATGGAGCAGTGTGAGTTTGCACAATTGCATTGCGGTAGGCAGGAAGGTATACAGGTACATATTTATGCTCCTATGTATGTCTCTATGTCTGTCTGTCTGTCTGTCTCTAGGCATGCATGCATGCATGCATGCATGTGTGTGCGTGTGTGTATGTGTTTAGTTACGTAGTTGGATAGTTGATTAGTTAGTTAGTTAGGTAGGTAGTTGGGTAGGTAGGTAGGTAGTTAGGTATGTATGTATGTATGTATGTATGTATGTATGTATGTATGTATGTATGTATGTATGTATGTATGTATGTATGTAGTAATGTATGTATGTATGATATGTATGTAGTATGTATGTATGTATGTATGTATTATGTATGTATGTATGTATGTAGTATGTATGTATGTATGTAATGTATGTATGTATGTATGTATGTATGTATGTATGTATGTATGTATGTATGTATGTATGTATGTATGTATGTATGTATGTATGTATGTATGTATGTATGTATGTATGTATGTATGTATGTATGTATGTATGTATGTATGTATGTATGTATGTATGTATGTATGTATGTATGTATGTATGTATGTATGTATGTATGTATGTATGTATGTATGTATGTATGTATGTATGTATGTATGTATGTATGTATGTATGTATGTATGTATGTATGTATGTATGTATGTATGTATGTATGTATGTATGTATGTATGTATGTATGTATGTATGTATGTATGTATGTATGTATGTATGTATGTATGTATGTATGTATGTATGTATGTATGTATGTATGTATGTATGTATGTATGTATGTATGTATGTATGTATGTATGTATGTATGTATGTATGTATGTATGTATGTATGTATGTATGTATGTATGTATGTATGTATGTATGTATGTAGGTAGGTAGGTAGGTAGGTAGGTAGGTAGGTAGGTAGGTAGGTAGGTAGGTATGTATGTATGTATGTATGTAGGTAGGTAGGTAGGTAGGTAGGTAGGTAGGTAGGTAGGTAGGTAGGTAGGTAGGTAGGTAGGTAGGTAGGTAGGTAGGTAGGTAGGTAGGTAGGTAGGTAGGTAGGTAGGTAGGTGGGGAGGCAGGTGGGTGTGTTAATGGGTCGGTGGGTGGGTGAATGTGCAGGTAGTGAAGTGTGGAGGTTGGGAGGCAGTTGGTTGGGTGAATGGCGTAGAGGCAAGTGGAGTGGGTGGGGGTAGAGCAGGAATGCAAATGGAGAGGAGAAGTGTGGCACTACTGATGTGCCAATACGGCTTGGTGGAAGAAGACAGTGGTAGATGAGGAGTGTCGTGTGAGTGCGAGGAGGTGGTGTGTGGCGAAGGCAATGCGCGGGTGAAAGGGGCGTAGTGTAGTGTGGTGCTGGTGGTGGCAGATGCGGTGTGGTGTGGCGGAGAGGCTGATAGCAAGGTAAGGCTTGCATACTGGCCGGAGGTGGTGGGGGGAAGGGCAACTTTGCGCAGTGGCGGTACCGTAGCCAGTGAGGTCTAACTGAGGCGCGGTTATTGCTAGTTGAAAACTACTCCCAATTGCCCGCACAGACGACGTGAAACATCGTCGGCTGGTGCAATTTTTGTTGGGTCGCACAGCGACTCCTTCACCTCTCTCCACTACCACCGCCTTGTCGTCGCATTGGCACTGCACCTTATCGTCACTCCACCCCACTCCACTGCACTCGACTCCACTCTACCCGCCAGTGGGCAGTGAATGCGCCAATGGCGGCGAGGGGTGGGTGTGTTGTCGTCCCAATGGTGCGTCGCTTGCACCGCCTCACGTCGTCGCCTGCAAGTGCATTGGATGGAGGTGAGTCGAAGCCTAGCCAACCGTGCCGCCTTCACGCACACATCCACCGCGCTATTGTAATACACATCACGCCTTCCGAGGTATGCACAAATGCCTTACCTACACACTCGCACACACACTGTTGTGTGGCAAAGTGAGTGCTATGGTGGATGCTGAGAGTGGTGAAGGTGGGGAGCAAGGCGGCTGGCATGTTGGCGGATGGGTGGCGAGGCAGTTGCTTAGGTGGGCAGGTAGTTGTTAGTGCGGTAAAAGGCAGGAAGGTGAGTAAGTAGAGAGGTGGGCGAACGATGCGGTAATAGGGGAGACATGCAGTTAAGGCGGCAGGAGGAAGGGAATGCAATAAGTCAAGGTGATAGGTGGGTAGGTATGTAGGAGGGAAGCAATGAAGGCGAGCAGTAATGGAGCAGTGTGAGTTTGCACAATTGCATTGCGGTAGGCAGGTAGGCATACAGGTACATATTTATGCTCCTATGTATGTCTCTATGTCTGTCTGTCTGTCTGTCTCTATGCATGCATGCATGCATGCATGCATGTGTGTGCGTGTGTGTATGTGTTTAGTTACTTAGTTGGATAGTTAATTAGTTAGTTAGTTAGTTAGTTAGTTAGTTAGTTAGTTAGTTAGTTAGTTAGTAGGTAGGTAGGTAGGTAGGTAGGTAGGTGGGGAGGCAGGTGCGTGTGTTAATGGGTCGGTGGGTGGGTGAATGTGCAGGTAGTGAAGTGTGGAGGTTGGGAGGCAGTTGGT
This sequence comes from Taenia pisiformis, assembly GCA_023968675.1. Taxonomy (NCBI): domain Eukaryota; kingdom Metazoa; phylum Platyhelminthes; class Cestoda; order Cyclophyllidea; family Taeniidae; genus Taenia; species Taenia pisiformis. Next base: position 28,526,395 of record CM043731.1, read on the forward strand.
TGGGTGAATGGCGTAGAGGCAAGTGGAGTGGGTGGGGGTAGAGCAGGAATGCAAATGGAGAGGAGAAGTGTGGCACTACTGATGTGCCAATACGGCTTGGTGGAAGAAGACAGTGGTAGATGAGGAGTGTCGTGTGAGTGCGAGGAGGTGGTGTGTGGCGAAGGCAATGCGCGGGTGAAAGGGGCGTAGTGTAGTGTGGTGCTGGTGGTGGCAGATGCGGTGTGGTGTGGCGGAGAGGCTGATAGCAAGGTAAGGCTTGCCTACTGGCCGGAGGTGGTGGGGGGAGGGGCAACTTTGCGCAGTGGCGGTACCGTAGCCAGTGAGGTCTAACTGAGGCGCGGTTATTGCTAGTTGAAAACTACTCCCAATTGCCCGCACAGACGACGTGAAACATCGTCGGCTGGTGCAATTTTTGTTGGGTCGCACAGCGACTCCTTCACCTCTCTCCACTACCACCGCCTTGTCGTCGCATTGGCACTGCACCTTATCGTCACTCCACCCCACTCCACTGCACTCGACTCCACTCTACCCGCCAGTGGGCAGTGAATGCGCCAATGGCGGCGAGGGGTGGGTGTGTTGTCGTCCCAATGGTGCGTCGCTTGCACCGCCTCACGTCGTCGCCTGCAAGTGCATTGGATGGAGGTGAGTCGAAGCCTAGCCAACCGTGCCGCCTTCACGCACACATCCACCGCGCTATTGTAATACACATCACGCCTTCCGAGGTATGCACAAATGCCTTACCTACACACTCGCACACACACTGTTGTGTGGCAAAGTGAGTGCTATGGTGGATGCTGAGAGTGGTGAAGGTGGGGAGCAAGGCGGCTGGCATGTTGGCGGATGGGTGGCGAGGCAGTTGCTTAGGTGGGCAGGTAGTTGTTAGTGCGGTAAAAGGCAGGAAGGTGAGTAAGTAGAGAGGTGGGCGAACGATGCGGTAATAGGGGAGACATGCAGTTAAGGCGGCAGGAGGAAGGGAATGCAATAAGTCAAGGTGATAGGTGGGTAGGTATGTAGGAGGGAAGCAATGAAGGCGAGCAGTAATGGAGCAGTGTGAGTTTGCACAATTGCATTGCGGTAGGCAGGTAGGCATACAGGTACATATTTATGCTCCTATGTATGTCTCTATGTCTGTCTGTCTGTCTGTCTCTATGCATGCATGCATGCATGCATGCATGTGTGTGCGTGTGTGTATGTGTTTAGTTACTTAGTTGGATAGTTAATTAGTTAGTTAGTTAGTTAGTTAGTTAGTTAGTTAGTTAGTTAGTTAGTTAGTTAGTTAGGTAGGTAGGTAGGTAGGTAGGTAGGTAGGTAGGTAGGTAGGTAGGTAGGTAGGTAGGTAGGTAGGTAGGTAGGTAGGTAGGTGGGGAGGCAGGTGGGTGTGTTAATGGGTCGGTGGGTGGGTGAATGTGCAGGTAGTGAAGTGTGGAGGTTGGGAGGCAGTTGGTTGGGTGAATGGCGTAGAGGCAAGTGGAGTGGGTGGGGGTAGAGCAGGAATGCAAATGGAGAGGAGAAGTGTGGCACTACTGATGTGCCAATACGGCTTGGTGGAAGAAGACAGTGGTAGATGAGGAGTGTCGTGTGAGTGCGAGGAGGTGGTGTGTGGCGAAGGCAATGCGCGGGTGAAAGGGGCGTAGTGTAGTGTGGTGCTGGTGGTGGCAGATGCGGTGTGGTGTGGCGAGAGGCTGATAGCAAGGTAAGGCTTGCATACTGGCCGGAGGTGGTGGGGGGAGGGGCAACTTTGCGCAGTGGCGGTACCGTAGCCAGTGAGGTCTAACTGAGGCGCGGTTATTGCTAGTTGAAAACTACTCCCAATTGCCCGCACAGACGACGTGAAACATCGTCGGCTGGTGCAATTTTTGTTGGGTCGCACAGCGACTCCTTCACCTCTCTCCACTACCACCGCCTTGTCGTCGCATTGGCACTGCACCTTATCGTCACTCCACCCCACTCCACTGCACTCGACTCCACTCTACCCGCCAGTGGGCAGTGAATGCGCCAATGGCGGCGAGGGGTGGGTGTGTTGTCGTCCCAATGGTGCGTCGCTTGCACCGCCTCACGTCGTCGCCTGCAAGTGCATTGGATGGAGGTGAGTCGAAGCCTAGCCAACCGTGCCGCCTTCACGCACACATCCACCGCGCTATTGTAATACACATCACGCCTTCCGAGGTATGCACAAATGCCTTACCTACACACTCGCACACACACTGTTGTGTGGCAAAGTGAGTGCTATGGTGGATGCTGAGAGTGGTGAAGGTGGGGAGCAAGGCGGCTGGCATGTTGGCGGATGGGTGGCGAGGCAGTTGCTTAGGTGGGCAGGTAGTTGTTAGTGCGGTAAAAGGCAGGAAGGTGAGTAAGTAGAGAGGTGGGCGAACGATGCGGTAATAGGGGAGACATGCAGTTAAGGCGGCAGGAGGAAGGGAATGCAATAAGTCAAGGTGATAGGTGGGTAGGTATGTAGGAGGGAAGCAATGAAGGCGAGCAGTAATGGAGCAGTGTGAGTTTGCACAATTGCATTGCGGTAGGCAGGTAGGCATACAGGTACATATTTATGCTCCTATGTATGTCTCTATGTCTGTCTGTCTGTCTGTCTCTATGCATGCATGCATGCATGCATGCATGCATGTGTGTGCGTGTGTGTATGTGTTTAGTTACTTAGTTGGATAGTTAATTAGTTAGTTAGTTAGTTAGTTAGTTAGTTAGGTAGGTAGGTAGGTAGGTAGGTAGGTAGGTAGGTAGGTAGGTGGGGAGGCAGGTGCGTGTGTTAATGGGTCGGTGGGTGGGTGAATGTGCAGGTAGTGAAGTGTGGAGGTTGGGAGGCAGTTGGTTGGGTGAATGGCGTAGAGGCAAGTGGAGTGGGTGGGGGTAGAGCAGGAATGCAAATGGAGAGGAGAAGTGTGGCACTACTGATGTGCCAATACGGCTTGGTGGAAGAAGACAGTGGTAGATGAGGAGTGTCGTGTGAGTGCGAGGAGGTGGTGTGTGGCGAAGGCAATGCGCGGGTGAAAGGGGCGTAGTGTAGTGTGGTGCTGGTGGTGGCAGATGCGGTGTGGTGTGGCGGAGAGGCTGATAGCAAGGTAAGGCTCGCATACTGGCCGGAGGTGGTGGGGGGAGGGGCAACTTTGCGCAGTGGCGGTACCGTAGCCAGTGAGGTCTAACTGAGGCGCGGTTATTGCTAGTTGAAAACTACTCCCAATTGCCCGCACAGACGACGTGAAACATCGTCGGCTGGTGCAATTTTTGTTGGGTCGCACAGCGACTCCTTCACCTCTCTCCACTACCACCGCCTTGTCGTCGCATTGGCACTGCACCTTATCGTCACTCCACCCCACTCCACTGCACTCGACTCCACTCTACCCGCCAGTGGGCAGTGAATGCGCCAATGGCGGCGAGGGGTGGGTGTGTTGTCGTCCCAATGGTGCGTCGCTTGCACCGCCTCACGTCGTCGCCTGCGAGTGCATTGGATGGAGGTGAGTCGAAGCCTAGCCAACCGTGCCGCCTTCACGCACACATCCACCGCGCTATTGTAATACACATCACGCCTTCCGAGGTATGCACAAATGCCTTACCTACACACTCGCACACACACTGTTGTGTGGCAAAGTGAGTGCTATGGTGGATGCTGAGAGTGGTGAAGGTGGGGAGCAAGGCGGCTGGCATGTTGGCGGATGGGTGGCGAGGCAGTTGCTTAGGTGGGCAGGTAGTTGTTAGTGCGGTAAAAGGCAGGAAGGTGAGTAAGTAGAGAGGTGGGCGAACGATGCGGTAATAGGGGAGACATGCAGTTAAGGCGGCAGGAGGAAGGGAATGCAATAAGTCAAGGTGATAGGTGGGTAGGTATGTAGGAGGGAAGCAATGAAGGCGAGCAGTAATGGAGCAGTGTGAGTTTGCACAATTGCATTGCGGTAGGCAGGTAGGCATACAGTACATATTTATGCTCCTATGTATGTCTCTATGTCTGTCTGTCTGTCTGTCTCTATGCATGCATGCATGCATGCATGCATGTGTGTGCGTGTGTGTATGTGTTTAGTTACTTAGTTGGATAGTTAATTAGTTAGTTAGTTAGTTAGTTAGTTAGTTAGTTAGGTAGGTAGGTAGGTAGGTAGGTAGGTAGGTAGGTAGGTAGGTAGGTAGGTAGGTAGGTAGGTAGGTAGGTAGGTGGGGAGGCAGGTGCGTGTGTTAATGGGTCGGTGGGTGGGTGAATGTGCAGGTAGTGAAGTGTGGAGGTTGGGAGGCAGTTGGTTGGGTGAATGGCGTAGAGGCAAGTGGAGTGGGTGGGGGTAGAGCAGGAATGCAAATGGAGAGGAGAAGTGTGGCACTACTGATGTGCCAATACGGCTTGGTGGAAGAAGACAGTGGTAGATGAGGAGTGTCGTGTGAGTGCGAGGAGGTGGTGTGTGGCGAAGGCAATGCGCGGGTGAAAGGGGCGTAGTGTAGTGTGGTGCTGGTGGTGGCAGATGCGGTGTGGTGTGGCGGAGAGGCTGATAGCAAGGTAAGGCTCGCATACTGGCCGGAGGTGGTGGGGGGAGGGGCAACTTTGCGCAGTGGCGGTACCGTAGCCAGTGAGGTCTAACTGAGGCGCGGTTATTGCTAGTTGAAAACTACTCCCAATTGCCCGCACAGACGACGTGAAACATCGTCGGCTGGTGCAATTTTTGTTGGGTCGCACAGCGACTCCTTCACCTCTCTCCACTACCACCGCCTTGTCGTCGCATTGGCACTGCACCTTATCGTCACTCCACCCCACTCCACTGCACTCGACTCCACTCTACCCGCCAGTGGGCAGTGAATGCGCCAATGGCGGCGAGGGGTGGGTGTGTTGTCGTCCCAATGGTGCGTCGCTTGCACCGCCTCACGTCGTCGCCTGCGAGTGCATTGGATGGAGGTGAGTCGAAGCCTAGCCAACCGTGCCGCCTTCACGCACACATCCACCGCGCTATTGTAATACACATCACGCCTTCCGAGGTATGCACAAATGCCTTACCTACACACTCGCACACACACTGTTGTGTGGCAAAGTGAGTGCTATGGTGGATGCTGAGAGTGGTGAAGGTGGGGAGCAAGGCGGCTGGCATGTTGGCGGATGGGTGGCGAGGCAGTTGCTTAGGTGGGCAGGTAGTTGTTAGTGCGGTAAAAGGCAGGAAGGTGAGTAAGTAGAGAGGTGGGCGAACGATGCGGTAATAGGGGAGACATGCAGTTAAGGCGGCAGGAGGAAGGGAATGCAATAAGTCAAGGTGATAGGTGGGTAGGTATGTAGGAGGGAAGCAATGAAGGCGAGCAGTAATGGAGCAGTGTGAGTTTGCACAATTGCATTGCGGTAGGCAGGTAGGCATACAGGTACATATTTATGCTCCTATGTATGTCTCTATGTCTGTCTGTCTGTCTGTCTCTATGCATGCATGCATGCATGCATGCATGCATGTGTGTGCGTGTGTGTATGTGTTTAGTTACTTAGTTGGATAGTTAATTAGTTAGTTAGTTAGTTAGTTAGTTAGTTAGTTAGGTAGGTAGGTAGGTAGGTAGGTAGGTAGGTAGGTAGGTAGGTAGGTAGGTAGGTAGGTAGGTAGGTAGGTAGGTGGGGAGGCAGGTGGGTGTGTTAATGGGTCGGTGGGTGGGTGAATGTGCAGGTAGTGAAGTGTGGAGGTTGGGAGGCAGTTGGTTGGGTGAATGGCGTAGAGGCAAGTGGAGTGGGTGGGGGTAGAGCAGGAATGCAAATGGAGAGGAGAAGTGTGGCACTACTGATGTGCCAATACGGCTTGGTGGAAGAAGACAGTGGTAGATGAGGAGTGTCGTGTGAGTGCGAGGAGGTGGTGTGTGGCGAAGGCAATGCGCGGGTGAAAGGGGCGTAGTGTAGTGTGGTGCTGGTGGTGGCAGATGCGGTGTGGTGTGGCGGAGAGGCTGATAGCAAGGTAAGGCTTGCATACTGGCCGGAGGTGGTGGGGGGAGGGGCAACTTTGCGCAGTGGCGGTACCGTAGCCAGTGAGGTCTAACTGAGGCGCGGTTATTGCTAGTTGAAAACTACTCCCAATTGCCCGCACAGACGACGTGAAACATCGTCGGCTGGTGCAATTTTTGTTGGGTCGCACAGCGACTCCTTCACCTCTCTCCACTACCACCGCCTTGTCGTCGCATTGGCACTGCACCTTATCGTCACTCCACCCCACTCCACTGCACTCGACTCCACTCTACCCGCCAGTGGGCAGTGAATGCGCCAATGGCGGCGAGGGGTGGGTGTGTTGTCGTCCCAATGGTGCGTCGCTTGCACCGCCTCACGTCGTCGCCTGCGAGTGCATTGGATGGAGGTGAGTCGAAGCCTAGCCAACCGTGCCGCCTTCACGCACACATCCACCGCGCTATTGTAATACACATCACGCCTTCCGAGGTATGCACAAATGCCTTACCTACACACTCGCACACACACTGTTGTGTGGCAAAGTGAGTGCTATGGTGGATGCTGAGAGTGGTGAAGGTGGGGAGCAAGGCGGCTGGCATGTTGGCGGATGGGTGGCGAGGCAGTTGCTTAGGTGGGCAGGTAGTTGTTAGTGCGGTAAAAGGCAGGAAGGTGAGTAAGTAGAGAGGTGGGCGAACGATGCGGTAATAGGGGAGACATGCAGTTAAGGCGGCAGGAGGAAGGGAATGCAATAAGTCAAGGTGATAGGTGGGTAGGTATGTAGGAGGGAAGCAATGAAGGCGAGCAGTAATGGAGCAGTGTGAGTTTGCACAATTGCATTGCGGTAGGCAGGTAGGCATACAGGTACATATTTATGCTCCTATGTATGTCTCTATGTCTGTCTGTCTGTCTGTCTCTATGCATGCATGCATGCATGCATGCATGTGTGTGCGTGTGTGTATGTGTTTAGTTACTTAGTTGGATAGTTAATTAGTTAGTTAGTTAGTTAGTTAGTTAGTTAGTTAGTTAGTTAGGTAGGTAGGTAGGTAGGTAGGTAGGTAGGTAGGTAGGTAGGTAGGTAGGTGGGGAGGCAGGTGCGTGTGTTAATGGGTCGGTGGGTGGGTGAATGTGCAGGTAGTGAAGTGTGGAGGTTGGGAGGCAGTTGGTTGGGTGAATGGCGTAAAGGCAAGTGGAGTGGGTGGGGGTAGAGCAGGAATGCAAATGGAGAGGAGAAGTGTGGCACTACTGATGTGCCAATACGGCTTGGTGGAAGAAGACAGTGGTAGATGAGGAGTGTCGTGTGAGTGCGAGGAGGTGGTGTGTGGCGAAGGCAATGCGCGGGTGAAAGGGGCGTAGTGTAGTGTGGTGCTGGTGGTGGCAGATGCGGTGTGGTGTGGCGGAGAGGCTGATAGCAAGGTAAGGCTCGCATACTGGCCGGAGGTGGTGGGGGGGAGGGGCAACTTTGCGCAGTGGCGGTACCGTAGCCAGTGAGGTCTAACTGAGGCGCGGTTATTGCTAGTTGAAAACTACTCCCAATTGCCCGCACAGACGACGTGAAACATCGTCGGCTGGTGCAATTTTTGTTGGGTCGCACAGCGACTCCTTCACCTCTCTCCACTACCACCGCCTTGTCGTCGCATTGGCACTGCACCTTATCGTCACTCCACCCCACTCCACTGCACTCGACTCCACTCTACCCGCCAGTGGGCAGTGAATGCGCCAATGGCGGCGAGGGGTGGGTGTGTTGTCGTCCCAATGGTGCGTCGCTTGCACCGCCTCACGTCGTCGCCTGCGAGTGCATTGGATGGAGGTGAGTCGAAGCCTAGCCAACCGTGCCGCCTTCACGCACACATCCACCGCGCTATTGTAATACACATCACGCCTTCCGAGGTATGCACAAATGCCTTACCTACACACTCGCACACACACTGTTGTGTGGCAAAGTGAGTGCTATGGTGGATGCTGAGAGTGGTGAAGGTGGGGAGCAAGGCGGCTGGCATGTTGGCGGATGGGTGGCGAGGCAGTTGCTTAGGTGGGCAGGTAGTTGTTAGTGCGGTAAAAGGCAGGAAGGTGAGTAAGTAGAGAGGTGGGCGAACGATGCGGTAATAGGGGAGACATGCAGTTAAGGCGGCAGGAGGAAGGGAATGCAATAAGTCAAGGTGATAGGTGGGTAGGTATGTAGGAGGGAAGCAATGAAGGCGAGCAGTAATGGAGCAGTGTGAGTTTGCACAATTGCATTGCGGTAGGCAGGTAGGCATACAGGTACATATTTATGCTCCTATGTATGTCTCTATGTCTGTCTGTCTGTCTGTCTCTATGCATGCATGCATGCATGCATGCATGTGTGTGCGTGTGTGTATGTGTTTAGTTACTTAGTTGGATAGTTAATTAGTTAGTTAGTTAGTTAGTTAGTTAGTTAGTTAGGTAGGTAGGTAGGTAGGTAGGTAGGTAGGTAGGTAGGTAGGTAGGTAGGTAGGTAGGTGGGGAGGCAGGTGCGTGTGTTAATGGGTCGGTGGGTGGGTGAATGTGCAGGTAGTGAAGTGTGGAGGTTGGGAGGCAGTTGGTTGGGTGAATGGCGTAAGGCAAGTGGAGTGGGTGGGGGTAGAGCAGGAATGCAAATGGAGAGGAGAAGTGTGGCACTACTGATGTGCCAATACGGCTTGGTGGAAGAAGACAGTGGTAGATGAGGAGTGTCGTGTGAGTGCGAGGAGGTGGTGTGTGGCGAAGGCAATGCGCGGGTGAAAGGGGCGTAGTGTAGTGTGGTGCTGGTGGTGGCAGATGCGGTGTGGTGTGGCGGAGAGGCTGATAGCAAGGTAAGGCTCGCATACTGGCCGGAGGTGGTGGGGGGAGGGGCAACTTTGCGCAGTGGCGGTACCGTAGCCAGTGAGGTCTAACTGAGGCGCGGTTATTGCTAGTTGAAAACTACTCCCAATTGCCCGCACAGACGACGTGAAACATCGTCGGCTGGTGCAATTTTTGTTGGGTCGCACAGCGACTCCTTCACCTCTCTCCACTACCACCGCCTTGTCGTCGCATTGGCACTGCACCTTATCGTCACTCCACCCCACTCCACTGCACTCGACTCCACTCTACCCGCCAGTGGGCAGTGAATGCGCCAATGGCGGCGAGGGGTGGGTGTGTTGTCGTCCCAATGGTGCGTCGCTTGCACCGCCTCACGTCGTCGCCTGCGAGTGCATTGGATGGAGGTGAGTCGAAGCCTAGCCAACCGTGCCGCCTTCACGCACACATCCACCGCGCTATTGTAATACACATCACGCCTTCCGAGGTATGCACAAATGCCTTACCTACACACTCGCACACACACTGTTGTGTGGCAAAGTGAGTGCTATGGTGGATGCTGAGAGTGGTGAAGGTGGGGAGCAAGGCGGCTGGCATGTTGGCGGATGGGTGGCGAGGCAGTTGCTTAGGTGGGCAGGTAGTTGTTAGTGCGGTAAAAGGCAGGAAGGTGAGTAAGTAGAGAGGTGGGCGAACGATGCGGTAATAGGGGAGACATGCAGTTAAGGCGGCAGGAGGAAGGGAATGCAATAAGTCAAGGTGATAGGTGGGTAGGTATGTAGGAGGGAAGCAATGAAGGCGAGCAGTAATGGAGCAGTGTGAGTTTGCACAATTGCATTGCGGTAGGCAGGTAGGCATACAGGTACATATTTATGCTCCTATGTATGTCTCTATGTCTGTCTGTCTGTCTGTCTCTATGCATGCATGCATGCATGCATGCATGTGTGTGCGTGTGTGTATGTGTTTAGTTACTTAGTTGGATAGTTAATTAGTTAGTTAGTTAGTTAGTTAGTTAGTTAGTTAGGTAGGTAGGTAGGTAGGTAGGTAGGTAGGTAGGTAGGTAGGTAGGTAGGTAGGTAGGTAGGTAGGTGGGGAGGCAGGTGGGTGTGTTAATGGGTCGGTGGGTGGGTGAATGTGCAGGTAGTGAAGTGTGGAGGTTGGGAGGCAGTTGGTTGGGTGAATGGCGTAGAGGCAAGTGGAGTGGGTGGGGGTAGAGCAGGAATGCAAATGGAGAGGAGAAGTGTGGCACTACTGATGTGCCAATACGGCTTGGTGGAAGAAGACAGTGGTAGATGAGGAGTGTCGTGTGAGTGCGAGGAGGTGGTGTGTGGCGAAGGCAATGCGCGGGTGAAAGGGGCGTAGTGTAGTGTGGTGCTGGTGGTGGCAGATGCGGTGTGGTGTGGCGGAGAGGCTGATAGCAAGGTAAGGCTCGCATACTGGCCGGAGGTGGTGGGGGGAGGGGCAACTTTGCGCAGTGGCGGTACCGTAGCCAGTGAGGTCTAACTGAGGCGCGGTTATTGCTAGTTGAAAACTACTCCCAATTGCCCGCACAGACGACGTGAAACATCGTCGGCTGGTGCAATTTTTGTTGGGTCGCACAGCGACTCCTTCACCTCTCTCCACTACCACCGCCTTGTCGTCGCATTGGCACTGCACCTTATCGTCACTCCACCCCACTCCACTGCACTCGACTCCACTCTACCCGCCAGTGGGCAGTGAATGCGCCAATGGCGGCGAGGGGTGGGTGTGTTGTCGTCCCAATGGTGCGTCGCTTGCACCGCCTCACGTCGTCGCCTGCGAGTGCATTGGATGGAGGTGAGTCGAAGCCTAGCCAACCGTGCCGCCTTCACGCACACATCCACCGCGCTATTGTAATACACATCACGCCTTCCGAGGTATGCACAAATGCCTTACCTACACACTCGCACACACACTGTTGTGTGGCAAAGTGAGTGCTATGGTGGATGCTGAGAGTGGTGAAGGTGGGGAGCAAGGCGGCTGGCATGTTGGCGGATGGGTGGCGAGGCAGTTGCTTAGGTGGGCAGGTAGTTGTTAGTGCGGTAAAAGGCAGGAAGGTGAGTAAGTAGAGAGGTGGGCGAACGATGCGGTAATAGGGGAGACATGCAGTTAAGGCGGCAGGAGGAAGGGAATGCAATAAGTCAAGGTGATAGGTGGGTAGGTATGTAGGAGGGAAGCAATGAAGGCGAGCAGTAATGGAGCAGTGTGAGTTTGCACAATTGCATTGCGGTAGGCAGGTAGGCATACAGGTACATATTTATGCTCCTATGTATGTCTCTATGTCTGTCTGTCTGTCTGTCTCTATGCATGCATGCATGCATGCATGCATGTGTGTGCGTGTGTGTATGTGTTTAGTTACCTAGTTGGATAGTTAATTAGTTAGTTAGTTAGTTAGTTAGTTAGTTAGTTAGGTAGGTAGGTAGGTAGGTAGGTAGGTAGGTAGGTAGGTAGGTAGGTAGGTAGGTAGGTAGGTGGGGAGGCAGGTGGGTGTGTTAATGGGTCGGTGGGTGGGTGAATGTGCAGGTAGTGAAGTGTGGAGGTTGGGAGGCAGTTGGTTGGGTGAATGGCGTAGAGGCAAGTGGAGTGGGTGGGGGTAGAGCAGGAATGCAAATGGAGAGGAGAAGTGTGGCACTACTGATGTGCCAATACGGCTTGGTGGAAGAAGACAGTGGTAGATGAGGAGTGTCGTGTGAGTGCGAGGAGGTGGTGTGTGGCGAAGGCAATGCGCGGGTGAAAGGGGCGTAGTGTAGTGTGGTGCTGGTGGTGGCAGATGCGGTGTGGTGTGGCGGAGAGGCTGATAGCAAGGTAAGGCTCGCATACTGGCCGGAGGTGGTGGGGGGAGGGGCAACTTTGCGCAGTGGCGGTACCGTAGCCAGTGAGGTCTAACTGAGGCGCGGTTATTGCTAGTTGAAAACTACTCCCAATTGCCCGCACAGACGACGTGAAACATCGTCGGCTGGTGCAATTTTTGTTGGGTCGCACAGCGACTCCTTCACCTCTCTCCACTACCACCGCCTTGTCGTCGCATTGGCACTGCACCTTATCGTCACTCCACCCCACTCCACTGCACTCGACTCCACTCTACCCGCCAGTGGGCAGTGAATGCGCCAATGGCGGCGAGGGGTGGGTGTGTTGTCGTCCCAATGGTGCGTCGCTTGCACCGCCTCACGTCGTCGCCTGCGAGTGCATTGGATGGAGGTGAGTCGAAGCCTAGCCAACCGTGCCGCCTTCACGCACACATCCACCGCGCTATTGTAATACACATCACGCCTTCCGAGGTATGCACAAATGCCTTACCTACACACTCGCACACACACTGTTGTGTGGCAAAGTGAGTGCTATGGTGGATGCTGAGAGTGGTGAAGGTGGGGAGCAAGGCGGCTGGCATGTTGGCGGATGGGTGGCGAGGCAGTTGCTTAGGTGGGCAGGTAGTTGTTAGTGCGGTAAAAGGCAGGAAGGTGAGTAAGTAGAGAGGTGGGCGAACGATGCGGTAATAGGGGAGACATGCAGTTAAGGCGGCAGGAGGAAGGGAATGCAATAAGTCAAGGTGATAGGTGGGTAGGTATGTAGGAGGGAAGCAATGAAGGCGAGCAGTAATGGAGCAGTGTGAGTTTGCACAATTGCATTGCGGTAGGCAGGTAGGCATACAGGTACATATTTATGCTCCTATGTATGTCTCTATGTCTGTCTGTCTGTCTGTCTCTATGCATGCATGCATGCATGCATGCATGTGTGTGCGTGTGTGTATGTGTTTAGTTACTTAGTTGGATAGTTATTAGTTAGTTAGTTAGTTAGTTAGTTAGTTAGTTAGTTAGGTAGGTAGGTAGGTAGGTAGGGTAGGTAGGTAGGTAGGTAGGTAGGTAGGTAGGTAGGTGGGGAGGCAGGTGCGGTGTGTTAATGGGTCGGTGGGTGGGTGAATGTGCAGGTAGTGAAGTGTGGAGGTTGGGAGGCAGTTGGTTGGGTGAATGGCGTAGAGGCAAGTGGAGTGGGTGGGGGTAGAGCAGGAATGCAAATGGAGAGGAGAAGTGTGGCACTACTGATGTGCCAATACGGCTTGGTGGAAGAAGACAGTGGTAGATGAGGAGTGTCGTGTGAGTGCGAGGAGGTGGTGTGTGGCGAAGGCAATGCGCGGGTGAAAGGGGCGTAGTGTAGTGTGGTGCTGGTGGTGGCAGATGCGGTGTGGTGTGGCGGAGAGGCTGATAGCAAGGTAAGGCTCGCATACTGGCCGGAGGTGGTGGGGGGAGGGGCAACTTTGCGCAGTGGCGGTACCGTAGCCAGTGAGGTCTAACTGAGGCGCGGTTATTGCTAGTTGAAAACTACTCCCAATTGCCCGCACAGACGACGTGAAACATCGTCGGCTGGTGCAATTTTTGTTGGGTCGCACAGCGACTCCTTCACCTCTCTCCACTACCACCGCCTTGTCGTCGCATTGGCACTGCACCTTATCGTCACTCCACCCCACTCCACTGCACTCGACTCCACTCTACCCGCCAGTGGGCAGTGAATGCGCCAATGGCGGCGAGGGGTGGGTGTGTTGTCGTCCCAATGGTGCGTCGCTTGCACCGCCTCACGTCGTCGCCTGCGAGTGCATTGGATGGAGGTGAGTCGAAGCCTAGCCAACCGTGCCGCCTTCACGCACACATCCACCGCGCTATTGTAATACACATCACGCCTTCCGAGGTATGCACAAATGCCTTACCTACACACTCGCACACACACTGTTGTGTGGCAAAGTGAGTGCTATGGTGGATGCTGAGAGTGGTGAAGGTGGGAGCAAGGCGGCTGGCATGTTGGCGGATGGGTGGCGAGGCAGTTGCTTAGGTGGGCAGGTAGTTGTTAGTGCGGGTTAAAAGGCAGGAAGGTGAGTAAGTAGAGAGGTGGGGCGAACGATGCGGTAATAGGGGAGACATGCAGTTAAGGCGGCAGGAGGAAGGGAATGCAATAAGTCAAGGTGATAGGTGGGTAGGTATGTAGGAGGGAAGCAAATTGAAGGCGGAGCAGTAATGGAGCAGTGTGAGTTTGCACCAATTGCATTGCGGTAGGCAGGTAGGCATACAGGTACATATTTATGCTCCTATGTATGGTCTTCTATGTCTGTCTGTCTGTCTGTCTCTCTGCATGCATGCATGCATGCATGCATGTGTTGTGCGTGTGTTGTATGTGTTTAGTTACCTCGTTGGATAGTTAATTAGTTAGTAGTTAGTTAGTTAGGTAGGTAGGTAGGTAGGTAGGTAGGGTAGGTAGTAGGTAGGTAGGTAGGTAGGTAGGGTAGGGGGGAGGCAGGTGGGTGTGTTAATGGGTCGGTGGGTGGGTGAATGTGCAGGTAGTGAAGTGTGGAGGTTGGGAGGCAGTTGGTTGGGTGAATGGCGTAGAGGCAAGTGGAGTGGGTGGGGGTAGAGCAGGAATGCAAATGGAGAGGAGAAGTGTGGCACTACTGATGTGCCAATACGGCTTGGTGGAAGAAGACAGTGGTAGATGAGGAGTGTCGTGTGAGTGCGAGGAGGTGGTGTGTGGCGAAGGCAATGCGCGGGTGAAAGGGGCGTAGTGTAGTGTGGTGCTGGTGGTGGCAGATGCGGTGTGTGTGGCGGAGAGGCTGATAGCAAGGTAAGGCTCGCATACTGGCCGGAGGTGGTGGGGGGAGGGGCAACTTTGCGCAGTGGCGGTACCGTAGCCAGTGAGGTCTAACTGAGGCGCGGTTATTGCTAGTTGAAAACTACTCCCAATTGCCCGCACAGACGACGTGAAACATCGTCGGCTGGTGCAATTTTTGTTGGGTCGCACAGCGACTCCTTCACCTCTCTCCACTACCACCGCCTTGTCGTCGCATTGGCACTGCACCTTATCGTCACTCCACCCCACTCCACTGCACTCGACTCCACTCTACCCGCCAGTGGGCAGTGAATGCGCCAATGGCGGCGAGGGGTGGGTGTGTTGTCGTCCCAATGGTGCGTCGCTTGCACCGCCTCACGTCGTCGCCTGCGAGTGCATTGGATGGAGGAGTCGAAGCCTAGCCAACCGTGCCGCCTTCACGCACACATCCACCGCGCTATTGTAATACACATCACGCCTTCCGAGGTATGCACAAATGCCTTACCTACACACTCGCACACACTGTTGTGTGGCAAAGTGAGTGCTATGGTGGATGCTGAGAGTGGTGAAGGTGGGGAGCAAGGCGGCTGGCATGTTGGCGGATGGGTGGCGAGGCAGTTGCTTAGGTGGGCAGGTAGTTGTTAGTGCGGTAAAAGGCAGGAAGGTGAGTAAGTAGAGAGGTGGGCGAACGATGCGGTAATAGGGGAGACATGCAGTTAAGGCGGCAGGAGGAAGGGAATGCAATAAGTCAAGGTGATAGGTGGGTAGGTATGTAGGAGGGAAGCAATGAAGGCGAGCAGTAATGGAGCAGTGTGAGTTTGCACAATTGCATTGCGGTAGGCAGGTAGGCATACAGGTACATATTTATGCTCCTATGTATGGTCTCTATGTCTGTCTGTCTGTCTGTCTCTATGCATGCATGCATGCATGCATGTGTGTGCGTGTGTATGTGTTTAGTTACTAGTTGGATAGTTAATTAGTTAGTTAGTTAGTTAGTTAGTTAGTTAGTTAGGTAGGTAGGTAGGTAGGTAGGTAGGTAGGTAGGTAGGTAGGTAGGTAGGTAGGTAGGGTGGGGAGGCAGTGGGTGTGTTAATGGGTCGGTGGGTGGGTGAATGTGCAGGTAGTGAAGTGTGGAGGTTGGGAGGCAGTTGGTTGGGTGAAGGCGTAGAGGCAAGTGGAGTGGGTGGGGGTAGAGCAGGAATGCAAATGGAGAGGAGAAGTGTGGCACTACTGATGTGGCCAATACGGCTTGGAAGAAGACAGTGGTAGATGAGGAGTGTCGTGTGAGCGAGGAGGGGGTGTGGCGAAGGCAATGCGCGGGTGAAAGGGGCGTAGTGTAGTGTGGTGCTGGTGGTGGCAATGCGGTGTGGTGTGGCGGAGAGGCTGATAGCAAGGTAAGGCTCGCATACTGGCCGGAGGTGGTGGGGGGAGGGGCAACTTTGCGCAGTGGCGGTACCGTAGCCAGTGAGGTCTAACTGAGGCGC
>CM043731.1:28542665-28581559 GCA_023968675.1 Taenia pisiformis
TCAGCTCTTCTCTTCTTAGACAATACATACTCTGCTCAAGTCTTGCACCACCTGTCTTCAAGGGGTCAGAGACAATGGTTCTGCGTTTTGTTCTTTGAGTTTATCTTATTGTCTATCAGGATTTTTAACTTGATAAGAATCAATTGATTGACATTTGCAGACCAAAGTGGGGCCACGAGTAAGGCGCAGCAACCACACCTTTTTCTTCTCTTTGTGATACTTTAGTGATTGGGCCCCGCTCGGAGTACAACAGTCTTGAGCAAAATGCTTCAAGATGAACGTGCGATATGATTTAAATTAAGCGGCGATTCGGCAGCGAAATTCTCTGTGAATTAAATTAGGAATCTCAAATGAAGTCATGACACAACAACAACAACAACAAAAAAGGCTTGACCAGCCAGACGTCTTCATTTTTATGCATTTTTCAAAGGATCAATGAAGGAGATGCCTTCAAACACCGTGCGCCTCAAGGTCAATAGGACGTCAGTTAGGATTTCCCGTCCCCTTTCCTCATTCACAGAATAATGGATCCACGAATTTGGCGTCTGAGAGTCAAGGACAATAAGAGCACATTTCTTGTTCCCTCCACTTACTATTTAAACAATCCGGACTTGATCTCACTACGACGCAATCTTGCACCAAAAACTTTCGTCGAAAAAGCCCTAAGAGGTGCCCGTTGTGAGGAATTTGGACGAAACCACATCTTCAGTGTTCGTCGTGCCGCTCTGGAAGATATTAATAAGGCCACCAAAGACCCTTTTCTCCACTTTAACCGTTATGAAGTAAGCACTCTACTCAACGTGTACTACACACTAACAAATTACGAGGTGCGAGCTATGAAACAAGCTGAACTGGTTAATTTTCTCTACCTTACTCTAAATATCACAAACATGACGAGCCTACAGGGCCTCTATCGAGCAGGAATCAAGTTGATGTGTCGAGGGAATTTCAAGCTAATGGGGGCTTTCAATTCTCTCACTTTCGTTCGTCTCATGTCGGTGCTTCTGCGAGGCAGTATTGAGGAGCGTGCCGTTCTAAGCTTTTACGTCCTGGATGAAAATGATGATGGACTGATCACGGCGAAGACAGAACTTGCTCACTCATTAAGGTCGGCTTTTAACCCAAAAGTGGCGGCATCCGCCCCAGAGATCGATCCTGAGGAGCCAAGTCGCGATACGCTACGTTATTTGACTAAGAAAATGGGGCTGTCTGTTGACGGAGGCCTTTATTTGGAGGAGTTTGTTAATGAATGTCTTGTCTCGCCCTGGCTAATCGATGGGATTCTCCCAAATTTACCCTCGGAAATATCCAACTATGCATTCCAGTGTCTGATATCACAGGTACCTACGCTTCCGTTAATCGAGAACAGGGCTGCGCGAAATAAGAGTATTGTGAGCATTAAAAAGAGAAAACGAAAGGATGAGTGACGCAATACATATTGCCCACACAGGGTTTTAAACAAAGATATGTAAAATGTAGAGGGTTACCTGCAGCATCATTACTTCTATCCATTTGCAAGTCTGGTAGCCACGCTACTGGTGGAACTTAAGTAGGACCTTTCACCGCCAAAGACCGCGCAAAACTTTTACCTTTATCAGTACTTTATACCCATCTGTCCAATTGCTGATACGATAGCATAAGAGTGACCTCTCGACACTAGCAAGCTTCACCTAACTTCCCAGTACCGCCATAATGACCAGCATCCAATATCAAAATTTGTAAGCCTTTAAGGTATAATCCATTGCAGTTTCGTTGCAAAAAAACAGTGTGTAAATACAATGAGCGAACCTACACACGTAATAAATTATTAACCCATCCGTGAAGAAGCAAATGCATAAGCAGTGGCTTAAGGAACCCAAGCACGCACACAAACCTAGATAAGCATGTGCAGTCAGAAGTATGTGCATGAAGGTGGTAGAAAATTAGTTATCATATCATTACTTCATCACAAATGGGAGTAGTTCTACTCGATGCCGGTAACTGAAGTGTTTCGGAAGCAATTAAAAGTTCTGCAACAACTTTACGCCTCCCTTCCAACGCTCCTTCGACTGCGTTCAGGAGATTAGTTAGCTCGCTTGCCAGCTCTGATTCAAGACTCTGAACCTTACCCCTAGAACTCGGGGAGGACAGAAAAAAGTTATTGATGAAAGGGAAGGAGGGCCAGGGGGATTCTGAGACTCACCGAACCTGCCGGAGTTCAGTGTCCAAACGTTGCAGATCGAGTTGGAGTCGGCTACGTTCGTTTAGGAGGCTGAGTTGATGTCGACGTTCTTCTTCAAGACGTCGGCTCCAGTCCACTATGGAAAGCTGCTGCAATTCCGCTGCGCAACCGATATCTAGATCCTGGGTGTGACCTGCGAAAGCAGCAGCGACTTCTAGACAGAAAAGAGGTCAATTAGTTTATATTTCACGACAAATTTGCCTTTGTCTTCGGGTCTCCTAAGGTTTGAATCAATTGGTTGATCTAAAAAAGGGTAACGCGCTTTTGTATCACAGGAAAAATGGAGCTACCACAAATGCAAAAAAGTACTGTAGACTGTTGTTGCATTCTGAGAAGGCGTGCACTGGGATGAATTTGATAGCGTTCGGCGGTGATGATGAGATGTAGGAATGGGAGATCGCATACGAGTCGGATTTGGGGACCGGTGGACATCAGTTCGACGAAGAACGAACTGAAACTGCTTCGGGTGTTCACCAACCCTGCTCCCGAATGAATCAAGTCAACATATATTAATGAATTATGACAAACTCACAACCACCAGTTTAACACAGACTACGCAAGGCAAATATTACCTCGTAATGACATTGAGGGGGCTTTCAGATGGCGAAAAAACAATTTCATTTTTTCGCCAATATGCTACAAGGCAGTAGTAACCAACAAGATGGAGGGATTCACATAAGACATTAACCACATCCTCAGCGGTCGTGTTTTCGTCTACACCACATACATCCCTTGGCTTCCCGTTAACGAACACCCTAAGCTCCATCGCTAAATTGCTATTGGTCAGATAGGGAGGACTAAACGCGTGGCTTATCACACAGCCAACTTAAACACAAGGAATTACAATCGTCAAAAAATAAAAGCAGGTTTAAATGAATAAAACTTGAAAATAAAACTGATATAAGCTACATTACAAAATGTCTACAAAAAATAAATATCATAAACTGTGGGCTCTAATAAGCTCATTATCCGTAACTTTGCTGTTGTTAAAATTCAGCGTTCTTAAAAACGGTTTAAAATACGCATTTATAACGCAGTCAAATATACGTGGAAATATTGGCAAATACATGAAGGCATATCTTTCAGGTTTCTAAAATTGCTGTTCGTAGCATTTTGAGACCTCTCTGCATAAAAGTACATGTTCATTGTAAACCTTATCTTTTAGACTGCTTGCTAGAATTAGTCACTTAGTTGACGATGCTAGTCTAGCTGCTTGGTTTTGCCCTTAAGCCATGTCAACTGCTACATCCCCCAGATTATTGAATATATGCATATGCATATTCTGCCCCACATTTGGCCTTTTTGCGCCCTCAAGGGAGACTCCGGATGCTGCAAATATGGTACTCAGTGCCAACCTATGGTAGAGCCAGCTTACTGTTGGCGCATTCCAGATGCCTAGCAAGGGAATAATAGCTGGGTCTATCTGACAGTCCGTCAGTTAATTTGAGAACGCAACAGAAAATTAAAGCACCGTAGCACCAACTTGCCCAGATTCCTTTAACCTTTGGCACTCAAACACTGCTTCGAGTGTTTCCTGATGCAACGAGTGATACGCTTCTCTCCGTTCACATGCTCGTTTGAATCCAATGGGTATCGAAGGTGGGTACATGCATACCGCACCGTTTCCATTTAAAATGGCCGGTCTCACAGTCCGATTTACAGGACTTCATTAAGCTAAATTTGTAACCATAATTTTTATTCTTCTTTTATATTTCACCCTGATCCACTTTGATATACGTCCCGCCCTTTCCCATGACATTTGCGTTGTAGTCCTTGTACTCATGTAAAAAGTCGCGCGCTGAGAGTGGCCTCTTCGACTCATCCACTTTTATGGTTCCTGTTAAATCACCTCTTCCATAAAATTCGAGGAAGTGCTTCTTGTTTGTCTCTAAAGCATAGCAACAGTCATTTGTAGAATCAGAATCATTGACATTAATTCATTATTTTTGATAACCTCAAGGGTTTCTCTCTGGTGGGTTTAGCTTGGGAAAAATACAAGCCTAGCCTAATTTAATGATGAGCGGAATTCGCTCTTTCAAATAAACCAATATGAATGCGTAATCGACCCACGTCTGGCAAATAAAGTGCATAATATGGGACGAGCTTTGACATACGGATGAGATCCTCAAGGGGTTTGCCGTCGCCTCCAATGTCTTGTGGCAGCACAGCTCTCAAACCGGGTTCAGATTCAAAGATTTTCTCAGCGTCCGAGCCGCACCACACCATCTATTGGTTGTATTTATAAAAAATGGGCCCTTAACTATTGTAAAAACTGTTCACGAAGTTTAATGGATGGTACTGACAAAAGATAAGTAACTCACCCGTTTTTTCATCTTCTCCTTCATGTAGAACATCATGACATTCTTCATGGTGTCGAGGAGTTTCCCCTCATTGTAGAAAATTATGCGACAAGGTCTTAAAGGCATTGCTTCCTGCAGGCAAATAGACATCAATATGTTACTTGATTTTGGCGCATCCTTTGTGGAGTTTAGAGATATTAGAAATTATTTCAGTCTTAAGAGCTGCACCAGTAAGAGAACTAAAAACGATTACCATGCCGGAAAGCATAAAATCACTCACTACCACAGATTTTATAAAAACGATGTTTTGATCGTCACCGATTACGAGGCTCTCAATGGTTTGGCTTTCTTGGGTTAGGGCATCACCGACGTCATCTGCATTCGTGCAGGGGCTGCTTCCAAGTGGATGTATTTTAGCAGAAAGAAATGACCCAACCCAAGGCATAAGACTGAGTAATAAAATGCCTTGAGTCTCCAAGGTGCAGGAAGTTGTTTGGTATTTAAAATTCAGCAAAGGATACCTTTATCTGCTCTATACCTGCAAAAATCTGCTCCACATTTTCATGACGCTCGGATCCTTAACGACCTGTTTCGAGGTGCCACCGGTAAAGTCCAAAAGGACTATGCTTCCACCGATTATAGTTCGTGGATCCAAGGCCATCATGACAATAACTTTGTAGGCGTAGTAGAAGAGTTGTCCCATCGGCAATTCATCGGGATCCCACACACCTAGACTTTGAGAATTAATCCAACGGAACTACCTGGACGTATCCAGAAACAGGATTTCCCGTCTTCCATGTAACTTAGAGGAAGATGCAGGCTATAAATAGGTTAAACAAATCGTTTAGTAAATATTGTAGTAGCGCAACATAAAGTGATTCGAAAAAACCGTTAACGTGACGTAACCACTGATTCTACTCTTCTTCCCTGAATTCGAAATAGAACTAGCATGGAACGATTGGTTGCTGGTAATTAACAACTTGAACAAAATTGGCAAATGGATGTCATGATTAGCGCACAGGCAGGTGCATTGCTCTAGCCACCTTACCCTGCATTGAGATAGCTGTCAAGTTCCTTCGACTTCAAGTCGATTGGGGTTCCCCAGACAACATCACCGATGGACTTCATGGTGGAGAGGGTGCAAAAGTTATCCAACCTAGCCTGCGCTTTTGCGTGAACGTACTTGCTTTGTCGCAGAAACATGAGAAGAAAGTCGTCATCTGCGAAGCAAATGGAGTGAGCGCTGAGTAATGTGAAGAGAATGGCACCACACCCAGGCATGCGACGTGCCAGCGTACCAGCACCACTGCTACACATTCAAGGGGATAGATAAGCTGTTCATTCAACTGTGCTTGAAGCGCATTTCGAATGAAGCATTAATAAGAAAAAAATTTATGCGCCAACACCATCAATTCGAACGGCAACAGTGGTTTGCTTCTATTCATGCCAATAGATGGTGAGAAAACAAAACATTTTCAATTGATCAAAAGCAGGAATGCTAGGCTGATTGGCAGATGAGTGGGGTGAGGGAGGCAGACCGACCAAAACAAATCACAGTGCAATGCTCCCTTCATCAGATGATGCAATGACAACACCATCAATTCTATCGGCAGAATTTGTGCAATCTTATTTTCGTTTGCTAAAAAGAGAATGGGGTCGCCTAACACTGAGAACGCCAAATGAAAAAACGAAGCTGCCGAAAGCATCATTTATGCCTCATGTGCTGCGCCCCAAGGATCTCCTCCTGGTAATCTTTTAAAATGTGCAGGTTTTTACTGAGGGCTGGCTACTGTAAGTGAGTAAAACGCTGAAGTTAAGTAGTGAAATTGGATCTAAAAAGAACGTCTATTTTATTAGTTCCAATTAGGAGAAAGCGGTGTAGGAAATGGCCAAGGAGCATTACTCTTCAATACAAGAAAATCACGATAAGGACATGAGTTATGCCCCAAAATTAAATCCACCGTCTAAGAGTTGCGTGATAGAAGGCCTACCGTCTGGACAAGTGAGATGCGGCATTGAAGACAACCAGCGTCGAAGGGCCTCAATGTGTGCCGATATGCTCTTGGGATCCTCGCCGAGCTGCGCCTTCGCCAACTTGACATACTTGGAAGGTAGTTTCTGGGCGGCTGCCATTTCGCAATTGACTGCCTGCGGCAGCGGCTCTTACACGAGGTCGTAGCAGTGGCGCTCTTGGCAGGTGATTGGTCTTCGCTAATTGCCGCGCTAAAGAGATGCATCAAGGTCGTCAGGTGTGACTTTTTAGCTACGAGGGATGTCAAGAAGTTGGTTAAGGGCTCAGCACTGATGTTAGAGAAGAGTTCTGTCAAAATTATAACCAAAGGCCACAAATGTGCATTCGAATGGCTGTTCCCAAGACTTGCCACTGGAGACAAATTGAGCCTTTTTTGTAGCGCTCAACGGTCAAGACACAATCACTCGCAATAATATTTGTTTTAAGATCTGCTTGATTTCAATGGCGCCTTATTAGCCCACGCTTTTAACATGCAACAATTTGGCAATCTAAAAAAACGAAAAACGAATGAAAATGAAACCTTCGCAACTAACGCAGGTAGAGGTATGACTAGGTGTTTAAGAGGTTGGGCAATTTCAGCCTCATTGGTGGCGATGACGGATTGCAATGCAGCCGAGGCTTTGGCAGATAAGAGCGATGGCCAAGGGTACGACTTCTGAATGCGACATTATGCGCCCTTGCCACAGCCATTTGATCATTGATCTAGTCAATGGATCAGCACACACCGAAGGAGGATCGAGGATCAAAATCTTCTTACAATGGTGTCCACGCAGCTCTTAATACCCCCTTGGCAAGTGCACATTTTTTAAATCACTCCATCATAACAAGGAACCCAAACTGAAAAGCGAATTCAAGCAGGTCATTTGGCGTTTATTCTGTAGAATGGCATCATTCTAGGGAGAAAGTAGAGCAGTAACTTTCGCAACTAGCGTTCAATCGTCCGCTTTGCAATATTGTCGGGGCTTTTTACTCCACCATCCAACTGTCCAGGGCACAAGCATTGGCAAAAGGCCGGGGTGGAGTCCTTTCTTCCTTCATCGCAGAGGTGCTAACTAAGTAAACAACTTCTTACCTCTGTGGGTAACCTTAAGCGCGACTCACGACGTGACCACAACCACCAAGTTTTTGCTAAGAACGTGCATCACGCATTAGTGCTGATAGCGTAGAGGTAGGAACGTAAGATTGAAGCACAGACAACCTAAAACGTGATGGGCGCGTGACAACCGAAGACGGCATCACATTACCTGCAGACCAGCAAAAAAATGACATTGAGGCGTCGAAAGGCACCTCAGAGATTAATTACAATTCGCCAATAAGTTTGGACGGGACCAAGCAATGTTGAAGGAATTCGAAAAAAATATGGCCTCCTCATCTTTCGCTTTTCCCCCCCTGTCTCTCCTTCTCTTGTTCTTTCTTCCAATTGCATAAGTGTTCCAGAAGGTCAGCTCGCGTTTCAATGCACTGACTACTGGAGAAGCGAAGTCGTATTCAAAGCACAACACAAAATCCCACAAACCACAACACCGTCAAATTGCTATGCGCTAACTATCCATCGGCCATGAGTAGCGCGGATAGTCTGAAGAAGTCGTGATTTGCTACAAAACATTTGCATGAAAACAATGATCACCCACGCATGATGTTTGTGGACGATCCGCATCGTCCTTAGCTCAGTCGAGGCGTCTTCAAAGTTGGGCTGCGAACCCACCAGTCCAGTCTGTTATGGCTCCAAATTTGGCTGCAGAACTCTGACTTCATTCTGAAAACGGAATACGATGCTGAGACATGCAGTTGAGAGGATGCATGAGAACTGCACTCCGCATCATGTGTTGGAATGGCACTGGCGTCGATTCCAAGCCCACTGGCGACAATCGCCACTTTCACGTCAAATTAATTATTGTTCAATAGCAAAAGGAAACTGGCAGCTGCGCGTCTGTGTTAACCTTTCATTAATGGTTGGTAGTACACCCATGCATGTGCCTACGCACGCAAATATTAGCCGAATTGAGCCTCTTTTGATGCAAATGCCTCCGGACATTGTTTTGTATGCGCAAGTTGACTTGTGCGCCAGAGCATGTGGTTGTGGGTGAAGTTGTGCTCATAAACCGGCCGTCCACGATGGCTTGTTGGTGGGGGTTCATTTGCACCTGCAAAATAACTCAACACGGACTTGTGTGCAAGCGGTCGAGATGCACGCAGAGTTCCCGCACTTTCTCGAAGGCCAACTACAAGTGCAGAATGCAGCTCTTCATCAAACAGAGGGACCGCGGCTGCTGGCATGGCCAAAGCACTCCGACCACCCAAACAGCTGCTCATTCATTGGGCACGCATTTTGCAAGTTACGCTTGTTCTAGGGTAGACAAATTAGGTGCCTTCAAAATCAGACAGAAGCACAGGCACATTCACTCAACCTTAGACTGATGATGCGAACGTAACTATTTATCAACCACGTGGACATGTGACAAGGCCCAAGAGCTTTACGCCGATAATCACACCATTGAAAGTTTGCGTGGAAGGAGAGTGCAGACTCTGTGCACATGGCAGCCACTCGATGATTTCGAACGTCGATCCTATAAGTGCCCACCACCCGGCAATCCCACCGATCTCCGCCCCGCAACCGCTTAATCATGTCCTTCCCACCTGTCCCGCCTCAGCACTTCGCAAATGTCCACTCGTCGGTGCGTGCCCTTAGTTCTGCGCGATGCTGCCCTTGCATAGTCCTCTCCACCTCCTGTTCCGTTTCCTCCCTACCTCCCCTTTCAATCGCTCTCGCACTGCCTCATCTTTCCATCTTTGCTCGATTTTGGCTTCATCGCTGAGTGCATGTGCATTTGCGCATTGGAGTGCGACCCACTTCTTATAGCGCACAAGTATGCAAGCCTTGTCAGTAGAACACAAAACGTCAAGCCGACAGGTACGGATTCATGAGGGAAGGTAAGGAAAAGGAAAGACTGGTCGAATCGGTGTCGCCCCTATGAAGCATAACTACATACCAGTTGAGGCAGGATGTGCATTTCAGAGAATTGTTTCTTGCAGCAAACTTAATGAAAAGCATTGGCTGAGGATTTGCTTCACTTCTCCTTTCCATCATGTAGGTGAAGCGTGAGCTCAACTGAATCCTTTGCATCAGACCAGGGATAAAATGCCAGCCTTCTGCAATCGCAAACACCTTTGCACTGTTGCTGGTCACGCACAGGATCTATTATATATAAACTGGAGTACCACATCAAGGTTCGTGAAATGGTCACACTTGGAACACAGTATCCCCTCCACCGAGAGCAAGCTTTGCTGCTTCGGTCCCATAAAAATGATCGCCAATTTGACTCGAAATCTCTGAACTAATGAATGCTACATAGAATAATTGATGGCGCAGACGAATGGAAGGAAATGCGAAGGACGAGGTGAGGCGGTGCTGCTTTCTACCTTCAGCACATCTTTATGATGGTTTTAGTCATGGGCCTACCTATCCACCAGATAAGAGGCCTATGTGCACGTCCCACACACCTGACAGCTTCAGCTATTAAGTAGGATCCGTTAGCATATAGGTGCGCATGTAGAAAATCAGGCATGGCATTCGGCATATGAAGCATCCCTCCAGAGGTTTGGTGTGCATCGTAAGTGGGTCGCTTGCAAAACACATAAGAACTGTTCCTGCCCAAGGTCTTGGTATGCAAAGAACATTTTACCCTCACAACATCAGTCAGTTGATCAGTCAGTTGATCAGTACAGTTGATCAGTCAGTAGTCAGTCAGTCTCAGGTCAGTCAGTCAGTCAGTCAGTCAGTCAGTCAGTCACGTCAGTCAGTCAGTCAGTCAGTCAGTCAGTCAGTCAGTCAGTCATCAGTCATCGTCAGTCAGTAGTCAGTCAGTAGGTTCAGTCAGTCAGTCAGTTCAGTCAGTCAGGCAGTCAGTCAAGGTCAGTCACGTCAGTCAGGTCCAGTCAGTCAGTCCAGTTCGGTTCAGTCAGTCAGTCAGGTCAGTCATTCAGTCAGTCAGTCAGTCAGTCAGTCAGTCCGTCAGTACTCAGTCAGTCAGTCAGTCAGTCAGTCAGTCAGTGTCAGTCAGTCAGTCCGTCAGTCAGTCAGTCAGTCAGTCAGTCAGTCAGTCAGTCAGTCAGTCAGTCAGTCAGTCAGTCAGTCAGTCAGTCAGTCAGTCAGTCAGTCAGTCAGTCAGTCAGTCAGTCAGTCAGTCAGTCAGTCAGTCAGTCAGTCAGTCAGTCAGTCAGTCAGTCAGTCAGTCAGTCAGTCAGTCAGTCAGTCAGTCAGTCAGTCAGAGTCAGTCAGTCAGTCAGTCAGTCAGTCAGTCAGTCAGTCAGTCAGTCAGTCAGTCAGTCAGTCAGTCAGTCAGTCAGTCAGTCAGTCAGTCAGTCAGTCAGTCAGTCAGTCAGTCAGTCAGTCAGAGTCAGTCAGTCAGTCAGTCAGTCAGTCAGTCAGTCAGTCAGTCAGTCAGTCAGTCAGTCAGTCAGTCAGTCAGTCAGTCAGTCAGTCAGTCAGTCAGTCAGTCAGTCAGTCAGTCAGTCAGTCAGTCAGTCAGTCAGTCAGTCAGTCAGTCAGTCAGTCAGTCAGTCAGTCAGTCAGTCAGTCAGTCAGTCAGTCAGTCAGTCAGTCAGTCAGTCAGTCAGTCAGTCAGTCAGTCAGTCAGTCAGTCAGTCAGTCAGTCAGTCAGTCAGTCAGTCAGTCAGTCAGTCAGTCAGTCAGTCAGTCAGTCAGTCAGTCAGTCAGTCAGTCAGTCAGTCAGTCAGTCAGTCAGTCAGTCAGTCAGTCAGTCAGTCAGTCAGTCAGTCAGTCAGTCAGTCAGTCAGTCAGTCAGTCAGTCAGTCAGTCAGTCAGTCAGTCAGTCAGTCAGTCAGTCAGTCAGTCAGTCAGTCAGTCAGTCAGTCAGTCAGTCAGTCAGTCAGTCAGTCAGTCAGTCAGTCAGTCAGTCAGTCAGTCAGTCAGTCAGTCAGTCAGTCAGTCAGTCAGTCAGTCAGTCAGTCAGTCAGTCAGTCAGTCAGTCAGTCAGTCAGTCAGTCAGTCAGTCAGTCAGTCAGTCAGTCAGTCAGTCAGTCAGTCAGTCAGTCAGTCAGTCAGTCAGTCAGTCAGTCAGTCAGTCAGTCAGTCAGTCAGTCAGTCAGTCAGTCAGTCAGTCAGTCAGTCAGTCAGTCAGTCAGTCAGTCAGTCAGTCAGTCAGTCAGTCAGTCAGTCAGTCAGTCAGTCAGTCAGTCAGTCAGTCAGTCAGTCAGTCAGTCAGTCAGTCAGTCAGTCAGTCAGTCAGTCAGTCAGTCAGTCAGTCAGTCAGTCAGTCAGTCAGTCAGTCAGTCAGTCAGTCAGTCAGTCAGTCAGTGAGTCAGTCAGTCAGTCAGTCAGTCAGTCAGTCAGTCAGTCAGTCAGTCAGTCAGTCAGTCAGTCAGTCAGTCAGTCAGTCAGTCAGTCAGTCAGTCAGTCAGTCAGTCAGTCAGTCAGTCAGTCAGTCAGTCAGTCAGTCAGTCAGTCAGTCAGTCAGTCAGTCAGTCAGTCAGTCAGTCAGTCAGTCAGTCAGTCAGTCAGTCAGTCAGTCAGTCAGTCAGTCAGTCAGTCAGTCAGTCAGTCAGTCAGTCAGTCAGTCAGTCAGTCAGTCAGTCAGTCAGTCAGTCAGTCAGTCAGTCAGTCAGTCAGTCAGTCAGTCAGTCAGTCAGTCAGTCAGTCAGTCAGTCAGTCAGTCAGTCAGTCAGTCAGTCAGTCAGTCAGTCAGTCAGTCAGTCAGTCAGTCAGTCAGTCAGTCAGTCAGTCAGTCAGTCAGTCAGTCAGTCAGTCAGTCAGTCAGTCAGTCAGTCAGTCAGTCAGTCAGTCAGTCAGTCAGTCAGTCAGTCAGTCAGTCAGTCAGTCAGTCAGTCAGTCAGTCAGTCAGTCACTCAGTCAGTCAGTCAGTCAGTCAGTCAGTCAGTCAGTCAGTCAGTCAGTCAGTCAGTCAGTCAGTCAGTCAGTCAGTCAGTCAGTCAGTCAGTCAGTCAGTCAGTCAGTCAGTCAGTCAGTCAGTCAGTCAGTCAGTCAGTCAGTCAGTCAGTCAGTCAGTCAGTCAGTCAGTCAGTCAGTCAGTCAGTCAGTCAGTCAGTCAGTCAGTCAGTCAGTCAGTCAGTCAGTCAGTCAGTCAGTCAGTCAGTCAGTCAGTCAGTCAGTCAGTCAGTCAGTCAGTCAGTCAGTCAGTCAGTCAGTCAGTCAGTCAGTCAGTCAGTCAGTCAGTCAGTCAGTCAGTCAGTCAGTCAGTCAGTCAGTCAGTCAGTCAGTCAGTCAGTCAGTCAGTCAGTCAGTCAGTCAGTCAGTCAGTCAGTCAGTCAGTCAGTCAGTCAGTCAGTCAGTCAGTCAGTCAGTCAGTCAGTCAGTCAGTCAGTCAGTCAGTCAGTCAGTCAGTCAGTCAGTCAGTCAGTCAGTCAGTCAGTCAGTCAGTCAGTCAGTCAGTCAGTCAGTCAGTCAGTCAGTCAGTCAGTCAGTCAGTCAGTCAGTCAGTCAGTCAGTCAGTCAGTCAGTCAGTCAGTCAGTCAGTCAGTCAGTCAGTCAGTCAGTCAGTCAGTCAGTCAGTCAGTCAGTCAGTCAGTCAGTCAGTCAGTCAGTCAGTCAGTCAGTCAGTCAGTCAGTCAGTCAGTCAGTCAGTCAGTCAGTCAGTCAGTCAGTCAGTCAGTCAGTCAGTCAGTCAGTCAGTCAGTCAGTCAGTCAGTCAGTCAGTCAGTCAGTCAGTCAGTCAGTCAGTCAGTCAGTCAGTCAGTCAGTCAGTCAGTCAGTCAGTCAGTCAGTCAGTCAGTCAGTCAGTCAGTCAGTCAGTCAGTCAGTCAGTCAGTCAGTCAGTCAGTCAGTCAGTCAGTCAGTCAGTCAGTCAGTCAGTCAGTCAGTCAGTCAGTCAGTCAGTCAGTCAGTCAGTCAGTCAGTCAGTCAGTCAGTCAGTCAGTCAGTCAGTCAGTCAGTCAGTCAGTCAGTCAGTCAGTCAGTCAGTCAGTCAGTCAGTCAGTCAGTCAGTCAGTCAGTCAGTCAGTCAGTCAGTCAGTCAGTCAGTCAGTCAGTCAGTCAGTCAGTCAGTCAGTCAGTCAGTCAGTCAGTCAGTCAGTCAGTCAGTCAGTCAGTCAGTCAGTCAGTCAGTCAGTCAGTCAGTCAGTCAGTCAGTCAGTCAGTCAGTCAGTCAGTCAGTCAGTCAGTCAGTCAGTCAGTCAGTCAGTCAGTCAGTCAGTCAGTCAGTCAGTCAGTCAGTCAGTCAGTCAGTCAGTCAGTCAGTCAGTCAGTCAGTCAGTCAGTCAGTCAGTCAGTCAGTCAGTCAGTCAGTCAGTCAGTCAGTCAGTCAGTCAGTCAGTCAGTCAGTCAGTCAGTCAGTCAGTCAGTCAGTCAGTCAGTCAGTCAGTCAGTCAGTCAGTCAGTCAGTCAGTCAGTCAGTCAGTCAGTCAGTCAGTCAGTCAGTCAGTCAGTCAGTCAGTCAGTCAGTCAGTCAGTCAGTCAGTCAGTCAGTCAGTCAGTCAGTCAGTCAGTCAGTCAGTCAGTCAGTCAGTCAGTCAGTCAGTCAGTCAGTCAGTCAGTCAGTCAGTCAGTCAGTCAGTCAGTCAGTCAGTCAGTCAGTCAGTCAGTCAGTCAGTCAGTCAGTCAGTCAGTCAGTCAGTCAGTCAGTCAGTCAGTCAGTCAGTCAGTCAGTCAGTCAGTCAGTCAGTCAGTCAGTCAGTCAGTCAGTCAGTCAGTCAGTCAGTCAGTCAGTCAGTCAGTCAGTCAGTCAGTCAGTCAGTCAGTCAGTCAGTCAGTCAGTCAGTCAGTCAGTCAGTCAGTCAGTCAGTCAGTCAGTCAGTCAGTCAGTCAGTCAGTCAGTCAGTCAGTCAGTCAGTCAGTCAGTCAGTCAGTCAGTCAGTCAGTCAGTCAGTCAGTCAGTCAGTCAGTCAGTCAGTCAGTCAGTCAGTCAGTCAGTCAGTCAGTCAGTCAGTCAGTCAGTCAGTCAGTCAGTCAGTCAGTCAGTCAGTCAGTCAGTCAGTCAGTCAGTCAGTCAGTCAGTCAGTCAGTCAGTCAGTCAGTCAGTCAGTCAGTCAGTCAGTCAGTCAGTCAGTCAGTCAGTCAGTCAGTCAGTCAGTCAGTCAGTCAGTCAGTCAGTCAGTCAGTCAGTCAGTCAGTCAGTCAGTCAGTCAGTCAGTCAGTCAGTCAGTCAGTCAGTCAGTCAGTCAGTCAGTCAGTCAGTCAGTCAGTCAGTCAGTCAGTCAGTCAGTCAGTCAGTCAGTCAGTCAGTCAGTCAGTCAGTCAGTCAGTCAGTCAGTCAGTCAGTCAGTCAGTCAGTCAGTCAGTCAGTCAGTCAGTCAGTCAGTCAGTCAGTCAGTCAGTCAGTCAGTCAGTCAGTCAGTCAGTCAGTCAGTCAGTCAGTCAGTCAGTCAGTCAGTCAGTCAGTCAGTCAGTCAGTCAGTCAGTCAGTCAGTCAGTCAGTCAGTCAGTCAGTCAGTCAGTCAGTCAGTCAGTCAGTCAGTCAGTCAGTCAGTCAGTCAGTCAGTCAGTCAGTCAGTCAGTCAGTCAGTCAGTCAGTCAGTCAGTCAGTCAGTCAGTCAGTCAGTCAGTCAGTCAGTCAGTCAGTCAGTCAGTCAGTCAGTCAGTCAGTCAGTCAGTCAGTCAGTCAGTCAGTCAGTCAGTCAGTCAGTCAGTCAGTCAGTCAGTCAGTCAGTCAGTCAGTCAGTCAGTCAGTCAGTCAGTCAGTCAGTCAGTCAGTCAGTCAGTCAGTCAGTCAGTCAGTCAGTCAGTCAGTCAGTCAGTCAGTCAGTCAGTCAGTCAGTCAGTCAGTCAGTCAGTCAGTCAGTCAGTCAGTCAGTCAGTCAGTCAGTCAGTCAGTCAGTCAGTCAGTCAGTCAGTCAGTCAGTCAGTCAGTCAGTCAGTCAGTCAGTCAGTCAGTCAGTCAGTCAGTCAGTCAGTCAGTCAGTCAGTCAGTCAGTCAGTCAGTCAGTCAGTCAGTCAGTCAGTCAGTCAGTCAGTCAGTCAGTCAGTCAGTCAGTCAGTCAGTCAGTCAGTCAGTCAGTCAGTCAGTCAGTCAGTCAGTCAGTCAGTCAGTCAGTCAGTCAGTCAGTCAGTCAGTCAGTCAGTCAGTCAGTCAGTCAGTCAGTCAGTCAGTCAGTCAGTCAGTCAGTCAGTCAGTCAGTCAGTCAGTCAGTCAGTCAGTCAGTCAGTCAGTCAGTCAGTCAGTCAGTCAGTCAGTCAGTCAGTCAGTCAGTCAGTCAGTCAGTCAGTCAGTCAGTCAGTCAGTCAGTCAGTCAGTCAGTCAGTCAGTCAGTCAGTCAGTCAGTCAGTCAGTCAGTCAGTCAGTCAGTCAGTCAGTCAGTCAGTCAGTCAGTCAGTCAGTCAGTCAGTCAGTCAGTCAGTCAGTCAGTCAGTCAGTCAGTCAGTCAGTCAGTCAGTCAGTCAGTCAGTCAGTCAGTCAGTCAGTCAGTCAGTCAGTCAGTCAGTCAGTCAGTCAGTCAGTCAGTCAGTCAGTCAGTCAGTCAGTCAGTCAGTCAGTCAGTCAGTCAGTCAGTCAGTCAGTCAGTCAGTCAGTCAGTCAGTCAGTCAGTCAGTCAGTCAGTCAGTCAGTCAGTCAGTCAGTCAGTCAGTCAGTCAGTCAGTCAGTCAGTCAGTCAGTCAGTCAGTCAGTCAGTCAGTCAGTCAGTCAGTCAGTCAGTCAGTCAGTCAGTCAGTCAGTCAGTCAGTCAGTCAGTCAGTCAGTCAGTCAGTCAGTCAGTCAGTCAGTCAGTCAGTCAGTCAGTCAGTCAGTCAGTCAGTCAGTCAGTCAGTCAGTCAGCCAGTCAGTCAGTCAGTCAGTCAGTCAGTCAGTCAGTCAGTCAGTCAGTCAGTCAGTCAGTCAGTCAGTCAGTCAGTCAGTCAGTCAGTCAGTCAGTCAGTCAGTCAGTCAGTCAGTCAGTCAGTCAGTCAGTCAGTCAGTCAGTCAGTCAGTCAGTCAGTCAGTCAGTCAGTCAGTCAGTCAGTCAGTCAGTCAGTCAGGTCAGTCAGTCAGTCAGTCAGTCAGTCAGTCAGTCAGTCAGTCAGTCAGTCAGTCAGTCAGTCAGTCAGTCAGTCAGTCAGTCAGTCAGTCCGTCAGTCAGTCAGTCAGTCAGTCAGTCAGTCAGTCAGTCAGTCAGTCAGTCAGTCAGTCAGTCAGTCAGTCAGTCAGTCAGTCAGTCAGTCAGTCAGTCAGTCAGTCAGTCAGTCAGTCAGTCAGTCACGGGTATTGCAATTGCTGTGCTTCTACACAAAGCGAGAGAAGTTGAGACGAATAAGTAGTGGCTGTTACTGCGTAGTGTCGTCTACCGTTGATGCACGCCATGTGACGTCAATGACACATTCTCAAATAAAGGGAACGCGAAACATACTCATTATTGCTTGCCCTTCCACGTGAAGGCACGTTGTGTAGGAACACAAAATCATCACGGTTAAGACAAAGCATTGCTACTGAATTACGTGAGTAGGATGGATGGGATTACTCCATTTGGGGCGTTTGAAGGACACGATGTGCTCAACGCCTCTTAAGCAACTCCGACGTTGCAAACACCTCCTCATTCCATCCAACCGCAAATGTTGCAGCTGATACGCTCACTAAGTGGGCTTCGGACATATCCACTTTAAAAGGGAAACCAGCAATTCACACGCGAGAATGGTCTTGCAACACGAATCAGAAGAAACCACACTCACCACTGCACCGTCACTTCGTGCCATCCAATAGAACAGCAGAACCAGTACCTTAAAAGCGCCATCGAAGTAAACCCACGCCATTGCTGCAAATTTAACCAGTCGGACCACCACGTGGTTTGACATAGAACCCATGTCCTGTCTCACTTTTCATATGCAGAACTCAAGCACGTGATTTGGGTCAATGCATGTGCATGACAATGACAATATTATGCTCATGGAATGCTCACATTTCACGCTATCTCGCTTTATGCCAGAGGATGAGCACAATATGTGTTTCCCAAATGTACCAGGAAGGTGCTCACCCATTCTAATTCAGAGAGCATTGTACCTCCATACTCTGCCCTCTCGTGTTGCCAACAGAAGCACTAAACTGGTTGCATCGATCCACCTTGTCTGTCGCCCCCATTGGCTCTGCGTGGTTACGTGGCACCCCCAATAAACCTGCCAAACTTGTCAACATGAGGCTACGCACATCCACTCAACCTCATTGCACAAGCACTAGTCGTGCTGTGTTGATGGGATGGGCTGAGTTTCCCTTACACCTGCTCATCGAAGACAAGTGACTTCCACGCTTCTCGCAGTCGTGGCACGCACCACAACACTCTCTACTTGTGGGTAACGAATGCCTGACATTGAATCCTTTGCCTCCGAATGCGAGAGGACACCACTTGCACTTCAGTGTAATTGTGTCTGTTGGAGTACTTGAGAGGGTGGGACGTGTCTGTCTGTGAGGCAAGTCAATGGATGGCATCAATGACCTAGACAACGTGTGTCCATTATCCATGTGGTATCACTGCGATGTGGATCGCTTTAGCCGTTCTTTTTTCACAAGATTCTTAGCTAAATGGTTTGCCTTGAACACAGCCTTTTATGTAAAACCTTCACCAACGTGTTTTGAATTTCAATCAGTGTTTTTTTGGGCTTTGTTGCTTCAGAGGCTAAAACTGCCGTTTGACATTTATTTTGCACGTCTCACATCTGAATTGGCATGCGTGATGACCCTGCTGCTTCGCTTTGGTGTTGCAGCTGATGACAGCCAATCACCCTCAATGGCGCCACTATTTATGACGCGTTTGAGAACCTCTGCCGTAGTGTAAAGTTGCGAAATGGCAGCCGCCCAGAAACTACCTTCCAAGTATGTCAAGTTGGCGAAGGTGCAGCTCGGCGAGGACCCCAAGAGCATATCGGCACACATTGAGGCCCTTCGACGCTGGTTGTCTTCAATGCCGCATCTCACTTGTCCAGACGGTAGGCCTTATGACATATAAGCCTTTGATGGTATGTTTATTTATGAAGGCGTAAATTTCTTAATATAACTCATTTATGCTATCACTCCCAACCCTGTACGTATGAGTGAGGGTGACTGAGTATATCAATCACTTCGAGAACGTGGTCAGATTAACAGCGATGCGTTACGAAGGAAGCGCTGCTTTTTAGATTTGTGAAATTTTTACCGTCCACATATAGTCACCATCAGATTTCCGGTACTGGCATTAATTACCTATTACACCCGAAGCTTTAAAGCAATGGGGTGAACGTGGTCTTAAATTTGGCGGTACTATACTGCCACTGCGAACTTGTGGATGTGGCACCATTCTCTTTGCATCAATCAGCAAATCACTCTTTCATGATCATTTGCTTCGCAGATGACGACTTTCTTCTCATGTTTCTGCGACAAAGCAAGTACGTTCACGCAAAAGCGCAGGCTAGGTTGGATAACTTTTGCACCCTCTCCACCATGAAGTCCATCGGTGATGTTGTCTGGGGAACCCCAATCGACTTGAAGTCGAAGGAACTTGACAGCTATCTCAATGCAGGGTAAGGTGGCTAGAGCAATGCATAGAAACTATAATCGAGTTTTTTTAGCTAGTACTTTACATTTTATTTACTTCATGGTGGCTCCAAATGAAAATGTTCGAGGAACTCTAGTTTTGTCGATATGCACGTCACACTGAATGCTTCAAGCAAATCGGCGCACACGACGTTGTTTTAAATAAAGAGAGCATCATATTTTAATCAAATTTTAGCATGCATCTTCCTCTGGGTTGCATGGAAGACGGAAAATTGTGCATGTGGATACGTCCAGGTAGTTGCATTTGATGCATTCTCAAAGTCTAGGCGCATGGAATCCGGATGAACTCCCAATGGGACGAGCGCTCTACTATGCCTACAAAGTCATTTTTATGATGGCCCTGGATCCGCGAACTATCGTCGGTGGAACAGTAATCCTTGTAGACTTCACTGCTGGCACCTCTAAGCAAGTTGTCAAAGATCCAAATGATATAAAAGCGTGGAGCAGATTTATGCAGGTATCGAATGGATAATGCTGTATTTGGCTGAACTTTTGATTTGAGCTTACTTCACACACCCCAGAGACAGCGGCCTTTTTGCTGCTTATTTCCATGCTGCTTATTAAGTGACTCCTTCCTCTTGACAATTCTTCCTTCCGGAAGTTGAGCATCACACATTCGCGCTGGCGGTGTCATAACGCAGAGAAGTGAGGCAAGGAAGACGTTTGAGATTAGTAACGACGCAGGTTTAGCGGACTAATAACGCTCAGACGGCGTACTAGCTGACACCATCCTATTGATTCGGGGTCAACAAGAGGTCAAATAAGGCTCGACGCTGTAGCGATTAGGACCAACCGACGAATAGTTTATTATTTTGGATGTAGGATAGCCTATTAAAAGCATTGGTTTGCGAGCCTTGTTGGATTTCGTGAAGAGGTGCTTTAAATCCCCAACATCTTCACTTCTCTCCAACATTCAAAAGCTAGACATGGGATGCAACTATATTAAGTTTGTGCTTTCTTAGTGATAAGCCAAGCTCAGAATTACTGCGGCCTACTTGCTTGCCCCTACGCTTCCACGGACTCTGCCTGTGGTGCATAATTATGCATCAGAATAGGGAAAACTGCAAAATGATGCATTGTAAGATGCATGGTTTCGTCTTCTGTTTAAGGCAAATGAAACGAAATAAACTTAATTTGCCATTCACATCGAGCACTCTTTCTGAGTAACAGAAGGATGTCCACTCTCTGACTGCAGGAGGCAGTGCCGTTGAGACTTCGCCGTGTAATTTTCTACAATGAGGGCAAACTCCTCGATGCTATGATGAGTGTCATGGCCTTTTATATGAAGGAAAAAATTAGAAAACGGGTAAATTACTTTGGTTTCGTTAAATTTCTCTTATTGAATTGGTGTGCAGTTGGTTTAGCAGTCATGGGTGTGTGTTTTTCTTAAATGAAAATAATAGATGGTGCGGTGCGGTTCGGATATTGGGAAAGCATTTGAAGCCGAGCCTGGACTAAAGGCTCTTCTGCCACCAGGCGCGGGAGGTGATGGCGCATCCCTCGAGGATCTTATTCGTGAGTTGAAATTTGCTCGATGACAAAAGCCACGCTCTCTTCTCCCTATAAACTTTTTCAATTTTTAGTGAATGTTCATGCTTTTTGCCTGTCTGGCATAGAGTGTCGTCTGAACTAAATTATTTTGCGAAATTTCATTTCGTGCACCACCAAACAGTACAGGACAAATGAGTATGAAACTAAGTGGTCATTACATAACAAGACTCAGAACATCAAGTGGTTAAAATGCATAAAATATTAACGTTGTTGAGCTTTAGAGGCGAATAAGAGGCGTTTCCTTGACTTTTACGGGAAGGCTGATCCAACGGCTGCAATCAAGGTGAATGAATCGAAGAGACCGGCCATGGCGCGCCGATTCCTGCGTGAGTACAGGGACTACGATGCAAATGTCATGGGCAAAAGTGGGACATACGTCAGAGTGGGTCCGGATGGAATTTAACAGAGAACTAACTGCCAGATTACATCATAAAAGGGAAAATAAAAGCACTGAGAATGATTTGTGTGCTTGCCACGCAACACTTAATGGTATCGATTCCCTCCTTTCCATGGCGCCTGAAAAAAGCGAGGAAAGAACAAGAAGGTGTGACAGCAGAAGAGAGTGTGTCTGCATTGGTATTGAAGGTCTCAAGGTGGAGTTTTCGGTCTGCTGGTAGGTCGGAGGTCATGCCGCCTATTGTGCGTAGCATCGCGTACCAAGAGTGAAGCATGCGGTGAGATTATTACACCTGCATGTGATGGCGGTGATCACAAGGATTGAGGCAACGAGATGCACGTAGGCAGAGAGTAATTCC
Source organism: Taenia pisiformis (assembly GCA_023968675.1). Classification (NCBI taxonomy): domain Eukaryota; kingdom Metazoa; phylum Platyhelminthes; class Cestoda; order Cyclophyllidea; family Taeniidae; genus Taenia; species Taenia pisiformis. The sequence goes on from CM043731.1 coordinate 28,563,989, forward strand.
CTACATCAGAGGACTGCCATAGAGGTATCCGAATTAGACGCCTAATTCAGCAAAATTAAGTTAATGGATGAACTAGCTTGCTTTGGAAGGTGGAGGTGGGATTGATGGTGATGCATATGCCCTCATGCTACGATATTTTGCCGGATCAAACGCCGTCAAGTGTTGGTGTGGCTGGTCTCATGCACTAGCCAAAATGACTGCACTACAGCGTTTTGCCAATGCTACGCAAATTGCAAAGAATACAAGTTTTCGGTACTCTCAGACGAGCTCCAGTGATGAGAGAGTAGTCTTAGCTGCCCTTGACTAGTTTTATCTTCCTAGAGCACTATTTGGCATTGGTCAACGCCTGAATTCGAGTCAGAGCCCTTCGACACATTTTGTCTGCAAGCCGAACTGGCTGACTGCTGCCTTCTCTCACCATTTTCATTTGGACGTTGTAGCAGTTTTGATCAGTCATGGTTGCTTAAAAGCCAGATCACATCCATTTGTCGGGTTCTCTTCCGAGCCATTACCGATGACGGATTTTACTTGTAGAGTCTGGCACCTTTTGCCTCTTCCACTCCCCACGATCACTCAGGAATTGAGTACGCATTTGAGGTACCGCTGAGGGTTATCACGTTCTTTACAAATTAATTGTACTGGGCACGCTCCAGAACTGCCACCCATGTGACAGGTCTGCTGACCAGGCGTCTGGTAAAACTAAGGCATTTAAGATTAAACAAAAAGGTAAAACAGGCTGAAAAGTATAAAAATGTGGCCTCTCTTCCCGCCTCACATGGGTGGGGAGTGAGTTTACAATATGAGTGAAGTCACAGCAGTGGATGTGGCGGAAGGCTGACATTATTTTGTCTTGACACTTCTTCTGACAAATTTTATGTGAAGAGCAACGGATGCCGAAATAATTGCCGATTTATTTTTCTTTGCTGCTTTCTTATGGCCTGGAGGGGACTCGTTTGGATAGAATTTACTCCTTTGTATACTGGATGTGATGCGAGTTCCCCTTCGTTTTGTAAATGCAAAAACCTTCACTTTCTGATCAGTTTTTCACGTAGCGCTAGACACTTCACATCACCTCGACCATCTCCAGAAGAGTTTGCAATTTGATGTTTTGAAGACTGTGGATGAAATTGATCTTTACAACCAATTTCGCTCTCAGCCCTTCCCATTGATTCCAGCTTTCTTTATCTTAATCCGACAAAAATGAAAAAAACGCTCTGGAGAGGTATTAGCGATTCTTAAGACTCATTGGCTTCCACAGATTGCAACATCAAAGAAAAGCGACAAGGACATCACGGATGTCTCTTCGGCATTGTAAACTAAAGGAAAATTTTTTAACATCGAAGAACGAGTAGACCTTATACAAAATAATTTAGGCGCTTGTGAAAATGTGCTTTCCTCCTTGAGTAGAGAAAAGTCAAAGTTGATAAATGCGTCATCGCATTGCTAGCGCGTGGACAATTGACACACGTTGTCTAGGTCATTGATACCATCCATTGACTTGCCTCACAGACAGACACGTCCCACCCTCTCAAGTACTCCAACAGACACAATTACACTGAAGTGCAAGTGGTGTCTCTCGCATTCGGAGGCAAAGGATTCAATGTCAGGCATTCGTTACCCACAAGTAGAGAGTGTTGTGGTGCGTGCCACGACTGCGAGAAGCGTGGAAGTCACTTGTCTTCGATGAGCAGGTGTAAGGGAAACTCAGCCCATCCCATCAACACAGCACGACTAGTGCTTGTGCAATGAGGTTGAGTGGATGTGCGTAGCCTCATGTTGACAAGTTTGGCAGGTTTATTGGGGGTGCCACGTAACCACGCAGAGCCAATGGGGGCGACAGACAAGGTGGATCGATGCAACCAGTTTAGTGCTTCTGTTGGCAACACGAGAGGGCAGAGTATGGAGGTACAATGCTCTCTGAATTAGAATGGGTGAGCACCTTCCTGGTACATTTGGGAAACACATATTGTGCTCATCCTCTGGCATAAAGCGAGATAGCGTGAAATGTGAGCATTCCATGAGCATAATATTGTCATTGTCATGCACATGCATTGACCCAAATCACGTGCTTGAGTTCTGCATATGAAAAGTGAGACAGGACATGGGTTCTATGTCAAACCACGTGGTGGTCCGACTGGTTAAATTTGCAGCAATGGCGTGGGTTTACTTCGATGGCGCTTTTAAGGTACTGGTTCTGCTGTTCTATTGGATGGCACGAAGTGACGGTGCAGTGGTGAGTGTGGTTTCTTCTGATTCGTGTTGCAAGACCATTCTCGCGTGTGAATTGCTGGTTTCCCTTTTAAAGTGGATATGTCCGAAGCCCACTTAGTGAGCGTATCAGCTGCAACATTTGCGGTTGGATGGAATGAGGAGGTGTTTGCAACGTCGGAGTTGCTTAAGAGGCGTTGAGCACATCGGGTCCTTCAAACGCCCCAAATGGAGTAATCCCATCCATCCTACTCACGTAATTCAGTAGCAATGCTTTGTCTTAACCGTGATGATTTTTGTGTTCCTACACAACGTGCCTTCACGTGGAAGGGCAAGCAATAATGAGTATGTTTCGCGTTCCTTTATGTTGAGAATGTGTCATTGACGTCACATGCGTGCATCAACGGTCGATAGACGACACTACGCAGTCAACAGCCACTATTTATTCGTCTCAACTTCTCCGCTTTGTGTAGAAGCACAGCAATTGCAATACCCGTGATATGACTGATGACTGAACTGACTGACTGACTGACTGACTGACTGACTGACTGACTGACTGACGCTGACTGATGACTGCTGACTGAACTGACTGCCTGACTGACTGACTGACTGACTGGAATGGAATGACTGGACTGAATGATGACGAATGACTGACTGACTGATCTCTTGATGCGACTGGACTGACTGCTGAATGATGACCTGGGACTGACTGACTGACTGAACTGACTGACTGACTGACTGGACTGACTGACTGATTGACTGACTGACTGACTGACTGTGATGACTGACTGATGACTGACTGACTGACTGACTGACTGACTGACTGACTGGAATGACTGACTGACTGACTGCACTGACTGACTGCGACTGACTGACTGGACTGGCGACTGAATGGACTGACTGACGACTGACTGAATGACTGATGACTGACTGACTGACTGACTGACTGACTGACTGACTGACTGACTATGACTGACTGACTGGACTGACTGACTGACTGACTGACTGACTGACTGACTGGACTGACTGACTGACTGATGACGACTGACTGACTGACTGACTGACTGACTGATGACTGACTGGATGACTGACTGACTGACTGACTGACTGACTGAACTGACTGACTGACTGATGACTGACTGACTGAATGACTGACTGACTGATCCGACTGACTGACTGACTGACTGACTGACTGACTGACTGACTGACTGACTGACTGACTGATGACTGACTGACTGACTGACTGACTGACTGACTGATTGACTGACTGATGACTGACTGACTGATCAACTGACTGATCAACTGACTGATCAACTGACTGATTTGTGAGGTAAAATGTTCTTTGCATACCAAGACACTGGCAGGAACAGTTCTTTGTGGTTTTGCAAGCGACCCACTTACGATGCACACCAAACCTCTGGAGGGATGCTTCATATGCCGAATGCCATGCCTGATTTTCTACATGCGCACCTATATGCTAACGGATCCTACTTAATAGCTGAAGCTGTCAGGTGTGTGGGACGTGCACATAGGCCTCTTATCTGGTGGATAGGTAGGCCCATGACTAAAACCATCATAAAGATGTGCTGAAGGTAGAAAGCAGCACCGCCTCACCTCGTCCTTCGCATTTCCTTCCATTCGTCTGCGCCATCAATTATTCTATGTAGCATTCATTAGTTCAGAGATTTCGAGTCAAATTGGCGATCATTTTTATGGGACCGAAGCAGCAAAGCTTGCTCTCGGTGGAGGGGATACTGTGTTCCAAGTGTGACCATTTCACGAACCTTGATGTGGTACTCCAGTTTATATATAATAGATCCTGTGCGTGACCAGCAACAGTGCAAAGGTGTTTGCGATTGCAGAAGGCTGGCATTTTATCCCTGGTCTGATGCAAAGGATTCAGTTGAGCTCACGCTTCACCTACATGATGGAAAGGAGAAGTGAAGCAAATCCTCAGCCAATGCTTTTCATTAAGTTTGCTGCAAGAAACAATTCTCTGAAATGCACATCCTGCCTCAACTGGTATGTAGTTATGCTTCATAGGGGCGACACCGATTCGACCAGTCTTTCCTTTTCCTTACCTTCCCTCATGAATCCGTACCTGTCGGCTTGACGTTTTGTGTTCTACTGACAAGGCTTGCATACTTGTGCGCTATAAGAAGTGGGTCGCACTCCAATGCGCAAATGCACATGCACTCAGCGATGAAGCCAAAATCGAGCAAAGATGGAAAGATGAGGCAGTGCGAGAGCGATTGAAAGGGGAGGTAGGGAGGAAACGGAACAGGAGGTGGAGAGGACTATGCAAGGGCAGCATCGCGCAGAACTAAGGGCACGCACCGACGAGTGGACATTTGCGAAGTGCTGAGGCGGGACAGGTGGGAAGGACATGATTAAGCGGTTGCGGGGCGGAGATCGGTGGGATTGCCGGGTGGTGGGCACTTATAGGATCGACGTTCGAAATCATCGAGTGGCTGCCATGTGCACAGAGTCTGCACTCTCCTTCCACGCAAACTTTCAATGGTGTGATTATCGGCGTAAAGCTCTTGGGCCTTGTCACATGTCCACGTGGTTGATAAATAGTTACGTTCGCATCATCAGTCTAAGGTTGAGTGAATGTGCCTGTGCTTCTGTCTGATTTTGAAGGCACCTAATTTGTCTACCCTAGAACAAGCGTAACTTGCAAAATGCGTGCCCAATGAATGAGCAGCTGTTTGGGTGGTCGGAGTGCTTTGGCCATGCCAGCAGCCGCGGTCCCTCTGTTTGATGAAGAGCTGCATTCTGCACTTGTAGTTGGCCTTCGAGAAAGTGCGGGAACTCTGCGTGCATCTCGACCGCTTGCACACAAGTCCGTGTTGAGTTATTTTGCAGGTGCAAATGAACCCCCACCAACAAGCCATCGTGGACGGCCGGTTTATGAGCACAACTTCACCCACAACCACATGCTCTGGCGCACAAGTCAACTTGCGCATACAAAACAATGTCCGGAGGCATTTGCATCAAAAGAGGCTCAATTCGGCTAATATTTGCGTGCGTAGGCACATGCATGGGTGTACTACCAACCATTAATGAAAGGTTAACACAGACGCGCAGCTGCCAGTTTCCTTTTGCTATTGAACAATAATTAATTTGACGTGAAAGTGGCGATTGTCGCCAGTGGGCTTGGAATCGACGCCAGTGCCATTCCAACACATGATGCGGAGTGCAGTTCTCATGCATCCTCTCAACTGCATGTCTCAGCATCGTATTCCGTTTTCAGAATGAAGTCAGAGTTCTGCAGCCAAATTTGGAGCCATAACAGACTGGACTGGTGGGTTCGCAGCCCAACTTTGAAGACGCCTCGACTGAGCTAAGGACGATGCGGATCGTCCACAAACATCATGCGTGGGTGATCATTGTTTTCATGCAAATGTTTTGTAGCAAATCACGACTTCTTCAGACCCCCTGATTAGCCTTTAATTTGATACGGTCGAAATGATTTTGTTTTTTTCAAAAAAATGTCTTTTTCTCACGAACATTTAAAATGCGATTAGTTTGACTTGTCGTAATTAATCCGTGTGTCGAACTGTTCGCTAATCACGCAGCTCTAACGTCGTTCCGACGTCGTTAACTTCTTTGCTCATTACATTTGTAACGATTTAGTCATTCACTGTTGTTAAAATTGCTGAACGGCATCCAAATCTCGAGAAATCAAGGTTTCCTTTTTATTTGCTTTTTTAGATGTGTTTTTCTTCACCTCCAAATTGCCCAAGTCCGTTGAAACGAGCGGAGGATTTAGCTTCAGCCTAAGGAATCAGTCGGCCAATCAAGTGGGGGGCTGGCTTTATATCTACTACCGTGAAACTGATTGCTGCTGAAGAAAGGGCGGGATAGGACAAAAGATAGTTTTGCGTCTCATCCCGCTGGTATTCCATCATGCATTGCACAACGTATTTTGGCGAACAAAATACGATAGAAGTGTAAATTGGTCAACAGAACCCTCTTTTTCTCACCTAGTCGTGGGTTCAGATTTGAAATCAAAAATGCGGAGGGAGACATCGCCTTGCTGGGGAGGAAACCTTCATGGATCATGCCTTCCAGCCTATCATGCTGGCAAAGGCGTCCGAGCCGCACGCCACCGTCGATCGAAGAAGAGGATGATGATGCGATTGCTTCCATCGCAAACCTGCACCAATTTGCAAGATGTTCGCGTTAGTGGCTTCGATTGTGAACCGAACGGTCATTATGACAGCCTGTCACGTAAACTTAGGTGGACCAATTCATTATTTTTTGTTTCCTACCATACCACGATGGTTTTCTATTTTTGGGAAAATCATTTGGTGCTTGCTAAGCCTCCAAATTAATCCAATTTCATTGGACAGAGTGTGTCAATAAATCAAACTGACCGCTGAGCTCACAAACTCGATGCCTTTATGATGCGATTGTTTTCTTAATCCACGGTGAGGGGTGAGATGGGTATAAGAATTTCTGCCCTTCTCCAATTTTGGCGTTTCCTCCCATACTTTTTACAATAGTCTTTATTTTGTCTTGGTCAGGTCAAAGCGAACGTGACGAAGCGCCTTTTGAAAGTGGGACTGTCATCAAGCCCCACCCTCAGTGAAGAAAGCCAAGATGCAATGGCTTTCACCTTGCGGGTCATGTCAAGGTTCACTTACTGCTCTTTATCGGGTCTGGTATCCGACCTGCAGTAACGCCGTCGTGTCTGCTGTTCCACATTACTGCATCTTGCTTCAATAGATTATTTCTGCCTTTTGTTGTTAACTCGGCGTGTAGGGGAGCATTAAGCGTTTCTACGCATGGATCCGCATAGTTGGGCCACACATGCAAGGTGAAGCAAGACTGAAGTCACTGTTGGCTTCAAGTTCGATGGACGTGACTAATGCCTGAAAAGAACCCTCATAAGGTTTATATGTCAATGATTCTGCTGAATTGCATAAATCCGTCGTTTGTGTTGGTCTTCAAAAACCATCCGCCGACTTTTACCTCAATTTTTTATTAAAAGGGCTTAAGTAGTTGATTTATTGTAGGAATTTCGGGTAACCCAAATGTACGAAAATTTACTTCCACGCACGTGTAGTTATGACATTGTATGCAAGCGAAAATGGAGCGGCGAGAGAATGTGAGAGAGGTAGGGAGGAGTAAACACACGGATAAGCGCACAAGCACGCACACACAAGCGCGAAAGAGAGGTGAAGAGGATACAAAACTGGAGGCGAGGAAGGGGACTCGTGGCTGTGTATACGCAGCAGCCGAATGCGCTGCGGCATGCAAAGCTAAGGGTCGTCGAAAAGTGGAGAGATGCATGGTTTTGAATCAATTCAGGTAGGGCATTGGGGAGGGGAGTGTTTAAACAGTTACGGAGTGGAGATCGGTGTGATTGGCGAGTGACAACTGTTTACTTGGCTAACGGTTGGGGTCATTAACGGCTCCGAAATGGTCACAGTCCGCGCTCTAAAATCGAAAATCGAACTACTTATTTCATGCCATTCGTCAGCAGGTCTCTCTTGGGCAATAAAATATTTAAATCATGTCAATGAAAAGAAAGAAGAGTGCTGAAGAGCATTTAAGTTCAGCGATTGGCACCACTCTAAGATTGAGAGAATGCAGGTACGCGCCCATCTAACATGCGAACGCATTTATTGTCCATGATCTTTCTGATTAGAGAGACGTTTATCTGCGACCAACTAATCCTATCGAATTGACAAGGGATAGCTTCCATGGAAATGGGATTTTAAACAGATCTGGTGCAACGCGTTCCCTTATCTGAGTTAGCGGATGTCCAATAAGATTTAACAGGAAGATTCATGGATGCAATTATTGCAATAGCCTTGCATTATATTAAAATTTCAACAAAATATCGTGAATCAAAGTAGGTTGTGTACCGCTCGCGCATCTTCCATTCCCTCTTTTGTAAATTGAGTCTTCCAAATGACTCAATGGCATCCATAAACTTAAAGCTGCGCGTCATTAACCGCACCCTTAAACTAATAGGACTGCCAAAACGAAGCCATTAAATACGACATTCTTCCGTTTTCTAAATTGCGTCAGCGGAGGGAAACAGTTTAGTACAAGCTTCTGTTCGTAATCTCATCTCTGTTGATTGCTCTGCTTAAATAATTCAGTAGCAACAAAAAATCGAAACACCCATTTTCAGTGAATAAGTATTCGTAAATATTCGTGCTGCAGCCCTTCCTCCCTATGTAGAAAACAGCTACCTGCGTTTCAGCAAAATACTTCCAAGTATATGTGTAGTAACACCCCTCTTACCACAAACCTTTAAAATACCAAGCAGACATGAAATAAAGTACATTTCGTGTTGATTTTGATGGGATGTAAAGGGTTTTGAAGGTAGCTCAGACAATCCAGGAGGGAATACGACTTAAAATACTATATATGATAAGTGAAAACAGCACCACACTATCTGCAGAGGAGCAAAAACTACCATTAACGATATGAGATGACACTTTGGAGACTACGTGCAATGAGTAAATTGACTTAGCGTGGTGACACACGATGAGAGAGGAGGGTGAAAGGGAGGTGACCTCCTTCTCTCTCTTTCCCTCTCTCTCTCTGTCCGTCTGTCTACCTCAAATGGTTTCTAGCAGGTCGATTCGTGTCCCAGTGCAGTGAGCATCAGGCAACTAAAGTCGTACACAAAAAAAAACAACAGGAAATGCCAGTTAGAAAACGATCTTTCGAGAACAGCATCCCTATGCAGCCAATCACAAATCGATTAGTGTATATGTAGCACTGTCAAATTTCTGCCCACTATCTACTTATCTACCATCAGTAGCATCGATGTCCTGCGGGCGTTTTGATCTAATTTAAAATATCTAGAAGAAAAGTGGCGAAACATACGTGATTTGCGCAGAGACCTTTCACTGCCTCCAACTCATCCTGCGTACTTTCCAATTTACGGCACAGATCTGTTAGTTCAGTCTTCTGTGCCTCCAAATTGGACTTAAGAACCCTGAAATCAATCTGAAAAAAAAGGGGCCAATAAAAAGCATTTAAGAAGAAAATGCCAATTTTTAAGTCACCTGATACAAACTAAGCAAAACCACTCCCCAGAATTGGAATGAAAAAGAGGTGGACTTGATGCCAAATTTGATTATGATATGTTGCATTTAAAGTGCAAATATTCAGGGATTCTACGATACTTATGCTAAATGCTTTTTTAGAAAAGTGCATCTTTACTGCAAAAAAGTTAAATCACTTTAATTACTAATGCCATTTGACTGACACTGCAAACAATGACGAGCATTCAGTAATGCATTAACTTTGAAAAAAATTCCAATAGGAGTGGTGTTTGGATTTGTTTAAATCCCAGTCAACAAAGGGTACTACCATGGTAACAGACGTGGGAAAAACACTAAAGTAACCCTCATACTAAGCTTTTTTTAATACGCTTGCTTCTGTCTCATGTTGCATGAAAGTGGTGCTTGGAAAATGGGTTACTTACATCAGAGGAGGATTTCGCAAGTTCCACCTCAAGATCATCGCATCGCTGTCGCAACTGCGCCTCCACGGTGTCACGTCTCGCTAGCTGTGCGACGACCCACGCCTCCAGACGTGCGAGCAGCCGTTGTTGTGTGGCTGTAGCTGAGCCGCTGTCACTGGCACTACCACCTTCAGTGCAGGCGCGAAGTGCAGCAAGTAGGTGGCCGCAGCCAACAGCAGGGGGACGTACAGAGGCATTGGTGCCGCCCACTTCCGCTAACAACGTCTCAGCCTCCGCCAATTGTTCAGCAGTGCGAATGAATCGCTCTTGCAGACCACGCAACACCTCACGAACCTCCACGCAGGCCTTTATGGTGCAAGGCTAAAAGGACATTTGTGTGTTATCATACATTATTCGTTTTTGCTCTATCGGAGTCGGAGGAGGAGATTCAATACCACAACTCGGATGTTAGCCATGCTACTTTAGCAGGGAGTGTTGAAGATTTAACCAATGTTTGGACAAGTAATTACTCGCACAACAAGCACTCTCTTAAAAAAGGAAACGAAATTTCGATACCGTAAAATAATAAAAGGCCAGGGGTAGATTCAGCTAGAGCTGTGAGATGGGCTCAACGGCTTACTCAATTTCGTGCGATTTCTAATGGAACCACCTGTGCTAAAGCAGTGGTCGTAAGGAGTGCTGCGGCATGCATAATGCTGCATTTTAAAAGAAATACAGGTAATTGAAATCCAAATTTTATCACCAACCTTCGTGCTTTCGCCGTCGCTAATTGCATTTCTGTTGGAAGAATTGACATGGACAGCAGTGTCCGTTTCGTAGCCGCGCAAATCTGACTGTCTTTGGCGACGCCTGGCAGCAGCCAAGTGGACTTCATGTGTTGTCAACTCCGAGAACTCACGCAACATATCCTCATAAAGAGCCTGTCAAAAACAGCAGCATAAAAAATGCCCACTTACTGGACATCAGTAGAGGATTCTTTTTGTTATCATAAAACTGCCATTGAGGAGAACGAATCTTTCTCAAGTGAACCCTCAAGTCCGTCAACCATAAGCAATAAACCCAATGAGCTCTAAGGTTATTAAAATTTTACAGAAATGTGGAAACTATGTTGGTCAATTTGAGCTAGAATCAGCAATTCGCATAACTACGAGACCGCCTCCATCCAACGTTAATGTCAATCAACTACCGTGTTGTGCCGAAATCTGGTCAATCGCTCAGCGAAAATTTTAAATTGTGCAACCTAATCTACACTTCTTCAACAGAAACTTTCTGACACAAAACATGGGTAAATGTTTTGATTGTTCATTTTAAAGCAACTATTGTTAAATTGTTTTTTTTTGAGCCCCAAAAATTAAATGAATTATCCCTCTACTGTTGACTTCCCAGTATGAACGATTTCACATTCAAAATCACCGTTGTGTAGCTAGGATGATTTACCCTTGAGAATACGATTCGTACACTCCCCAAATTATGTTCAAAGAGGACTTTTCCGTTTCTAAAGACTGTTAGGTGAGCAATTGTGATTATTCAAGGCAGTTACAATGCTTCAATTAGAGAAAACTTAGCGTTCTGCATCTTATTTGCAAAATTGTACAAGTTGCGTGCATATTAGGTAAGTTGAGACAACACAAATGTTTAGAAAATGAATTTGTGTGCAACTTCGGGGAGGGTGCCTTGCTAGTCTGATGAACAAAACAGTGGATGCATTTCTCTCAAAGACGCCAAATCAGTGCAGAAATGGTGTTAGGAGTGAGATGGTCTGTGTTAGTGCAAACATTAGCCTATTTGTACACGAACACAAACCTCTATGAGTTGCTTGTGACAGGAAACAAAATATATACAGCGAAATATTAATTTTTACTGGCTTTCTGAAACATTGTAAAGACTGGTTTAGCGTCAAACAAAGTCGAGAGAAAAGCAAGTAAGCATACAAGTAATTCATTTAAATTATGAGTGTCAATTAAGAAATTCGCATTGTGCTGGGATGTAATGTTCGGTGAGATTTGAGGTCGTCTGAAAGTGGACCAAAGCTGTCTCACCTGGAGTCGCACACTGGCCCTCTGGGCACAGGACTCAGAAGCTTGGAGGCTGGCCATCCTATCGTGCAGTGTACGCTGTTCGGCCTCCAATTGAGCAATGCGCGTCGCCTGCTCCTGCAAGCGCACCCGGTCCAACTGGCCGGCCTCCGAGAGAGCCAAGTTCACCGCCTCCAACTTTATCACCTAAATGGGGAAGGTGCTTTTCTTTTACTTCGCTTAGACAAGAGTCACATGTGACTCCTGAACGCCATTCAAAAAGTTGACATGAACACTTTGAAGAAGTGTGCTTGTAAGTGGGCAATGCAATTTCCACTTGAGCATGGAATGTGGAGCATGTAATGCTCTAAGTGCCAAGACTGCAAAAGACATTTCTAATTTGTTAAAAAATTAATATAACCGGAGCCGAATGAGAATTTCATGTATTTCGATAAGGAAGCTCCACCCAATCAGGCTTAGTAAATATTTTGGAGCTACAATTTATACGAGCTGAAAAGCCTCCCTTAGTTTGCACATCGAGGTCGTCTTTTAGTCCCGATGAGGAGGTTTCTGAGTAATCTAACGACGATATCGGCCTAGTGCGTTGACTGCTCGTCGACCCAGTGTCCATGGTTGCTAGGAGACGGCGTCTCAGTGCGGCCTCATTGCGTCGGGAGGCTGTGAGAGCCGCCTCATTGGCGCGGTTGGCGGCCTGTGCTTGGGACAGGGTGGAGGAAAGCTCTGCCACTCGCCTTTCAAGGTCGGTTCGTCGTTTATCACAAACAGCCAATTGACCGCGCAAGCCCTCGACCTCGGAAGAGCACTGTAATTGACTGAATTGCGCGGAGTAGTACTCGGGCGACGTGGCATCTAAAACAGGGTCGTCTGGAGGGTATGAAACAAAACCATCTTGAAAACGGAAACAGAATTTAATTGCCAGACTCAATCAACCCGAAATCCGGGTACTCACACTTAATGTTCGCCCGGGAGCCGGTTGCAAGAAGGGAGTTTCTCAATCTAAAGTTAAATAAAAATTGATCATCATTTTTTGTTTGTGAAAGGGAGAAGTTCGTTTTATTAGCGAATGAGGTTTTATCACAACCCAAATCTAACCATTTGAATCGCAAGCAAAAGATTAACTTGTTTTTTTGAAAACAGTAACACCCTGCAGGAGCACACAAATCTGACTGTAAAAAGAGGAGGAAGCTATGCGAATAACTCTCTCTGGAAATACGCCTGCTTGCTAAGCTTAAAACGTAGCGAAATTTTGCCAACCAGCAGGCGTCAAGTCACAAAGACCAATGCAATTCCCCACCAACAACACAGGAAGGAGGAACGAATGAGCATAATGCGATAGAAAGGAGATTGCTGCATCTGCGATTTGCGCCAAAACCAAAAACGTAGTGCGTTGTTTAATTGAGTCGTTCGAGTACCTTCACTAGTTCTACTAAGAGTAAAGTGCTATTTAGAGTGTGCACTGCATGGGAATGGATGGCAAGTTTTATTCCGTGCCGACGTCTTCCTTCGGTCGGTATGCATTCACGCCAGGCCAGCTATTGTGACTACGCTTTATTCGCAAAGCAACTCAAAAAAACTCCTCCCCTTTTTGAGCAAGGAACAATAGTTTTGTTCATAAATGCATCTCCACAAATACATAATTTTGTATGATGTTACTATTTTTCACTCATTTGACTGTACTTAAAGCCATCAACTCCCACGAATTTGAGCTACTTATCACTGTATTTCTATAAAGGGAAACGTCCAGGCATTATGGAACACCAACGGGATCTTCAGCGCTCCTCAGTATGATTAGTTGTAAGCGTTCAGGCATTTGAAGTTTATAGTTCTTGAGTTTTTGCATTCCCTATCCTTGTGCACGTCCCGATTGGACGTCTTGGCACTGACCAAGTAAGAGACGCTCATCAAGGTCCCGACAGACAATAGCACGGCTTCATATGAGCATTGTACGTAAGGAGAGGGAGAGTAGTGTAACTGCGCGTTCTTTACTACTTCGCAGTAGCAAACTGTCCCAGAAATGATTCGTTTTTAAGGAAACGGTGCGTGTCTTCCAACACACAGGCAAGAGTAAAATGCCAAAAGTCCCGGAGAAAAAGCTAGAAACGGGTACGCCTAGTCAATCGGCCACGTCTGCCAATTACGATCGCGCGAAGACGGGGGAAGAGCTACTCGTCGGTGTTAAGCTTCTCCAACAGGACAAAATTCGTCAATGGCACTAAAGTTTAGAATGTAGCTCAAGGATTTTAATCGGTTAGCTTTAACAACCACAAGCAACAGAGAAAAATTCGCCTCCTTTACGCACTTTGTGCAACCTTTATTGAGGCTCGGATTTAATGCAAAAAAATACAGTAGCTTCGAATGCGATCTGCCGCTTCTCAGCAAAATGTCAGCAGTTCAATGTCAAAACAACTAAACGGTAGGCGACTTTTCATAGTCTAGTTTATGTTTACTAAAGTGGCGAACCTGCCATAAACTTTGATTATCTTTGCCGTCATTTTAAAGGCTTCCATTCGTTTGTTGATCACCTTGCTCCCTCAGGCTTCAGCTTTCAATTTCAAGATCATCCCCTTACAAAAGCTGATCTATTAGCTCACCTTTTAAGACTGCGAACAGATTCGAGAAGGCTCTCGGGGTTGAGAGACTCAACACCCTCCAATTCCGTTGCCAACTGTTGGACGGTGGCAGGACTGAGATGAAGACCTCGGGACCGTTCATCCTCACTTTCATCCTCTTCCTTGCTGCAGCCGTTACTGGTAGTCTAGGAAGCACGAAATTGAAACCTGAGCTCCAATTTGGAGCACTAAGTTTACCCAAAATGGACTCCGTTCCAGGTACTTGAATCGGAATGAGTGCAAGAAGGAGATGAAAACCATCAAGAAATTGGAATCCTTTCCACTCGTTCAAGCAACTCGTTGCTGCAAATACATGCGACTGTTTAGACGCATAAATAAAAGCATGGCACTTGTTATTTTCGTGCACAGCTTTCCCCTCTTCCTTTAGCAACCGTTGACTTATCTCAGCGAACGTGAGCAAACTTGCTTGGTTCTTTAGTTGTTAGACTCCAAACGCCTTCAGTTAAGCCCATGTGTCTTTAAAGGAGGCGAAGAACGGAACGGGTGAAGCCACCTGATTGTAGATAGCAATGAGCGCTAATAATTAATGCTAATAAGCTTGGAAGTCATTCATTACAAAAACACGATGTGTATTTCCCATCATTCGTCGGCCGACTGACTAACTTATGAATGCTGCTGTTGCTCTAACGAGCGCAGGAAACAACTTTTTCACCAAAAAGTGGGCAGCCCACCCCGAGTTAGTCAATCAGTCGATGTAAGGGAAATTGTTGAATTTGTTGAATTTCCCTTACAATGCAACGCAAGTCTTTGTGCCAAAAAGTTGATCAGTGAGAAGATTGGAGATCTACAATGGATGGAAGGGCAACACTACTTCACTTCGTATGCCTCTGATGTCATTATTCGTTTAGGGTCAAAACGATTCCTTTAAAATTAAGGATCTACAAGCAAACTAGATTACACCGTTTTCGAAACGCCATTCACATAAATGAAGAGGTTGCCATGGCTAGACAGTTTGCTTTCACAGGCAAAGTCCGTCATAAAATTTAAATTTCTAAGTCATTTTCACCCTGAGAATGGATTTTAAATTGCAATTTTAGGTAGCCTCAAACTTGGACTTCGTAATTATCCAAAAAAAACTGACCGTATGACACTAAATTTGTGCAGGTATAAGGAAAGCTTGGCCCAACTAATGTGATCACTAATTCGGAGGAAGAACGTGGAATTTCACCAAGCTTGCGGCACGAGAGTCGTATTATTACCATCAGCTCACCACTTTTACATTTTGTCAGCCTCTTTTGCAAATCTATTAGCTTTGACAACGTAGTTAGCTGAAGGAGGAAGGCCTATTTAATGCACCTCTGAGTGCGGCTGAAATCCAAAACCACCTCAACAACGTCCCCTGCATTTTCAATCCGCCACACGAGACTAACTGAAAGAAAGACGTCTCCTTTGTCAAGGGATTAGTTGCAAATGAAGGGCGCTGTGCTGTTCAAATTTTATGCCAGTTGACAAATCTGACTATTCACTGCCTACAGGCAGTCACAGCGACAGTAATGACAGAGGAGTTTACAGGAATCCTTCTTCTGAATTTGCAGAAAAGCAGCGTCTTGGAATAATTGCTTCCCCTCATTATGGGTTCTGTGTTGTCATCATTCCAGCTGCTAACAATCTTTTTCATAAAATGGAGGAAAATTGCTTTCCTTTCTCCCAGCGGTCAAACCAGTTGTTCCGACCAGATTGAACTTGTGGTGTTGCGATTGAGACCCTTTTGCCTACTTGCTCATCGACTAAATAACAAAGTTCTCACAGTGTTTCCCAAGCTACATTAACATTGATAACTACTTGTGAAACCTCACCTGCGTGGATTTGAGCTGATCATTCAGCGCCTCATTAGCAGCCTCGGATTTGGCCAAGCGTTCCTCCAGCAAAGCGACCTGTTCCACTTTTGCTGCCAGTTCAGCCTGAATGAGACAACAAACGACTTTGTGGTTAACTGATGCAATTCAAAAGACAGCGTCCATTACCGTTCCCGCCACGGTCACATAAATAAACGAATGGCCGTGTTCCTTTGCTATTTCAAATGCATCGATCCAGTTCGTCCAAAAAATAGTGGATGTCAAATTGTGTAAGACGACTTCGGTCTTTATCCTTTTTAGCTGTTAAGGCAAACTCACCGTCAGGGCAAAATAGGTTGATTTTTTTATGAGACCAAAAGTCCTCCGCATTCTGCTTTGACCCTGCAATAGCAGAGTCAATCGGCGCGAAAAGCATCTCGAGAAGTCGGAACACGAGGTTATGTCACTTTTACCTTTCTGATGGAAAAGTCCCAAGCACTTGTGTGATCATGGTTCATCAACGTAGTCACGTGATTCCGCCGGACACTCCAGTCTCAGGTGGATGGTAGCCAATTAATAAATAAAGCCAAATGTGGAATGCCTTTAACATTTGTTTGACTCTTATTTTTGGTTTCAAGGCACTCAAGGCCTTTGACCGTGCCAGTAGCTCCCAGATCTTCTGTACTTCGATGACGCAGTTCTCTAGCGCTATTACTTCTGCCTTAAAAAAGTACTTGGCATACTAAGTTGACGGACAACTTTCCTGTTTCCCACTCCTGAATGGCAAACCTTGACCTGACAGAAGAAAGCTATGTGCCATGAATGGTAGAATCTGTGGCGACCCCTAACAGAAGGACTGAATAGAACACCTACCTGCGGGAGGAAAGCCAGGAACAACTGGGAGTAACGTAAGTCGTGATCGATTTGGATAAGTACGTTGCAGAGCTGTCTGTGCTACCCGTTTGGAGATGTCGGTGAAGTGGAAAAAACGATATCACCTCTCCAATAGCCGAATGGGACCCAGATAAATATGGCTGAGCAGTATCGAAGTGATAACAAAGCGGAAAAGGAGTAAGCATCACACTTCACGGATCTGCTTTAAGGCCGGTATTCTTACGGCCAGTGATGGACATGCGTGGGCCTGCACAATCCCACAGTTCCCCAAAGGCTTTCCCAGGCAGCAGAACGAAACTCTAGATCCATCCATCTCAGTTTTATGGAACTTCGATAACCAACGCGGTTGGTTCGTAAGGTTTCTCTTTGCAGTACCGACTACGCTGTGATGAGGTTTATCAAGGGGAGTGCGGGGGGGTATATCGGCCGAAAGAGAAGGCGATGTGTAATGTGTTGAGCGATGGTTAACTCCTTTCTATGGTTACAAGGCCACTTAGGCCAGGGTCGGGTCATGCCGGTGGTCCTCATCGCGGCTTTACGTTGAGTGCAAACATTTTACATTAAGACCG
>CM043732.1:0-41946 GCA_023968675.1 Taenia pisiformis
GGGGTATGTGGCCTAATTGCGTCAATCCTCCTTCCATCAAAATTCCATCACCGCGGCTTGGATGCGTCAAACTCGACAGCGCTTCCACATATTTTCATTCAGTAAAACAGAGGTAGGCTGTCGTAACTGAAGGGTATGCTCGCTTTTCATGCATGTGGATTAAATTTTATGTTGCCATGTAGAATTTCAAGAGTTTGGCATGCGTTTAGATTAATCAGCTGCAATCTCACCCGACATCAACCTACATAACGTCTCATGCTGCTATGCATGGAGAAAGTAATGACAGCTACGTGTGCCTGCTGTTGGGGCAAATTTACGCTCGACCATGGAAGTTCGTCACAGTGCATTTGAGGATGGCATGGTGCTTCGCCAATTACGTTGGAATGAGTCGCAAGCCTTTGTTACTCGAAGTCTACTTCCATAGAAAACCGTCAGTATGGTCAGTCAGTTAGCATTGGGGACTTATCGGCATAAAAAATCTCATTCCATGCAAGCATATTCGCATGCATTGCTAAGCTGCCCAGAATTCTGCGCCCATTTTTAATTGTCTGCATTATACGTTGACAGCTAAGGGTCTGGACACGTGAATAGGGAATCACAGGTCTTACTAAAACTTTTGCACCCTTTTGCACAAAAGGCTTGTCGACCGACAAGCTCAAGGGCAGGCTCACGGTAACGCAATCAAAATTTGACTGGGCGACTAGGACCTAAGGCGATTCACCCAGTCGGTCGTGCATCAGTTCGATTTCGAGTTGAGCGATTTCGACGACCGATTATAATTTATTCAGCTGCATGCTGGATTGATTAGCAGGACAGAGGTAGCACATAACCGCGCCTCGTTTGGGTGACGGGAATGGATAAATGGGTCTATAAGTCAAAGACGTACATGTTCAGGTCACAGGACGACAAATGGTAGGTGGCGGAGAAACAAAGCGCTGTGCAGCCTTATGCATTTGGCTGAGCTTGATACTATATTGCTGCTAGCACACTCAACACACTCGTATGCTATGCTGGCCAATCAGGAAGGACTGTGCAAGATGCCGAGATGCTGAGTTTGCTTGAATGATTGTCACGATGTTGGCAACTACTGGAGGGCGAAATGAAGCAAGGCAATCTAGATTTATTTTCCAATACAACAGGCGAGCTCAGGCTTTGGCATTTGACTTTTAACGCATAACTTGACGATGGTAGCTGGATTTAATTGGTCCTCCTCACGTGTTCATCTATTTCACCTCCATACTTCAGTAATCTTTACCAAATGCCTTTCGCTTCATTTTCTCCACTGCTACACTCTCCCTGAGAAGTCTGTTTATCGAGCTATTACCGTGGCGCATGTTTCACGACAGCTCAGATTTTACAACATGCACGATTTATCAATGGGTTACTACTATTCTGCGAGCTCCCGAATCTATTAATTTTATTGGTAGCAGCTGCGTGGGATCGGAGTTGGTTAGTTACACTCTCCGCTGATTGTAAAGCTATATTCAGCAAAAGTGTGCATGTGGGACAGGAAGAGACCTTTGCCACTGGATCGCTCTTAGTCTTATTCAGGCAAAGTTACTTCTGATATTGGCTTCCTTCAATGTCGTCAAATTTGAACTCAGCTAGAATCTTGGGCCCTCTGTAAGTATGCGGTTACAGTACGCCTTCCTTTCGTGGTAATGTAGCTGCGGGCATTTTAAAGCGCGCGTGAACAAACCATGCTCCTCGCGGCTGATAGAGGTAGGGACTACGAACCGCAGTGTCAGGCTCGCCATTTCAGCACAACGAAGGAGAATAAGATGTATTAATCCATCCGACAGTAATTTTGATGATGTGCACATGTTATACTCTTAGTTTGTGTACATTTATGCTAGGTTGGCGCTGCAAATCTTCCCAGTGTTATTGGAGTTTCCATCCCAGCTGTCAATCCATCGTCTGATTTTGTGTTGAAGGTGATGCTATGATGATCTACATTCGCAATATTTGTGTGCTCTTTGTATCTCGTATGTTAGCATGCGCTTTGCGAGTCCTGAAGACGTTGCTACCCCATTAGCTGCCAATATAGCAAATAAGTCATGATGATGGAACTTTTGGCTTGGGATCGTTTCATTGGCTCGGCCAAGTATGGTGCTCGCATCAAAAGTGACCAGCCATTAATCACATCTGCTGCCCACCCTGCCGCGTTATGAATCACGTCAGGAGTTGGATGTCTGGTAGGTGCATTCCTGGATTCCAAAGGTTCCTGCGAAAATATTAACCTTATTCCAACCGAAGAGCATTTCATGCTATTATGCAATGTGATGCTGCCAAATGTCATGCACGCTTGATGGCTGGCCTGCAGAATTGTCTTTGTGGCAAATGGAGGCATATGGATTTATCTAAGTTGCTGAATCCGTTGGAGTCCTGAATATTGTTGTTTGATTGCAATGTGAATTTTGGTGGAAAGCATTATTACCTGTGGGAGATCTGTCGACTTGTCACTTGTCATTATAGCGGATAGTGTTCATAGCACAAATGAGCTTGTAATCCACTGCCATCTGGCAACGCATGTGAGGTGAGGTGAATCTGGAACCTTAACGCCCTTACCAATGACGGTTTACTGATTGTGCTGTTAAGTGCCGGACTAACAGCATTAGACTCTACCTGGCGCAGACGTTCTTCTCAAACAAGTGCGGAGTGACACCCTCCCAACATGGGCAAACTGGCATGACAGTGCTACGCAACAATGGTATCCAGCTGTGAAGAGTCGATTCTTTCAAGTGCTCAACAAATGTAATTTGGCCACTTGTATTTAGTAAGCACTTAAGGCGAGCATTTTTGCCTGAATGGGAGGGAAGGCTATCTTAAATTTGCCCAACTGACGCATTCTCCCCTACGTTTGCAGACGGCTATCCATTTATAGTTCATGCTCGCATATCCTCATCTAGATCAATCTCAAAATCACGAAACCTGGTTAATGGGTTATCGATCATTAGGCTTACTTATGGTCTGGAAATAGTACGCTGGTTCTTCGGAGAATGCCAATAGTGTAGACAAGGCGATGGTGCTAGGCAGAGATGCCTCTAACCCTATGAATCATATTTTGCTGAATTTGATTTTAGCTGCACATCAAGTTCAGAAGTCTAGTGAATTGGGTAGTTTGCTTTGACTCTCATTGTTCAATCTTATTCAGGTCCGTGACTTTGTGCTTTCCCCTCATTGACTCTTAATAAATCGGCACATGCGTGGATTCTACGAAACGCCGCAAAGGCATTGTGGGCAAGGATCTCTAGAACTCTGTCGAAAGGATCCGTAGGCAGTTAGATAACGTGATACTAGGCTTGTAGGCGTTGTGTGTCCATGCTCGTTGGAAATCTGGCCCCTTCCCTAGGTGCGAGCAAGTATGAGACTGCGGGTAAGCTGCAAACAGCAGGGAAGGCCTTTCCTAATTTGTTGTACACTTTAGATTCAGTTGCGCCCGTATCTATGCTAGTGAACCTCTCAAACTTGAATTAACCTCCGGAGTCCTTGAAACCATCTCTTTTTTGTCTGCGTTATTGTACATCCTCTGACAACCACATCAAGTCTGTTGAGAATATCGACGCGTGCGCCTGACAGGAGGAAGGAAGTTACCTAAGCGACGTCAGCATTAGGCGCAACTGCAACGCGTTTTAATTAATTCGGGCACAGTCTTTCCCTGTAAATTGCCACAGGACTCGAAATAAGGAGACTAACCTGGCTGTGAACTAACATGACTTGCATTTGATGTAACCAGCACCGATTGACACCAAAACGCTATCGCAACCACGAGCGACAAGCAAGTGAGTCATCTGGCGCATGGGTTGCATTCTCACTGCCTCCTTTTTGACAGGAGGCATGAGATGTTCAGCCGTGCCTACAACGTCCAATATCTCAAATTGCCGACCTTAGAGAAGGGGTTGCCATACATTGTGATGCACGGAATTCAAAACTAATTGCTATTGAAGATAAGGTCATGCCTTCTTTTCGGGTAAGATGGCTGTCACCTAAGGCTGTTCCAAACAAGTGATGGCATGTCAAACGCCACACTGTCACTACAAATTCATGTGTGACCCATGCTGCAGCATTAATGGCTTCCATAATCCAATAATCTTTGTTGATTAAATTGCACGTAATATCTGGAAGTAGGTTGCGGCTGATCCATGAAATGATGGTTTGGTCGCGGCCTACAAGGATGATTTGCAGCTCAAGTTCTAATGGTGGAGGAAATAAATATGCTTTTGTTCTAAAATCTTAGTTTATTTTTACTGATTAACTTCACCAGAAACGTCTTCAGCTCACTTCCAACGTTATGGTCAAAAATATTAAGTGACACAAACATCCTTTTGCGTCGCTGAGTCACAATGCTGAGTAATGGAAGAAACGCATTCAAACAAAATGCCGGAAACTATAAACAAAACCAAGGCAAGAGTAATAGCGCAAGAGCACAGATGGTAATGCTTAATGGCTTCTTTGCTGACGTTCTGTTTGGCGTTGTCGGTTTGGTGACCCGTGGACAGCCCGCATCCTTTTGACATAAGGGTTTTATTTTAAAAGGTGGAATGCAGTGTTGACTCGCCCCATATTTGTGAAGGCGAGAGCAAATTCAGCTATTCTCAGGGTGGAACTTCGTAGTATAACCAACAATGATACTAAGCGTAGTGGGGCAAGTGCTCTCATGCCAATAACCTAGTTGTTTGTCAGATTTTTAAACAGCTTAGATGTCACATTGTGAAAATAGTTGCGCCGTTTACTTGGAGCACACCGTTAGTGACGTGGCGCTTTCCAACTTGGGCGCGTTATTTGCTGAAACG
This sequence comes from Taenia pisiformis, assembly GCA_023968675.1. NCBI lineage: Eukaryota > Metazoa > Platyhelminthes > Cestoda > Cyclophyllidea > Taeniidae > Taenia > Taenia pisiformis. Next base: position 4,794 of record CM043732.1, read on the forward strand.
TCACTACAGAACACCCTTATGTTTCGTAGTCAGCTCACGGCAGGTGGGTGCGCGGCGGAGTTATTCTTCCATGTATTGCCTTATCCATGAATTGGAATGCGGGACGGGCAAAGTAGGCGTAGACATGCCTATGTACTGCCACGTTCAGTTTTACAAGTAAATGCTACACGTCAACGGCCACTGCCAGTGTTCTTTTAGCCGCCTCAGATATTACCCAAGCTGCAACTAGTGAGGCTCTGTTGGTCAGTCGGGAGAGGATCAAGCCTATTTGAACATAAACACAGCGCTCTGAGCCCATCACATTGGCAGGTGCTCAAGCGATCCCCATAACTCTAAAACATGGGCAAAATTTACTGTAGGCTGTTCAAGTCAACCTGAGAGATGTTCTACAGCGAGCGCATTCCTAATGTCAACTGGCTGTCGCAGTTTTACTTCTCCTCACACGCATCAGTGGTGTGAGTCGGTCGCATTAGCACTGCATGAGAAAGTTTTGCCGCAATGCGAAAGAAGAGGACTAGCATGCAGTAGCCTAGAACCTCGAACGCAAAGCAATTTTATTCGATGGAGTTTTGCTACTGCTTCATTGAGCACAAGATCAGAGGAACTCGCACCACCTGATGGGTCTTGCAGTACCACCTCATTCACCGAAAGCCACTACCGTAAGTTTCGGAGCATGACAAATGAATGATTGCGCGATTACTGTATGCTCCGTGCTTATTGGCATAACTGTAGGCAATGAGGTCAAATTTCCAGACTTGCCATTATACGTATCGGCTTTAGTTGTTAAGGCCCCAAAATGTGCACGACTTGGTCTGCATTATCAGCTTATCTGAGGTCAGCGCAGTGTTTAAACAGGACATGTTGGTGCCAACGGAAGCGATTTGTAACCTCAAATTTCGTACTCAAATTCCTTTTCGTGGTCATCAGACATACCACACACCACGCGTAGTGCTGGTGGCAATGCTGCAAGCTTTTGTGAAATTATCAAATAGAACACAAAACGTAGCTAGTTAGTAGTGAATGTCTTCAGACAAATAGATGAGCTGTTGAAGCCACCTAGAAGGATTTACCGACAGCTTGATGGAGGAAGTAATAACGCTCTGAATTAACATCCACTTACTCCTACTCCACCTACCCATCATTTTGCGGTCGTCTACTACTGCATTGAATCAAACGCGATGGTTTAAGGTGTGTCAGATCATGTGGATTTGCGTTTATTCAGACATTCAGCAAGTTTCTTTTGTGCGAGGTGATTAAAAGAACAGTGAAGATTGCGGCTTGCAAAGGACGCTCTAAAAATAATCTTTGGTGCTCCTGTCACTCACCCACTACATATGCCCATGAATGGTTGATAAGTGAGATTAGACTTGGCGCTAGACACTTGGCTGAGTCCATGCGACCTTCTTCTTCTCCAGTGCCGAAGTTTGTGCCCGGTTAAGAGATTCAGCTTTCTCCGCAATGCAGGTGATGCGAGGTGGGGCAGAAATCGGAACCAAGCGTCTACTCCCTTCGAGAAGTGGGAGTTCTTATGAGATTTTAGGATGACTTCAAAGGACACACTTGTTGTTGCAATAACTGTGGCGCCTGATCAACACGCCATTTGATCGCAAGCACAAATTAGGGCACTGAGTTGATTGGCAGCACTAGTTGGCTTCTGTGATGTCCGCATCGTGGCATTGCAGCAACCTGATCATGCGTCGACGCATCATGGAGGCCGCTGTTTGCAGTTGCACACTATGGGATGTCCTGGTTTCCTTGAGAGGTTCCCCGGTCACAACGAAGGCGTACTTTTACGGTGGAATGCAAAGTAAGCGCCCGTTGATGCAACGTGGGGCCAGGTGACTATGAAGTCCTACAGCTTTACAAAAAATTTTGCATTTGTAAGCAATGCACAAGGAGGCGTCTGCTAATCAATAATTTTCGCATCCATGCAAGTTGTTAGATAGTAATCAGCCTTCAACAATTAATGCCTTCTTTTTAATAAATGCGAGTGTGCGCAAGGTGGCATGGACAATAATGTTTGCCAGCGACCGCAAGTCCCATGCCAATGTAAACATATTACTGGCTTAAGTCAAAAATTTCGTGATGTGGTCCATAACATGCACATCTGACACATCAATAGCAGGAGAGGAAGCTGATTACTTTGACTAGCCCATTGATGCTTTCTGCACAAAAAAATTGGCCGTTCCTTATAAAGGAGTCATTGGTGCACATTAGGCGAAACCTCGATTGGTGGAATGCTAGAGTCAAGTGCGCTTTACGGAAGTCAGCATCAAGCGTCTCTGCAATATATATATGCAGCTAAGGCATATGAGGCCATATGCCAATTCCGTGTGGCCAGTCTCCCCATTCGTAGGTAAAGGAACTTGTTAGTTCAAGGGACCTGCCTGGTTTTCTGTCTCTGATGGCAAAATCTTGCCCCTAACCAACTGCGTTACCATGCAATGCATGCTCTTTGTGGGTCGTGGCACAACGTCAGCGGGTAATGCGGCATCGCGTCCAATCTCGTCCCAAATGGCAACAACGCTCACAACGTGTCATGACATCCCATGTCGAAGTAAAAAAGGGCTACACCTCTTCTCTTGTTATTCTTTTGTGATCTCTATCCTTTTTGACCTTCTTTACGGTAAGCATTTTGACATCAATTTTGGCCCCACCAGTCCTTTTTGATATTCTTGCAATTGTCTTTGTGTGCGTTACGATTATCAGCTTCTGTTGCTTCGAGTTTAGGTTATGCTCCTGTTTCGTTTTGCGTACTTTCATTATGCATGCTGACTCATGTTTTCCCGTTTCATTAATTTTCTTTACAGTTTTCGTCTGTCGCCTTGATGCATTTTGTTTGACTTTCAGTCGCCAGCCCTTTGCTTGTTCATTTAATTGCCCTTGTCATACTCACAATTTTTGCTGTCCATGCTTTTAATAGATGTCTGCTGCACAAGCAATTACTTCTGCTTTGCCTTTCTTGCGCCTGACTGCTTTACTCTGGGCTGTGCACCTGCCTTTTCCTTTGACCGCCATCTGCACTGCATATCACCTAATATGCCCTCCTTTTCAATTTTCCTAATGGTTTCTTTTCATATCAACCAAAAGCATTGCGTCCGTCCCTGTTAAGTGTCTTGCTGTTTTTGCCCTCATGAATGCACTTACCTCCGCTGCCGTGTCTATGCCATTTGAAAGCGGCCGGGCGCATCGACAATTCCCACGTGGCATTCAAGGCGTTCAATGAAGTGGCATGACTGTGCAGGTGATAGGAAGTTACCTTGCCTGGGATTTTGCCTTCCTCGCTGCGCCCTTAAACCTTCTGGCATGCTTAGTCCGCACGATGTGCTGTGAGCCCCATGACTTGCGCTCAGTTTTGGAATGTTAATCGCAGCTTGACCAGTGTATTCCTCTGTGAATGCTGACGGGGATACTGCTGCAAAATGACCGTTTTCAGATCCAAGTAAAATTGACGCTCTTAGGAAGTGCTGGGACATTTAGAACAGGGACAACACGTTGTGCAAGTGTCACTGCCATGCACTTCGATCTGGTTGACGCTTGATTTTGGCCACTGGTCTTCGACGCACAGCATGAAAGCCTTTCCTTCGACCATGCAGCTATAGCTTAATGGCAGATGGTTTTTGCGTTATCGGCTCCGGTAAAATTACCAACAATTGCATTGTCCGCATTGAGTCACTTCCGGTGGCCTTCGAAATGGAGCAGCAGTCCCTCAAATTGTCTTTAAGGCGGCTAGACAATGTGGCTGACAAGTCAGCCCATGGCTGCCAGTTGGTTTGGACTACAGAATCGTTCACCCACTTGAATGGAGAATGTACTTAAGGGAGAAGTGGCATATATTTAACTGCGTTTCAAGCCCCGTCTCCATCTTCCGTCCACACTATGTGCATATGTGGGTAGATAAACGCCTAGGCGGAGGTGTGCGTGATCCAGAAAATATAGCTCAGATCGGTAGGTAATAGTGAGGCGCGGACACCCAATGTAGGTGAGATGATGGAGGTTAGATGACCGAAGAGCAGCTGAGACAGATGCATTGAGAAACAGGCTAATGAGTGGCGTGAGATGAATGCCAGATGGAGAATCGTCACTGGTCCATAGAGAATTGGGTTCTGTGTTGGTGGTAGTTGGGAGCCTGACACATGAAAGAGGTACATGGATGAAAGTGATGAACGGAAATGAGGTAATGTGCAAGGTTATGGCAATGGAGCATGAGTTGATGAAATGTGGGCCCATGGAGCCAACATGGACAGCTTGCGGGGGAAGTGGTGTAAAGTATGGTGAACTGGAAATGTTTGAACGTAGTGCTGGAAGTAATGCAAGATAACAAATTTAAGCAGATCGTATGCATTGTCCGGATGCACATTACGCATTCGAGGTATAGAATATCGGATATAATATAATCCAAGGAAACGAGTGTTTCGTTTTATAGAAGCCTTGTTGATAGTGCTAAGCTAGTTTTGTCAAGCTTCGGCCTATGTTTCGCAAAATCACCTAGGGTGAATTGACACAGAGGAGTGTGACGTCGTACTTACAAGCCGTAAATAGTTGCGCTTGGGAACTCATGGCTGACCTTCCGTTGGCTTATATTTCGATCCCATGACCGATTATCAGGCGATATGGGTAAATTGAATGGATGCCCTAGTGCTGCTAAAGGTCAGTGCGCAAAGATGGCAAGTAAAGAGCTTGTTTTCTTACATTATTCTGGGTAGCTGGTTGCTATGGTGAAGTTATTTGCAAGTTTTGATCTGAATTTGGACAAAATTAGCTGCTCCTGCTACTGCTGCTGCTAATCGTACTACGCACGAAGAGCAAATGAGTTGCTGCCACGTTTCATTGCGCAGACGAGGTCATTGTCAACATGAGTCACCAATTTGTTGAATCGGTTGCACCAACTCGACTCGGGCATCCAGTTACCCATTTCCAGGGTGACTTGAAAAATCTTCTTGAGGCTTTTCCTCAATGTCGCTATTAACCTCGAAGCGCCAAAGAAAAAGGAAAGACACTGCAACTCTTCGATTGTCAAATTCGCAAACGTCAAAAGTAGTTCTGTCACCTGGTTCATGGCTTTCGGCTTGCAGTGCATCGCTCTGATTGGCGAGCCTTTTAGTCCGCGTCTGCGCAGGCGACGTGAAGTCATGCCGACAGAGGAGACAACTTGCTTCTTCTCGGTGTTAGATTTTAGGCTGGATTAATGCGTCTTGTCTTCTTCGACCTGTAATAGAGGAAGAAATGGGAAACCACATGAGGGCAAAGCAGTTAAATAGAGTGAAGCGAGGTATTGGGTGGGCGACAAGTGTTTGCGAAATATGGGGATCTGATTACATCGGTAACCGACCTGGCACCTGACTAACGGATTTAACTGTTGACTTGGTCGGCTAGGGGACAAATTGGGAGGAGAAAAGCGAGGCGAATGCGTCATCCACATGCCGAATACGCACAGGCACATATGCAAGGTCAAAGTCGGCAATGACACATGCGAACCCACAAACATGAGCGAACAGACAGACGGGCACAGACACACTTTGTGTAAACCGAGCTGACGGCCTGGAGTGGGAGGTAGGCGTTCTTACCCGCCATTATATGGCGTCAGGTAGATAGATCCACAGCTAGAAAATGACATGGCAGTGAGATGAGTAGATGGGCTCCGACCAGTATGCAAAGCGAAAGCATCGCTCAAACGAAATATAGTAATAGGTAACCATGGGAATCGAGGCTAAGCTGTGCTAAACTACGGGAAGTACCGGGCAAAACTTCACAGAGTTAGACCCACTCTATCATATTCTGGTCTGATTGAGGTTGTGATTTTTGCATTATTTAGTGATGCTGTATAGGATGATTCTGCATGCAGCTGCATTGCAGTGCTTTTGCATTCCTTTTACTTTTACCTAAGCTTTGCCCTAAACGCCAGATGCAGTGATGCTGAATTAGGGTACTGAGATGCAGCAGATGATGAGAATGCCGCGCATTCGGATGGTGCACAAAGGGAAACCAAAGGAGAACTGGGTTTGGAAAGAGTAAGTTATCTGCATAATGCCATTGGTGAGGAAAGTAATCGGTTGGGACAAGCGAAATATGTCCATAAGTGGTCAAAAAGTCCAGCCGTCAAAATACACCACCCACTCTAGTCCAATTAGCATGCATTCATTTCTCACACTCTTACGCGTTCATCATCAACGTTCATTTCTGAACCATTTAAGCCTCTTTGATTGGGCATCCTTATTTCCTAGTTTGCCGATATAGGTGCTCTGCTTTTATAGAGAGAATTAGCAGCAGATTGCAAGCTCGTGAGTCCCAAACCTTTGTAATTAGTCGTAGGCGCAGAGAAAATAGAGCTTGTCTCTGAACTCTTGGTCTCCCAGCTTTCTTCGTCAAAGTGGACATCATGCACATCCATCACACCTACCTCCCTCCAAGTTTTTCAATGAGGACTGCCGCAACTCCTTGCAGGAAAGAGTTGCTGGCCATGATCCTAGTCAATTTTAACATCACATAGGTAAGCGTAAAATAAAACTTCTGCTTCCCGGTCCCATCAGATTTCTTTGCCGGAATGCGCTCATTAGCCGTCGGCTGCGCACACAGTGGGATTGTAAAGTGAGAATTGTCGAGACCAATAACGGGAAGGAAGCAGCTATTAAGTCTTGACGTTTTGCTTGATTTTTGTGTCACTGCAGCTTTGCTTATGAAAATGGACTCTCTCTCCATTGCACAAGCCAAAGCTGTCATATACCTAAACATAAGACATTGCAAGGAATTGGGGAAGGAAGGAGGACACTTATTTCATTCCTTATAAATTTGAATTTAGAAGAGAGAGGTGTACAATTCTGTGCCCCACCAGAAGCATTTGAAGGTAGAACAAGCATCTGGTCCTCAGCTTAGACCAGCATGGTAATGGGAGATTTTGATTGCCCCCCCCCCCTATCGGTTACAGCTTGTCACTTGTGACTCGATGCAAGAACTGCTAAAATGGTTGTCGAAACGGGATTGGCCGTTAGGCTAGAGTTGCAATCGATTCTGCAGTTTGTTTGTTTGTTTAGTTTGAACAATAGATGGTCAAAAGTGGGTACTTGTGCTGTCGCAGCAATCGCATTGGACGTATCCCCATTGGGTTCCACCTCTTACCAATTGTGAAGTATTTTACGGCCAGGCGAAACTGAGAAAAGCCAATGCATCACAAACTGTGCGAAGCAACGTTTGCCATCCCACATTCTCTAAAACAGCCGCATGACGCAAGATAGTATCGTAGTGCACGAGCCTTGTTGATTTTTAGCACTGTGACAAATCGAAAGAAGAAGCTTTGCTGGAACGCTTTTCCAATAAAAGTTAGAAATCCACAGGGTGCAGCACACATGGGTTGATTGTCATTTCCACATGCGTAAAGTCCTGCACACACGTTGATCCACCCATCTAATCGAAACCAAAACCCAACATTCTTCAGGGTTTCTGTGTTGCTCGAACGCACCTTGCAGCTCTTGTTAATTAACTTCCTCCATTTAAAATAGCCACGAGTTTGCAGCCGTTAAATTGCTTAAACCGGCTAATTATAAGCGTCGACTAAGGCTGCGCATCCTGTCGTTCCGAATAGGGCAATTATAACGCGCAGCTCAATGCAAAGTCATGCGAACAAGCATTAAAGTTACGAAACGGAGTGGATGATAACTGCTAGTTAATGCATGAAACGCTTGAAAGGTCACAATGGAATGCAATTCTTCCTTGCCCGGATTGCATGCTGAGCTGATCATGCTCCAAACAGACGCGCTTCTTAGTCAGAAAAGAAAATCCTGGAAAATGTGACCCAATTTTGTTCAAATCACGCCATTTTATTGCAATTCCAAATCCAATCTACCATCGATGTGGACAATAGCTACCGCTAATGATCGTACAAACGATGAGCGAGCTACTGAATGCAAATCCTCGTTTTACTCACCAAAATCTACGTGCCGCAACTGACCTGCATTGCGAGAATCGTAAACATTGGATGAAGCATCCAAACAAACATATGATTCAATGATAACTAAATTTGCTCACCACCGGGTGTTAGGTGAACGTTTATATCTACTTTCTTATATCCATTTCATCCTTAAAATGCATATGACGAAGACATCTCTTGCCCATTCTTCTCAAATCTTCTTCAAATTTTGAAGTGGATCACTCGGTGACACATAGTGTTCTTGGCAATTCTTCACACCAATCTTTACCAACTATATGATATGCTAAGCAAAATTGGTCTGGTGTGCGTCAGTTCAAAAGTGGTTAGTGTAATGGTGGTGTTGATGGTAAGGGCCAATTTTCTAAACGTTCTGCTTTCCTTGAGAAGAGGCGTGTGCCCATTTGAATTGTGCACAACTGGCATTGCTGCAAGTTGGCGAAGCTCTAAACGATTGGCTGTTTGACATTTTGCTCCATGCATGTCGTCAGAGTCAAATTGGCATGTCACTTCCATGTTTATTCAAAGGCAGTGACATTCAAATTAGCTGCATCTAGTTGATCGTACGTTGCCTTGCCAGCCCAACTAAGAGGCCACATTGCACGACGCTTAACCTCCACTCCCTGCAACCTGTCACCCGATTAGTAAATAACGGATTATGTGCAAGACTTTAATGCTTTCTAAAAGGGTGCTTCGAAATGGCCAACCAGGGGCGTTATCAGAGTCAAATGTTTGGGCATGCAAGCTGGAATACGAGTAGGGAGTGAGTTTTGAGACCACCATGGGTAGCCTACTCATAATAGAGTTGCCTAAGCCATTGTCAAGTCCCTTTTCAGCATTATGGAATGAGAAGCATACACAGCCCATTCGGTTACACTCCCTACATGGATGGCACAGCGATTTTGATGCTTCAAAGCTTGTCAAGTAGACTGATGCGAAGCGCATCAAAACATCTAGTGGGTTAAAATCACCACTGCATGAACACAGCAAAAAACATTAACAAAGCTAAACTCTGTATTCGGCATTCCCTACAGTCAACTCTTACCACATATAGCATAGTCTCATAAAGGTGCGAACTTGTCACATTTGACCTTTGAACCATTTGCAACACCAGATGAAGCCAAATGTTTGCGATGACATTCGGATTAGCAAATCTAGTCACGCTAGCCAAGTAATAGAACCGCGACGCTGCCTGACGTCATTTTTAAAACAAAACCAACAGCCACTAGCCACGTGCATGAAATGAAATAGATTACGCATATTTGAAGCGTTGAGAAACCGGACAATATTGAAAGGATGTAAAGTTATGGTTTCCGCTCCGATGGCTCTAAATCGACCAGGGGATTTAGCAAATCGGCTATTGAGCAGCTAGTTTCTCCGCTAGTCAGTGGGAGGCATTTTTGATCACAGCATTTGGAACTCTTACCCTGTGGTCATAGGCGTTGCAGTTGCGCCTGATGCTGACGTCGCTTAGGTAACTTCCTTCCTCCTGTCAGGCGCACGCGTCGATATTCTCAACAGACTTGATGTGGTTGTCAGAGGATGTACAATAACGCAGACAAAAAAGAGATGGTTTCAAGGACTCCGGAGGTTAATTCAAGTTTGAGAGGTTCACTAGCATAGATACGGGCGCAACTGAATCTAAAGTGTACAACAAATTAGGAAAGGCCTTCCCTGCTGTTTGCAGCTTACCCGCAGTCTCATACTTGCTCGCACCTAGGGAAGGGGCCAGATTTCCAACGAGCATGGACACACAACGCCTACAAGCCTAGTATCACGTTATCTAACTGCCTACGGATCCTTTCGACAGAGTTCTAGAGATCCTTGCCCACAATGCCTTTGCGGCGTTTCGTAGAATCCACGCATGTGCCGATTTATTAAGAGTCAATGAGGGGAAAGCACAAAGTCACGGACCTGAATAAGATTGAACAATGAGAGTCAAAGCAAACTACCCAATTCACTAGACTTCTGAACTTGATGTGCAGCTAAAATCAAATTCAGCAAAATATGATTCATAGGGTTAGAGGCATCTCTGCCTAGCACCATCGCCTTGTCTACACTATTGGCATTCTCCGAAGAACCAGCGTACTATTTCCAGACCATAAGTAAGCCTAATGATCGATAACCCATTAACCAGGTTTCGTGATTTTGAGATTGATCTAGATGAGGATATGCGAGCATGAACTATAAATGGATAGCCGTCTGCAAACGTAGGGGAGAATGCGTCAGTTGGGCAAATTTAAGATAGCCTTCCCTCCCATTCAGGCAAAAATGCTCGCCTTAAGTGCTTACTAAATACAAGTGGCCAAATTACATTTGTTGAGCACTTGAAAGAATCGACTCTTCACAGCTGGATACCATTGTTGCGTAGCACTGTCATGCCAGTTTGCCCATGTTGGGAGGGTGTCACTCCGCACTTGTTTGAGAAGAACGTCTGCGCCAGGTAGAGTCTAATGCTGTTAGTCCGGCACTTAACAGCACAATCAGTAAACCGTCATTGGTAAGGGCGTTAAGGTTCCAGATTCACCTCACCTCACATGCGTTGCCAGATGGCAGTGGATTACAAGCTCATTTGTGCTATGAACACTATCCGCTATAATGACAAGTGACAAGTCGACAGATCTCCCACAGGTAATAATGCTTTCCACCAAAATTCACATTGCAATCAAACAACAATATTCAGGACTCCAACGGATTCAGCAACTTGGATAAATCCATATGCCTCTATTTGCCGCAAAGACAATTCTGCAAGCCAGCCATCAAGCGTGCATGACATTTGGCAGCATCACATTGCATAATAGCATGAAATGCTCTTCGGTTGGAATAAGGTTAATATTTTCGCAGGAACCTTTGGAATCCAGGAATGCACCTACCAGACATCCAACTCCTGACGTGATTCATAACGCGGCAGGGTGGGCAGCAGATGTGATTAATGGCTGGTCACTTTTGATGCGAGCACCATACTTGGCCGAGCCAATGAAACGATCCCAAGCCAAAAGTTCCATCATCATGACTTATTTGCTATATTGGCAGCTAATGGGGTAGCAACGTCTTCAGGACTCGCAAAGCGCATGCTAACATACGAGATACAAAGAGCACACAAATATTGCGAATGTAGATCATCATAGCATCACCTTCAACACAAAATCAGACGATGGATTGACAGCTGGGATGGAAACTCCAATAACACTGGGAAGATTTGCAGCGCCAACCTAGCATAAATGTACACAAACTAAGAGTATAACATGTGCACATCATCAAAATTACTGTCGGATGGATTAATACATCTTATTCTCCTTCGTTGTGCTGAAATGGCGAGCCTGACACTGCGGTTCGTAGTCCCTACCTCTATCAGCCGCGAGAGGCATGGTTTGTTCACGCGCGCTTTAAAATGCCCGCAGCTACATTACCACGAAAGGAAGGTGTACTGTAACCGCATACTTACAGGGGCCCAAGATTCTAGCTGAGTTCAAATTTGACGACATTGAAGGAAGCCAATATCAGAAGTAACTTTGCCTGAATAAGACTAAGAGCGATCCAGTGGCAAAGGTCTCTTCCTGTCCCACATGCACACTTTTGCTGAATATAGCTTTACAATCAGCGGAGAGTGTAACTAACCAACTCCGATCCCACGCAGCTGCTACCAATAAAATTAATAGATTCGGGAGCTCGCAGAATAGTAGTAACCCATTGATAAATCGTGCATGTTGTAAAATCTGAGCTGTCGTGAAACATGCGCCACGGTAATAGCTCGATAAACAGGACTTCTCAGGGAGAGTGTAGCAGTGGAGAAAATGAAGCGAAAGGCATTTGGTAAAGATTAACTGAAGTATGGAGGTGAATAGATGAACACGTGAGGAGGACCAATTAAATCCAGCTACCATCGTCAAGTTATGCGTTTAAAGTCAGAGGCCAAAGCCTGAGCTCGCCTGATGTATTGGAAAATAAATCTAGATTGCCTTGCTTTATTTCGCCTTCCAGTAGTTGCCAACATCGCAGCATCATTCAAGCAAACTCAGCATCTCGGCATCTTGCACAGTCCTTCCTGATTGGCCAGCATAGCATACGAGTGTGTTGAGTGTGCTAGCAAGCAATATAGTATCAAGCTCAGCCAAATGCATAAGGCTGCACAGCGCTTTGTTTCTCCGCCACCTACCATTTGTCGTCCTGTGACCTGAACATGTACGTCTTTGACTTATAGACCCATTTATCCATTCCCGTCACCCGAACGAGGCGCGGTTATGTGCTACCTCTGTCTGCTAATCAATCCAGCATGCAGCTGAATAAATTATAATCGGTCGTCGAAATCGCTCAACTCAAATCGAACTGATGCACGACCGACTGGGTGAATCGCCTTAGGTCCTAGTCGCCCAGTCAAATTTTGATTGCGTTACCGTGAGCCTGCCCTTGAGCTTGTCGGTCGACAAGCCTTTTGTGATAACCCTCAAACAAAACATCTTGTACAGGCTGATCTCTTTGAACCCGTACAGTAAATGCAATTCCGCGAATTGAACCAGTTCTGACTCATCATAGACTGGCTGAAAACTGCATGGGCAGCTGCAATGGAGGAAAAAATCAAGTGAGCCTATCAAAGCATTTAGGCCAGAGTTGTTAACTGGGACACCCTGCGTACGGCAAGCACGCAGACGCATGGTTGGCATTGGATCCTTGAGCTTCAAAACTTGCCAGCATCCTCTTTACTCACTTCTTGACACACATTTAAACGATTAAAAGAAGCAGAAAATGAGATTAATCTAGCTAGATGTATTTCTAGCTAGATCATGTCCGATCACCACATGGCTGCAACTCCAAAGCAAAGTGGTGCAAGGTTCGAGAAAAGGACAGTTCGTATGAAGCCGAATAAGCCTTAGCTAGTTGGCGATCTATTTACTTCTTTTCTGCATTCGTCAGCAGGAACGAAGGCAGCACCACCCTCTACCAGTGGAAGGGTCATCAACATCTGCTCGTGTTCCAGTTTCCTCCTTTGTCAATGATGTGCTAGTTGACCCCACTGAGCTTACGCATCACACGTCCCTTAGAACGTCGTAGTAGAAAGAGCTCGAGCAGGTGATACTGCACTAATTAACAGCAGGTCACACGTAGCGGACTCGAGCACAATCGCTAGCAATGTCCTCACACCCCTTCTCTCTCACCAAAGGACCGTGTTCACCCCCTCTGCATTCGCCACAAATGTCAACCCTTGTGATTTCTTCGACGTGTTTATCAGTCCGCCACAATTCGCAGCATAGAAAAAGAGAACACAGTTGATGTTCAAAAGGCTACCTCCCATGCTGACCGCGTAGGAGGCTCAGATTGACCTAGTGATGCTAACGCGTGGTGCCACAATTGTTCAAGCATAAAGAACAAACGTTGCAAATCAAGAGTGTCCTATGCATTCGTCATGGATTGAGAAGCAAAATAATGTGCAGTATGATGCTCGGTTTTCGTTGGGTTGTTAAAATGAGCCTAATATCTTTCCTATGAAAGGTCAAATGAATTTTCTTGAAAAAGTGGGATGGTTTTATTTCTACTGACCTAAGTTAGTAGGATTGCTTGCGAAATGAGCGCTTCGAAAGAGAGCACACGACAAGAGGCAATCATCCTGGAATGATATTAGTCCCATTGTACATTTTTGGAATAGAATAAAACGACAATTCGGTGCGTTTGTTTGCCTGCAATTGATTGCGAGTTCGGTGAATTTAAACTTCATTCCCACTTGGTGCCCGATTTGGAAAATTCCACGACTGTCTGCTTTCCAATGACTGGAGTGGACAAAAGTATTGAAGAATATTCTGCCCCTGAACATAGCTCGCGTCATCTTTAACCAGAATTTCACGACACCTTGCCTAAATACGACGTGGTGGGTGGGAGTTTGATGCCAAAACTCAGAGCTATCAAAATGTCATCATTGCGGTCAAGGCTAACCAACCACATTGATTGGCGACACACAAGTTATGCAACAGGTGACATATGCACCCGTCAATAATAAGTCGGGAGGAGATTAAAAATGCGGGCAAATAACATAATTCGTGCAACCCGACATAGTTTGTTACGTAGAATTGGCAGGATGGAGTAAATTGTCCACTTAGGCAGAGGGGTATGTGGCCTAATTGCGTCAATCCTCCTTCCATCAAAATTCCATCACCGCGGCTTGGATGCGTCAAACTCGACAGCGCTTCCACATATTTTCATTCAGTAAAACAGAGGTAGGCTGTCGTAACTGAAGGGTATGCTCGCTTTTCATGCATGTGGATTAAATTTTATGTTGCCATGTAGAATTTCAAGAGTTTGGCATGCGTTTAGATTAATCAGCTGCAATCTCACCCGACATCAACCTACATAACGTCTCATGCTGCTATGCATGGAGAAAGTAATGACAGCTACGTGTGCCTGCTGTTGGAGGCAAATTTACGCTCGACCATGGAAGTTCGTCACAGTGCATTTGAGGATGGCATGGTGCTTCGCCAATTACGTTGGAATGAGTCGCAAGCCTTTGTTACTCGAAGTCTACTTCCATAGAAAACCGTCAGTATGGGTCAGTTAGCATTGGGGACTTATCGGCATAAAAATGCTCTCATTCCATGCAAGCATATTCGCATGCATTGCTAAGCTGCCCAGAATTCTGCGCCCATTTTTAATTGTCTGCATTATACCGTTGACAGCTAAGGGTCTGTGACACGTGAATAGGGAATCACAGGTCTTACTAAAACTTTTGCACCCCATACATTGTCTCCTTTCCTCTTTTCTTTCTCTCTTTCTTTCTTCTCGACATCATTTTTCTTAGGTGAAATACACGTTCTTAGTAGGCGTGCTAGTAGATCCATAAGTGCAGTCGCACCTCCTGATCGAGACTACGGGGGCGTTTAACTGTGAAGCGGCGTGGCTTTTCTGTCTTTGTGTCTCAAAGATGTCTGATTACGGCCTCACGCCCTCTGTCTACTCGAAAGACCTGTACCTAGATATAAGCAGAATGCGCAGAAAATTGGCCCATCAATAAACACTACTTATAGACTTGGTATAGATTCATGCTTTTGTGTTGGGAATACAGTATATGTTAGAATGAAGCGAGCACAGCGAAGGCTTGTGTTTGTCGGTCGGTTGGTCAGTAGGTATCTGTTTGGGGAGGTCGGATTGGTAATAATTGGGCGCGAATGAGTGGCACTGTCGCATTGAATGGACAATGAAAGCCTGTACTATAAAAGGAGAGACTTTAAAATTTATGCTTACATGCAGGAAAGCCTAAACTAGCTTTGTACTCGTGCCAGACGGTTCCACTGTCGACATTGAGCTTTCATTCCCTGTGTGCAAAAGGATATGTCATAATTCAAAACGGCAAAGCACATTGCTGCTACTCTTGCTTGCCTACCAGGTGGCGGAGTTTTGATGAATCCCTGGTATAGAAGCGCAATCGTTTCATTTGCTACTACGTCCAGAAACACTTGGTAAAGTGTGGTGGCTTTTAGTCCGTCAAGCGAGACATTCCCCAGTATAAAATCGACTAAACTACTCTTTACTGATGAATGGTAGGGAATTGAAACCGCAGCCAGTCCAACCTCGTCTGCGTAGTGTCTGCCCAACGCTTCCACATCCCAATATAGCGAAATGCTATGTGAGCTTATGGGACCCCATCTGAAGTGATCTGGAAGTCGTTCCTCTGCCTCCACTGCCTCTTCTGGAAAAGAGGAAAGACAAATTCTGCTTGGTAGAAATGTTACAGGTTATCAGAATCATTCAAAATCAGAAGCATCAAATTCTTCCTTTGTTCCTTATTTGTGACAGTAGCAGTAGATTAAATGACGATTTACTAGTCCTCTTTTGATTGCAACAATTGACTTGCCTAAACTTTTGGGGGAGGCGTCTGCCATTATCGGCTTGTGGCATGCGAGTTTAAGTTATAATGTAATGCGTACATTGAGAGACGCACTAAGGCTTTAAATGGGACGCAACAGAGTTAAGCGCATAATCTCAGCCAATTTTGCTTCAATGCATTTACTTCTTGTGATAAACAAGAAATTATTTCGCAAACGTCATTGCCAACCAGTGTGAATGAATTGATCTCGAAGAGGAGAGAGTGGAATCAGTGGTGAATATTAGGTGGATGTGGAGGGTGAAAAGTAGCTATGCATAGCGCGTTCTATACGAAGAACAAAAGCAATCCATTATTGTGGGATATGCTCAAATGCCTGTTAGCGTTTGATTATTCAATACAACTCACCACCAAGTCCTATAGGGCATTGGAACGAAAGCAAAATTGCAACCAAAATGAGATGCAAGGAATATAGCATCATAAACGAGGTATCGGTTTGCAATCAAAATCTTGAGCTATTTATGTGATTAGGTACAGTTTAAAGAGCCTATGAAATGTGTTCCTTGAACTACAAGGTTAAGCCTGCACACAAAGGGCAGCTGATTGCAAAATGGTATGTTGATTCGTACGTGTAGGCTGGAGAAATTGCGACATATGAGCAATTATCAAGTTGCACAAATGCGAAGATCGAAATAATACGCGGGGCCACCCACGCCGTGGATAGCAAGCTTTTTTTGTGTCAACAGTAGGCGTGATGCCGTGATCAGACATCTTTGAGACACAAAGACAGAAAAGCCACGCCGCTTCACAGTTAAACGCCCCCGTAGTCTCGATCAGGAGGTGCGACTGCACTTATGGATCTACTAGCACGCCTACTAAGAACGTGTATTTCACCTAAGAAAAATGATGTCGAGAAGAAAGAAAGAGAGAAAGAAAAGAGGAAAGGAGACAATGTATGGGGTGCAAAAGTTTTAGTAAGACCTGTGATTCCCTATTCACGTGTCACAGACCCTTAGCTGTCAACGGTATAATGCAGACAATTAAAAATGGGCGCAGAATTCTGGGCAGCTTAGCAATGCATGCGAATATGCTTGCATGGAATGAGAGCATTTTTATGCCGATAAGTCCCCAATGCTAACTGACCCATACTGACGGTTTTCTATGGAAGTAGACTTCGAGTAACAAAGGCTTGCGACTCATTCCAACGTAATTGGCGAAGCACCATGCCATCCTCAAATGCACTGTGACGAACTTCCATGGTCGAGCGTAAATTTGCCTCCAACAGCAGGCACACGTAGCTGTCATTACTTTCTCCATGCATAGCAGCATGAGACGTTATGTAGGTTGATGTCGGGTGAGATTGCAGCTGATTAATCTAAACGCATGCCAAACTCTTGAAATTCTACATGGCAACATAAAATTTAATCCACATGCATGAAAAGCGAGCATACCCTTCAGTTACGACAGCCTACCTCTGTTTTACTGAATGAAAATATGTGGAAGCGCTGTCGAGTTTGACGCATCCAAGCCGCGGTGATGGAATTTTGATGGAAGGAGGATTGACGCAATTAGGCCACATACCCCTCTGCCTAAGTGGACAATTTACTCCATCCTGCCAATTCTACGTAACAAACTATGTCGGGTTGCACGAAACTCTGCAGAAGTCTTATTTTCCGTTACATGCAACACTCTCGCTGCAGAATTATGTTATTTGCCCGCATTTTTAATCTCCTCCCGACTTATTATTGACGGGTGCATATGCCACCTGTTGCATAACTTGTGTGTCGCCAATCAATGTGGTTGGTTAGCCTTGACCGCAATGATGACATTTTGATAGCTCTGAGTTTTGGCATCAAACTCCCACCCACCACGTCGTATTTAGGCAAGGTGTCGTGAAATTCTGGTTAAAGATGACGCGAGCTATGTTCAGGGGCAGAATATTCTTCAATACTTTTGTCCACTCCAGTCATTGGAAAGCAGACAGTCGTGGAATTTTCCAAATCGGGCACCAAGTGGGAATGAAGTTTAAATTCACCGAACTCGCAATCAATTGCAGGCAAACAAACGCACCGAATTGTCGTTTTATTCTATTCCAAAAATGTACAATGGGACTAATATCATTCCAGGATGATTGCCTCTTGTCGTGTGCTCTCTTTCGAAGCGCTCATTTCGCAAGCAATCCTACTAACTTAGGTCAGTAGAAATAAAACCATCCCACTTTTTCAAGAAAATTCATTTGACCTTTCATAGGAAAGATATTAGGCTCATTTTAACAACCCAACGAAAACCGAGCATCATACTGCACATTATTTTGCTTCTCAATCCATGACGAATGCATAGGACACTCTTGATTTGCAACGTTTGTTCTTTATGCTTGAACAATTGTGGCACCACGCGTTAGCATCACTAGGTCAATCTGAGCCTCCTACGCGGTCAGCATGGGAGGTAGCCTTTTGAACATCAACTGTGTTCTCTTTTTCTATGCTGCGAATTGTGGCGGACTGATAAACACGTCGAAGAAATCACAAGGGTTGACATTTGTGGCGAATGCAGAGGGGGTGAACACGGTCCTTTGGTGAGAGAGAAGGGGTGTGAGGACATTGCTAGCGATTGTGCTCGAGTCCGCTACGTGTGACCTGCTGTTAATTAGTGCAGTATCACCTGCTCGAGCTCTTTCTACTACGACGTTCTAAGGGACGTGTGATGCGTAAGCTCAGTGGGGTCAACTAGCACATCATTGACAAAGGAGGAAACTGGAACACGAGCAGATGTTGATGACCCTTCCACTGGTAGAGGGTGGTGCTGCCTTCGTTCCTGCTGACGAATGCAGAAAAGAAGTAAATAGATCGCCAACTAGCTAAGGCTTATTCGGCTTCATACGAACTGTCCTTTTCTCGAACCTTGCACCACTTTGCTTTGGAGTTGCAGCCATGTGGTGATCGGACATGATCTAGCTAGAAATACATCTAGCTAGATTAATCTCATTTTCTGCTTCTTTTAATCGTTTAAATGTGTGTCAAGAAGTGAGTAAAGAGGATGCTGGCAAGTTTTGAAGCTCAAGGATCCAATGCCAACCATGCGTCTGCGTGCTTGCCGTACGCAGGGTGTCCCAGTTAACAACTCTAGGCCTAAATGCTTTGATAGGCTCACTTGATTTTTTCCTCCATTGCAGCTGCCCATGCAGTTTTCAGCCAGTCTATGATGAGTCAGAACTGGTTCAATTCGCGGAATTGCATTTACTGTACGGGTTCAAAGAGATCAGCCTGTACAAGATGTTTTGTTTGAGGGTTATCACAAAAGGCTTGTCGACCGACAAGCTCAAGGGCAGGCTCACGGTAACGCAATCAAAATTTGACTGGGCGACTAGGACCTAAGGCGATTCACCCAGTCGGTCGTGCATCAGTTCGATTTGAGTTGAGCGATTTCGACGACCGATTATAATTTATTCAGCTGCATGCTGGATTGATTAGCAGACAGAGGTAGCACATAACCGCGCCTCGTTCGGGTGACGGGAATGGATAAATGGGTCTATAAGTCAAAGACGTACATGTTCAGGTCACAGGACGACAAATGGTAGGTGGCGGAGAAACAAAGCGCTGTGCAGCCTTATGCATTTGGCTGAGCTTGATACTATATTGCTTGCTAGCACACTCAACACACTCGTATGCTATGCTGGCCAATCAGGAAGGACTGTGCAAGATGCCGAGATGCTGAGTTTGCTTGAATGATGCTGCGATGTTGGCAACTACTGGAAGGCGAAATAAAGCAAGGCAATCTAGATTTATTTTCCAATACATCAGGCGAGCTCAGGCTTTGGCCTCTGACTTTAAACGCATAACTTGACGATGGTAGCTGGATTTAATTGGTCCTCCTCACGTGTTCATCTATTCACCTCCATACTTCAGTTAATCTTTACCAAATGCCTTTCGCTTCATTTTCTCCACTGCTACACTCTCCCTGAGAAGTCCTGTTTATCGAGCTATTACCGTGGCGCATGTTTCACGACAGCTCAGATTTTACAACATGCACGATTTATCAATGGGTTACTACTATTCTGCGAGCTCCCGAATCTATTAATTTTATTGGTAGCAGCTGCGTGGGATCGGAGTTGGTTAGTTACACTCTCCGCTGATTGTAAAGCTATATTCAGCAAAAGTGTGCATGTGGGACAGGAAGAGACCTTTGCCACTGGATCGCTCTTAGTCTTATTCAGGCAAAGTTACTTCTGATATTGGCTTCCTTCAATGTCGACAAATTTGAACTCAGCTAGAATCTTGGGCCCTCTGTAAGTATGCGGTTACAGTACGCCTTCCTTTCGTGGTAATGTAGTTGCGGGCATTTTAAAGCGCGCGTGAACAAACCATGCTCCTTGCGGCTGGTAGAGTTGGGGACTACGAACCGCAGTGTCAGGCTCGCCATTTCTGCACAACGAAGGAGAATAAGATGTATAATCCATCCGACAGTAATTTTGATGATGTGCACATGTTATACTCTTAGTTTGTGTACATTTATGCTAGGATTGGCGCTGCAAATCTTCCCAGTGTTATTGGAGTTTCCATCCCAGCTGTCAATCCATCGTCTGATTTTGTGTTGAAGGTGATGCCATGATGATCTGCTTTCGCAATATTTGTGTGCTCTCTGTATCTCGTATGTTAGCATGCGCTTTGCGAGTCCTGAAGACATTGCTACCCCATTAGCTGCCAATATAGCAAATAAGTCATGATGATGGAACTTTTGGCTTGGGATCGTTTCATTGGTTCGGCCAAGTATGGTGCTCGCATCAAAAGTAACCAGCCATTAATCACATCTGCTGCCCACCCTGCCGCGTTATGAATCACGTCAGGAGTTGGATGTCTGGTAGGTGCATTCCTGGATTCCAAAGGTTCCTGCGAAAATATTAACCTTATTCCAACCGAAGAGCATTTCATGCTATTATGCAATGTGATGCTGCCAAATGTCATGCACGCTTGATGGCTGGCTTGCAGAATTGTCTTTGCGGCAAATAGAGGCATATGGATTTATCCAAGTTGCTGAATCCGTTGGAGTCCTGAATATTGTTGTTTGATTGCAATGTGAATTTTGGTGGAAAGCATTATTACCTGTGGGAGATCTGTCGACTTGTCACTTGTCATTATAGCGGATAGTGTTCATAGCACAAATGAGCTTGTAATCCACTGCCATCTGGCAACGCATGTGAGGTGAGGTGAATCTGGAACCTTAACGCCCTTACCAATGACGGTTTACTGATTGTGCTGTTAAGTGCCGGACTAACAGCATTAGACTCTACCTGGCGCAGACGTTCTTCTCAACCAAGTGCGGTGTGACACCCTCCCAACATGGGCAAACTGGCATGACAGTGCTACGCAACAATGGTATCCAGCTGTGAAGAGTCGATTCTTTCAAGTGCTCAACAAATGTAATTTGGCCACTTGTATTTAGTAAGCACTTAAGGCGAGCATTTTTGCCTGAATGGGAGGGAAGGCTATCTTAAATTTGCCCAACTGACGCATTCTCCCCTACGTTTGCAGACGGCTATCCATTTATGGTTCATGCTCGCATATCCTCATCTAGATCAATCTCAAAATCACGAAACCTGGTTAATGGGTTATCGATCATTAGGCTTACTTATGGTCTGGAAATAGTACGCTGGTTCTTCGGAGAATGCCAATAGTGTAGACAAGGCGATGGTGCTAGGCAGAGATGCCTCTAACCCTATGAATCATATTTTGCTGAATTTGATTTTAGCTGCACATCAAGTTCAGAAGTCTAGTGAATTGGGTAGTTTGCTTTGACTCTCATCGTTCAATCTTATTCAGGTCCGTGACTTTGTGCTTTCCCCTCATTGACTCTTAATAAATCGGCACATGCGTGGATTCTACGAAACGCCGCAAAGGCATTGTGGGCAAGGATCTCTAGAACCGTGTCTAAAGAATCCGTTAGCAGTTAGATAACTTGATACTAGGCTTGTAGGCGTTGTGTATTCATGCTTGTTGGAAATATGGCCCCTTCCCTAGGTGCGAGCAAGTATGGGAATGCGTGTAAGCTGCAAACAGCAGGGAAGGCCTTTCCTTTCACGCGGTGTTCGCGCACATAACTTGTTGTTTGAGAGGAAAGCAGAAGGGTGCGTAAAATGCAAGATGCTGAAAAGGGAAGCCGGAAGCGATGTCAGAAGTGAGTGCGGATGCAGTAGCAGGAAACGGTTTTGGTGGCGAGGGAATGGGTGGGGGCGTGCTAATGGCTCATGTCGTTTTGATGGAATCACCAGTAAAACGGGAATGCCAGCAATGTCCCGTAGCTTAAAATGCTATCTTATAACATTTACAAGCTTATAACCGTGTAGGCATATAAGATGTGCATTTTTCATGTCTGCCTCTACCCCAGTAGCCGCAGTTTCCATCACTTCACCCCAAACCCAAGTTAAAGCAAGTTTCCAGAAGTCATAACACAATCATCTGGAAGACGAGCAAATGGTCCATTTCAGCTAATATAACAAAACTTTTGAATGTTTTATGCAGCAAGAGCAATTGACTAAGCAACAGTTGTATGCAATGACAAAGATGGCCGTCCAACTTACTAGACAATATGACGAGCAAGACATCAATGTGCATCAACATCGATCCTTATAACCCAGTCTTGCTAACGGTCTGGGTAGGAATACATTCTCAATCTTTGAAAGTCCATATAAGAGCACAGGCACTGTTGCTGCTGACATTGTTTTCTGATGCTTTGGTGGGTGGATTTGGTTTTGTGATCCAACAACATCCTTATTAGTTGGCGGCTTGTGGCACATTCTGGTATCGACGCAGACTGCAACCGAGAATGCGCCTGTTTCTGGTTACTTTACCATAAAAATTGGTGTCTGCTTACAAAAGATATTAGGGCTGACAGAGTAAACACAAAAGGACTGGCCCGAAGTTTACCGTTAGGTGAGCACCAGCTTGGAATGAAGGCCAACGATGGGATGATTTGACGAGTGAGACCTCAGTGGGGGTAATCTGCTGCCCCTTTTTACAACGATGACGACAAATATGGCTAATAATTTGCATCAACGATACTTATGCCCATAATTCTGTTTGAAACATTTATTTATCATCAGCTTTATTGTTTCGGGCACCAGTAGAGCTCAAGTGTCAGTGAGTGCAACCTGTAAAGAGTGGTAAGAGGGGACCGCATGCATTGCGCTGTTGGAATAATGTGACCCTCTTGGCTTTGACATGTTATCCATGGCTTAGCCACGCCTCATATAACCCGGATGCATTTGTTCGACAGCGAAAATGGTCTTGAACCTGACTGAATCGCCTTTGCACACGCTAAAGCGTAAATGATTTCGCCACAAATGCTTCGCTGCCTGCGCAAAAGCTGATGACAACTCAGGCCTCAAATTCCACGGTTCGGCTAATATTACTTGAAACCGATAGGCTTAATCTGAGCTATTCCAAATAAATTGAAATGCTAGGCGATCTCTCGACTGAATGCAGTTGGTCAATGTTTATGAATGCAATCGCCGTCCCTTTATCACCATAATGGCAATGCGTTTCGTATATCGAATACAGCGCGTAGATGGTAGGTCTATTTAACATCCAAATCATCAGCCTCCACTCCGTTGATAGAGAATAATTTAAGGCAGCGACTCGTGTGACTGCGTGCGCTTACTTCTTCTCGACTGGTGTATTTGCGCCCATGTGTAGTATCTGTTAGTTGCCGTAAAATTGGTGCGGTTGCTTCTCCTAATGCATCTAGTCGTGTGAGTTTGGTCGAGATTGATCAGGGAGTAGTCTTGCATAGCAATCCGTCAAGAGTTGGCCCTTAGTAAACACCAAGGCAGAAAGAATCGCACCAAAAGGATGGGGTATCACAATAATGGCTAGGCGCATACGAAGCGCACACACACGTGTGAAGCGAAGGTATTAGGTAGGTGATACTGTTCACAGAGCTCGGGGTTGATGGAATGGACGTAAGTAGAGAATGTTCAAGGCCTGTTATGGTCCCACGCCGTGTCAGGCTGGCATGATTCAGCAGACCATTAAGGGCAATGGTCGCATCGCTGGATGACATTGACTTCAAGGAGAGGCATTATATGCCAAGCCATGATCGTCACACATGCACAGTTCAGAGTTCCAAGCTTTCATGATTTGTTGTACACTGTAGATTCAGTTGTGCCCGTATCTATGCTTGTGAACCTCCCAAACTTGAATTGCCTCCGGAGTCCTTGGAACCATCACTTTTTAGTCTGCGTTCTTGTACATTCTCTGACAACCACATGAAGTCAGTTGAGAATATCGACACGTGCGCCTGACAGGAGGAAGGAAGTTACCTAAGCGACGTCAACATTAGGCGCAACTGCAACGCCTATGACCACAGGGTAAGAGTTCCAAATGCTGTGATCAAAAATGCCTCCCACTGACTAGCGGAGAAACTAGCTGCTCAATAGCCGATTTGCTAAATCCCCTGGTCGATTTGGAGCCATCGGAGAGGAAACCATAACTTTACATCCTTCCAATGTTGTCCGGTTTCTCAACGCTTCAAATATGCGCAATCCATTTCATTTTATGCACGTGGCTAGTGGCTGTTGGTTTTGTTTTAAAAATGACGTCAGGCAGCGTCGCGGTTCTATTACTTGGCTAGCGTGACTAGACTTGCTAAAACGAATGTCACCGCAAATATTTGGCTTCATCCGGTGTTGCAAATGGTTCAAAGCTCAAATGTGACAAGTTCGCACCTTTATGAGACTATGCTATATGTGGTAAGAGTTGACTGTAGGGAATGCCGAATACAGAGTTTAGCTTTGTTAATGCTCTTGCTGTGTTCATGTAGTGGTAATTTTAACCCACTAGATGTTTTGATGCGCTTCGCATCAGTCTACTTGACAAGCTTTGAAGCATCAAAATCGCTGTGCCATCCATGTAGGGAGTGTAACCGAATGAGCTGTGTATGCTTCTCATTCCATAATGCTGCAAAGGGACTTGACAATGGCTTAGGCAACTCTATTATGAGTAGGCTACCCATGGTGGTCTCAGGACTCACTCCCTACTCGGATTTCAGCTTGCCTGCCCAAACATTTGACTCTGATAACGCCCCTAGTTGGCCATTTCGAAGCACCCTTTTAGAAAGCATTAAAGTCTTGCACATAATCCGTTATTTACTAATCGGGTGACAGGTTGCAGGGAGTGGAGGTTAAACGTCGTGCAATGTGGCCTCTTAGTTGGGCTGGCAAGGCAACGTACGATCAACTAGATGCAGCTAATTTGAATGTCACTGCCTTTGAATAAACATGGAAGTGACATGCCAATTTGACTCTGACGACATGCATGGAGCAAAATGTCAAACAGCCAATCGTTTAGAGCTTCGCCAACTTGCAGCAATGCCAGTTGTGCACAATTCAAATGGGCACACGCCTCTTCTCAAGGAAAGCAGAACGTTTAGAAAATTGGCCCTACCATCAACACCACCATTACACTAACCACTTTTGAACTGACGCACACCAGACCAATTTTGCTTAGCATATCATATAGTTGGTAAAGATTGGTGTGAAGAATTGCCAAGAACACTATGTGTCACCGAGTGATCCACTTCAAAATTTGAAGAAGATTTGAGAAGAATGGGCAAGAGATGTCTTCGTCATATGCATTTTAAGGATGAAATGGATTAAGAAAGTAGGTATAAACGTTCACCTAACACCCGGTGGTGAGCAAATTTAGTTATCATTGAATCATATGTTTGTTTGGATGCTTCATCCAAGGTTTGCGATTCTCGCAATGCAGGTCAGTTGCGGCACGTAGATTTTGGTGAGTAAAACGAGGATTTGCATTCAGTAGCTCGCTCATCGTTTGTACGATCATTAGCGGTAGCTATTGTCCACATCGATGGTAGATTGGATTTGTGATTGCAATAAAATGGCGTAATCTGAACAAAATTGGGCCACATTTTCTATGATTTTCTTTTCTGACTAAGAAGCGCGTCTGTTTGGAGCATGATCAGCTCAGCATGCATTCCGAGCAAGGATGAATTGCATTTCATTGTGACCTTTCAAGCGTTTCATGCATTAACTGGCAGTTACCATCCACTCTGTTTCGCAACTTTAATACTTGTTCGCATGACTTTGCATTGAGCTGCGCGTTATAATTGCCCTATTCGGAACGACAGGATGCGCAGCCTTAGTCGACGCTTATAATTTAGCCGGTTTAAGCAATTTAACAGCTGCAAACTCGTGGCTATGTTAAATGGAGGAAGTTAATTAACAAGAGCTGCAAGGTGCGTTCGAGCAACACAGAAACCCTGAAGGATGTTGGGTTTTGGTTTCGATTAGATGGGTGGATCAACGTGTGTGCAGGACTTTACGCATGTGGAAATGACAATCAACCCATGTGTGCTGCACCCTGTGGATTTCTAACTTTTATTGGAAAAGCGTTCCAGCAAAGCTTCTTCTTTCGATTTGTCACAGTGCTAAAAATCAACAAGGCTCGTGCACAACGATACTATCTTGCGTCATGCGGCTGTTTTAGAGAATGTGGGATGGCAAACGTTGCTTCGCACAGTTTGTGATGCATTGGCTTTTCCCAGTTTCGCCTGGCCGTAAAATACTTCACAATTGGTAAGGGGTGGAACCCAATGGGGATACGTCCAATGCGATTGCTGCGACAGCACAAGTACCCACTTTTGACCATCTATTGTTCAAACTAAACAGACAAACAAACTACAGAATCGATTGCAACTCTAGCCTAACGGCCAATCCCGTTTTGACAACCATTTTAGTAGTTCTTGCATCGAGTCACAAGTGACAAGCTGTAACCGATAGGGGGGGGGGCAATCAAAATCTCCCATTACCATGCTGGTCTAAGCTGAGGACCAGATGCTTGTTCTACCTTCAAATGCTTCTGGTGGGGCACAGAATTGTACACCTCTCTCTTTTAAATTCAAATTTATAAGGAATGAAATAGGTGCCTCCCTTCCTCCCCAATTCCTTGCAATGTCTTATGTTTAGGTATATGACAGCTTTGGCGTGTGCAATGGAGAGAGAGTCCATTTTCATAAGCAAAGCTGCAGTGACACAAAAATCAAGCAAAACGTCAAGACTTAATAGCTGCTTCCTTCCCGTTATTGGTCTCGACAATTCTCACTTTACAATCCCACTGTGTGCGCAGCCGACGGCTAATGAGCGCATTCCGGCAAAGAAATCTGATGGGACCGGGAAGGAGAAGTTTTATTTTACGCTTACCTATGTGATGTTAAAATTGACTAGGATCATGGCCAGCAACTCTTTCCTGCAAGGAGTTGCGGCAGTCCTCATTGAAAACTTGGAGGGAGGTAGGTGTGATTGATGTGCATGATGTCCACTTTGACGAAGAAAGCTGGGAGACCAAGAGTTCAGAGACAAGCTCTATTTTCTCTGCGCCTACGACTAATTACAAAGGTTTGGGACTCACGAGCTTGCAATCTGCTGCTAATTCTCTCTATAAAAGCAGAGCACCTATATCGGCACAATAGCAAATAAGGATGCCCAATCAAAGAGACTTAAATGGTTCAGAATTGAACGTTAATGATGAACGCGTAAGAGTGTGAGAAATGAATGCATGCTAATTGGACTAGAGTGGGTGGTGTATTTTGACGGCTGGACTTTTTGACCACTTATGGACATATTTCGCTTGTCCCAACCGATTACTTTCCTCACCAATGGCATTATGCAGATAACTTACTCTTTCCAAACCCAGTTCTCCTTTGGTTTCCCTTTGTGCACTATCCGAATGCGCGGCATTCTCATCATCTGCTGCATCTCAGTACCCTAATTCAGCATCACTGCATCTGGCGTTTGGGG
This sequence comes from Taenia pisiformis, assembly GCA_023968675.1. NCBI lineage: Eukaryota > Metazoa > Platyhelminthes > Cestoda > Cyclophyllidea > Taeniidae > Taenia > Taenia pisiformis. Next base: position 32,334 of record CM043732.1, read on the forward strand.
CAAAGCTTAGGTAAAAGTAAAGGGAATGCAAAAGCACTGCAATACAGCTGCATGCAGAATCATCCTATACAGCATCACTAAATAATGCAAAAATCACAACCTCAATCAGACCAAAATATGATGGAGTGGGTCTGACTCTGTGAAGTTTTGCCCTGTGCTTCCCGTAGCTTAGCACAGCTTAGCCTGGATTCCCATGGTTACCTATTACTATATTTCGTTTGAGCGATGCTTTCGCTTTGCATACTGGTCGGAGCCCATCTACTCATCTCACTGCCATGTCATTTTCTAGCTGTGGATCTATCTACCTGACGCCATATAATGGCGGGTAAGAACGCCTACCTCCCACTCCAGGCCGTCAGCTCGGTTTACACAAAGTGTGTCTGTGCCCGTCTGTCTGTTCGCTCATGTTTGTGGGTTCGCATGTGTCATTGCCGACTTTGACCTTGCATATGTGCCTGTGCGTATTCGGCATGTGGATGACGCATTCGCCTCGCTTTTCTCCTCCCAATTTGTCCCCTAGCCGACCAAGTCAACAGTTAAATCCGTTAGTCAGGCGCCAGGTCGGTTACCGATGTAATCAGATCCCCATATTTCGCAAACACTTGTCGCCCACTCAACACCTCGCTTCACTCTATTTAACTGCTTTGCCCTCATGTGCTTTCCCATTTCTTCCTCTATTGCAGGTCGAAGAAGACAAGACGCATTAATCCAGCCTAAAATCTAACACCGAGAAGAAGCAAGTTGTCTCCTCTGTCGGCATGACTTCACGTCGCCTGCGCAGACGCGGACTAAAAGGCTCGCCAATCAGAGCGATGCACTGCAAGCCGAAAGCCATGAACCAGGTGACAGAACTACTTTTGACGTTTGCGAATTTGACAATCGAAGAGTTGCAGTGTCTTTCCTTTTTCTTTGGCGCTTCGAGGTTAATAGCGACATTGAGGAAAAGCCTCAAGAAGATTTTTCAAGTCACCCTGGAAATGGGTAACTGGATGCCCGAGTCGAGTTGGTGCAACCGATTCAACAAATTGGTGACTCATGTTGACAATGACCTCGTCTGCGCAATGAAACGTGGCAGCAACTCATTTGCTCTTCGTGCGTAGTACGATTAGCAGCAGCAGTAGCAGGAGCAGCTAATTTTGTCCAAATTCAGATCAAAACTTGCAAATAACTTCACCATAGCAACCAGCTACCCAGAATAATGTAAGAAAACAAGCTCTTTACTTGCCATCTTTGCGCACTGACCTTTAGCAGCACTAGGGCATCCATTCAATTTACCCATATCGCCTGATAATCGGTCATGGGATCGAAATATAAGCCAACGGAAGGTCAGCCATGAGTTCCCAAGCGCAACTATTTACGGCTTGTAAGTACGACGTCACACTCCTCTGTGTCAATTCACCCTAGGTGATTTTGCGAAACATAGGCCGAAGCTTGACAAAACTAGCTTAGCACTATCAACAAGGCTTCTATAAAACGAAACACTCGTTTCCTTGGATTATATTATATCCGATATTCTATACCTCGAATGCGTAATGTGCATCCGGACAATGCATACGATCTGCTTAAATTTGTTATCTTGCATTACTTCCAGCACTACGTTCAAACATTTCCAGTTCACCATACTTTACACCACTTCCCCCGCAAGCTGTCCATGTTGGCTCCATGGGCCCACATTTCATCAACTCATGCTCCATTGCCATAACCTTGCACATTACCTCATTTCCGTTCATCACTTTCATCCATGTACCTCTTTCATGTGTCAGGCTCCCAACTACCACCAACACAGAACCCAATTCTCTATGGACCAGTGACGATTCTCCATCTGGCATTCATCTCACGCCACTCATTAGCCTGTTTCTCAATGCATCTGTCTCAGCTGCTCTTCGGTCATCTAACTTCCATCATCCCACCTACATTGGGTGTCCGCGCCTCACTACTACCTATCGATCTGAGCTATATTTTCTGGGCCACGCACACCGCCTGGCGTTTATCTACCCACATATGCACATAGTGTGGACGGAAGATGGAGACGGGGCTTGAAACGCAGTTAAATATATGCCACTTCTCCCTTAAGTACATTCTTCATTCAAGCGGGTGAACGATTCTGTAGTCCAAACCAACTGGCAGCCATGGGCTGACTTGTCAGCCACATTGTCTAGCCGCCTTAAAGACAATTTGAGGGACTGCTGCTCCATTTCGAAGGCCACCGGAAGTGACTCAATGCGGACAATGCAATTGTTGGTAATTTTACCGGAGGCCGATAACGCAAAAACCATCTGCCATTAAGCTATAGCTGCATGGTCGAAGGAAAGGCTTTCATGCTGTGCGTCGAAGACCAGTGGCCAAAATCAAGCGTCAACCAGATCGAAGTGCATGGCAGTGACACTTGCACAACGTGTTGTCCCTGTTCTAAATGTCCCAGCACTTCCTAAGAGCGTCAATTTTACTTGGATCTGAAAACGGTCATTTTGCAGCAGTATCCCCGTCAGCATTCACAGAGGAAAGCACTGGTCAAGCTGCGATTAACATGGGGCTCACAGCACATCGTGCAGACTAAGCATGCCAGAAGGTTTAAGGGCGCAGCGAGGAAGGCAAAATCCCAGGCAAGGTAACTTCCTATCACCTGCGCAGTCATGCCACTTCATTGAACGCCTTGAATGCCACGTGGGAATTGTCGATGCGCCCGGCCGCTTTCAAATGGCATAGACACGGCAGCGGAGGTAAGTGCATTCATGAGGGCAAAAACAGCAAGACACTTAACAGGGACGGACGCAATGCTTTTGGTTGATATGAAAAGAAACCATTAGGAAAATTGAAAAGGAGGGCATATTAGGTGATATGCAGTGCAGATGGCGGTCAAAGGAAAAGGCAGGTGCACAGCCCAGAGTAAAGCAGTCAGGCGCAAGAAAGGCAAAGCAGAAGTAACTGCTTGTGCAGCAGACATCTATTAAAAGCATGGACAGCAAAAATTGTGAGCATGACAAGGGCAATTAAATGAACAAGCAAAGGGCTGGCGACTGAAAGTCAAACAAAATGCATCAAAGCGACAGACGAAAACTGTAAAGAAAATTAATGAAACGGGAAAACATGAGTCAGCATGCATAATGAAAGTACGCAAAACGAAACAGGAGCATAACCTAAACTCGAAGCAACAGAAGCTGATAATCGAACGCACACAAAGACAATTGCAAGAATATCAAAAAGGACTGGTGGGGCCAAAATTGATGTCAAATGCTTACCGTAAAGAAGGTCAAAAAGGATAGAGATCACAAAAGAATAACAAGAGAAGAGGTGTAGCCCTTTTTTACTTCGACATGGGATGTCATGACACGTTGTGGACGTTGTTGCCATTTGGGACGAGATTGGACGCGATGCCGCATTACCCGCTGACGTTGTGCCACGACCCACAAAGAGCATGCATTGCATGGTAACGCAGTTGGTTAGGGGCAAGATTTTGCCATCAGAGACAGAAAACCAGGCAGGTCCCTTGAACTAACAAGTTCCTTTACCTACGAATGGGGAGACTGGCCACACGGAATTGGCATATGGCCTCATATATGCCTTAGCTGCATATATATATTGCAGAGACGCTTTGATGCTGACTTTCCGTAAAGCGCACTTGACTCTAGCATTCCACCAATCGAGGTTTCGCCTAATGTGCACCAATGACTCTTATATAAGTAATGGCCATTTTTTTTGTGCAGAAAGCATCAATGGGCTAGTCAAAGTAATCAGCTTCCTCTCCTGCTATTGATGTGTCAGATGTGCATGTTATGGACCACATCACGAAATTGTTGACTTAAGCCAGTAATATGTTTACATTGGCATGGGACTTGCGGTCGCTGGCAACATTATTGTCCATGCCACCTTGCGCACACTCGCATTTATTAAAAAGAAGGCATTAATTGTTGAAGGCTGATTACTATCTAACAACTTGCATGGATGCGAAAATTATTGATTAGCAGACGCCTCCTTGTGCATTGCTTACAAATGCAAAATTTTTTGTAAAGCTGTAGGACTTCATAGTCACCTGGCCCCACGTTGCATCAACGGGGCGCTACTTTGCATTCCACCGTAAAGTACGCCTTCGTTGTGACCGGGGAACCTCTCAAGGAAACCAGGACATCCCATAGTGTGCAACTGCAAACAGCGGCCTCCATGATGCGTCGACGCATGATCAGGTTGCTGCAATGCCACGATGCGGACATCACAGAAGCCAACTAGTGCTGCCAATCAACTCAGTGCCCTAATTTGTGCTTGCGATCAAATGGCGTGTTGATCAGGCGCCACAGTTATTGCAACAACAAGTGGTCCTTGAAGTCATCCTAAAATCTCATAAGAACTCCCACTTCTCGAAGGGAGTAGACGCTTGGTTCCGATTTCTGCCCCACCTCGCATCACCTGCATTGCGGAGAAAGCTGAATCTCTTAACCGGGCACAAACTTCGGCACTGGAGAAGAAGAAGGTCGCATGGACTCAGCCAGTGTCTAGCGCCAAGTCTAATCTCACTTATCAACCATTCATGGGCATATGTAGTGGGTGAGTGACAGGAGCACCAAAGATTATTTTTAGAGCGTCCTTTGCAAGCCGCAATCTTCACTGTTCTTTTAATCACCTCGCACAAAAGAAACTTGCTGAATGTCTGAATAAACGCAAATCCACATGATCTGACACACCTTAAAACCATCGCGTTTGATTCAATGCAGTAGTAGACGACCGCAAAATGATGGGTAGGTGGAGTAGGAGTAAGTGGATGTTAATTCAGAGCGTTATACTTCCTCCATCAGCTGTCGGTAAATCCTTCTAGGTGGCTTCAAACAGCTCATCTATTTGTCTGAAGACATTCACTACTAACTAGCTACGTTTGTGTTCTATTTGATAATTTCACAAAAGCTTGCAGCAGTTGCCACCAGCACTACGCGTGGTGTGTGGTATGTCTGATGACCACGAAAAGGAATTTGAGTACGAAATTTGAGGTTACAAATCCTTCCGTTGGCACCAACATGCCCTGTTTAAACACTGCGCTGACCTCAGAAAAGCTGGTAATGCAGACCAGTCGTGCACATTTTGGAGCCTTAACAACTAAAGCCGAACACGTATAATGGCAAGTCTGGAAATTTGACCTCATTGCCTATACGTTATGACAATAAGCCGGAGCGTACAGTAATCGCGCAATCATTCATTTGCCATGTTCCAAAACTTACCGGTAGTGGCCTTCGGTGAATGAGGTGGTACTGCAAGACCCATCAGTGGTGCGAGTTCCTCTGATCTTGTGCTCAATGAAGCAGTAGCAAACTTCATCGAATAAAATTGCTTTGCGTTCGAGGTTCTAGGCTGCTGCATGCTAGTCCTCTTCTTTCGCATTACGGCAAAACTTTCTCATGCAGTGCTAATGCGACCGACTCACACCACTGATGCGTGTGAGGAGAAGTAAAACTGCGACAGCCAGTTGACATTAGGAATGCGCTCGCTGTAGAACATCTCTCAGGTTGACTTGAACAGCCTACAGTAAATTTTGCCCATGTTTTAGAGTTATGGGGATCGCTTGAGCACCTGCCAATGTGATGGGCTCAGAGCGCTGTGTTTATGTTCAAATAGGCTTGATCCTCTCCCGACTGACCATCAGAGCCTCACTAGTTTGCAGCTTGGGTAATATCTGAGGCGGCTAAAAGAACACTGGCAGTGGCCGTTGACGTGTAGCATTTACTTGTAAAAACGAACGTGGCAGTAATAGGCATGTCTACGCCTACTTTGCCCGTCCCGCATTCCAATTCATGGATAAGGCAATACATGGAAGAATAACTCCGCCGCGCACCCACCTGCCGTGAGCTGACTACGAAACATAAGGGTGTTCTGTAGTGGACGTTTCAGCAAATAACGCGCCCAAGTTGGAAAGCGCCACGTCACTAACGGTGTGCTCCAAGTAAACGGCGCAACTATTTTCACAATGTGACATCTAAGCTGTTTAAAAATCTGACAAACAACTAGGTTATTGGCATGAGAGCACTTGCCCCACTACGCTTAGTATCATTGTTGGTTATACTACTAAGTTCCACCCTGAGAATAGCTGAATTTGCTCTCGCTTCACAAATATGGGCGGTACGAGTCAACACTGCATTCCACCTTTTAAAATAAAACCCTTTATGTCAAAAGGATGCGGGCTGTCCACGGGTCACCAAACCGACAACGCCAAACAGAACGTCAGCAAAGAAGCCATTAAGCATTACCATCTGTGCACTTGCGCTATTACCCTTGCCTTGGTTTTGTTTATAGTTTCCGGCATTTTTGTTTGAATGAGTTTCTTCCAGTACTCAGCATTGTGACTCAGCGACGCAAAAGGATGTTTGTGTAACTTAATATTTTTGACCATAACGTTGGAAGTGAGCTGAAGACGTTTCTGGTGAAGTTAATCAGTAAAAATAAACTAAGATTTTAGAACAAAAGCATATTTATTTCCTCCACCATTAGAACTTGAGCTGCAAATCATCCTTGTAGGCCGCGACCAAACCATCATTCATGGATCAGCCGCAACCTACTTGCCAGATATTACGTGGCATTTAATCAACAAAGATTATGGATTATGGAAGCCATTAATGCTGCAGCATGGGTCACACATGAATTTGTAGTGACAGTGTGGCGTTTGACATGCCATCACTTGTTTGGAAACAGCCTTAGGTGACAGCCATCTACCCGAAAAGAAGGCATGACCTTATCTTCAATAGCAATTAGTTTTGAATTCCGTGCATCACAATGTATGGCACCGCTTCTCTAAGGTCGGCAATTTGAGATATTGGACGTTGTAGGCACGGCTGAACATCTCATGCCTCCTGTCAAAAAGGAGGCAGTGAGAATGCAAACCCATGCAACCAGATGACTCACTTGCTTGTCGCTCGTGGTTGCGATAGGCGTTTTGGTGTCAATCGGTGCTAGTTACATCAAATGCAAGTCATGTTAGTTCACAGCCAGGTTAGTCTCCTTATTTCGAGTCCTGTGGCAATTTGCAGGGAAAGACTGTGCCCGAATTAATTAAACGCAATCTAAATGACCCGTTTGCGTGACATCATTGCTGCTGCCTGGTCTCCTGCCAAGAGAATCATTAGCAGTGAAGAATGAACTCTTCTTGGATTGCGGGGATCGTTGGGAGGCCGCTGGTCTAAGTATGCCTTTAGTGCATCAAAATACAAGATGAACGGAGGCTTTGGTGCCTCATGCCAGCAACGTTGACAAATTATGCTGGCAAAAAAAGCAACTACTAAAGCCCTGGAAACACTTAACCGCTTCGAACCTAGGAACATGCCATTAGGAGAGTGGATAGTTTTGGCCAACCTTAGTAAAACAGGAAGAGAGCACTGGCGTCATGCCCTAATGTCGCTGGCCTCAAATTTATAACATGCACGCGCTCTGGCCTGAATACTACCGCACCGAACAGGCTCACTAATTTAAGGGTCATCGATTAATTGAAATGAATCTGTTTTGGCTATCCCGCCCTCTCAGCTGCCATGGGAAACGAATTTTCGCCAAACTTTTGGCTCAAACAGCATGTCTATAATATCGTGGGTATTACACATCCCTTTTACCCTTCCGAGCATTGTGAGCAGTGCTAGGTCCACCAGTCTAGTTACACCACTCAAGTTGCTTCACTCGTTGGCACAGGTCTTCTCACTGCCTCCAAAGGGGAGGAATTCGTAAGCCTATGCACGTGGGAAATGATAAATACGGACGCACAGAGGGACACACAGGAACCCCTAAAGCTGTACGGTGGTGTAGTTTAGGCCTACTCTCAAGACGCATTGCACTGTGGCAAGAAAGTGTACTTTCCTTCACTTAGTGGCGGATTTTGGTGGAATTAATGCGGATATGGGAAGTAAGCAGACGCCACCACATGTCTGAGAGGGGTGCAACGATCCGCCTATTAGCCATTGAAAACACAGAGTACTAGCGGTAGTCACACAAAAGCAACGCATAGAGTCTAAAATTTACCCACGCGACACCAATGATTCACAGGCTAAGATCTGCATTGTGGTGAGTTGGCGTCCCTCGAGCATTGTTTCCTTCTCATTCATATGCCTGCTTTTCATAGCAATGTCAAGCAATGGAACGAAATGAATCCGCCTTTTCGCCTCGGAGGTTTGGTTTTCGCAACAGATTCAGCCAATTTCAGTGCGCACAATTGCCACAGCTCCGAAATAGCGTAGGCTTGAGGAAGTGCTTCCCATCAAATCATCAATTCGTCGGTGTTATGCATGCGTCTGGCGAAATCGCTACTTTTCTGGCACCAGTTTCATTTCACCAAAACACAGTGGGCTTGCAGTCTAGTAGACCTGGTAGTCTTGTAACTCTTGCAAATATACGTGACACTGCTGTGTATTGTCAAGGTTCATTGTCGTTTAGTGTTGAATGGGCCCTACCACTTGGCCTACCAAAATGTATTTATCTGGCATGCGTGAGCAAGTTGACCGGAGTCGAATGTGTCGTATTGCCTGCCCATTTGCACCACTTTATTGGCAACCCCTTTAAAAAACGAAAACTATAATGCTTACAGACGCACGCCTCAGCTAGCTCACCCGAGGCATGTTTTCAGCTTGCAACGAATGAGCGACTTTGTCAGTACCAATCAGGTAAGCGTGCACACCGTTGACAGATTGAACTTGCTGTGCGGATCGGACAAACTGGTAGGGCGGGGGTTATTTAAAATGGCATCATTTTTGGGCTGAAGACTGATTTACTCTAAAATCAAGGTTGCTCTGGAAACACATTTTCCGATTTAAGAATGTTTGACTTTTTGCCACAATCAAATGAAAAGTTCTACGCTTTTTTATCCTTCGTAATCACATTCATTGACAACTACTAGATGACTGGAAGCAACATGTTACCAACACATCCACGAGGAATCAATGGGTCAAAGTCGACTCAAATGAACGCAGTTAAATGCGTGAAGATAGAATTGAATGAGTATTTACCCATTTTATCATATTTTGGTTGCCAACATTCTTTCCATAAATCTTATTTGATCAACAGCTACTTCGGTACACGCGTCCACCAGTGGTGGCGGCCTTACCTGAAACTTATCTATTCACATCTTCAATGTCTGCCGCGGTGTTTCTGTCCCTGATGAGACGGAGAACTGATTCTGCTGAGGTGGGAAGCCGGACAGTCCGCCATCAATGCGACTGCTGAGACAGACACTTTTGACGGAGTTGTGAGAAATCACCCCATGTTTGTATAATGAACTGCATTTCCACACGCATCACTGTCCCTCACCTCGCCCACTTTGGTCTTGCAGCACAAGTTTTTGGACAAATGTTGGCGCAGCGTAATTCGTGGCAACTCTCGATGCGGCATTCACAGCAACAGCAATTTCTTCAAGATTTCGTTAATGACTCTCACCTTTCTTGGCATGAGTTTGTGTCACCTGCAATATCAAGCATTCTCTCCAATGGCACGAGTAGGTACCGCTTATTCCTTAAAGGAAATTTTGCCTCAGGTTTCCATGCCCTCCCATTCTCGCCTTGGAATGAGTGAGTTTCCACCGCTTTTCTTTCAAATTGTCTCCTTTGACTTCAGTTCTTCATTTGCTGTGTTCCTTTTGCACTCACTCGCAGAAGGAACTCTT
>CM043732.1:42446-89926 GCA_023968675.1 Taenia pisiformis
GGTAGTATTCAGGCCAGAGCGCGTGCATGTTATAAATTTGAGGCCAGCGACATTAGGGCATGAGCCAGTGCTCTCTTCCTGTTTTACTAAGGTTGGCCAAAACTATCCACTCTCCTAATGGCATGTTCCTAGGTTCGAAGCGGTTAAGTGTTTCCAGGGCTTTAGTAGTTGCTTTTTTTGCCAGCATAATTTGTCAAACGTTGCTGGCATGAGGCACCAAAGCCTCCGTTCATCTTGTATTTTGATGCACTAAAGGCATACTTAGACCAGCGGCCTCCCAACGATCCCCGCAATCCAAGAGAGTTCATTCTTCACTGCTAATGATTCTCTTGGCAGGAGACCAGGCAGCAGCAATGAGGTCACGCAAACGGGGTCATTTAGATTGCGTTTAATTAATTCGGGCACAGTCTTTCCCTGCAAATTGCCACAGGACTCGAAATAAGGAGACTAACCTGGCTGTGAACTAACATGACTTGCATTGATGTACTAGCACCGATTGACACCAAAACGCTATCGCAACCACGAGCGACAAGCAAGTGAGTCATCTGGTGCATGGGTTGCATTCTCACTGCCTCCTTTTTGACAGGAGGCATGAGATGTTCAGCCGTGCCTACAACGTCCAATATCTCAAATTGCCGACCTTAGAGAAGGCGTTGCCATACATTGTGATGCACGGAATTCAAAACTAATTGCTATTGAAGATAAGGTCATGCCTTCTTTTCGGGTAAGATGGCTGTCACCTAAGGCTGTTCCAAACAAGTGATGGCATGTCAAACGCCACACTGTCACTACAAATTCATGTGTGACCCATGCTGCAGCATTAATGGCTTCCATAATCCAATAATCTTTGTTGATTAAATTGCACGTAATATCTGGAAGTAGGTTGCGGCTGATCCATGAAATGATGGTTTGGTCGCGGCCTACAAGGATGATTTGCAGCTCAAGTTCTAATGGTGGAGGAAATAAATATGCTTTTGTTCTAAAATCTTAGTTTATTTTTACTGATTAACTTCACCAGAAACGTCTTCAGCTCACTTCCAACGTTATGGTCAAAAATATTAAGTTACACAAACATCCTTTTGCGTCGCTGAGTCACAATGCTGAGTAATGGAAGAAACTCATTCAAACAAAATGCCGGAAACTATAAACAAAACCAAGGCAAGAGTAATAGCGCAAGAGCACAGATGGTAATGCTTAATGGCTTCTTTGCTGACGTTCTGTTTGGCGTTGTCGGTTTGGTGACCCGTGGACAGCCCGCATCCTTTTGACATAAGGGTTTTATTTTAAAAGGAATGCAGTGTTGACTCGCCCCATATTTGTGAAGGCGAGAGCAAATTCAGCTATTCTCAGGGTGGAACTTCGTAGTATAACCAACAATGATACTAAGCGTAGTGGGGCAAGTGCTCTCATGCCAATAACCTAGTTGTTTGTCAGATTTTTAAACAGCTTAGATGCCACATTGTGAAAATAGTTGCGCCGTTTACTTGGAGCACACCGTTAGTGACGTGGCGCTTTCCAACTTGGGCGCGTTATTTGCTGAAACGTCACTACAGAACACCCTTATGTTTCGTAGTCAGCTCACGGCAGGTGGGTGCGCGGCGGAGTTATTCTTCCATGTATTGCCTTATCCATGAATTGGAATGCGGGACGGGCAAAAGTAGGCGTAGACATGCCTATGTACTGCCACGTTCAGTTTTACAAGTAATGCTACACGTCAACGGCCACTGCCAGTGTTCTTTTAGCCGCCTCAGATATTACCCAAGCTGCAACTAGTGAGGCTCTGATGGTCAGTCGGGAGAGGATCAAGCCTATTTGAACATAAACACAGCGCTCTGAGCCCATCACATTGGCAGGTGCTCAAGCGATCCCCATAACTCTAAAACATGGGCAAAATTTACTGTAGGCTGTTCAAGTCAACCTGAGAGATGTTCTACAGCGAGCGCATTCCTAATGTCAACTGGCTGTCGCAGTTTTACTTCTCCTCACACGCATCAGTGGTGTGAGTCGGTCGCATTAGCACTGCATGAGAAAGTTTTGCCGTAATGCGAAAGAAGAGGACTAGCATGCAGCAGCCTAGAACCTCGAACGCAAAGCAATTTTATTCGATGAAGTTTTGCTACTGCTTCATTGAGCACAAGATCAGAGGAACTCGCACCACCTGATGGGTCTTGCAGTACCACCTCATTCACCGAAGGCCACTACCGTAAGTTTTGGAACATGGCAAATGAATGATTGCGCGATTACTGTACGCTCCGTGCTTATTGTCATAACGTATAGGCAATGAGGTCAAATTTCCAGACTTGCCATTATACGTGTCGGCTTTAGTTGTTAAGGCTCCAAATGTGCACGACTTGGTCTGCATTACCAGCTTTTCTGAGGTCAGCGCAGTGTTTAAACAGGGCATGTTGGTGCCAACGGAAGCGATTTGTAACCTCAAATTTCGTACTCAAATTCCTTTTCGTGGTCATCAGACATACCACACACCACGCGTAGTGCTGGTGGCAATGCTGCAAGCTTTTGTGAAATTATCAAATAGAACACAAAACGTAGCTAGTTAGTAGTGAATGTCTTCAGACAAATAGATGAGCTGTTTGAAGCCACCTAGAAGGATTTACCGACAGCTTGATGGAGGAAGTAATAACGCTCTGAATTAACATCCACTTACTCCTACTCCACCTACCCATCATTTTGCGGTCGTCTACTACTGCATTGAATCAAACGCGATGGTTTAAGGTGTGTCAGATCATGTGGATTTGCGTTTATTCAGACATTCAGCAAGTTTCTTTTGTGCGAGGTGATTAAAAGAACAGTGAAGATTGCGGCTTGCAAAGGACGCTCTAAAAATAATCTTTGGTGCTCCTGTCACTCACCCACTACATATGCCCATGAATGGTTGATAAGTGAGATTAGACTTGGCGCTAGACACTTGGCTGAGTCCATGCGACCTTCTTCTTCTCCAGTGCCGAAGTTTGTGCCCGGTTAAGAGATTCAGCTTTCTCCGCAATGCAGGTGATGCGAGGTGGGGCAGAAATCGAACCAAGCGTCTACTTCCCTTCGAGAAGTGGGAGTTCTTATGAGATTTTAGGATGACTTCAAAGGACACACTTGTTGTTGCAATAACTGTGGCGCCTGATCAACACGCCATTTGATCGCAAGCACAAATTAGGGCACTGAGTTGATTGGCAGCACTAGTTGGCTTCTGTGATGTCCGCATCGTGGCATTGCAGCAACCTGATCATGCGTCGACGCATCATGGAGGCCGCTGTTTGCAGTTGCACACTATGGGATGTCCTGGTTTCCTTGAGAGGTTCCCCGGTCACAACGAAGGCGTACTTTTACGGTGGAATGCAAAGTAAGCGCCCGTTGATGCAACGTGGGGCCAGGTGACTATGAAGTCCTACAGCTTTACAAAAAATTTTGCATTTGTAAGCAATGCACAAGGAGGCGTCTGCTAATCAATAATTTTCGCATCCATGCAAGTTGTTAGATTGTAATCAGCCTTCAACAATTAATGCCTTCTTTTTAATAAATGCGAGTGTGCGCAAGGTGGCATGGACAATAATGTTTGCCAGCGACCGCAAGTCCCATGCCAATGTAAACATATTACTGGCTTAAGTCAAAAATTTCGTGATGTGGTCCATAATATGCACATCTGACACATCAATAGCAGGAGAGGAAGCTGATTCCTTTGACTAGCCCATTGATGCTTTCTGCACAAAAAAATTGGCCGTTCCTTATAAAGGAGTCATTGGTGCACATTAGGCGAAACCTCGATTGGTGGAATGCTAGAGTCAAGTGCGCTTTACGGAAAGTCAGCATCAAAGCGTCTCTGCAATATATATATGCAGCTAAGGCATATATGAGGCCATATGCCAATTCCGTGTGGCCAGTCTCCCCATTCGTAGGTAAAGGAACTTGTTAGTTCAAGGGACCTGCCTGGTTTTCTGTCTCTGATGGCAAAATCTTGCCCCTAACCAACTGCGTTACCATGCAATGCATGCTCTTTGTGGGTCGTGGCACAACGTCAGCGGGTAATGCGGCATCGCGTCCAATCTCGTCCCAAATGGCAACAACGTCCACAACGTGTCATGACATCCCATGTCGAAGTAAAAAAGGGCTACACCTCTTCTCTTGTTATTCTTTTGTGATCTCTATCCTTTTTGACCTTCTTTACGGTAAGCATTTTGACATCAATTTGGCCCCACCAGTCCTTTTTGATATTCTTGCAATTGTCTTTGTGTGCGTTCGATTATCAGCTTCTGTTGCTTCGAGTTTAGGTTATGCTCCTGTTTCGTTTTGCGTACTTTCATTATGCATGCTGACTCATGTTTTCCCGTTTCATTAATTTTCTTTACAGTTTTCGTCTGTCGCTTTCATGCATTTTGTTTGACTTTCAGTCGCCAGCCCTTTGCTTGTTCATTTAATTGCCCTTGTCATGCTCACAATTTTTGCTGTCCATGCTTTTAATAGATGTCTGCTGCACAAGCAGTTACTTCTGCTTTGCCTTTCTTGCGCCTGACTGCTTTACTCTGGGCTGTGCACCTGCCTTTTCCTTTGACCGCCATCTGCACTGCATATCACCTAATATGCCCTCCTTTTCAATTTTCCTAATGGTTTCTTTTCATATCAACCAAAAGCATTGCGTCCGTCCCTGTTAAGTGTCTTGCTGTTTTTGCCCTCATGAATGCACTTACCTCCGCTGCCGTGTCTATGCCATTTGAAAGCGGCCGGGCGCATCGACAATTCCCACGTGGCATTCAAGGCGTTCAATGAAGTGGCATGACTGCGCAGGTGATAGGAAGTTACCTTGCCTGGGATTTTGCCTTCCTCGCTGCGCCCTTAAACCTTCTGGCATGCTTAGTCTGCACGATGTGCTGTGAGCCCCATGTTAATCGCAGCTTGACCAGTGCTTTCCTCTGTGAATGCTGACGGGGATACTGCTGCAAAATGACCGTTTTCAGATCCAAGTAAAATTGACGCTCTTAGGAAGTGCTGGGACATTTAGAACAGGGACAACACGTTGTGCAAGTGTCACTGCCATGCACTTCGATCTGGTTGACGCTTGATTTTGGCCACTGGTCTTCGACGCACAGCATGAAAGCCTTTCCTTCGACCATGCAGCTATAGCTTAATGGCAGATGGTTTTTGCGTTATCGGCTCCGGTAAAATTACCAACAATTGCATTGTCCGCATTGAGTCACTTCCGGTGGCCTTCGAAATGGAGCAGCAGTCCCTCAAATTGTCTTTAAGGCGGCTAGACAATGTGGCTGACAAGTCAGCCCATGGCTGCCAGTTGGTTTGGACTACAGAATCGTTCACCCGCTTGAATGAAGAATGTACTTAAGGGAGAAGTGGCATATATTTAACTGCGTTTCAAGCCCCGTCTCCATCTTCCGTCCACACTATGTGCATATGTGGGTAGATAAACGCCAGGCGGTGTGCGTGGCCCAGAAAATATAGCTCAGATCGATAGGTAGTAGTGAGGCGCGGACACCCAATGTAGGTGGGATGATGGAAGTTAGATGACCGAAGAGCAGCTGAGACAGATGCATTGAGAAACAGGCTAATGAGTGGCGTGAGATGAATGCCAGATGGAGAATCGTCACTGGTCCATAGAGAATTGGGTTCTGTGTTGGTGGTAGTTGGGAGCCTGACACATGAAAGAGGTACATGGATGAAAGTGATGAACGGAAATGAGGTAATGTGCAAGGTTATGGCAATGGAGCATGAGTTGATGAAATGTGGGCCCATGGAGCCAACATGGACAGCTTGCGGGGGAAGTGGTGTAAAGTATGGTGAACTGGAAATGTTTGAACGTAGTGCTGGAAGTAATGCAAGATAACAAATTTAAGCAGATCGTATGCATTGTCCGGATGCACATTACGCATTCGAGGTATAGAATATCGGATATAATATAATCCAAGGAAACGAGTGTTTCGTTTTATAGAAGCCTTGTTGATAGTGCTAAGCTAGTTTTGTCAAGCTTCGGCCTATGTTTCGCAAAATCACCTAGGGTGAATTGACACAGAGGAGTGTGACGTCGTACTTACAAGCCGTAAATAGTTGCGCTTGGGAACTCATGGCTGACCTTCCGTTGGCTTATATTTCGATCTCATGACCGATTATCAGGCGATATGGGTAAATTGAATGGATGCCCTAGTGCTGCTAAAGGTCAGTGCGCAAAGATGGCAAGTAAAGAGCTTGTTTTCTTACATTATTCTGGGTAGCTGGTTGCTATGGTGAAGTTATTTGCAAGTTTTGATCTGAATTTGGACAAAATTAGCTGCTCCTGCTACTGCTGCTGCTAATCGTACTATGCACGAAGAGCAAATGAGTTGCTGCCACGTTTCATTGCGCAGACGAGGTCATTGTCAACATGAGTCACCAATTTGTTGAATCGGTTGCACCAACTCGACTCGGGCATCCAGTTACCCATTTCCAGGGTGACTTGAAAAATCTTCTTGAGGCTTTTCCTCAATGTCGCTATTAACCTCGAAGCGCCAAAGAAAAAGGAAAGACACTGCAACTCTTCGATTGTCAAATTCGCAAACGTCAAAAGTAGTTCTGTCACCTGGTTCATGGCTTTCGGCTTGCAGTGCATCGCTCTGATTGGCGAGCCTTTTAGTCCGCGTCTGCGCAGGCGACGTGAAGTCATGCCGACAGAGGAGACAACTTGCTTCTTCTCGGTGTTAGATTTTAGGCTGGATTAATGCGTCTTGTCTTCTTCGACCTGTAATAGAGGAAGAAATGGGAAACCACATGAGGGCAAAGCAGTTAAATAGAGTGAAGCGAGGTGTTGAGTGGGCGACAAGTGTTTGCGAAATATGGGGATCTGATTACATCGGTAACCGACCTGGCGCCTGACTAACGGATTTAACTGTTGACTTGGTCGGCTAGGGGACAAATTGGGAGGAGAAAAGCGAGGCGAATGCGTCATCCACATGCCGAATACGCACAGGCACATATGCAAGGTCAAAGTCGGCAATGACACATGCGAACCCACAAACATGAGCGAACAGACAGACGGGCACAGACACACTTTGTGTAAACCGAGCTGACGGCCTGGAGTGGGAGGTAGGCGTTCTTACCCGCCATTATATGGCGTCAGGTAGATAGATCCACAGCTAGAAAATGACATGGCAGTGAGATGAGTAGATGGGCTCCGACCAGTATGCAAAGCGAAAGCATCGCTCAAACGAAATATAGTAATAGGTAACCATGGGAATCCAGGCTAAGCTGTGCTAAGCTACGGGAAGCACAGGGCAAAACTTCACAGAGTCAGACCCACTCCATCATATTTTGGTCTGATTGAGGTTGTGATTTTTGCATTATTTAGTGATGCTGTATAGGATGATTCTGCATGCAGCTGTATTGCAGTGCTTTTGCATTCCCTTTACTTTTACCTAAGCTTTGCCCCAAACGCCAGATGCAGTGATGCTGAATTAGGGTACTGAGATGCAGCAGATGATGAGAATGCCGCGCATTCGGATAGTGAACAAAGGGAAACCAAAGGAGAACTGGGTTTGGAAAGAGTAAGTTATCTGCATAATGCCATTGGTGAGGAAAGTAATCGGTTGGGACAAGCGAAATATGTCCATAAGTGGTCAAAAAGTCCAGCCGTCAAAATACACCACCCACTCTAGTCCAATTAGCATGCATTCATTTCTCACACTCTTACGCGTTCATCATTAACGTTCAATTCTGAACCATTTAAGTCTCTTTGATTGGGCATCCTTATTTGCTATTGTGCCGATATAGGTGCTCTGCTTTTATAGAGAGAATTAGCAGCAGATTGCAAGCTCGTGAGTCCCAAACCTTTGTAATTAGTCGTAGGCGCAGAGAAAATAGAGCTTGTCTCTGAACTCTTGGTCTCCCAGCTTTCTTCGTCAAAGTGGACATCATGCACATCAATCACACCTACCTCCCTCCAAGTTTTCAATGAGAACTGCCGCAACTCCTTGCAGGAAAGAGTTGCTGGCCATGATCCTAGTCAATTTTAACATCACATAGGTAAGCGTAAAATAAAACTTCTCCTTCCCGGTCCCATCAGATTTCTTTGCCGGAATGCGCTCATTAGCCGTCGGCTGCGCACACAGTGGGATTGTAAAGTGAGAATTGTCGAGACCAATAACGGGAAGGAAGCAGCTATTAAGTCTTGACGTTTTGCTTGATTTTTGTGTCACTGCAGCTTTGCTTATGAAAATGGACTCTCTCTCCATTGCACACGCCAAAGCTGTCATATACCTAAACATAAGACATTGCAAGGAATTGGGGAGGAAGGGAGGCACCTATTTCATTCCTTATAAATTTGAATTTAAAAGAGAGAGGTGTACAATTCTGTGCCCCACCAGAAGCATCAGCTTAGACCAGCATGGTAATGGGAGATTTTGATTGCCCCCCCCTATCGGTTACAGCTTGTCACTTGTGACTCGATGCAAGAACTGCTAAAATGGTTGTCAAAACGGGATTGGCCGTTAGGCTAGAGTTGCAATCGATTCTGTAGTTTGTTTGTCTGTTTAGTTTGCACAATAGATGGTCAAAAGTGGGTACTTGTTCTGTCGCAACAATCGCATTGGACGTATCCCCATTGGGTTCCACCCCTTACCAATTGTGAAGTATTTTACGGCCAGGCGAAACTGGGAAAAGCCAATGCATCACAAACTGTGCGAAGCAACGTTTGCCATCCCACATTCTCTAAAACAGCCGCATGACGCAAGATAGTATCGTTGTGCACGAGCCTTGTTGATTTTTAGCACTGTGACAAATCGAAAGAAGAAGCTTTGCTGGAACGCTTTTCCAATAAAAGTTAGAAATCCACAGGGTGCAGCACACATGGGTTGATTGTCATTTCCACATGCGTAAAGTCCTGCACACACGTTGATCCACCCATCTAATCGAAACCAAAACCCAACATCCTTCAGGGTTTCTGTGTTGCTCGAACGCACCTTGCAGCTCTTGTTAATTAACTTCCTCCATTTAACATAGCCACGAGTTTGCAGCTGTTAAATTGCTTAAACCGGCTAAATTATAAGCGTCGACTAAGGCTGCGCATCCTGTCGTTCCGAATAGGGCAATTATAACGCGCAGCTCAATGCAAAGTCATGCGAACAAGTATTAAAGTTGCGAAACAGAGTGGATGGTAACTGCCAGTTAATGCATGAAACGCTTGAAAGGTCACAATGAAATGCAATTCATCCTTGCTCGGAATGCATGCTGAGCTGATCATGCTCCAAACAGACGCGCTTCTTAGTCAGAAAAGAAAATCATAGAAAATGTGGCCCAATTTTGTTCAGATCACGCCATTTTATTGCAATCACAAATCCAATCTACCATCGATGTGGACAATAGCTACCGCTAATGATCGTACAAACGATGAGCGAGCTACTGAATGCAAATCCTCGTTTTACTCACCAAAATCTACGTGCCGCAACTGACCTGCATTGCGAGAATCGCAAACCTTGGATGAAGCGTCCAAACAAACATATGATTCAATGATAACTAAATTTGCTCACCACCGGGTGTTAGGTGAACGTTTATACCTACTTTCTTAAATCCATTTCATCCTTAAAATGCATATGACGAAGACATCTCTTGCCCATTCTTCTCAAATCTTCTTCAAATTTTGAAGTGGATCACTCGGTGACACATAGTGTTCTTGGCAATTCTTCACACCAATCTTTACCAACTATATGATATGCTAAGCAAAATTGGTCTGGTGTGCGTCAGTTCAAAAGTGGTTAGTGTAATGGTGGTGTTGATGGTAGGGCCAATTTTCTAAACGTTCTGCTTTCCTTGAGAAGAGGCGTGTGCCCATTTGAATTGTGCACAACTGGCATTGCTGCAAGTTGGCGAAGCTCTAAACGATTGGCTGTTTGACATTTTGCTCCATGCATGTCGTCAGAGTCAAATTGGCATGTCACTTCCATGTTTATTCAAAGGCAGTGACATTCAAATTAGCTGCATCTAGTTGATCGTACGTTGCCTTGCCAGCCCAACTAAGAGGCCACATTGCACGACGTTTAACCTCCACTCCCTGCAACCTGTCACCCGATTAGTAAATAACGGATTATGTGCAAGACTTTAATGCTTTCTAAAAGGGTGCTTCAAAATGGCCAACTAGGGGCGTTATCAGAGTCAAATGTTTGGGCAGGCAAGCTGAAATCCGAGTAGGGAGTGAGTCCTGAGACCACCGTGGGTAGCCTACTCATAATAGAGTTGCCTAAGCCATTGTCAAGTCCCTTTGCAGCATTATGGAATGAGAAGCATACACAGCTCATTCGGTTACACTCCCTTCATGGATGGCACAGCGATTTTGATGCTTCAAAGCTTGTCAAGTAGACTGATGCGAAGCGCATCAAAACATCTAGTGGGTTAAAATTACCACTACATGAACACAGCAAGAGCATTAACAAAGCTAAACTCTGTATTCGGCATTCCCTACAGTCAACTCTTACCACATATAGCATAGTCTCATAAAGGTGCGAACTTGTCACATTTGAGCTTTGAACCATTTGCAACACCGGATGAAGCCAAATATTTGCGGTGACATTCGTTTTAGCAAGTCTAGTCACGCTAGCCAAGTAATAGAACCGCGACGCTGCCTGACGTCATTTTAAAACAAAACCAACAGCCACTAGCCACGTGCATAAAATGAAATGGATTGCGCATATTTGAAGCGTTGAGAAACCGGACAACATTGGAAGGATGTAAAGTTATGGTTTCCTCTCCGATGGCTCCAAATCGACCAGGGGATTTAGCAAATCGGCTATTGAGCAGCTAGTTTCTCCGCTAGTCAGTGGGAGGCATTTTTGATCACAGCATTTGGAACTCTTACCCTGTGGTCATAGGCGTTGCAGTTGCGCCTAATGTTGACGTCGCTTAGGTAACTTCCTTCCTCCTGTCAGGCGCACGTGTCGATATTCTCAACTGACTTCATGTGGTTGTCAGAGAATGTACAAGAACGCAGACTAAAAAGTGATGGTTCCAAGGACTCCGGAGGCAATTCAAGTTTGGGAGGTTCACAAGCATAGATACGGGCACAACTGAATCTACAGTGTACAACAAATCATGAAAGCTTGGAACTCTGAACTGTGCATGTGTGACGATCATGGCTTGGCATATAATGCCTCTCCTTGAAGTCAATGTCATCCAGCGATGCGACCATTGCCCTTAATGGTCTGCTGAATCATGCCAGCCTGACACGGCGTGGGACCATAACAGGCCTTGAACATTCTCTACTTACGTCCATTCCATCAACCCCGAGCTCTGTGAACAGTATCACCTACCTAATACCTTCGCTTCACACGTGTGTGTGCGCTTCGTATGCGCCTAGCCATTATTGTGATACCCCATCCTTTTGGTGCGATTCTTTCTGCCTTGGTGTTTACTAAGGGCCAACTCTTGACGGATTGCTATGCAAGACTACTCCCTGATCAATCTCGACCAAACTCACACGACTAGATGCATTAGGAGAAGCAACCGCACCAATTTTACGGCAACTAACAGATACTACACATGGGCGCAAATACACCAGTCGAGAAGAAGTAAGCGCACGCAGTCACACGAGTCGCTGCCTTAAATTATTCTCTATCAACGGAGTGGAGGCTGATGATTTGGATGTTAAATAGACCTACCATCTACGCGCTGTATTCGATATACGAAACGCATTGCCATTATGGTGATAAAGGGACGGCGATTGCATTCATAAACATTGACCAACTGCATTCAGTCGAGAGATCGCCTAGCATTTCAATTTATTTGGAATAGCTCAGATTAAGCCTATCGGTTTCAAGTAATATTAGCCGAACCGTGGAATTTGAGGCCTGAGTTGTCATCAGCTTTTGCGCAGGCAGCGAAGCATTTGTGGCGAAATCATTTACGCTTTAGCGTGTGCAAAGGCGATTCAGTCAGGTTCAAGACCATTTTCGCTGTCGAACAAATGCATCCGGGTTATATGAGGCGTGGCTAAGCCATGGATAACATGTCAAAGCCAAGAGGGTCACATTATTCCAACAGCGCAATGCATGCGGTCCCCTCTTACCACTCTTTACAGGTTGCACTCACTGACACTTGAGCTCTACTGGTGCCCGAAACAATAAAGCTGATGATAAATAAATGTTTCAAACAGAATTATGGGCATAAGTATCGTTGATGCAAATTATTAGCCATATTTGTCGTCATCGTTGTAAAAAGGGGCAGCAGATTACCCCCACTGAGGTCTCACTCGTCAAATCATCCCATCGTTGGCCTTCATTCCAAGCTGGTGCTCACCTAACGGTAAACTTCGGGCCAGTCCTTTTGTGTTTACTCTGTCAGCCCTAATATCTTTTGTAAGCAGACACCAATTTTTATGGTAAAGTAACCAGAAACAGGCGCATTCTCGGTTGCAGTCTGCGTCGATACCAGAATGTGCCACAAGCCGCCAACTAATAAGGATGTTGTTGGATCACAAAACCAAATCCACCCACCAAAGCATCAGAAAACAATGTCAGCAGCAACAGTGTCTGTGCTCTTATATGGACTTTCAAAGATTGAGAATGTATTCCTACCCAGACCGTTAGCAAGACTGGGTTATAAGGATCGATGTTGATGCACATTGATGTCTTGCTCGTCATATTGTCTAGTAAGTTGGACGGTCATCTTTGTCATTGCATACAACTGTTGCTTAGTCAATTGCTCTTGCTGCATAAAACATTCAAAAGTTTTGTTATATTAGCTGAAATGGACCATTTGCTCGTCTTCCAGATGATTGTGTTATGACTTCTGGAAACTTGCTTTAACTTGGGTTTGGGGTGAAGTGATGGAAACTGCGGCTACTGGGGTAGAGGCAGACATGAAAAATGCACATCTTATATGCCTACACGGTTATAAGCTTGTAAATGTTATAAGATAGCATTTTAAGCTACGGGACATTGCTGGCATTCCCGTTTTACTGGTGATTCCATCAAAACGACATGAGCCATTAGCACGCCCCCACCCATTCCCTCGCCACCAAAACCGTTTCCTGCTACTGCATCCGCACTCACTTCTGACATCGCTTCCGGCTTCCCTTTTCAGCATCTTGCATTTTACGCACCCTTCTGCTTTCCTCTCAAACAACAAGTTATGTGCGCGAACACCGCGTGAAAGGAAAGGCCTTCCCTGCTGTTTGCAGCTTACACGCATTCCCATACTTGCTCGCACCTAGGGAAGGGGCCATATTTCCAACAAGCATGAATACACAACGCCTACAAGCCTAGTATCAAGTTATCTAACTGCTAACGGATTCTTTAGACACGGTTCAAGAGATCCTTGCCCACAATGCCTTTGCGGCGTTTCGTAGAATCCACGCATGTGCCGATTTATTAAGAGTCAATGAGGGGAAAGCACAAAGTCACGGACCTGAATAAGATTGAACGATGAGAGTCAAAGCAAACTACCCAATTCACTAGACTTCTGAACTTGATGTGCAGCTAAAATCAAATTCAGCAAAATATGATTCATAGGGTTAGAGGCATCTCTGCTTGGCACCATCGCCTTGTCTACACTATTGGCATTCTCCGAAGAACCAGCGTACTATTTCCAGACCATAAGTAAGCCTAATGATCGATAACCCATTAACCAGGTTTCGTGATTTTGAGATTGATCTAGATGAGGATATGCGAGCATGAACCATAAATGGATAGCCGTCTGCAAACGTAGGGGAGAATGCGTCAGTTGGGCAAATTTAAGATAGCCTTCCCTCCCATTCAGGCAAAAATGCTCGCCTTAAGTGCTTACTAAATACAAGTGGCCAAATTACATTTGTTGAGCACTTGAAAGAATCGACTCTTCACAGCTGGATACCATTGTTGCGTAGCACTGTCATGCCAGTTTGCCCATGTTGGGAGGGTGTCACACCGCACTTGGTTGAGAAGAACGTCTGCGCCAGGTAGAGTCTAATGCTGTTAGTCCGGCACTTAACAGCACAATCAGTAAACCGTCATTGGTAAGGGCGTTAAGGTTCCAGATTCACCTCACCTCACATGCGTTGCCAGATGGCAGTGGATTACAAGCTCATTTGTGCTATGAACACTATCCGCTATAATGACAAGTGACAAGTCGACAGATCTCCCACAGGTAATAATGCTTTCCACCAAAATTCACATTGCAATCAAACAACAATATTCAGGACTCCAACGGATTCAGCAACTTGGATAAATCCATATGCCTCTATTTGCCGCAAAGACAATTCTGCAAGCCAGCCATCAAGCGTGCATGACATTTGGCAGCATCACATTGCATAATAGCATGAAATGCTCTTCGGTTGGAATAAGGTTAATATTTTCGCAGGAACCTTTGGAATCCAGGAATGCACCTACCAGACATCCAACTCCTGACGTGATTCATAACGCGGCAGGGTGGGCAGCAGATGTGATTAATGGCTGGTCACTTTTGATGCGAGCACCATACTTGGCCGAACCAATGAAACGATCCCAAGCCAAAAGTTCCATCATCATGACTTATTTGCTATATTGGCAGCTAATGGGGTAGCAATGTCTTCAGGACTCGCAAAGCGCATGCTAACATACGAGATACAAAGAGCACACAAATATTGCGAAAGCAGATCATCATAGCATCACCTTCAACACAAAATCAGACGATGGATTGACGGCTGGGATGGAAACTCCAATAACACTGGGAAGATTTGCAGCGCCAATCTAGCATAAATGTACACAAACTAAGAGTATAACATGTGCACATCATCAAAATTACTGTCGGATGGATTAATACATCTTATTCTCCTTCGTTGTGCTGAAATGGCGAGCCTGACACTGCGGTTCGTAGTCCCAACCTCTATCAGCCGCGAGGAGCATGGTTTGTTCACGCGCGCTTTAAAATGCCCGCAACTACATTACCACGAAAGGAAGGCGTACTGTAACCGCATACTTACAGAGGGCCCAAGATTCTAGCTGAGTTCAAATTTGTCGACATTGAAGGAAGCCAATATCAGAAGTAACTTTGCCTGAATAAGACTAAGAGCGATCCAGTGGCAAAGGTCTCTTCCTGTCCCACATGCACACTTTTGCTGAATATAGCTTTACAATCAGCGGAGAGTGTAACTAACCAACTCCGATCCCACGCAGCTGCTACCAATAAAATTAATAGATTCGGGAGCTCGCAGAATAGTAGTAACCCATTGATAAATCGTGCATGTTGTAAAATCTGAGCTGTCGTGAAACATGCGCCACGGTAATAGCTCGATAAACAGGACTTCTCAGGGAGAGTGTAGCAGTGGAGAAAATGAAGCGAAAGGCATTTGGTAAAGATTAACTGAAGTATGGAGGTGAATAGATGAACACGTGAGGAGGACCAATTAAATCCAGCTACCATCGTCAAGTTATGCGTTTAAAGTCAGAGGCCAAAGCCTGAGCTCGCCTGATGTATTGGAAAATAAATCTAGATTGCCTTGCTTTATTTCGCCTTCCAGTAGTTGCCAACATCGCAGCATCATTCAAGCAAACTCAGCATCTCGGCATCTTGCACAGTCCTTCCTGATTGGCCAGCATAGCATACGAGTGTGTTGAGTGTGCTAGCAAGCAATATAGTATCAAGCTCAGCCAAATGCATAAGGCTGCACAGCGCTTTGTTTCTCCGCCACCTACCATTTGTCGTCCTGTGACCTGAACATGTACGTCTTTGACTTATAGACCCATTTATCCATTCCCGTCACCCGAACGAGGCGCGGTTATGTGCTACCTCTGTCTGCTAATCAATCCAGCATGCAGCTGAATAAATTATAATCGGTCGTCGAAATCGCTCAACTCAAATCGAACTGATGCACGACCGACTGGGTGAATCGCCTTAGGTCCTAGTCGCCCAGTCAAATTTTGATTGCGTTACCGTGAGCCTGCCCTTGAGCTTGTCGGTCGACAAGCCTTTTGTGATAACCCTCAAACAAAACATCTTGTACAGGCTGATCTCTTTGAACCCGTACAGTAAATGCAATTCCGCGAATTGAACCAGTTCTGACTCATCATAGACTGGCTGAAAACTGCATGGGCAGCTGCAATGGAGGAAAAAATCAAGTGAGCCTATCAAAGCATTTAGGCCAGAGTTGTTAACTGGGACACCCTGCGTACGGCAAGCACGCGGACGCATGGTTGGCATTGGATCCTTGAGCTTCAAAACTTGCCAGCATCCTCTTTACTCACTTCTTGACACACATTTAAACGATTAAAAGAAGCAGAAAATGAGATTAATCTAGCTAGATGTATTTCTAGCTAGATCATGTCCGATCACCACATGGCTGCAACTCCAAAGCAAAGTGGTGCAAGGTTCGAGAAAAGGACAGTTCGTATGAAGCCGAATAAGCCTTAGCTAGTTGGCGATCTATTTACTTCTTTTCTGCATTCGTCAGCAGGAACGAAGGCAGCACCACCCTCTACCAGTGGAAGGGTCATCAACATCTGCTCGTGTTCCAGTTTCCTCCTTTGTCAATGATGTGCTAGTTGACCCCACTGAGCTTACGCATCACACGTCCCTTAGAACGTCGTAGTAGAAAGAGCTCGAGCAGGTGATACTGCACTAATTAACAGCAGGTCACACGTAGCGGACTCGAGCACAATCGCTAGCAATGTCCTCACACCCCTTCTCTCTCACCAAAGGACCGTGTTCACCCCCTCTGCATTCGCCACAAATGTCAACCCTTGTGATTTCTTCGACGTGTTTATCAGTCCGCCACAATTCGCAGCATAGAAAAAGAGAACACAGTTGATGTTCAAAAGGCTACCTCCCATGCTGACCGCGTAGGAGGCTCAGATTGACCTAGTGATGCTAACGCGTGGTGCCACAATTGTTCAAGCATAAAGAACAAACGTTGCAAATCAAGAGTGTCCTATGCATTCGTCATGGATTGAGAAGCAAAATAATGTGCAGTATGATGCTCGGTTTTCGTTGGGTTGTTAAAATGAGCCTAATATCTTTCCTATGAAAGGTCAAATGAATTTTCTTGAAAAAGTGGGATGGTTTTATTTCTACTGACCTAAGTTAGTAGGCTTGCTTGCGAAATGAGCGCTTCGAAAGAGAGCACACGACAAGAGGCAATCATCCTGGAATGATATTAGTCCCATTGTACATTTTTGGAATAGAATAAAACGACAATTCGGTGCGTTTGTTTGCCTGCAATTGATTGCGGGTTCGGTGAATTTAAACTTCATTCCCACTTGGTGCCCGATTTGGAAAATTCCACGACTGTCTGCTTTCCAATGACTGGAGTGGACAAAAGTATTGAAGAATATTCTGCCCCTGAACATAGCTCGCGTCATCTTTAACCAGAATTTCACGACACCTTGCCTAAATACGACGTGGTGGGTGGGAGTTTGATGCCAAAACTCAGAGCTATCAAAATGTCATCATTACGGTCAAGGCTAACCAACCACATTGATTGGCGACACACAAGTTATGCAACAGGTGACATATGCACCCGTCAATAATAAGTCGGGAGGAGATTAAAAATGCGGGCAAATAACATAATTCTGCAGCGAGGGTGTTGCATGTAACGGAAAATAAGACTTCTGCAGAGTTTCGTGCAACCCGACATAGTTTGTTACGTAGAATTGGCAGGATGGAGTAAATTGTCCACTTAGGCAGAGGGGTATGTGGCCTAATTGCGTCAATCCTCCTTCCATCAAAATTCCATCACCGCGGCTTGGATGCGTCAAACTCGACAGCGCTTCCACATATTTTCATTCAGTAAAACAGAGGTAGGCTGTCGTAACTGAAGGGTATGCTCGCTTTTCATGCATGTGGATTAAATTTTATGTTGCCATGTAGAATTTCAAGAGTTTGGCATGCGTTTAGATTAATCAGCTGCAATCTCACCCGACATCAACCTACATAACGTCTCATGCTGCTGTGCATGGAGAAAGTAATGACAGCTACGTGTGCCTGCTGTTGGAGGCAAATTTACGCTCGACCATGGAAGTTCGTCACAGTGCATTTGAGGATGGCATGGTGCTTCGCCAATTACGTTGGAATGAGTCGCAAGCCTTTGTTACTCGAAGTCTACTTCCATAGAAAACCGTCAGTATGGGTCAGTTAGCATTGGGGACTTATCGGCATAAAAATGCTCTCATTCCATGCAAGCATATTCGCATGCATTGCTAAGCTGCCCAGAATTCTGCGCCCATTTTTAATTGTCTGCATTATACCGTTGACAGCTAAGGGTCTGTGACACGTGAATAGGGAATCACAGGTCTTACTAAAACTTTTGCACCCCATACATTGTCTCCTTTCCTCTTTTCTTTCTCTCTTTCTTTCTTCTCGACATCATTTTTCTTAGGTGAAATACACGTTCTTAGTAGGCGTGCTAGTAGATCCATAAGTGCAGTCGCACCTCCTGATCGAGACTACGGGGGCGTTTAACTGTGAAGCGGCGTGGCTTTTCTGTCTTTGTGTCTCAAAGATGTCTGATTACGGCCTCACGCCCTCTGTCTACTCGAAAGACCTGTACCTAGATATAAGCAGAATGCGCAGAAAATTGGCCCATCAATAAACACTACTTATAGACTTGGTATAGATTCATGCTTTTGTGTTGGGAATACAGTATATGTTAGAATGAAGCGAGCACAGCGAAGGCTTGTGTTTGTCGGTCGGTTGGTCAGTAGGTATCTGTTTGGGGAGGTCGGATTGGTAATAATTGGGCGCGAATGAGTGGCACTGTCGCATTGAATGGACAATGAAAGCCTGTACTATAAAAGGAGAGACTTTAAAATTTATGCTTACATGCAGGAAAGCCTAAACTAGCTTTGTACTCGTGCCAGACGGTTCCACTGTCGACATTGAGCTTTCATTCCCTGTGTGCAAAAGGATATGTCATAATTCAAAACGGCAAAGCACATTGCTGCTACTCTTGCTTGCCTACCAGGTGGCGGAGTTTTGATGAATCCCTGGTATAGAAGCGCAATCGTTTCATTTGCTACTACGTCCAGAAACACTTGGTAAAGTGTGGTGGCTTTTAGTCCGTCAAGCGAGACATTCCCCAGTATAAAATCGACTAAACTACTCTTTACTGATGAATGGTAGGGAATTGAAACCGCAGCCAGTCCAACCTCGTCTGCGTAGTGTCTGCCCAACGCTTCCACATCCCAATATAGCGAAATGCTATGTGAGCTTATGGGACCCCATCTGAAGTGATCTGGAAGTCGTTCCTCTGCCTCCACTGCCTCTTCTGGAAAAGAGGAAAGACAAATTCTGCTTGGTAGAAATGTTACAGGTTATCAGAATCATTCAAAATCAGAAGCATCAAATTCTTCCTTTGTTCCTTATTTGTGACAGTAGCAGTAGATTAAATGACGATTTACTAGTCCTCTTTTGATTGCAACAATTGACTTGCCTAAACTTTTGGGGGAGGCGTCTGCCATTATCGGCTTGTGGCATGCGAGTTTAAGTTATAATGTAATGCGTACATTGTGAGACGCACTAAGGCTTTAAATGGGACGCAACAGAGTTAAGCGCATAATCTCAGCCAATTTTGCTTCAATGCATTTACTTCTTGTGATAAACAAGAAATTATTTCGCAAACGTCATTGCCAACCAGTGTGAATGAATTGATCTCGAAGAGGAGAGAGTGGAATCAGTGGTGAATATTAGGTGGATGTGGAGGGTGAAAAGTAGCTATGCATAGCGCGTTCTATACGAAGAACAAAAGCAATCCATTATTGTGGGATATGCTCAAATGCCTGTTAGCGTTTGATTATTCAATACAACTCACCACCAAGTCCTATAGGGCATTGGAACGAAAGCAAAATTGCAACCAAAATGAGATGCAAGGAATATAGCATCATAAACGAGGTATCGGTTTGCAATCAAAATCTTGAGCTATTTATGTGATTAGGTACAGTTTAAAGAGCCTATGAAATGTGTTCCTTGAACTACAAGGTTAAGCCTGCACACAAAGGGCAGCTGATTGCAAAATGGTATGTTGATTCGTACGTGTAGGCTGGAGAAATTGCGACATATGAGCATTGCTATCGGTTGTTACTTTGCCAAACATCTTTCAATTTGGTTTCAAGTGAAAGCACAAGGAATAGCATTCATTCGATTAGGAAGAGAATGGTTTTCGTGCTCTGAAATAACCACTGCTACCAGCCACTCAGTCGAATTAAATTTACCACTATCTGACAATGAAAAGCCTCTTGACTACGCCTCCCTTTGGCAGAAGGAAATGTGTTATAACTCTGGACATAGCTTTTGTGATCAAATAAGTTGCATCCTCAATTAGTATTTTCGTTAAATTACTTACCACCATAATCCATCTAACCGTTTGGACGGAAAACTTGCGGAAATTTTGAGCCGAAATTGTGTGTCTAGAAGCATGCTACCGTATTTAGAGGCAACGATTATCATAGACCTTGATTCATTTTGCGGCTGGTAATAAAGCGCTGGAGATGTGCGCTTCTTCTTTCCACCGCTTCCACGACCCCAGTTTGCGGAATGCAGCATGAAGCTCAGGGCATGATGTCTTGCGGTTTGTGAGCATAAAAGGGTTTCATGACCTCATTAATTTCGAGCCTTTCAGGAAAGGTGGTTGACTTTACAGCATAAAGCATATGTGTAGACTGCGATAGGCCACGCATGCTGTTGAGTTTGCATCGAGCAAGCCATTGCATCTCCATCCTATTATGCTGTGGCAGCGTGCGAAAATCAGTTGTTCCTAAGCATAAGATCCAAGCCAAAATGTAAGGTCTCATTCTCGCACACAGGCACTGACTATGCAGTGGATCAAATCTAGTCGACTGGTCCAATTTGGTGATGGGCAGAGCACTGTGGACGAGCTAATGGCCCTCCAATTGTGCGGTCCTCGCTAATGTGATCGACGTTATTGGCCAAGCTTGGCCTTGAATTAGTTCGCATTGCAAATCATGTGCTTTGAAGTACTATTCGCTAATGAAGCAACTTTTGTAAGGTAAGTTGGCCATAGCAAAGTTCGATGATGCAACGTAGAGTACCTCAGGGTTTTCAAATAAGGCAGACAGCGCGCATCGGACTAACCTGGCGCCGGACCCAAGGTGATCAGCAGGCCTCTGATCTTTACTGGGGCTTAGTCTGCGACAGACACTAAACAAATTTGATCGTGTTCAGGGTTCCTGTGGAAAGGTCGACAAGAGCACGCGGTATCAGAGCAGTGCATTGGTTGGGTTTTAGGGTCACCATTCTGTTGCATGGCATGCGATCACTGTGCCACAGTGCTACTGCAGTACCAAGTTATCTTTACCTCAGCAGCTGCCCCAAATCTCCTTACATATGTGACAAATGTGAGAGCATGGAAGAGGCATAAGTGTAATTGCCGCAACTTTCGGCTGCAAATAAGTAAGTGGCTAGGAAAATTTTCCATCTGCAATGCCATGAATTTTGCTTCCAGATCGCCGCCAAATCCAGGATTGGTGGATGGATCTGCGGCGCATTCATTCTGATTCCGCAATCCGTGCCAAATATAAATAGCAACTGGCAAAGCAGAAAATTAAATGCACCCCATCACCTCCACACTTGACCGCTTGTGCCATGGAGCGTAAAAGTGGGACAAGCTCTTCAAAATGATCAATGTGCCGATTGACTGCAAAACTCTAACTGCGTTGCAGTCTTTGTCCTTTTTACACGTAAAGTCTCGGGAGACTTACAGCAAACTTATTGGAAACAAGGGACCACCATTTTTGCAGCTGGAAGAGGTGGACGAGCTCTAAGAGCTGATAATGAACTGGAATGAGTTAAACTAGCAAACCATCCACCAAACACTGCAGTCGCCAGAATCCTCGGAGCATTCGGCTACACATAGCAAACCACTATGATGAAACAGCTGCCTAAAGTCAGCGTTGGTAAGCAAAGTGGCCACCCTCCCTCAAGGCAACCAACTTCCGGTTTCAACGCATCGGCACACATTGCTTCCGGTGGATTTTCGGCAGTCGTCACCGGCAGCAGCAGAATGACATGGAGGAGGGTAGGATTCGTGGCAAGTTGTTGACAGGTGTGGCGTAAAATCCGAGGAAATGGCATCGGGATGCGAATGAGTGGGATGCTGCTTTGATGGGTGGTCCACGCCAATCTATCACGCAGATCGAGACAGGATCGTGTAAGTTGGTGCATTTCCACCTGCACTATCACTTTGGACAGTTGTCTGAGTGTCGCACTAGCATTTATTTCCATTCTCGCCGTCACCATCCTCGTCCGAAAAGCATGTCAAATTGCCCTTCTTTCGGTTGTCCTCGAAAAATAGTCCACTGAGCAGGACCTTCGCACCCTTGCCATCCAGCGCCGACCACGGGCAAAAGTCTGTCGTCAATGTTGGTTTGACAGGTATGCAAATCGTGAGCAGGATGCTTGGGTTTAGGGAGAATTCGTAGCTAGGACGGAATTGGTAGGAATGGTCAAACTGCTCGGAAAATGCATATCACTGACACACACTGGACGATTGACTTGATTCTGGGTAAGTCTGAGGATCACGCAAGACGTTTTCGATGAGGAGAGCACTGTAGTGGTCGCCTAACTCATCGCGATGATATGCCGTTCCCAAGTAGTCTACGAGGTAGACGATGCTGCAACTAGCCACTCCAATGCCGTCGTAAGGATGCCATGTCACGATGCGCCCTGTGCAACATCAAATGGTGGCCATTTGGCTGCATGGGGTGTCCAGGAAGAACATTTGTCATGCGGATCAAACAAGTAGCATATCTTTGCAAAGGATTGGACGGTGCCTAAGGTGGTCCTAATGGTAGACGCCTAAGGCAACCCAAATCTGTGTGAAATGCGCACCCGACGAAAAATGCTACCTCAGAGAAGAGACCCGCCTTGCCAATGTTCCATCCACGCCTTGAGCTTTACTGTTGGCTGCCCATTCTGGCAGGCTAAACGCAAATGCCGCAACTGACAATCGCCGTTGCTGTGATTGTGAGAGTCGCATAGGCCCATTTGGTATAGCAGCCAACAATCACATCTCCGGCAGACTGGAATCCCCATCTCCAAAGAGGTGCTCCACAGAAATCCTCCAACCTTTGGAATCAATAAATTTGGAAGATTTTCTGATCGCATGCCATGCAACAGAATGGTGACCCTAAAACCCAACCAATGCACTGCTCTGATACCGCGTGCTCTTGTCGACCTTTCCACAGGAACCCTGAACACGATCAAATTTGTTTAGTGTCTGTCGCAGACTAAGCCCCAGTAAAGATCAGAGGCCTGCTGATCACCTTGGGTCCGGCGCCAGGTTAGTCCGATGCGCGCTGTCTGCCTTATTTGAAAACCCTGAGGTACTCTACGTTGCATCATCGAACTTTGCTATGGCCAACTTACCTTACAAAAGTTGCTTCATTAGCGAATAGTACTTCAAAGCACATGATTTGCAATGCGAACTAATTCAAGGCCAAGCTTGGCCAATAACGTCGATCACATTAGCGAGGACCGCACAATTGGAGGGCCATTAGCTCGTCCACAGTGCTCTGCCCATCACCAAATTGGACCAGTCGACTAGATTTGATCCACTGCATAGTCAGTGCCTGTGTGCGAGAATGAGACCTTACATTTTGGCTTGGATCTTATGCTTAGGAACAACTGATTTTCGCACGCTGCCACAGCATAATAGGATGGAGATGCAATGGCTTGCTCGATGCAAACTCAACAGCATGCGTGGCCTATCGCAGTCTACACATATGCTTTATGCTGTAAAGTCAACCACCTTTCCTGAAAGGCTCGAAATTAATGAGGTCATGAAACCCTTTTATGCTCACAAACCGCAAGACATCATGCCCTGAGCTTCATGCTGCATTCCGCAAACTGGGGTCGTGGAAGCGGTGGAAAGAAGAAGCGCACATCTCCAGCGCTTTATTACCAGCCGCAAAATGAATCAAGGTCTATGATAATCGTTGCCTCTAAATACGGTAGCATGCTTCTAGACACACAATTTCGGCTCAAAATTTCCGCAAGTTTTCCGTCCAAACGGTTAGATGGATTATGGTGGTAAGTAATTTAACGAAAATACTAATTGAGGATGCAACTTATTTGATCACAAAAGCTATGTCCAGAGTTATAACACATTTCCTTCTGCCAAAGGGAGGCGTAGTCAAGAGGCTTTTCATTGTCAGATAGTGGTAAATTTAATTCGACTGAGTGGCTGGTAGCAGTGGTTATTTCAGAGCACGAAAACCATTCTCTTCCTAATCGAATGAATGCTATTCCTTGTGCTTTCACTTGAAACCAAATTGAAAGATGTTTGGCAAAGTAACAACCGATAGCAATAATGAACCAGCACAAGTGTCCGCAAACTTTTTAAGCCAAAGGCCAGGACGACATTATGGAAAGGGAATCAAGACCATAGTCACTCGTCAGCAGTGGTACGTGGTTCTATGCCATCCCCATAAACACTGTACCAGTGCCTGCAGAAGAGGCTCATTTCCAGATTAACTGTTCATTGTGGCTTCGCTTGACGATGTCGAAAAAGAGCTTTGAGAACGCAAATTATTGGCATGCCACAACTCTGCTTCACCTGAACTTGAATTATAGGTGTAACCATGAGATAAATGAAAACGCACCCCTGCAAAAATTAAAGCAAATTGAAGTCCAATCCATAGATGCAGCAGTAGGCAGGAAGGATAATGGTTTGAAACATATGCAGAACTTGCGCCATGTACCGCAGTGCCACAGGCCGCGCACGCTTGGGTGTCGTGAAGGCTAAGGGCAGTCTAACGCTCACATGCTGTCTCAACCGGTGCCATTTGGGCTGCTTCAGTGGTCACGGGAGTAGAGCTGGAGCGAATATGAAGGAGCCTTAGCTCGACGTGGACCATCGCTACGGAATTGAAGAAGGGGACGACTGGGTTCCTTGTGGTGACTGCTGTCTTCCACGCCATGTTTTCGCAAGCTCTCCCAATCACCCATTCCTATCAATTTCATCCCCTCCTTCACATTGTCATTTATTGTTTCATGTTCATTGCCATATTTGCATTGTTCAATTGACAATTTTTCCACTTCTCGTTTGTGGATTCATTTTTAAAGCGAAGGATTTGCTATACCTGCCCAATATTATGTTATTCCGAGCGTTAAAATTTTTATTCAGATAATTTGATGGGTGCCTGTTTGGATCATGCGTCAATGCTCTTCCAGTATCGGCGTGATTCGAGACTGTTTTGGGGTGTTACTCCATGGAATGCTGGGCTTCACCTGTAGATGTGATGGTATTTTGAGGACCAGAATGGGTTGATTTCTTCTACCGTGCGCAGCTTCCGCTAAGCCAGTCGATTCTGACCCACTTGCCTAGTCCTTTGAAATTGTCAAGGAGTTCACCTCATTTGTAGACAACGCGCTTCAAGCTCATCAACGAGGCTGAAGGAGTCAACAAAAGTTCTGCTTCCTATTGTTAACTAACTGAATCGGAAATAGGGCTTGAAAGACCACACCTTTCTGTTTACACTTTGGACCCTTTTGTTTACATATCACTTACGCTAAGTTTCGTTAAGATGGGAGTGCTGAAATCCGGTCCGGCTCCCTTTTGCGCTGGCTTCTTTGCCTCACTGTTACCTCACTGCACGCCTCTGTCCTTTATGCATCGAGCGCTCATGATTAGTCTGTTCTTGCCATGGTTGGTAGCAGATGAAATTTAAGCTAAAGGTGGGCGTTCGACACCGCCTGCCGCTCTCTTCTCTCACCCAAAATTTGCCACGCAGTAACTAATTTTCGCCTAGCTAAGAGAATTTGTGCCTTGCGTTTGATGAAAATGACTAGCATTAATGGCCACCAGGGTCGCCCGTTGGCTCACAACCACTGCTATATTTGTTAAGATTTTCTTATTTCTATTTATTTTGGAGAATGTGCCAAAGTTATTGCAGCGTTGACGTGTGTGCAGTGACAATCAGCTATCCGTCTGCAGATCACCACTCTCGCCTCAGGGTTGATAAGCGCCTTAAATATGCCTGCGTAAGCAAACTTTGTCACTGTCGCATCCTTTGCTGGTCAGTCAACCAGCCACCGGGCTTACAGGCTGACGCGGTGGTCTACTATGCGTGATTGTACTTGTTGGGAATATGAATGCCGCCGGATGCAGACAGGCGCTAGCTGTGCACGGGCCGCCAACTGCAATAGAGCCTCATTTTTATGCAGCACACTGCGTATGAAAGGGAGGGCATAGGGTTGCATGAGTGAGGGAAATTTTAACTTAGCATTTGAATAAGCAAGGCATTTGCGATGCTTGACGCGAGTGTTAGAAAATATTTGCTGGGAGGTGGGAGAACAGGTAAAGGTGAGCAAGAATGCGGTGAGGGAGCGCGACTCCTGGTGAGGGAAAGGGACGGAAGGACGTTCAGCCGCCTTGCGTCTTGTCAGTGGAACTGCTAGTTGCATTAGCTCTGCAGTCACTTTGTTATCTTCGGCAATCTCCTGCTTCTGCTAATGGCCAGAAACTTCAAACACCACCTGATTTCGAGGCAGTCCGTGTCACTAAATATCAGTAAGGGCCCGTCTAACTTTAATAATAATAATTCAAGTTGGTTATTCGGCTGCATAGTGGCACGGGTTGATGCAGCAACATGTACTGGACAATTTGGCACAGAACATACAATGTTATTGGCGTTGTCTTGCAGCTCCCTTTCAGTTGAAGCAAGCAGAGTTGTGACAAGTACACCACTTGCAAGCTCGGCCGCTAAACGCTATTTGGGGGCTTGCAGAGTACCAATCGCGGCATGGCTCCGCTACACCAGTCGCCTAGCATCCGTCCGTAATCTCGCTGTGGACAGGCGGACCTGGCAAAAATGGCCAAGGCTCTTCCTGAAAGACGTGATTGTACAGTGTCAGGATCATGCCATGTCTTTTAGGAGTGCAGTTTTCTTGGAGGTGCAAAACAGCTAACAAACGAGCAACCGAGTGGCGTTGATGAAACGAAATTGAAGACTAGAGCAGGGGATGTCAAAAGCTGTGGCTCATTCCAGACTTGCATCACCTGCAGCTTTCATTTTCTTCAATCGGTGGATCTTTCAGCACAGGCTGCCCAAAGCGATTCGGAACTGTGAAGACCCCATTCCCAAGAGCCGACTATGTGCTCGACTAGCACGCAAGGTAAAATCACCCATTTTGCCCTCGCAGAAGCACTGACGGTGTGCACATTTATGAATGCCTCAAATGTGGCAAACGGGTTAGAGATGGATCTTTACGATGTGGCGCATCTTCAAAGTCATGTGTCACCACGTTAAGCCATGGACTAGGGTCGACAAGGAAATCCTTCGGCTTTTTCTGCCACATGTCTGACTAAGTCCTTTACACAGCCCTCGCGATGCTACTTGAATTCGGAAGGGTCAAGTAAACTCTTAACAGCATTCCAGATCCTTACTTGAAGCAAACACGCAGAGCGTTAATTGCAGACCTCTGGCGTTGTTGATTCCTTTAACTTTGTAGGCATTTCAGAAAAATTTGTCAGATCTCTACTCGTTACCATCCTTTCCCTCAACAATACCGAGCATGTGCTTTGCATTACCTGCCAAGCCATCTTTATAGTAAGTACCAGTTGGGCACGTAGATTGAAGTTTGCAGTGGGTGCAGGATGGGTAAAATGATGTGATGTTAATGATGATGTAGGATAGGTACGCCAAGTGTTTGCTCGCATCCAAACGCACCCAATGTTTTCAAACTAATGCGATAGTTAATCGTTCAGGCAATGCAATGCCTCCTTTTCAATGCGCTGCTATGGACCTTTGTAGTTAGGTGATTGGATTCATGCAACTATGGGGCACCTCTTGCGGGTGCAACTCGATTTGGGTCTGTCTTCATAGCATGTGTGTGATGGCAGGGGTAGCTGCACAGGAGCTTTTGGTGAGAGCTGCCAGTTGGCATCACCAATTCAATGACAGTAACTTCTGATGTAGTAGGATGAACTAGTAAATGTCGTAAGAGCGGCTTGAGCTTGTGGATTTATGGCTGATGGGAGCATATAATATTCGCCTCCAAACATGCAAAAGATCTCTCATCCTATTCACTAACCGGATCTATCAAACCCTAATTAGCGCAGCAAGCAGCAGATTATTTGTTGGGCTGGGTGACTAATAACGTCAAAAGGAAGTCAGTTTGGTCAAGGAGCACCCCACCTTTGCTGCACCTTCTACATTGACTGTAGCATTGTGTCATGACAAGTGGTTTTTGTGTGGCCCCTTAAAGCCGGATGGCCGTGGTGCGGATACTCATTGTGTTACTCCAGGCAAATAATGTCGAAAGATAAGCTGACTGGAAAGCTTGCCTAACTGATTCAGTTATTTAATTAAGGTATTAAGAAGTAGGCTTGCATAATGCCTAATCATCTGGACACATAACCTGAATGCATCCTAAGAAGCGATGACAAGTAGTGCTGGGTAAAGAGCTATAAGTACTACTTACTTGGAACGCTGGTGCGTAAGTGCTCCATAACAGATTTCAAATCACTGCGGAGGCACAGATCAAGGAAGGCATATGTGGAAGTAGTGCCATCATCCCATGGCTGGCATTCAACAATTACTCGATGCTCTTCTCGGGAATAGTTATGGGCGTTTATGAATTCATCAATGAATTAATCACGTCTGCCTCAAAGTTTTCGGCGTTATGACAATCACGAAAATCATGGCTATGCTCGGTCATTATTATGGCTATTCCAATGAGACATTCGTAACGCATTCCTTTGTCAACAGAAAAACGTGGATGTCTGGCTGCTTGGAAACTTTGAACGTCGGTTCGACCATTTTAGAGGCCATTGCACCTCCCTCGAATAATGCCAACAGACGTTTACAATGTCGAAAGAACAAAATCCCAAGCGTTGAGTAACTTGGCAGTTAAACGGACAAGTGATAACGTAGCGAGTCGCACATCACAAAATCCTTGGGAAGGTTGGATTGACAGTCTTACTGCAATGGAAACGAGAAGGTTCCACATTAGCTTCATTGAGCATAATGTCATAATTTGCGTGTTAGTGGTGACTTGTCTTTTTGGATAACCACAAGATTGCTCACTTTGCCAACTTTATTAGGAAGTGTGTTACTCAAATCCAGACGGCGTCCTTCAGGCTCTTTCAAAAGCCGAGGCGCAGATGAAGAGACATTGGTCTCGTGCTAGCTCTATCCCATTCATGCACATCTTCTCTCTGACACCAATTAGCCGTCTACGCTGAACACACTTGGAACTGAGAAGCGATGGGTGGGAAAAAAGAAAAGGCGAAGTAATGTGTGTGACTGTCTGGTCTGCCATGGCTTCATGTTCTACCGCAGTCAGCGCGTCGCCACTCGAGCACCTATGCAGTTGAACGATCATGCAATAACCGAAAGAACTAGCGATTGCAGGCATTTGCTGGCGGTGTGCAGCACAATTTCATTAAAGCGTGCGATGCTTACTTTGCAATCTGAGTGGAGGAGGAGACGAAGGCATGGAGGAGTTGAGGGTGAAAGAAAGGACTTCTAACAAAATGCAGGCTTTGTCTCGCGATCATCTGCGTCATCTGCAGCTTAGGCCTCTAAAAGTCATCATAAGGATGAAAACACCTTGATACAAAGGCTAAAACTATTTGACATTTTAATCGCTTACTCTGCCGACATGTGGTCCTGCTTAGACGCTCTAGACAATGCTGTTTGGAGACTCCCAATCCTTGCACCATCAAACAACAAGGAGTGAATGTTAATGGCATAACCCGTGACGAAAATGCGTCATTGGAAAAACTTTAAGGAAGGAAGAAAAAAGCATCCGCTGTTCGTAAACTACTCGAATCAAATGACTCCTTGGTAAGTTCACGCTACAAATGCCCGTCTGCCAAATTAGCTTCATCTTGCCATTCCCTGGCAATTATGGTTGCAGCATCCCACAAGCGGTGTAAATTATGTACAAGGTTTAGCCGGAAAGCCTCCCTACACCTAAAGAGTTAAGCCGAATTCTTAGATTTACCTGCCACAGATACTTGTGCAAAGATGGATTGCCCAAAAGCCCAACTGCTCGCCTGTTTTATAGGTGCGAAAATTGTACAAGTGATTACTTTTGCTTTATGGAAACGTTGGGTCCAGCGCATTCTGTATGCTTGCTAGCCCGCCTACTCGTACTGCACAGGTTTCAAATAGCAAAAACTTTGCTACAGTGAGTCAGACCTTCCATTACTAGAACCTTCTCCACTCAGCCTACCATTCTCCCACCAGTACTCACAATGCTAGCCAGCTCTGGGTAAGTGCTTGAGGAAGCTGCAACTTTCACAGCCCTTGAGCCTACTTGAGAACAGTCCCAGACTTTGAATTTTCTGGTGACCGGTCAGGTCATTTGCTGAGATTGCCTACAGCAGGAGAGCACTTTTAGCCTTTTCGCAGAAAAGCTGGACCAACTTTTCTCCACTTTCCCGATCCTTTGCTTCGCTTTCAATGGCAGTCCTACCAAAGTCAATAAGCCTTGTCTACATGTGAAAGTTATTACTGGGTGGATGGTCGGTTGGTGTCCCTTCATGAATAGCATGAATGCGCTTGCCTGGGCGACATTGCTATGCAAAAGATTCATTCCATAATAAGCAAATTAGCAGCATTTTGCATTGATCTATCGCTTACGTGGCATGGGTTAGCACTTTATTGGTTCACTGTGACATCGAAGCTTTGATTCGAGTGGATGGTTGAACCATTCCCACCACTAAAAAGGGCTTAAATCATGGGACTCCCATGGATTACATGACTGTGGACCCATAGGCGGTTGAACCAAATAATGCAGAACCTTAATAGGGAGTGAGCCAGTGGCCAAACAACAGGCGGGATTCCGGCAAAAGCAGCAATAGCATTTCTGTTCTTCAACAATAAATAGGCAAACTGTGCATTAACACTAAGTCAAATCGACTACTTTGACACCATGCCAAGCTTTTACGTATGTCATAAAACTTACCGCCTCTAACAACAAACTTGTGATGGCGCCTCTCAGTGAAATCCATGCAAATATGGAGCATGTGCATTAACTACGGTCCTTAAGGGCCTCACTATTTCCTCAGAAACTGGTTTTGTGCAGTAGCATCCAAAGTCATCCTTCTGTCGGCGCATTCACCAAGCTAAGTGACTACTCACTCTTCCAAAGAGTTTTCTCCGATTTCATTGCGCTCTCAAGCGGGCATTTAGCGCCGAACTGAAGAGATACGGGACATGCCATGGTTAACTACTTCGTTCCTTATTCAAATGTCATTTATTTGCCTCGCTGAGTGAAGGCTGCCAGAAGTGCGTACTTGTGGCCAAGGTCTCAAATGGTAAAATTTTTATGCAGTGGTGTCGGAAAGGCTCCGACTTACTAAAGGCGAAACCATAGGGCAATGGATCTTGCAGACTAACACGGACCTTATTTAATGAGCACAACAAGTTGTTTTTGGAACCCAATTTTGCATTTTGTTCGTAGGCACTGACGAGGGGTGTGCATGAGACCTGAGAAGAAATGCAGAATTGCTTTAAGACACCTTTTACCATCGAGTGTGCGCACGTGCAGCAATTGCGCTTCCGTTAATCCACCACTCTTGGCGTTATTATTGTGCGCTTGCATAACGCTGGAAAAAAATTGCAAAAAGTACGTTTTAGACAGCTTCAGCGAGTGCAATCAATGATAAGCCTATAAGCGTGCGTGCTGTAGTGTACTCATGTCGACACTTTCTCTACCTTATGAGTAGTCTCAGTCGACTTGGCTGTTGCAAGGGTGGCTTCAAGACTGATTGGATTAAGCATTGTGTGCGTAACCGTTCCATTCGCGTAGACCTTCAGGCCACATTCTCCTCGGCTTCGCCAAATTTTACTGAGATGCATGCTATTGCTGTCCAAGCTGTGCCAGTCGCACCAGACGTGGCCGCTAAGCCTCGGTCTGCATTAAGCTAGTGATAGGATCTACTGTAGAACTCACAATAGGTGGCAGAACTTTGCTTTAATTCAGAAAAAAATTGACAGAAAAGTAGCTGGGTATTGTTGAGATGTGGTTGGATGCAGACTGCATTTAAGCATGTAACTTTGATGGACCTTTACCTGGCTAAATCATCTTAGCAATTGCAAGTTCATGCGAAGGAAAGGTGAATTCTGCTAATTATGGGTAAGCTTGTGCGCTGCTTTAGGGTTAATTACCATGCTCCATGCTTTCGCCATTTCATCAGCTTCTCGACTTTACCATTTAGCGCGAGGAAACATTGACCAAGCGGGAGACCATACCAGCAAGATTGAACATCTTAAGTTGCAGCCTGGGGCCGCATTAACATTGCGGTGCTACCAAACCTGAGTCGATAAGCTTTTGCGTCTGCAGCGACTCATTTCGTCCATTACAGCCCCACTACTGAACTTCTCACTTACGGATGTATTCAGGTCAGAGTTTGCATTGTGAGTCACCTTCTCCGTGGATGCAGTTGTCACTTGATCGACTCAATAATTGATGGCGGTTTCTGATTGGTACTTAAGCGTTCTGAGATTTAGTGCACATCATGAAAATACTCAGTCATTACCAGTGGTTACTAATAAGGGTTGCTAGATCGTGAGAGCCATCACAATCAGACTAAACACATGATACTTGCAGATCTCACGTAAGTGTGTCAACAGGTCTAGCAATTGGTAACGATTCGGGGACCGCCTCCACTTGTGTCGGCGTTTCTCGAGGTGGCAAGGCTGGCATCATTACCGCATACCAACTGTTTTAATTAAGCAACACCTTGTCATCTACATGAACCTCACATTGACTTCTGGGATTAGCAAATGGAAAGGAGAAGAAATAATCGCTACATTCGGCAGCAGCCACTAATAAGGAAAACCGATTTAAAATCATATCCGGGAAACATGGTTTATTTTGCCCTGAAATACCACTTTTATCGTTTTAAAAGGTTTTTTCACAACGCTGGAGGGTTTATTTGGAACTGAAGTCAGTATCAGTGTCAGAAAGCATCATCAGACTGCTTCACCAAAAGCGCCACCCCTTAATTGACCAGTCAGGATTGATTTGGCGATAAGTAATTATTTTCAATGGACTCCAGGGACTGCTGCACAGCATAACAACCGACCTGATAGAGTGGTTATCGCCTCGAACAAAACAGCATTCCTTAGGGTAGAAACATGTACTGAGTCCGAGCGTTCATGCCAAATAGTAGGTTTGGGAGCGAGAGGAGAGAATCGACGCAGCGGTGCCATCAAATAAGAAAACACAGGATATTAGGCAAAACATGCGCAAGGTCACATTTTGAATGCAAGGCATAACTCACTGCAGGGAGCTGGATCGGAAGCACAGAGGTGGACAATTGTTCAAGGCAGTACCAACCAAAACCATTCAAACCGATGGCCATGCAACACTTGGGAGGCATAGGAATCAGAAAATCAACACTGGCGGGTCAGGAACCACGCAGTACGATGATCTTCGGGCAAGCATTTGAAGGTGGTATAAAAAGCATCCTGCTGCAATGCCAAAATCTCGCAAGGTTATTTTCAAGTCAGAAGCTAAGTCAACTAGGTGCCGATGCTGCTGCTGATTATGCCTCTGGGGGCACAAATTACTTTGCGACATTGCCAATCTCAAGTTCAACCATCAGACTGTGAGGCAGTGTCTACGGGTGAGATGCGTCCTCATTGAACAGCGCCTAAGAAGAAGTGAAGAAAACAATTGTTGATGACATTGGTATTGTTGGTAGCAGTCGGAAGGGTCGGTAACTTGTAGCGGTCCACCTTTGAGACAACCCAGTTAGACCTTAATCTCCCCATCCCACAACGCAACCATTCATTGCAAGCATCGCGTTCTGCGCACCATTAGGGTTGTCATAGCAAACGAAACCTGCGAATAGTCGAACAGCGATCAGCAGGAGGTGTAGTAATTTTGAAGGCGATTGGCCCAATGTGTGTACATACCAAAGCCTCTGTTCCGGTTTGTTACGCTATCCGCAAATACCTTCGTGCTAATCATTCGTGCAAATGAGAATCCAGATTGAGCTGGTCATTTTCAGCACATTTCTTGCTACAGATGGAAGATGAACAATTTTAAGCCTTTAGAATCTCATATTATCTGCGCTAGACCAGCACGCTGTTGTTGAAGCTGTGGGGCAATATTTCAGTGAAGCGAAGAGTTCCTTCTGCGAGTGAGTGCAAAAGGAACACAGCAAATGAAGAACTGAAGTCAAAGGAGACAATTTGAAAAGAAAAAGCGGTGGAAACTCACTCATTCCAAGGCGAGAATGGGAGGGCATGGAAACCTGAGGCAAAATTTTCCTTTAAGGAATAAGCGGTACCTACTCGTGCCATTGGAGAGAATGCTTGATATTGCAGGTGACACAAACTCATGCCAAGAAAGGTGAGAGTCATTAACGAAATCTTGAAGAAATTGCTGTTGCTGTGAATGCCGCATCGAGAGTTGCCACGAATTACGCTGCGCCAACATTTGTCCAAAAACTTGTGCTGCAAGACCAAAGTGGGCGAGGTGAGGGACAGTGATGCGTGTGGAAATGTAGTTCATTATACAAACATGGGGTGATTTCTCACAACTCCGTCAAAAGTGTCTGTCTCAGCAGTCGCATTGATGGCGGACTGTCCGGCTTCTCCACCTCAGCAGAATCAGTTCTCCGTCTCATCAGGGACAGAAACACCGCGGCAGACATTGAAGATGTGAATAGATAAGTTTCAGGTAAGGCCGCCACCACTGGTGGACGCGTGTACCGAAGTAGCTGTTGATCAAATAAGATTTATGGAAAGAATGTTGGCAACCAAAATATGATAAAATGGGTAAATACTCATTCAATTCTATCTTCACGCATTTAACTGCGTTCATTTGAGTCGACTTTGACCCATTGATTCCTCGTGGATGTGTTGGTAACATGTTGCTTCCAGTCATCTAGTAGTTGTCAATGAATGTGATTACGAAGGATAAAAAAGCGTAGAACTTTTCATTTGATTGTGGCAACAAGTCAAACATTCTTAAATCGGAAAATGTGTTTCCAGAGCAACCTTGATTTTAGAGTAAATCAGTCTTCAGCCCAAAAATGATGCCATTTTAAATAACCCC
The DNA here is from genome assembly GCA_023968675.1 of Taenia pisiformis. Taxonomy (NCBI): domain Eukaryota; kingdom Metazoa; phylum Platyhelminthes; class Cestoda; order Cyclophyllidea; family Taeniidae; genus Taenia; species Taenia pisiformis. Next base: position 77,409 of record CM043732.1, read on the forward strand.
CCGCCCTACCAGTTTGTCCGATCCGCACAGCAAGTTCAATCTGTCAACGGTGTGCACGCTTACCTGATTGGTACTGACAAAGTCGCTCATTCGTTGCAAGCTGAAAACATGCCTCGGGTGAGCTAGCTGAGGCGTGCGTCTGTAAGCATTTATAGTTTTCGTTTTTTAAAGGGGTTGCCAATAAAGTGGTGCAAATGGGCAGGCAATACGACACATTCGACTCCGGTCAACTTGCTCACGCATGCCAGATAAATACATTTTGGTAGGCCAAGTGGTAGGGCCCATTCAACACTAAACGACAATGAACCTTGACAATACACAGCAGTGTCACGTATATTTGCAAGAGTTACAAGACTACCAGGTCTACTAAGACTGCAAGCCCACTGTGTTTTGGTGAAATGAAACTGGTGCCAGAAAAGTAGCGATTCGCCAGACGCATGCATAACACCGACGAATTGATGATTTGATGGGAAGCACTTCCTCAAGCCTACGCTATTTCGGAGCTGTGGCAAATTGTGCGCACTGAAATTGGCTGAATCTGTTGCGAAAACCAAACCTCGAGGCGAAAAGGCGGATTCATTTCGTTCCATTGCTTGACATTGCTATGAAAAGCAGGCATATGAATGAGAAGGAAACAATGCTCGAGGACGCCAACTCACCACAATGCAGATCTTAAGCCTGTGAATCATTGGTGTCGCGTGGGTAAATTTTAGACTCTATGCGTTGCTTTTGTGTGACTACCGCTAGTACTCTGTGTTTTCAATGGCTAATAGGCGGATCGTTGCACCCTCTCAGACATGTGGTGGCGTCTGCTTACTTCCCCATATCCGCATTAATTCCACCAAAATCCGCACTAAGTGAAGGAAAGTACACTTTCTTGCCACAGTGCAATGCGGTCTTGAGAGTAGGCCTAAACTACACACTGTACAGCTTTAGGGGTTCCTGTGTGTCCCTCTGTGCGTCCGTATTTATCATTTCCCACGTGCATAGGCTTACGATTCCTCCCCTTCGGAGGCAGTGAGAAGACCTGTGCCAACGAGTGAAGCAACTTGAGTGGTGTAACTAGACTGGTGGACCTAGCACTGCTCACAATGCTCGGAAGGGTAAAAGGGATGTGTAATACCCACGATATTATAGACATGCTGTTTGAGCCAAAAGTTTGGCGAAAATTCGTTTCCCATGGCAGCTGAGAGGGCGGGATAGCCAAAACAGATTCATTTCAATTAATCGATGACCCTTAAATTAGTGAGCCTGTTCGGTGCGGTAGTATTCAGGCCAGAGCGCGTGCATGTTATAAATTTGAGGCCAGCGACATTAGGGCATGACGCCAGTGCTCTCTTCCTGTTTTACTAAGGTTGGCCAAAACTATCCACTCTCCTAATGGCATGTTCCTAGGTTCGAAGCGGTTAAGTGTTTCCAGGGCTTTAGTAGTTGCTTTTTTTGCCAGCATAATTTGTCAAACGTTGCTGGCATGAGGCACCAAAGCCTCCGTTCATCTTGTATTTTGATGCACTAAAGGCATACTTAGACCAGCGGCCTCCCAACGATCCCCGCAATCCAAGAGAGTTCATTCTTCACTGCTAATGATTCTCTTGGCAGGAGACCAGGCAGCAGCAATGAGGTCACGCAAACGGGGTCATTTAGATTGCGTTTAATTAATTCGGGCACAGTCTTTCCCTGCAAATTGCCACAGGACTCGAAATAAGGAGACTAACCTGGCTGTGAACTAACATGACTTGCATTTGATGTAACTAGCACCGATTGACACCAAAACGCTATCGCAACCACGAGCGACAAGCAAGTGAGTCATCTGGTGCATGGGTTACATTCTCACTGCCTCCTTTTTGACAGGAGGCATGAGATGTTCAGCCGTGCCTACAACGTCCAATATCTCAAATTGCCGACCTTAGAGAAGGCGTTGCCATACATTGTGATGCACGGAATTCAAAACTAATTGCTATTGAAGATAAGGTCATGCCTTCTTTTCGGGTAAGATGGCTGTCACCTAAGGCTGTTCCAAACAAGTGATGGCATGTCAAACGCCACACTGTCACTACAAATTCATGTGTGACCCATGCTGCAGCATTAATGGCTTCCATAATCCAATAATCTTTGTTGATTAAATTGCACGTAATATCTGGAAGTAGGTTGCGGCTGATCCATGAAATGATGGTTTGGTCGCGGCCTACAAGGATGATTTGCAGCTCAAGTTCTAATGGTGGAGGAAATAAATATGCTTTTGTTCTAAAATCTTAGTTTATTTTTACTGATTAACTTCACCAGAAACGTCTTCAGCTCACTTCCAACGTTATGGTCAAAAATATTAAGTTACACAAACATCCTTTTGCGTCGCTGAGTCACAATGCTGAGTAATGGAAGAAACTCATTCAAACAAAATGCCGGAAACTATAAACAAAACCAAGGCAAGAGTAATAGCGCAAGAGCACAGATGGTAATGCTTAATGGCTTCTTTGCTGACGTTCTGTTTGGCGTTGTCGGTTTGGTGACCCGTGGACAGCCCGCATCCTTTTGACATAAGGGTTTTATTTTAAAAGGTGGAATGCAGTGTTGACTCGCCCCATATTTGTGAAGGCGAGAGCAAATTCAGCTATTCTCAGGGTGGAACTTCGTAGTATAACCAACAATGATACTAAGCGTAGTGGGGCAAGTGCTCTCATGCCAATAACCTAGTTGTTTGTCAGATTTTTAAACAGCTTAGATGTCACATTGTGAAAATAGTTGCGCCGTTTACTTGGAGCACACCGTTAGTGACGTGGCGCTTTCCAACTTGGGCGCGTTATTTGCTGAAACGTCACTACAGAACACCCTTATGTTTCGTAGTCAGCTCACGGCAGGTGGGTGCGCGGCGGAGTTATTCTTCCATGTATTGCCTTATCCATGAATTGGAATGCGGGACGGGCAAAGTAGGCGTAGACATGCCTATGTACTGCCACGTTCAGTTTTACAAGTAAATGCTACACGTCAACGGCCACTGCCAGTGTTCTTTTAGCCGCCTCAGATATTACCCAAGCTGCAACTAGTGAGGCTCTGATGGTCAGTCGGGAGAGGATCAAGCCTATTTGAACATAAACACAGCGCTCTGAGCCCATCACATTGGCAGGTGCTCAAGCGATCCCCATAACTCTAAAACATGGGCAAAATTTACTGTAGGCTGTTCAAGTCAACCTGAGAGATGTTCTACAGCGAGCGCATTCCTAATGTCAACTGGCTGTCGCAGTTTTACTTCTCCTCACACGCATCAGTGGTGTGAGTCGGTCGCATTAGCACTGCATGAGAAAGTTTTGCCGTAATGCGAAAGAAGAGGACTAGCATGCAGCAGCCTAGAACCTCGAACGCAAAGCAATTTTATTCGATGAAGTTTTGCTACTGCTTCATTGAGCACAAGATCAGAGGAACTCGCACCACCTGATGGGTCTTGCAGTACCACCTCATTCACCGAAGGCCACTACCGTAAGTTTTGGAACATGGCAAATGAATGATTGCGCGATTACTGTACGCTCCGTGCTTATTGTCATAACGTATAGGCAATGAGGTCAAATTTCCAGACTTGCCATTATACGTGTCGGCTTTAGTTGTTAAGGCTCCAAAATGTGCACGACTTGGTCTGCATTACCAGCTTTTCTGAGGTCAGCGCAGTGTTTAAACAGGGCATGTTGGTGCCAACGGAAGCGATTTGTAACCTCAAATTTCGTACTCAAATTCCTTTTCGTGGTCATCAGACATACCACACACCACGCGTAGTGCTGGTGGCAATGCTGCAAGCTTTTGTGAAATTATCAAATAGAACACAAAACGTAGCTAGTTAGTAGTGAATGTCTTCAGACAAATAGATGAGCTGTTGAAGCCACCTAGAAGGATTTACCGACAGCTTGATGGAGGAAGTAATAACGCTCTGAATTAACATCCACTTACTCCTACTCCACCTACCCATCATTTTGCGGTCGTCTACTACTGCATTGAATCAAACGCGATGGTTTAAGGTGTGTCAGATCATGTGGATTTGCGTTTATTCAGACATTCAGCAAGTTTCTTTTGTGCGAGGTGATTAAAAGAACAGTGAAGATTGCGGCTTGCAAAGGACGCTCTAAAAATAATCTTTGGTGCTCCTGTCACTCACCCACTACATATGCCCATGAATGGTTGATAAGTGAGATTAGACTTGGCGCTAGACACTTGGCTGAGTCCATGCGACCTTCTTCTTCTCCAGTGCCGAAGTTTGTGCCCGGTTAAGAGATTCAGCTTTCTCCGCAATGCAGGTGATGCGAGGTGGGGCAGAAATCGGAACCAAGCGTCTACTCCCTTCGAGAAGTGGGAGTTCTTATGAGATTTTAGGATGACTTCAAAGGACACACTTGTTGTTGCAATAACTGTGGCGCCTGATCAACACGCCATTTGATCGCAAGCACAAATTAGGGCACTGAGTTGATTGGCAGCACTAGTTGGCTTCTGTGATGTCCGCATCGTGGCATTGCAGCAACCTGATCATGCGTCGACGCATCATGGAGGCCGCTGTTTGCAGTTGCACACTATGGGATGTCCTGGTTTCCTTGAGAGGTTCCCCGGTCACAACGAAGGCGTACTTTTACGGTGGAATGCAAAGTAAGCGCCCGTTGATGCAACGTGGGGCCAGGTGACTATGAAGTCCTACAGCTTTACAAAAATTTTGCATTTGTAAGCAATGCACAAGGAGGCGTCTGCTAATCAATAATTTTCGCATCCATGCAAGTTGTTAGATTGTAATCAGCCTTCAACAATTAATGCCTTCTTTTTAATAAATGCGAGTGTGCGCAAGGTGGCATGGACAATAATGTTTGCCAGCGACCGCAAGTCCCATGCCAATGTAAACATATTACTGGCTTAAGTCAAAAATTTCGTGATGTGGTCCATAATATGCACATCTGACACATCAATAGCAGGAGAGGAAGCTGATTCCTTTGACTAGCCCATTGATGCTTTCTGCACAAAAAAATTGGCCGTTCCTTATAAAGGAGTCATTGGTGCACATTAGGCGAAACCTCGATTGGTGGAATGCTAGAGTCAAGTGCGCTTTACGGAAAGTCAGCATCAAAGCGTCTCTGCAATATATATATGCAGCTAAGGCATATATGAGGCCATATGCCAATTCCGTGTGGCCAGTCTCCCCATTCGTAGGTAAAGGAACTTGTTAGTTCAAGGGACCTGCCTGGTTTTCTGTCTCTGATGGCAAAATCTTGCCCCTAACCAACTGCGTTACCATGCAATGCATGCTCTTTGTGGGTCGTGGCACAACGTCAGCGGGTAATGCGGCATCGCGTCCAATCTCGTCCCAAATGGCAACAACGTCCACAACGTGTCATGACATCCCATGTCGAAGTAAAAAAGGGCTACACCTCTTCTCTTGTTATTCTTTTGTGATCTCTATCCTTTTTGACCTTCTTTACGGTAAGCATTTTGACATCAATTTTGGCCCCACCAGTCCTTTTTGATATTCTTGCAATTGTCTTTGTGTGCGTTCGATTATCAGCTTCTGTTGCTTCGAGTTTAGGTTATGCTCCTGTTTCGTTTTGCGTACTTTCATTATGCATGCTGACTCATGTTTTCCCGTTTCATTAATTTTCTTTACAGTTTTCGTCTGTCTCTTTGATGCATTTTGTTTGACTTTCAGTCGCCAGCCCTTTGCTTGTTCATTTAATTGCCCTTGTCATACTCACAATTTTTGCTGTCCATGCTTTTAATAGATGTCTGCTGCACAAGCAGTTACTTCTGCTTTGCCTTTCTTGCGCCTGACTGCTTTACTCTGGGCTGTGCACCTGCCTTTTCCTTTGACCGCCATCTGCACTGCATATCACCTAATATGCCCTCCTTTTCAATTTTCCTAATGGTTTCTTTTCATATCAACCAAAAGCATTGCGTCCGTCCCTGTTAAGTGTCTTGCTGTTTTTGCCCTCATGAATGCACTTACCTCCCCTGCCGTGTCTATGCCATCTGAAAGCGGCCGGGCGCATCGACAATTCCCACGTGGCATTCAAGGCGTTCAATGAAGTGGCATGACTGTGCAGGTGATAGGAAGTTACCTTGCCTGGGATTTTGCCTTCCTCGCTGCGCCCTTAAACCTTCTGGCATACTTAGTCCGCACGATGTGCTGTGAGCCCCATGTTAATCGCAGCTTGACCAGTGTTTTCCTCTGTGAATGCTGACGGGGATACTGCTGCAAAATGACCGTTTTCAGATCCAAGTAAAATTGACGCTCTTAGGAAGTGCTGGGACATTTAGAACAGGGACATCACGTTGTGCAAGTGTCACTGCCATGCACTTCGATCTGGTTGACGCTTGATTTTGGCCATTGGTCTTCGACGCACAGCATGAAAGCCTTTCCTTCGACCATGCAGCTATAGCTTAATGGCAGATGGTTTTTGCGTTATCGGCTCCGGTAAAATTACCAACAATTGCATTGTCCGCATTGAGTCACTTCCGGTGGCCTTCGAAATGGAGCAGCAGTCCCTCAAATTGTCTTTAAGGCGGCTAGACAATGTGGCTGACAAGTCAGCCCATGGCTGCCAGTTGGTTTGGACTACAGAATCGTTCACCCGCTTGAATGAAGAATGTACTTAAGGGAGAAGTGGCATATATTTAACTGCGTTTCAAGCCCCGTCTCCATCTTCCGTCCACACTATGTGCATATGTGGGTAGATAAACGCCAGGCGGTGTGCGTGGCCCAGAAAATATAGCTCAGATCGATAGGTAGTAGTGAGGCGCGGACACCCAATGTAGGTGGGATGATGGAAGTTAGATGACCGAAGAGCAGCTGAGACAGATGCATTGAGAAACAGGCTAATGAGTGGCGTGAGATGAATGCCAGATGGAGAATCGTCACTGGTCCATAGAGAATTGGGTTCTGTGTTGGTGGTAGTTGGGAGCCTGACACATGAAAGAGGTACATGGATGAAAGTGATGAACGGAAATGAGGTAATGTGCAAGGTTATGGCAATGGAGCATGAGTTGATGAAATGTGGGCCCATGGAGCCAACATGGACAGCTTGCGGGGGAAGTGGTGTAAAGTATGGTGAACTGGAAATGTTTGAACGTAGTGCTGGAAGTAATGCAAGATAACAAATTTAAGCAGATCGTATGCATTGTCCGGATGCACATTACGCATTCGAGGTATAGAATATCGGATATAATATAATCCAAGGAAACGAGTGTTTCGTTTTATAGAAGCCTTGTTGATAGTGCTAAGCTAGTTTTGTCAAGCTTCGGCCTATGTTTCGCAAAATCACCTAGGGTGAATTGACACAGAGGAGTGTGACGTCGTACTTACAAGCCGTAAATAGTTGCGCTTGGGAACTCATGGCTGACCTTCCGTTGGCTTATATTTCGATCCCATGACCGATTATCAGGCGATATGGGTAAATTGAATGGATGCCCTAGTGCTGCTAAAGGTCAGTGCGCAAAGATGGCAAGTAAAGAGCTTGTTTTCTTACATTATTCTGGGTAGCTGGTTGCTATGGTGAAGTTATTTGCAAGTTTTGATCTGAATTTGGACAAAATTAGCTGCTCCTGCTACTGCTGCTGCTAATCGTACTACGCACGAAGAGCAAATGAGTTGCTGCCACGTTTCATTGCGCAGACGAGGTCATTGTCAACATGAGTCACCAATTTGTTGAATCGGTTGCACCAACTCGACTCGGGCATCCAGTTACCCATTTCCAGGGTGACTTGAAAAATCTTCTTGAGGCTTTTCCTCAATGTCGCTATTAACCTCGAAGCGCCAAAGAAAAAGGAAAGACACTGCAACTCTTCGATTGTCAAATTCGCAAACGTCAAAAGTAGTTCTGTCACCTGGTTCATGGCTTTCGGCTTGCAGTGCATCGCTCTGATTGGCGAGCCTTTTAGTCCGCGTCTGCGCAGGCGACGTGAAGTCATGCCGACAGAGGAGACAACTTGCTTCTTCTCGGTGTTAGATTTTAGGCTGGATTAATGCGTCTTGTCTTCTTCGACCTGCAATAGAGGAAGAAATGGGAAACCACATGAGGGCAAAGCAGTTAAATAGAGTGAAGCGAGGTATTGGGTGGGCGACAAGTGTTTGCGAAATATGGGGATCTGATTACATCGGTAACCGACCTGGCACCTGACTAACGGATTTAACTGTTGACTTGGTCGGCTAGGGGACAAATTGGGAGGAGAAAAGCGACGCGAATGCGTCATCCACATGCCGAATACGCACAGGCACATATGCAAGGTCAAAGTCGGCAATGACACATGCGAACCCACAAACATGAGCGAACAGACAGACGGGCACAGACACACTTTGTGTAAACCGAGCTGACGGCCTGGAGTGGGAGGTAGGCGTTCTTACCCGCCATTATATGGCGTCAGGTAGATAGATCCACAGCTAGAAAATGACATGGCAGTGAGATGAGTAGATGGGCTCCGACCAGTATGCAAAGCGAAAGCATCGCTCAAACGAAATATAGTAATAGGTAACCATGGGAATCCAGGCTAAGCTGTGCTAAGCTACGGGAAGCACAGGGCAAAACTTCACAGAGTCAGACCCACTCCATCATATTTTGGTCTGATTGAGGTTGTGATTTTTGCATTATTTAGTGATGCTGTATAGGATGATTCTGCATGCAGCTGTATTGCAGTGCTTTTGCATTCCCTTTACTTTTACCTAAGCTTTGCCCCAAACGCCAGATGCAGTGATGCTGAATTAGGGTACTGAGATGCAGCAGATGATGAGAATGCCGCGCATTCGGATAGTGAACAAAGGGAAACCAAAGGAGAACTGGGTTTGGAAAGAGTAAGTTATCTGCATAATGCCATTGGTGAGGAAAGTAATCGGTTGGGACAAGCGAAATATGTCCATAAGTGGTCAAAAAGTCCAGCCGTCAAAATACACCACCCACTCTAGTCCAATTAGCATGCATTCATTTCTCACACTCTTACGCGTTCATCATTAACGTTCAATTCTGAACCATTTAAGTCTCTTTGATTGGGCATCCTTATTTGCTATTGTGCCGATATAGGTGCTCTGCTTTTATAGAGAGAATTAGCAGCAGATTGCAAGCTCGTGAGTCCCAAACCTTTGTAATTAGTCGTAGGCGCAGAGAAAATAGAGCTTGTCTCTGAACTCTTGGTCTCCCAGCTTTCTTCGTCAAAGTGGACATCATGCACATCAATCACACCTACCTCCCTCCAAGTTTTCAATGAGAACTGCCGCAACTCCTTGCAGGAAAGAGTTGCTGGCCATGATCCTAGTCAATTTTAACATCACATAGGTAAGCGTATAATAAAACTTCTCCTTCCCGGTCCCATCAGATTTCTTTGCCGGAATGCGCTCATTAGCCGTCGGCTGCGCACACAGTGGGATTGTAAAGTGAGAATTGTCGAGACCAATAACGGGAAGGAAGCAGCTATTAAGTCTTGACGTTTTGCTTGATTTTTGTGTCACTGCAGCTTTGCTTATGAAAATGGACTCTCTCTCCATTGCACACGCCAAAGCTGTCATATACCTAAACATAAGACATTGCAAGGAATTGGGGAGGAAGGGAGGCACCTATTTCATTCCTTATAAATTTGAATTTAAAAGAGAGAGGTGTACAATTCTGTGCCCCACCAGAAGCATTTGAAGGTAGAACAAGCATCTGGTCCTCAGCTTAGACCAGCATGGTAATGGGAGATTTTGATTGCCCCCCCCTATCGGTTACAGCTTGTCACTTGTGACTCGATGCAAGAACTGCTAAAATGGTTGTCAAAACGGGATTGGCCGTTAGGCTAGAGTTGCAATCGATTCCGTAGTTTGTTTGTCTGTTTAGTTTGCACAATAGATGGTCAAAAGTGGGTACTTGTGCTGTCGCAGCAATCGCATTGGACGTATCCCCATTGGGTTCCACCCCTTACCAATTGTGAAGTATTTTACGGCCAGGCGAAACTGGGAAAAGCCAATGCATCACAAACTGTGCGAAGCAACGTTTGCCATCCCACATTCTCTAAAACAGCCGCATGACGCAAGATAGTATCGTTGTGCACGAGCCTTGTTGATTTTTAGCACTGTGACAAATCGAAAGAAGAAGCTTTGCTGGAACGCTTTTCCAATAAAAGTTAGAAATCCACAGGGTGCAGCACACATGGGTTGATTGTCATTTCCACATGCGTAAAGTCCTGCACACACGTTGATCCACCCATCTAATCGAAACCAAAACCCAACATCCTTCAGGGTTTCTGTGTTGCTCGAACGCACCTTGCAGCTCTTGTTAATTAACTTCCTCCATTTAACATAGCCACGAGTTTTGCAGCTGTTAAATTGCTTAAACCGGCTAAATTATAAGCGTCGACTAAGGCTGCGCATCCTGTCGTTCCGAATAGGGCAATTATAACGCGCAGCTCAATGCAAAGTCATGCGAACAAGTATTAAAGTTGCGAAACAGAGTGGATGGTAACTGCCAGTTAATGCATGAAACGCTTGATAGGTCACAATGAAATGCAATTCATCCTTGCTCGGAATGCATGCTGAGCTGATCATGCTCCAAACAGACGCGCTTCTTAGTCAGAAAAGAAAATCATAGAAAATGTGGCCCAATTTTGTTCAGATCACGCCATTTTATTGCAATCACAAATCCAATCTACCATCGATGTGGACAATAGCTACCGCTAATGATCGTACAAACGATGAGCGAGCTACTGAATGCAAATCCTCGTTTTACTCACCAAAATCTACGTGCCGCAACTGACCTGCATTGCGAGAATCGCAAACCTTGGATGAAGCGTCCAAACAAACATATGATTCAATGATAACTAAATTTGCTCACCACCGGGTGTTAGGTGAACGTTTATACCTACTTTCTTAAATCCATTTCATCCTTAAAATGCATATGACGAAGACATCTCTTGCCCATTCTTCTCAAATCTTCTTCAAATTTTGAAGTGGATCACTCGGTGACACATAGTGTTCTTGGCAATTCTTCACACCAATCTTTACCAACTATATGATATGCTAAGCAAAATTGGTCTGGTGTGCGTCAGTTCAAAAGTGGTTAGTGTAATGGTGGTGTTGATGGTAGGGCCAATTTTCTAAACGTTCTGCTTTCCTTGAGAAGAGGCGTGTGCCCATTTGAATTGTGCACAACTGGCATTGCTGCAAGTTGGCGAAGCTCTAAACGATTGGCTGTTTGACATTTTGCTCCATGCATGTCGTCAGAGTCAAATTGGCATGTCACTTCCATGTTTATTCAAAGGCAGTGACATTCAAATTAGCTGCATCTAGTTGATCGTACGTTGCCTTGCCAGCCCAACTAAGAGGCCACATTGCACGACGTTTAACCTCCACTCCCTGCAACCTGTCACCCGATTAGTAAATAACGGATTATGTGCAAGACTTTAATGCTTTCTAAAAGGGTGCTTCGAAATGGCCAACTAGGGGCGTTATCAGAGTCAAATGTTTGGGCAGGCAAGCTGAAATCCGAGTAGGGAGTGAGTCCTGAGACCACCATGGGTAGCCTACTCATAATAGAGTTGCCTAAGCCATTGTCAAGTCCCTTTGCAGCATTATGGAATGAGAAGCATACACAGCTCATTCGGTTACACTCCCTACATGGATGGCACAGCGATTTTGATGCTTCAAAGCTTGTCAAGTAGACTGATGCGAAGCGCATCAAAACATCTAGTGGGTTAAAATTACCACTACATGAACACAGCAAGAGCATTAACAAAGCTAAACTCTGTATTCGGCATTCCCTACAGTCAACTCTTACCACATATAGCATAGTCTCATAAAGGTGCGAACTTGTCACATTTGAGCTTTGAACCATTTGCAACACCGGATGAAGCCAAATATTTGCGGTGACATTCGTTTTAGCAAGTCTAGTCACGCTAGCCAAGTAATAGAACCGCGACGCTGCCTGACGTCATTTTTAAAACAAAACCAACAGCCACTATCCACGTGCATAAAATGAAATGGATTGCGCATATTTGAAGCGTTGAGAAACCGGACAACATTGGAAGGATGTAAAGTTATGGTTTCCTCTCCGATGGCTCCAAATCGACCAGGGGATTTAGCAAATCGGCTATTGAGCTGCTAGTTTCTCCGCTAGTCAGTGGGAGGCATTTTTGATCACAGCATTTGGAACTCTTACCCTGTGGTCATAGGCGTTGCAGTTGCGCCTAATGTTGACGTCGCTTAGGTAACTTCCTTCCTCCTGTCAGGCGCACGTGTCGATATTCTCAACTGACTTCATGTGGTTGTCAGAGAATGTACAAGAACGCAGACTAAAAAGTGATGGTTCCAAGGACTCCGGAGGCAATTCAAGTTTGGGAGGTTCACAAGCATAGATACGGGCACAACTGAATCTACAGTCTCATACTTGCTCGCACCCAGGAAAGGGGTCAGATTTCCAACGAGCATGGACACACAACGCCTACAAGCCTAGTATCACGTTATCTAACTGCCTACGGATCCTTTCGACAGAGTTCTAGAGATCCTTGCCCACAATGCCTTTGCGGCGTTTCGTAGAATCCACGCA
>CM043732.1:90426-112926 GCA_023968675.1 Taenia pisiformis
TGAAGTTGGTGATTTCCTAAGTGCTCGCAATTTGGTCTGAGTGCCATGTTAGAGGTAATTTAGTAGCGTTAGTTCTCAGACATTAGCTGAGCGTTCAATCATTTTCGTACGTGAAGTTATGCATTTTTTTGAAGGAATGCCAGTAGGTAATAATGAGGCTCAGAATAATGATGCCAACTGTTAGAGTATGAGTTCTATTTTGGTAGATGCTCCCTATGAGACGCTCAAACTATGGTTTTGAGGTAAGGCATTGCAACAACGAAAACCTCACAAGCAACAAACACCAATGCCTGTCAAGTGAGTCTTGCCATATGGTAAGAGTCAAGTATTAAAAGACATCTTACCATAATTTTCTGTGAGTCCCTTAGCCAAAACGCAGGTAGCCAACAAAATAAGGTAGAAAGAAATGCCACCTTCAAGCTGGAATTACTCTGCGCTAACAGCCTACAACGCATTTATTAGAATTCTATGCATGCACAATAGCCTATCAGACATCCTGTTCTTGACCTACAGGCGAGTTCTGCATCCCACACAATAACGCTTTGTTGGGTGTGGATTCGTGTGAGCCGTTCCATAGCCAATAATCAAGCTTGTAGGCACTGGAGTGCGCAAAGGCGGACTGTGGGAGGGATTTGCACGATGAAACTGCGAGTTAGCTCTCGTGCTCAAATTTAGATAATGTGCAAACGGCGCATCGAAATTCGAATGCATTTGAGAGTGTCATGATGTGATCTGTATGCAACACATCCTTAAAATACGACTAATAAACCAATTCTCCACCCTATCCCTGATGAAGTTTTCAATGAATTTAGATGCTCATTGGCAGCGTTCTGCACAACTGGCATCAGTGCTGCAGGATGCTGTCAGTTTAACTGTTTTGCAATGCCTGCCCTACTGCACCTTTGCTCACGCGTCTAACTGGTTATTTAGTTGATGCATATCGCATTCGAGTTTTCTCCGTGGCCCACCGCTCCACCATACGGCTAGGCACGGTGAACAGCGATGCAACAGGACAACACCTTGAAGCGTCTGTGGCTACATGCGCACGCGGTTATAAGGGGCAGTAGCCAGCCTTTTTACACTCTCGAGAGCACTGTGTAAGCGAATACCGTAATTGCGGATGCTCCAATTTGCACCGATACCTTATTCATGTAGTCCTACTTGGCTGCTTGCTTCCACACGTGCCATTTGGCATTAAAACTCGACTGCCGTGCTCTATACAAATTCGGTCCTCAGGTTTGTTGGCTTAATTCTTTGCCGTAATGGCACTTGTGGGGAAAGTGCTGACGGAGTTCGCTAACAGAAGACTGCTACGTCGCATAGTTCAACTAAAGCAAAATGAGCATGGGCATGCAAACATCCAATTAGTTTCGTAAGTTTTTTTCCTTCCAACTGAAGTCTAAAGTAGAATTGGAATCAATGAGAACGCCGCAGTTTCGAAACCACAAGCAGCAAAATAGAACACCTTTCAATCGGCCAAAGTGCGCCGCCCAAGCGAAACACTTTTTTCCCATTTAATTGCATTTTATGTTGCTTAATAGGAACCAAGGGGCAATCAACGGCAGCGTCACCTCTTCAAAACCTCATTCGGTGACCTCCGAGTCAACTGTCACGCCATTCTTCTCCTATTATATTTCCCAATTTAGTCCCGCGCATCCTTCCTTATTTCCAAGCCGTGAGATTCTTGTACACGTTGAGGTGAAACTCGCTCCCACTGTGGTGCAGACATGCCTCTCATCGAATCATACAAATGAAACAATGGAAAATTTGTAAGTTTCCGGTGCCAAGGGTGAGTCATGAGTGAACTAAGCTCATGCGACCAATGCGGGTAAGGCAGAGGCCAATTGTTCTGCATCCGCGTACACAGACCCAAGGGAATGCCACAATCATGCCCTGCTGATTTCTTAGCCACGGCTCTGAGGGTTGGCACATGACTCCACCAACGCTTAGTGCGATGAGCCAAATCAGCAATCAGGCGATGGAGCAGACAATAGCGAAAACTTACAAGTCAACCCAGGTTAACGCTTTCTGCACGCAAACCACTGCAATGCACTAAATTTGCTTTAGCGGCACCATTACCTTTTGTAGTAGTGTAAAGCAATTCGCGGTTAGTGAACAATTGTGAAGCTCATACCGTAGTTACAGACTGTTTACTAACTTACCGACTTTAAAGAGTTAGATTTCATATCGCTTTGGCGTTATGGACTTATTTAAAGCCAAGATCACGGATAGTCCAATTTTCCTGCCTTGTCGGGCATGTGGTTTGGTAAGAAGTTGGTTGAGTACAGGCCGGGCAAAGCCTCCTCTTCTTCTCATGCGACAGGTAATAATGATCCGTATTGGTTTTAGCAGCCCATTTTAACCTGGTCTTTCTTCATAAATTCAAAAGGCATTACGAAGCGACCCCACTAGTTTTGGTAAATTGTAACAGTCAGTACAAAATAAATGAGGGTATGGCAGACAATATGGGGAATAATAAGGCACGAATCCTTCTTTTTTGTGCTAACTTATTAAGTGTCAGTTGTCAATCGATGTTTTTTGGAAATTTTTTGGTTAAACCCAAGCAAAAATACTTGATCGTTCTATGCAGTCGTAATATTTACAAGTGAAAGATACACCTGCCCAAAGGGTATTGAAAGGGAGGAGCTGGATCTGAGGAAACTTCTACTGCATACCTCAGGGCAAAAGCCGAGCCAATGAGAATGCATCGACGTTATCCAAAAAGCAACCCATCAAAGCACATGCCTTAGAAGATTTGCAAGCCACACATTCATGCCTAAAAGTAAAAATGATGCTTTTTTTGGCGTTCGCCTTGATGCTTCTTGAGCTTTAAAACTGCTCGGGGAGTGCCTACGATTCTGTTCAATTCATGATTTGCCTGTGAACGACTTATTAATCATCCCGTTTTTTCGTCCGTTGCGCACATTACTTTGGAAGGAAACACGCTCATGTAGACAAATGACCGTCACGGTGCAGTTGTTCCACTCCGATTGGTTGGTTTGGTACCCGATTTTCACAAGAGCCACATAGATTAACTTATACAAAGGGTAAGAGTTCACAGACAGTTCAAATCTACGAGCTTGCCATTTTCGGATAATGATGGTAAGCTGACCACGCCAAAAATTCATTAAATTATCCGAGTGTGGACTGGAGGCATAAAATGGGGAGGCGATCTCGCAGTACGGGGTGAAGGCATATGTCTTGCCACATTATCAGCGTGGACGTTTCTGTGCTTGAGCCATCCGGCGCGGGTTAACAGTGGCGTCGCATGCTGGAAAGGGGATCAAGCTCAACCAGTCACACTGTCTGGTTTGTGGCAGGTGATTTGTGGGGAAGTCATTGGACACATTCATTTGCACCTACTTCAGCAGAAAAGCTTATTGCACGACTGCCGACAAGTGATCAAAAACACATCCGAATTGTAAGGCGTTGGAGCGTGAAGTTTAAAAAGAGGTGATTTGACTTGGAATGCACGAAATCGACGACAACGTTCTAAACATGGGCACAAGCTCTACTAAAGAAATTAAATTTCACCACTTTTAAGGAAGGTGGTGAAGGTTTCCCCATTTTGCGGTGGGTTAGAGGTTGTGTAAAAGCTAATTATATCTAGCCATTAGAACTCTGAAACCCCTCAAATACTAACGACGGAAAGGCATATGTTTTTCAAGTCTACTATTGTGGGATAAGTAGGCACGTGGATCTAGCAGCGTAAAAACTGACCAAAGTGGTCGCTAGAATGTCAGTGGTGGTCATATTTTCCTTACGCGAAATTGTATAAAGCTGAAAAGTTGCCGAGGCTTTCGCCAAAAATCTGTCAAAATCACAACTGCAAATAATGGACAAGTTGAAGATGCGGAGAATATGGACGGGAGAATAGTGAAAGGAAGGGAAAAGTCGATAGAACTAGGTGTGAAGAAAGGAGTTCACTGCCTTCCATCTTGTACATCTTAATCGCACGCGCATGTGCATCGTCAGCCGATGTGCCGGTTGGGAGGACGAACTTAGACGTAAATCAACTGTGAGTCCACATGGCTGTGTGTGGCATTACCGGGTAAGTGAAACGAAATCCTCTATCGTGGCTTTCAAAGGAGGCGGCTAAAGCTATGGAAGACGGACATTCGGATCCCTTGAGGGTACGTTGCTTGACTAAGGCAATGCACATGGAGCAGCGCATAGGCAACATGCTGATGAGTCGCGTGGTCCTGATTTAACCGGCACGTTTGCAGACTTTAGTACGAAGAGCTCCAGATCTATACCCAAACTTCTGATGGTGGATTTATCCAGAGCTACGGAGTTTCTGATTTTGATTAAGAGCTGCACCTCTTTCAAAGGCCATCAGATTTTGTGCGCCAGTTTATTTTTAGTCATGCATATTAGAAGCATATGTAGTTCAACCTTCCCTTGATAGAAGTTAATTAACTTTAACAGAGTTGCCTCTGAAAAGGTAGCGACGGACTGCAAGAAGTCAATTCTTAATGCATGCAAAGGGGTAGAGTGAATAAGCTAACTAATCCATTTTGGTCGAGAGTACAGAGCCACATTCTGAGCAGTTGAGAGCGTCAGTGCCTCACCCAAATTACCAAAGGTATAAGTCTGCGGTCTTGGGGAATTGGCCATTCTTCGGCAGCGACATTTCATCGGCGAGATGGCTTCGGCATTTTTGGCGCAAGCGGGACTTAATGTGGCAGTTGAGAATGCCCTAGATTTTCCATTTCCTAAGCGGGTCAGTGCGACCTGTGCTTTTAGAAATCTGAAAGACGGAATCGGGCATCAGATATGTCTGGTTTGAAGGCGGAGTACACAAAGGTTCCCAGACGTGAAAATTGCCTTGAGTTCATTTACCCTGATGGGCAATTCATTTGAGGAAGGGATAGCACTAGATGGGCAGGTAATCTGCGTGCGCACTGCCAAGGAAAAGCCTGCAGCGGTATGGGGAGAATTGGCACAATTCCATGCACCTGCCACTTGGACTCCAAGTTTTCCCCGCATTCTACTGTGCCCTCTCAAGAGGTCTGAAGTGACTGACTGCATATAAACACATTTACGTCGAAAATTGAGGAAAGCACAGGTATTCCACTGCATTTAAGTTACCAGATGGCGGAGTCTAAGGTTATTTTAAAAGGCCGTATCTTTATGTGCAAACAGAAACGATCACGAAACGGTCGTCATTTGCGTAAATTCAGGTATTACACCAACACGTTACAAGATAGGGTTGGGAGCTGTCAGTAGAATTGTGGATTAATCTGGCGTGGTAGCGCTCGAAGTGGGCACGGTCTACAGCACTTTCGTAAATGGTGATTTAGTTTACAGTTGTTTGCTTAAAGCTGCCTCCGAATAAATAAACTCATATTTAAATTAATGAAGGCAAAATACTTTTTCTCCAACTCATCCAAACAATGGTAATTGTGGCACCCCCACTTCAACTGGCAACAGCATCGCCTATGCGCAGGCACCTGTTCCATGCAAAAGCTTCTGTACGGCAATGCTCGACCTCGACTTTAGTCCAGCATCACATTGGTGCAATCCGATTTCCAGCTTCATTTTGAGATGACATAATGAATCTACCGATCTGACATTTAGTTGATGTTGCTATGCAGACATTGCTGCCAAAAAGCACAAGACTACGTCTGCACTGTTTGGGTATTTGAGCGTCGAAACATCAACGGCCCGATCCTCCCTGCTTGCTCCAAGTTACACGAACTCCCACACCAATCTCTTTACAATTCGTAAATGCTGTAGTCCTGTAGAAAACCTGTCTCATGACATTGTTACCCGATTGTGCCATCAAATTGATGGTATTTGCCTTTTGTAGTTCACGAAGACCATGACAAGTTAAGAGGGCATTCAAAAGTGAGTTAAAAGAACCCTCACTCGGTACGATGAGGTGCGAAGAAGACGAGAAGATGCATTTCAATTTCATACCTATGTGTTATCTGAAATTTTTGAACCTCATTCCGTTCTGTTTGAGCAATTTGAGCCAAATGTCAGCAATGCAGAAAAACCCAAGGCAGCACCATAAAACGCCACTGCAATGTGAGCATCATGATGCGACACGAGTACATGTGCGATTGTGCTACTTCCCACTTCACACATTCTGTGTGGCATTCTGTAAAATGAAAAGGTATTTCTCGGACCCCATTTGAAAAGGAGTGAAGTTAGGAGCAAGTAGTGTGCGTGAGGGACAACACACATTGAATTCACTTTAAAGCAAACAGTAACGTACTCACAGCTGTGCGGTTAAATTGGGGCTGCGAAGTATTTTAGGGTTTTTATGCCAAATCAGCACAAACAACGCGCATTAGTCGTAACACCTCTTTTCCACGCATAACATCGGCTGGTGTGGAATCGCTCTACATTTCGATGGTCTTAAAACTCAGAGGAATTTCTATTTTGCTGCAGGCGTCCAATCCGGACACCGACATTTCCTTTAAATCCAATACATTGTATTAAAAGGTTATGGTCCAGTAAGACAAAGACCTCAGCATGTTTGGCTTGCACTTGTTCCGTACAAACAGCCTGATAAGCTTCTATCAGACTGTGCAAAAATGACCCTGCACTGCGGATTTGATTGGACAAGGCGAGAATCGAGTCACGCGGAGGTGCATCAGGTCTTAGCGGTTAATTAAATAGGGACTGTGGAAGGTGAGCTGACCCTGAAACACCACTTCATTTCATCACGCTAAGGATAGCGGTGGCCATGTGCTTCACCTCAGAGTGGTAACTGAGCCATCAGTGTTTGCTATTGGTCCCAGTCCGGGCACACAAAGGTAGCATAATTAAATTGTGCTTCATCCGGTCAAACCGCATGAATTTCGATTTGCAATTCATCACTCTTGCTATCAGCAATAACCATTGCAAGGCTTCGTCAATCTTCCATTATTTTATGCTTGCGGGAGGTCAGGCGGTTGGTGGTTATGTTAGCTTCGTAAGAAGCACAGTTTTGTCAAACGAGATGGCCAAATTTAACCAACTGGAGTGGCATGATAAATAATTGCGGTGGTGACACCAAAAGTGTAGTTGCGCTCGTGAATTAACTGCATAAATTTGTCGAATTACAGACGGAGATGTAATCACAATGGCAGGTTTAGGGCGATGAAGTGTTTAAGGCGGTGAAGCGGGTTCGCTGATTCGCCCTGATTGTGGCTTTATCCAACTTCACGAACCATACAGTTTAGTTGGAAACGTGTGACCACGTTCGCATTGGCCGAGAGTATTACAAATTTATCAACCTTTCCTTCAAGTTCCAACATGCAACCAAATGCTAATCAACTGCACTTATGCTCCATTGCCTTAAAACATCACTTGGTGGAGAGTGAGAGTTAAGATAAACAAATTTTGTCAGCTAAAACACTGAGCAGGGGCGGACGAAATCATTATCCGATAGTAACTTATTTATTTAAATGCATTTGCAGCGGATGAAATTTTTCTATGCGTTCTTAAGCTCATACGCAGTCACCTTATTCGAAATAATAGGGAATCACTTAATGCAGAAGTCCCGCAAGGTTTGCATATATCCTCCGGCAAAACTTCCGCCTGAGGCTATGGATTCTTCGTGGTGAGGTTGGCTATGAAAATTCAGGGTTCGTCTCCTAGTCGTCCCCTCGTGTAAACCGTGTGGACTTTCAGTCGTTATCACAGTAATGATGCCAGTGTATTTGGAGGCGAAGCTCATAAGTTCTCTTGTTGCATTAACGGGCAATGCCAGGCTTAATCATTCCACTGCTCAACTTTCATCCGTCAATCCTGGAAATGCAGAGGTTGATTCAAATGATATCACTTCTCTACCAACATCTCATTATAAAAAGTGAGATGGCCCGAAGGCAGCAAGGGATGACTACAAAGTCTTCCATTGCTGCTAGTTATTGGAGAGCATAACAAAGAAACTCAAGCATTGCAAAGAGTAATGCTAGTGGAAGAGGCCTCATATTCACCCTGTGGTGGGAACTAAATGACTTGACATCTATGCCCTATTGGCACATATGATGTGAGTGAGTTCATCCCAGTCAGTATTCAGCCAATTGAGCTGCTGATGCAAAATTATATTTAGCTGCCTTGATTTCTCATGATTTCCACTAAAAATAAACAGGAGCTCTGAAGCTATCGTGCTTACATGTTTAATGTCTGCCAGCGACCACTCAGGTTTGTAAGTTGTAGTTGCTAGGGGAGCAGCGTGCTCAAAAGCTATTTGTGCGGTGTTTTGTATGAGTCTTGTGCAGAAATGCGCACGATGTGAACTCCATGTTCACCCATTCCTCTTAGCGGATGATACTCTGAACGTGATGGATGTCTTATGTGACCGAATTGAAAAAAAAGTAATTAATGTGTTGAAGGAAATAGCTTAGGCATAAGCTATGCCACTAATGAATGCACTATGGCACAAGCACCAGAATTAGGCGAAGTAGCAGGTTTACCGGTTTTTCACTTAATCGCATGCACAGCACGACCGCGCACGCCCCCTGGCCACCGCTGCACATGATGCCACGAGCTGCGGCTCAGACAGCAGCCGTCCGCATCTGCGTCATCTGTGGGATGTGTATAGCCGCCCGCCATTGCAAAGCGCAGATATCATGCGTCCTGTCCTAAATGGACCTCCTCCATGCTAAAGGGTGCTTTCCTGCCTGATCCAGATATCGGCGATAACCAGTACAGCAGAATACGCTGTCTGATATTGAACCTCGCCCATTGTCACATCAACCTGCTTTCATGACAATGCTGCAACAGCCTTCACGTGTGGTAATCTATTGTAGTTGGACTGGTGTTTTAAAACGAGAGCTTATTATGTCGGCTGCGGACGAATTCGGTCACTGAGATAAAAAATAACCTGCCTCAGATGGGCGCCAACACGATACTCTTAGTGAGACATCCATTGATCAAGTCAACTGGGGCGAATCAAAAACAATGCATGTACGTGTCAAACTGTTGGGTAGAATTTGATAGCTCAAGTTTAGGAATGAAGCAATTCAACCGCGATGCTCCATCGTATGCATTGAAAACCTTAACAAGGGCGAACACTCGTTATAGTGGTTTGTCTTTGCTACCTATCAGAGCTTGATGCTTCCTCCAAAGGATCTTAGCTCAAAATGTGGTTGCTTGCCGAAGAGCTAGAAGCCTTAGCCTGCGTTAAGTACCTCTGCCTACTTCATGGCAAGGCGACAAATTACACATTCCAACCAACAGCTTCCGCATAATTGATGGGAAGTCCTTACGAATTCTCAGATGAATGCCATCATTGTTAAGTGCCGAAGGTGTATATAGTCAACGGGAAGTCTGCACGCGCGTTGAATCCCATTCAAAGTCGCAGACATAGATTCAGACGAATTGTACCCTTCCTTCAGCGCAGTTGCTATTTGCCCTATGCGCCCGCTGCACATCCTTCAAAATGTGGTCCAAGTTGCCGGTGAAGTATTCACTGTTTGGAGAGACTTGCAAATTAATGGACATCGAGTATTTGTATCAAACTAAAACCGTATCAGGCCCGCCGATGGCTCTTGGTAGTCTCCCTTTTGATGTCGTTGCAAGTCATTATGGAAAAGGAAATTGTCTGCTTAAAAATGCTTAAAACAAAAACGCTGGGCGCTAAGTAGCTTGAAAAGTACGTCCTCGAGTGTCAAGACGATATAGTTTGGTAAGTGAGTTTAATACAAGTGATTTTATGGATAGATGAATTGCATTACTGATACAAGACACGTATAATTCACTGATTCAACTCGGTAGGCTTCATTTGCATTGTTATGAGAACCTGCCGCCGATAGTCCAAGCAGTCCACAGTCCCAGTTGGTGGGCACAACAAAAACACAACCAGAAGTTAAGGACCTTAATGACACATACGGCTCTGGGAAGTAATTTCATGCCACTTGGGTTTTGTGGTTGCAAAGTTATCAGTCGATCCGCAAAGTTTCCCAATGGCTCACAATCGGAGAGCATAAAATTTTTCATGCGGTGCACAAACCGCGGTGGGGTGATGCTAATAAATTTTGTCAATCTTCATCTGTACCGAATTAGCAATGTTTCAGCGTCGCATACGCCTAATGAAGTTCCACTACGTCCACAACAGGAGTGCATTCCCATTACAGACAATGATTATGGGGAGTGTTCGTCCATTGGCTTACATAACGCCAAATATTGGAAAGGTGGATGGTCATCCACGAGTCATCCAGATTTGAAGGCTAAAATAAGGCGTACCTACTGTAATCACCGCCATCATCACAAGTAGCTGTTTTGAGCCCCCACTGGACGAGAACGTGCAATTCTTTGATTGTACAAAATATCTGCACAAAATTGATTGCGATTTATGCGGTCCGCTACGATTTGAATGATCATCTGCCAAAAGGAAACCAAATCAAGTAAATATTTTTCATGAAACGCAAACGTCGATATAGATTGGCTGGATCAAGGCTGCAAAGAAGCGTGGAGGCGCACATAGGCCATTGCAAATGGAACGTGAAACGCCTTAATCGTAGAACACAAATGAGGAGAAACCATCCATCTATGTAGGGGATGGTGCGATTTGTACTATGCATATCCACACAAAAACGTGATTTTAAGACTGCTGTCTGCCAATTCCGTATGCAGTGCTTTTTGGTGAATCACTTTGTAAGACACATCGCGGCGCCATTTTGCCATTATGACTACAAACGTAATGACTTATCTATGGCGAAGCGCGGTGTCGTCAAAATAGTCACCTAAGAAGGCCTTCCTTGTGCCTTTCTTCACTACGGTGGTAGCCCACTCGATTGCAGTTACTGTTGACAATTGGAAGTTCAATGGAAAATTGACGATTGGGGACGGGGGAGCCGGGGACTAAGTGTATGAAATAAGTGTATCAAACGCAAACTTGGCAAGAGCAAGAAGACAACCAGGCAAAAGGGGAGCAATCATCCTATTTAATTTTCAAAATCCTCCAACTTTACGTCATGGATGTTGTTCTAATGCTAAGAGAAGTGACTCCAACCTTGTGAGCTAAAGCCAGATATGTACTACCTTCTTGCTGATAGCGGTAATATGAATCACGAAAGCTCTCACCGATTGAAGCTTCTGGTGACACGTTCAGCGTGATTTGATCCACCTTGGGCATTATTTTCACCTAAAACTTTAGATGAGCAAACAGTAATTGTTCTCCTAGCTCAAATAAAACAAGTCTATGGGATTTTCCACATAAGCACGAAACGGGCATGACACAGGAGCGTGATAGAATTTGCAGCTACATCATTCAGTCCCGAAGGATGGAGCTACCTGTTCCATTTCAAGCGCAGTTAATAAGCTAAACTTACTTATTGTCGCACATAATTATCCGCTTTTAAACGAAGTCATTTTAGCGGGTAACTTTTGGCGATATTTTGACAGTTCACAACGAAATGTGTCGTAGTCAAAAGGATATAAGTTAAACGTCATCAAATGTTGAAATGAACAAAATGCAATGTGGCAATTTAGGACATTCAATGTAACTAAAAACCAAGCTAGAGACTGAAATAATGGCTAGTCGGTAAGACTGCATTGCTGCCGGTTAGTTTGTGCTATATGGCTTTTGCCGCAAAACCGAACAGACGATTGTGAGTTGCCTGCGCTTGCAGAATTTGTTCATTTCACACTCCAACATTAATGTCTAAATTTGCAGAGTTGCTTTACTACGTATATGAGCTTAGTGAAATTTATTGTTTATTTTCCATCACAAGTTCAACCAGTTGCTCAAACTATAAATTTAAGGCCATTTCACCTGAATAGACCGCATTGAGTGATGACAAGCTTAATTAGGTCGCCATGGTACTGACAACGCAGTGGTGCGGTCGCGATGGCATTCGCATGTGCGACGCCTTTTTATCACCGTGTCTAAAGTTGTTTTGTTCATAATCTCTGATCACTCCTCCAACCGACGTTGGAATGTACTAACAAAGGCATGTCGAACTATCCCCATCTACTGGTAGCTGGCAACGCATTCCCACGCAGCCTCTGAGTAATGAAACACTCAACCTAGCCGATTCATGTCTGAAAAAAGGCTCCGGACATAGTAGTCCAGTTTTTGTGTTAGTCCTGATTTAATTCATTAAGGCTTTACAACCTTGATCAACTGGCATCGAGTAGGAACTAATTTGAAGGAGATGGCGCCAGAATGGTTAAAACAAAGCTGGTGCCAAAGATATGCGCACGCCTATCGGTGGGCATTTTGCACTCCTACAAAAACAGGATGGTTCGCGCATTGGTAGGCGCTGGGTCATTAGACAGCCCATGTGAGACTCCCAGTACCTGCATTGCCATTTGTAAACAGGTTCTTAAACATGTTGACTATACTTGAGCCATATCCACAAAGCTGTTTGGGTTCCCATATTACCCATTCGATGCATGGCTCACTATTTCCAAGTGCGCAGGGTAACCTTCTACATCGGCTATCTCCTATTGGGCCGATGTAAGCTGCCTGTATAGCAATGTTTACGGATGGGTGTCGTGGAAACCACAGCGGTCTATCCATGGCTGTAAACACGGTTGTGATTTATTCAGGCACAAGGCCAACTTGCAAACGCGAATCCGCAGTTCTACTTAAGGTTGACAGGTTAAGGCGCACTGACCATTCCATCCGATTCTCTTAGCTTTTCATCACACATTGAGCTCACGATATGTGGGGATGTTAAGGCATGCTGCAAACTTATTCTGAGGTCATCAGCATCGATAAAGTGCATTACAGAGCTTAAACCTACCCCGCAGTTTAACTTTGAAGCAGCCAGCATGATGAACTGAATTACTGCAACCAATTTATTCTTTCTCGCCAAACAGTTTCACGAACATTCTTCTACTTCGGCTGTAGGTGTGTCGATGCAATTCACTTCTGCACACATTTCTGTTTTTATGTGTGCTAGGTTTTCGGAATAAGACGCTTCCATGTGCCAAGCGAACGACCGGTGTACGAGTCAAGATGAGTTTATTTTACGCTTACCTACCTTTCATCTGCTCTCGCTCAAGGCTGATTGAATTTATAGACAGGAAGGTGAAGACTTAAAATCACAGTCGCAGCAGCCCCAGCAAATTTATAGCCGTCGATTTGATTCCAACAGACCCATCCAGCGGTTCTGAATCACAAATGGGCGCCCGAATAGGGGCCTTCGATTTGTCACTGGGACTGAAACTGCACCGGCTTTCATTTGGTGTTGCCCACCTTTAGAGCAACGCAGTTCCACTTACCTTTATTCCAAACAACGAATGTATGCTCATGCATCCAGAGATCCCACTGGTCTTTCCGCCCTTAGGAGCGAAAAATTTACTGCCTGAAGGAAGGAATTCCTTCGACCTGAAATACAATCAATGCCAGGGATGGTACAGTTTTCACAACAAACCACCTTGCCGATGATTGCCTCCATAGTTTGCTCAAGCAGTTTGCTTCAAGAAAAATCTCCCATACCGCAAATATTCAACAAAATCGGGCAAATTCCGTGCGCAATAACAGCTTGTGAATACAACTTCCTCCACATAAAATGAGTTGGTGAGTGCGGAGACCACTGTTGCAATGGCAACACCGGCCTCACCGTGACAATGCTTTTGCGGGTGCGGTAAGTATAATGAGATCGACGGCCCTAGAAGCCACGAGATTCATCCACAAACAGCAACGCGATTCAAGGACCGCGTTTTGCACAACATCCATTTAATGCAGCAAACTCTGTATTAAAAATGCAAAACATAATAAAAACACGAGAATATTTAATTGAATGTCGTTAAGATAGGGCTGATAAGAAATTATTCGTGAGAGGAGGAGAGGATGCTAGGTGCGAAAAGGCGCAACTTTAAATTTCGTCGAGGTCGGAGAATGGAAACATGCATCGGAGATGGTGATGGTTGTGGCAAAGGAAGGGCAGTGAAAGTTGAGGGAGCCTGAGTGAGAGAGTAAGAAGGCGACGGAGCAGCCACAAGGGCCAGAGGTCCATGAGAGGAGCCTGACCACAGCCCAGGCTCAAGGGCTGCAGCAAGCATGCAGCCACGGGGGCAGTGAGAAGCGCCGGACGAAATCGCGACATACCAAGGGTGGCATAGCACTCTATTCGTGAAATCCATGCCACCCAGTTGGTAACCAGGGCCACAACGGCAAGGAAACGTAGAGAGATAGGTGAGGGATTGATATCGGCTACTCCTTCGCCCATTAAATACTCCTCCTTGACGGGCACGGGCACGTGGTAGAAGGGTGAGATGGCGTCGAGTGGCGTCATCCAGAGAATGCCTGTAAGCCGTGGCCTCGGTGATGTAGACCGACGCATCAGATTTAGCAGAGGCGACAGCGGCGACAGTGCCTATACAAGCACGTAAGCCGAAAACTGCTTACACTAGTCGCATTCTTTACTTGCACTCCGCGCCTTCATGCCACGCAACCTCGCATGCATTCAACTAAACAATGAACTATACTCAACGGTGAGATCAAAGAGGCGCCTGAGTCTGCTTCAAGCTCTTCAACTAAAGCCAAGATTAACCACCAAGCATCCGTCAGGGCTCAAATTATTTTACTTAACATAGCCTGCTCTACCCACTAAAGTCCGACACCAACACAGACGGATGGAAAAGAATTACCGCCACAAGTAGGCGCACCATGGGGTCGAGGAGGACGAAATTTGACGCATCTTGATTCTTCGCACTAAACCGACAAATATCCGACAGCATTCGACCAGAACTGGCTCGCCATGGAGGGATTCGGATGCCCGTCATCGAGAGGTCGAAATATTGCTGGGGTGCAAGTCGTATGGACCATCGCGTTCCACGAAAAATCCACTTCCACTCCGAATGCAAGCCGAAGTTAACAGAGTGCTTTACAAAATCGTATTCATGTCGGCAACTTGAGCACTCTGTCATTGATGGATAAGGCACACGAAAGCCCTTATAAGTTGAAAGTGAGGCAGATGAATACGGTTCCTCACTCTCCCTATCAGGCTCACTGACAGCATTAGCGTCTTCTGTTGTGGAAGAGACCTCACTATTCGAAATCGAGGTGCCCACAAGGTGGGCGATTTCAATTTGAGCATCTACTTCAGACGATTCACTGGGCGTTGCACTAACCTCCTTGTGGTCAGGGCGGGGGTCGAAGAGCCGTGCAATGCACTGGCTTCCACTTACATCGTCACCATCCTCATCCAAAAAGCATGTGAAGTTGCCTCTATTTCGGTTGCCCTCGAAAAACAGACCACCGAGCAGAGCCTTCACGCCTTTGCCATCCAGCGCTGACCAGGGACAAAAGTCTGTAGTCAATGTTAGATCGACAGGTTTGCCAATCTTGAACATGCCGCTAAGGTTTAGAGAGGATTCGTAGGTAGCGTGAGAGTGGTAAGAAGTATCGATGTCCTCGGAAAATGCATACCACGGACAGATACTGGACGTTTGTCTTGATTCTGGGTGAGACTGACACTCACGCAGGACGTTTCCAATGAAGAGAGTATTGTAGTGGTCACCCAATTCATTGTGATGATGAGAGATTCCCAAGAATTCGATGAAGTAGAAAACGCTGTAAGTATCCATGCCATGGGAATCACAAGGATGCCATATTAGAATGCGTTGCGATTCCACATCAAACGACGACCATTTCGGTGCATAAGGGCTCCAAGAAAAACGGTCATCGTCAGGGTCAAACAAGTAGCGTATCTTCGCAAAGGATGGGACGGTATCTGATGTGGACTCCTAAGGCAGCAAAATAATGGTTTTGAAAGTTTCAATGATTGTGTTTCGATAAAATTAATTTCTTCGCAAATTTCTTGCCCAACCCTGTCTTCCAAGGCCGCGTCATTGGCGGATTCATCAATAAGTTTAGCGCCTTTCTGATTAAATTCGCCCTCGGTACCCATCGCATCCTCCACCCCCTCCAGCTCCTCTCCTTCGGTGGGTAGGCAGCCGTTATCACGAGCCCACTCATACCACGCCGTGTTTGGTTGGAAGCGACGTCCCTTTACAGGGAGACCAGCAAGCACGCGAACCGTCATCGTAGAAAGCTGTGCAGGATCGTTGAGCACACCGAAGGAGTTGTTTGGCGAGTCAAAGGCGGGATGATCGATGAGGTAGAGCACCGCTTTCACCAAGTCCAACAGGCCGTAGCAGCTGTGCACCAAGCAAGTGAAAAGGAGAAGCAAGCCTCAAAACAGACAAAGTAATGTTTGAGACTGAACTTCCAAACCCTGCATCTTTTCCCGTGCTTGCATTTGCAGATTTCATCTGCATAGCACCGAACGCATTCTACGAAACACGCATGCCATTACGCTCAACTATGGCTTGCTCATAAACTTTATTTCACATCAATTTACTCACCTTTGCCAATCGTCTAGAAGGCTTAAACACACAGAGCCATACGAAGGATCAATGTTGGGATGAAAGATAGGCGAGTCAAAAGATACCTCAGGACATTCCCTGGGATAAGCGGAGCAGCACTTGATCTAAAATCAAGCACACTCTGCAATAAACATTTGCGCGATTTTAGAACTATCAACAGTGATGTGCAAACTAATGGCAATCTGTCGTTTGGCTTGCGTGTCTCAAGTCCTTTGCAAAGTCAATCCTGGTTCATTTACTTCAACTGTGAGGGACTTCAGCATTGGTAAATGTTTGCATCCAAATATAAACGTCAAATGTACGAGGATGCAAGTAATACCAGGCTGCTAGGACTACTTACAGTCAACAGGAATTCTGCGTGCGCATTGTAACCAGACTTTGGGCGTAGACAAACCTTGACTGCCATCTCATCAATTCCGATGACTGATGCTTGGCCGTCGGTGGAGGCGTCAATCGTTCTGCAGAGCTGCTGCAAGTCCTTCATAAACGTTCGCTGAGTTGGTGGACGTGCCATCTTGAAGACACCTAAAAAAATCAGCTTAATTGAACTAAGGCTGATCCAGCCGCTACACTACACATGGTAAACATCTATTGCCCTGATAGTATCCCCTTCGATGCGGCTAACACAAAGCGACAATAAGGTAGATTTAAATAGGATACATGCCGATAGCACGCGTCAACACAAAGGAAGACTGTCGTACAAAGTACTAGGGTGGTGTGCATTGACTGCTTTGCAAACAAACTGCCTTCCCAGATCAAGACCACATAATTTTACCAATGAGCCAAATGAGAGGCTTTTGAATGAGCAATCAATCTGCACCACATAGGTCATGGCTACGTGAAGTCCGCAGACTATACGCCTAATATATATTCGCAATTGAGATTCGATTCATACAGTTTAATTGATACTTATAGGCCGCAACCCCGTGTAATACGTCCCCAAAGAATAATCTTGCCTCAGAGAAATGGCCCACCGTGACAATGCATTCATCCACGCTTCAGGCTCCATCTTTAATGTCCTATTATAACAGGAAAAGCATAAAGGCTACAATTGACAAGCACCATTGCTCTAGTCGCAAGTACCACAGGCACCTCTTTGGTATGGGCGATAACAATCAAAATCTCAACTGGTCGTGAATCTACATTACTTTGGTAAACATGCTCGCATGACTTTACCTTCAAGCGGATGGATACCTACAGCCACTCTACACAATTTCCCAAACGTTTGGAAGTAACGAAATCGAAACCCCTCTCGATTACGTGCCTTGAAACAGAATTACAGTTATAAAAGCTAGCCAATGAATCAGTTAAATATCGCGTGCTCTTGCTGACTCCTCTACGAGGGAACAAATAAATACCCCTTTGTAATGATAGCATGATCAAAGACATCTTAATTCGTCAATTAAGCCTGTATTAAGGATTATGGAGGCAAACAATATCGCATCTTAAAGCTACGTACCGTGGGTCGTACGAGATTTAAGGTTGCTTTCCACTAAAATACCAACATTGACTTCAAAACTACAAGAACTGCATTTCAATACACAGCATTTAATTGCAATTCCAACAAACGAGTAGCAAAGTGAGGCAGAGAGAAATAAGGGGATGCTATTTGATAAATAGGAGCGCTAAAATGAGCCGCTTAAACCTTAGGGTAAAACAATAGGAAGGAACTTGACTGGCTGACGTTTGAACACCAAAGCACAAAATTAACAAATCACGAAAAATTGGAACGTCCTTGTTTTTTAAAAAAATAGATTAGCAAAAGAAACTAGCCACGCATTTGAGGAATGGTGGGCTAATTGCAAATAAACCCACGCACCGACACAACTTCAAGGTCACAACGAGCCATTTGGCGTAAAGAGGCCTTCTGATTCGCCGCTTCATCGCTGAGATGTGTGGTACAAATAAAGATGGTTTGCTTTCCCAATAGTTTTACGAGGCAGACGGTGAAAAACTATCGTAAAATAGGGTAAATCCAAAATATTCACTACAGAATTTGACAGTTTTAGGCACATTTGTGCACTAACAAAAAAAAATTTCCAGGAGAATGTCCAAAGCGCTGACAATCAAATTACACAACGAGAATTAATAAAGTCATGCACAAATGACATTTCCTCAATAATAGCGAAACTGCTGCAAGGGCAACCGAAATTGCTGATCACTTGCGCAAAAAAACCAGGTGTCACACTAAGTGCGCAAGGCTTATGTTGGGTTAGGGTTAGGGTTAGGGTTAGGGTTAGGGTTAGGGTTAGGGTTAGGGTTAGGGTTAGGGTTAGGGTTAGGGTTAGGGTTAGGGTTAGGGTTAGGGTTAGGGTTAGGGTTAGGGTTAGGGTTAGGGTTAGGGTTAGGGTTAGGGTTAGGGTTAGGGTTAGGGTTAGGGTTAGGGTTAGGGTTAGGGTTAGGGTTAGGGTTAGGGTTAGGGTTAGGGTTAGGGTTAGGGTTAGGGTTAGGGTTAGGGTTAGGGTTAGGGTTAGGGTTAGGGTTAGGGTTAGGGTTAGGGTTAGGGTTAGGGTTAGGGTTAGGGTTAGGGTTAGGGTTAGGGTTAGGGTTAGGGTTAGGGTTAGGGTTAGGGTTAGGGTTAGGGTTAGGGTTAGGGTTAGGGTTAGGGTTAGGGTTAGGGTTAGGGTTAGGGTTAGGGTTAGGGTTAGGGTTAGGGTTAGGGTTAGGGTTAGGGTTAGGGTTAGGGTTAGGGTTAGGGTTAGGGTTAGGGTTAGGGTTAGGGTTAGGGTTAGGGTTAGGGTTAGGGTTAGGGTTAGGGTTAGGGTTAGGGTTAGGGTTAGGGTTAGGGTTAGGGTTAGGGTTAGGGTTAGGGTTAGGGTTAGGGTTAGGGTTAGGGTTAGGGTTAGGGTTAGGGTTAGGGTTAGGGTTAGGGTTAGGGTTAGGGTTAGGGTTAGGGTTAGGGTTAGGGTTAGGGTTAGGGTTAGGGTTAGGGTTAGGGTTAGGGTTAGGGTTAGGGTTAGGGTTAGGGTTAGGGTTAGGGTTAGGGTTAGGGTTAGGGTTAGGGTTAGGGTTAGGGTTAGGGTTAGGGTTAGGGTTAGGGTTAGGGTTAGGGTTAGGGTTAGGGTTAGGGTTAGGGTTAGGGTTAGGGTTAGGGTTAGGGTTAGGGTTAGGGTTAGGGTTAGGGTTAGGGTTAGGGTTAGGGTTAGGGTTAGGGTTAGGGTTAGGGTTAGGGTTAGGGTTAGGGTTAGGGTTAGGGTTAGGGTTAGGGTTAGGGTTAGGGTTAGGGTTAGGGTTAGGGTTAGGGTTAGGGTTAGGGTTAGGGTTAGGGTTAGGGTTAGGGTTAGGGTTAGGGTTAGGGTTAGGGTTAGGGTTAGGGTTAGGGTTAGGGTTAGGGTTAGGGTTAGGGTTAGGGTTAGGGTTAGGGTTAGGGTTAGGGTTAGGGTTAGGGTTAGGGTTAGGGTTAGGGTTAGGGTTAGGGTTAGGGTTAGGGTTAGGGTTAGGGTTAGGGTTAGGGTTAGGGTTAGGGTTAGGGTTAGGGTTAGGGTTAGGGTTAGGGTTAGGGTTAGGGTTAGGGTTAGGGTTAGGGTTAGGGTTAGGGTTAGGGTTAGGGTTAGGGTTAGGGTTAGGGTTAGGGTTAGGGTTAGGGTTAGGGTTAGGGTTAGGGTTAGGGTTAGGGTTAGGGTTAGGGTTAGGGTTAGGGTTAGGGTTAGGGTTAGGGTTAGGGTTAGGGTTAGGGTTAGGGTTAGGGTTAGGGTTAGGGTTAGGGTTAGGGTTAGGGTTAGGGTTAGGGTTAGGGTTAGGGTTAGGGTTAGGGTTAGGGTTAGGGTTAGGGTTAGGGTTAGGGTTAGGGTTAGGGTTAGGGTTAGGGTTAGGGTTAGGGTTAGGGTTAGGGTTAGGGTTAGGGTTAGGGTTAGGGTTAGGGTTAGGGTTAGGGTTAGGGTTAGGGTTAGGGTTAGGGTTAGGGTTAGGGTTAGGGTTAGGGTTAGGGTTAGGGTTAGGGTTAGGGTTAGGGTTAGGGTTAGGGTTAGGGTTAGGGTTAGGGTTAGGGTTAGGGTTAGGGTTAGGGTTAGGGTTAGGGTTAGGGTTAGGGTTAGGGTTAGGGTTAGGGTTAGGGTTAGGGTTAGGGTTAGGGTTAGGGTTAGGGTTAGGGTTAGGGTTAGGGTTAGGGTTAGGGTTAGGGTTAGGGTTAGGGTTAGGGTTAGGGTTAGGGTTAGGGTTAGGGTTAGGGTTAGGGTTAGGGTTAGGGTTAGGGTTAGGGTTAGGGTTAGGGTTAGGGTTAGGGTTAGGGTTAGGGTTAGGGTTAGGGTTAGGGTTAGGGTTAGGGTTAGGGTTAGGGTTAGGGTTAGGGTTAGGGTTAGGGTTAGGGTTAGGGTTAGGGTTAGGGTTAGGGTTAGGGTTAGGGTTAGGGTTAGGGTTAGGGTTAGGGTTAGGGTTAGGGTTAGGGTTAGGGTTAGGGTTAGGGTTAGGGTTAGGGTTAGGGTTAGGGTTAGGGTTAGGGTTAGGGTTAGGGTTAGGGTTAGGGTTAGGGTTAGGGTTAGGGTTAGGGTTAGGGTTAGGGTTAGGGTTAGGGTTAGGGTTAGGGTTAGGGTTAGGGTTAGGGTTAGGGTTAGGGTTAGGGTTAGGGTTAGGGTTAGGGTTAGGGTTAGGGTTAGGGTTAGGGTTAGGGTTAGGGTTAGGGTTAGGGTTAGGGTTAGGGTTAGGGTTAGGGTTAGGGTTAGGGTTAGGGTTAGGGTTAGGGTTAGGGTTAGGGTTAGGGTTAGGGTTAGGGTTAGGGTTAGGGTTAGGGTTAGGGTTAGGGTTAGGGTTAGGGTTAGGGTTAGGGTTAGGGTTAGGGTTAGGGTTAGGGTTAGGGTTAGGGTTAGGGTTAGGGTTAGGGTTAGGGTTAGGGTTAGGGTTAGGGTTAGGGTTAGGGTTAGGGTTAGGGTTAGGGTTAGGGTTAGGGTTAGGGTTAGGGTTAGGGTTAGGGTTAGGGTTAGGGTTAGGGTTAGGGTTAGGGTTAGGGTTAGGGTTAGGGTTAGGGTTAGGGTTAGGGTTAGGGTTAGGGTTAGGGTTAGGGTTAGGGTTAGGGTTAGGGTTAGGGTTAGGGTTAGGGTTAGGGTTAGGGTTAGGGTTAGGGTTAGGGTTAGGGTTAGGGTTAGGGTTAGGGTTAGGGTTAGGGTTAGGGTTAGGGTTAGGGTTAGGGTTAGGGTTAGGGTTAGGGTTAGGGTTAGGGTTAGGGTTAGGGTTAGGGTTAGGGTTAGGGTTAGGGTTAGGGTTAGGGTTAGGGTTAGGGTTAGGGTTAGGGTTAGGGTTAGGGTTAGGGTTAGGGTTAGGGTTAGGGTTAGGGTTAGGGTTAGGGTTAGGGTTAGGGTTAGGGTTAGGGTTAGGGTTAGGGTTAGGGTTAGGGTTAGGGTTAGGGTTAGGGTTAGGGTTAGGGTTAGGGTTAGGGTTAGGGTTAGGGTTAGGGTTAGGGTTAGGGTTAGGGTTAGGGTTAGGGTTAGGGTTAGGGTTAGGGTTAGGGTTAGGGTTAGGGTTAGGGTTAGGGTTAGGGTTAGGGTTAGGGTTAGGGTTAGGGTTAGGGTTAGGGTTAGGGTTAGGGTTAGGGTTAGGGTTAGGGTTAGGGTTAGGGTTAGGGTTAGGGTTAGGGTTAGGGTTAGGGTTAGGGTTAGGGTTAGGGTTAGGGTTAGGGTTAGGGTTAGGGTTAGGGTTAGGGTTAGGGTTAGGGTTAGGGTTAGGGTTAGGGTTAGGGTTAGGGTTAGGGTTAGGGTTAGGGTTAGGGTTAGGGTTAGGGTTAGGGTTAGGGTTAGGGTTAGGGTTAGGGTTAGGGTTAGGGTTAGGGTTAGGGTTAGGGTTAGGGTTAGGGTTAGGGTTAGGGTTAGGGTTAGGGTTAGGGTTAGGGTTAGGGTTAGGGTTAGGGTTAGGGTTAGGGTTAGGGTTAGGGTTAGGGTTAGGGTTAGGGTTAGGGTTAGGGTTAGGGTTAGGGTTAGGGTTAGGGTTAGGGTTAGGGTTAGGGTTAGGGTTAGGGTTAGGGTTAGGGTTAGGGTTAGGGTTAGGGTTAGGGTTAGGGTTAGGGTTAGGGTTAGGGTTAGGGTTAGGGTTAGGGTTAGGGTTAGGGTTAGGGTTAGGGTTAGGGTTAGGGTTAGGGTTAGGGTTAGGGTTAGGGTTAGGGTTAGGGTTAGGGTTAGGGTTAGGGTTAGGGTTAGGGTTAGGGTTAGGGTTAGGGTTAGGGTTAGGGTTAGGGTTAGGGTTAGGGTTAGGGTTAGGGTTAGGGTTAGGGTTAGGGTTAGGGTTAGGGTTAGG
>CM043732.1:120456-331199 GCA_023968675.1 Taenia pisiformis
AACTCCTTCTTCACACCTATTCTATCGACTTTTCCTTCCTTTCACTTATTCTCCCCCATATTCTCCGCATCTTCAACTTGTCCATTATTTGCAGTTGTGATTTTGACAGATTTTTGGCGAAAGCCTTCGGCAAACTTTTCAGCTTTATACAATTTCGCGTAAGGAAAATAATGACCACCACTGATTCTATCTAGCGACCACTTTGGTCAGTTTTTTACGCTGCTAGATCCACGTGCCTACTTATCCCACAATAGTAGACTTGAAAAACATATGCCTTTCCGTCGTTAGTATTTGAGGGGTTTCAGAGTTTCTAATGGCTAGATATAATTAGCTTTTACACAACCTCTAACCCACCGCAAAATGGGGAAACCTTCACCACCTTCCTTAAAAGTGGTGAAATTTAATTTCTTTAGTAGAGCTTGTGCCCATGTTTAGAACGTTGTCGTCGATTTCGTGCATTCCAAGTCAAATCACCTCTTTTTAAACTTCACGCTCCAACGCCTTACAATTCGGATGTGTTTTTGATCACTTGTCGGCAGTCGTGCAATAAGCTTTTCTGCTGAAGTAGGTGCAAATGAATGTGTCCAATGACTTCCCCACAAATCACCTGCCACAAACCAGACAGTGTGACTGGTTGAGCTTGATCCCCTTTCCAGCATGCGACGCCACTGTTAACCCGCGCCGGATGGCTCAAGCACAGAAACGTCCACGCTGATAATGTGGCAAGACATATGCCTTCACCCCGTACTGCGAGATCGCCTCCCCATTTTATGCCTCCAGTCCACACTCGGATAATTTAATGAATTTTTGGCGTGGTCAGCTTACCATCATTATCCGAAATGGCAAGCTCGTAGATTTTGAACTGTCTGTGAACTCTAATTACCCTTTGTATAAGTTAATCTATGTGGCTCTTGTGAAAATCGGGTACCAAACCAACCAATCGGAGTGGAACAACTGCACCGTGACGGTCATTTCGTCTACATGAGCGTTGTTTCCTTTATCCAAAGTAATGTGCGCAACGGACGAAAAAACGGGATGATTAATAAGTCGTTCACAGGCAAATCATGAATTGAACAGAATCGTAGGCATCTCCCCGAGCAGTTTTAAAGCTCAAGATAAGCATCAAGGCGAACGCCAAAAAAGCATCATTTTTACTTTTAGGCATGAATGTGTGGCTTGCAAATCTTCTAAGGCATGTGCTTTGATGGGTTGCTTTTTGGATAACGTCGATGCATTCTCATTGGCTCGGCTTTTGCCCTGAGGTATGCAGTAGAAGTTTCCTCAGATCCAGCTCCTCCCTTTCAATACCCTTTGGGCAGGTGTATCTTTCACTTGTAAATTATTACGACTGCATAGAACGATCAAGTATTTTTGCTTGGGTTTAACCAAAAAATTTCCAAAACATCGATTGACAACTGACACTTAATAAGTTAGCACAAAAAAGGATTCGTGCCTTATTATTTCCCCACTATATTGTCTGCCATACCCTCATTTATTTTGCACTGACTGTTACAATTTACCAAACTAGTGGGGTCGCTTCGTAATGCCTTTTGAATTTATGAAGAAGACCAGGTTAAAATGGGCTGCTAAAACCAATACGGATCATTCATTACCTGTCGCAATGAGAAGAAGAGGAGGCTTTGCCCGGCCTGTACTCAACCAACTTCTTACAACAACACATGCCCGACAAGGCAGGAAAATTGGACCTATCCGTGATCTTGGCTTTAAATAAGTCCATAACGCCAAAGCGATATGTAATCTAACTCTTTGAAAGTCGGTAGTTAGGTAAACAGTCTGTAACTACGGTATGAGCTTCACAATTGTTCACTAACCGCGGAATTGCTTTACCATACTACAAAAAGGTAATGGTGCCGCTAAAGCAATTTAGTGCATTGCAGCGTGGTTTGCGTGCAGAAAGCGTTAACCTGGGTTGACTTGTAAGTTTTCGCTATTGTCTGCTCCATCGCCTGATTGCTGATTTGGCTCATCGCACTAAGCGTTGGTGGAGTCATGTGCCAACCCTCAGAGCCGTGGCTAAGAAATCAGCAGGGCATGATTGTGGCATTCCCTTGGGTCTGTGTACGCGGATGCAGAACAATTGGCCTCTGCCTTACCCGCATTGGTCGCATGAGCTTAGTTCACTCATGACTCACCCTTGGCACCGGAAACTTACAAATTTTCCATTGTTTCCATTTGTATGATTCGATGAGAGGCATGTCTGCACCACAGTGGGAGCGAGTTTCACCTCAACGTGTACAAGAATCTCACGGCTTGGAAATAAGGAAGGATGCGCGGGACTAAATTGGGAAATATAATAGGAGAAGAATGGCGTGACAGTTGACTCGGAGGTCACCGAATGAGGTTTGAAGAGGTGACGCTGCCGTTGATTGCCCCTTGGTTTTCCTATTAAGCAACATAAAATGCAATTAAATGGGAAAAAAGTGTTTCGCTTGGGCGGCGCACTTTGGCCGATTGAAAGGTGTTCTATTTTGCTGCTTGTGGTTTCGAAACTGCGGGCGTTCTCATTGATTCCAATTCTACTTTAGACTTCAGTTGGAAGGAAAAAAACTTACGAAACTAATTGGATGTTTGCATGCCCATGCTCATTTTGCTTTAGTTGAACTATGCGACGTAGCAGTCTTCTGTTAGCGAACTCCGTCAGCACTTTCCCCCACAAGTGCCATTACGGCAAAGAATTAAGCCAACAAACCTGAGGACCGAATTTGTATAGAGCACGGCAGTCGAGTTTAATGCCAAATGGCACGTGTGGAAGCAAGCAGCCAAGTAGGACTACATGAATAAGGTATCGGTGCAAATTGGAGCATCCGCAATTACGGTATTCGCTTACACAGTGCTCTCGAGAGTGTAAAAAGGCTGGCTACTGCCCCTTATAACACCGCGTGCGCATGTATAGCCACAGACGCTTCAAGGTGTTGTCCTGTTGCAATCGCTGTTCACCGTGCCTAGCCGTATGGTGGAGCGGTGGGCCACGGAGAAAGGCTACATCGAATGCGATATGCATCAACTAAATAACCAGTTAGACGCGTGAGCAAAGGTGCAGTAGGGCAGGCATTGCAAAACAGTTAAACTGACAGCATCCTGCAGCACTGATGCCAGTTGTGCAGAACGCTGCCAATGAGCATCTAAATTCATTGAAAAACTTCATCAGGGATAGGGTGGAGAATTGGTTTATTAGTCGTATTTTAAGGATATTGTGTTGCATACAGATCACATCATGACACTCTCAAATGCATTCGAATTTCGATGCGCCGTTTGCACATTATCTAAATTTGAGGCTGCACGAGAGCTAACTCGCAGTTTCATCGTGCAAATCCCTCCCACAGTCCGCCTTTGCGCACTCCAGTGCCTACAAGCTTGATTATTGGCTATGGAACGGCTCACACGAATCCACACCCAACAAGCGTTATTGTGTGGATGCAGAACTCGCCTTGTAGGTCAAGAACAGGATGTCTGATAGGCTATTGTGCATGCATAGAATTCTAATAAATGCGTTGTAGGCTGTTAGCGCAGAGTAATTCCAGCTTGAAGGTGGCATTTTCTTTCTACCTTATTTTGTTGGCTACCTGCGTTTTGGCTAAGGGACTCACAGAAAATTATGGTAAGATGTCTTTTAATACTTGACTCTAATTACCATATGGCAAGACTCACTTGACAGGCATTGGTGTTTGTTATGCTTGTGAGGTTTTCGTTGTTGCAATGCCTTACCTCAAAACCATAGTTTGAGCGTCTCATATGGGAGCATCTACCAAAATAGAACTTCTCATACTCTAACAGTTGGCATCATTATTCTGAGCCTCATTATTACCTACTGGCATTCCTTCAAAAATGCGTGCATAACTTCACGTACGAAAATGATTGAACGCTCAGCTAATGTCTGAGAACTAACGCTACTAAATTACCTCTAACATGGCACTCAGACCAAATTGCGAGCACTTAGGAAAATCACCAACTTCATGATTTATGAATTATTTTCTTCCTTCCCACCTAGTACCAATTTACAAGACATGGTGGCAATTTGTATACTTTGTTACTGCCTCCGGTAAAACAGACTAAAATGTGATGGGTAATGGGATGGGCAATTGAGCTTATTAGGGAGTGGTGTTGCTGACTTTAGAGGTGGACAAAGACAGCACCATAATTGCTTACTTCTCCACAGTTGGAGAGGTCAACAATCCAGAGGGTGGGTCCAACGGTCGAGGCAATTTGCGAGACGTGTGCGGCCACACTTTGTGGAGTGCACAATGTTTGATAAAGTTCACTTGAATTAGGACGCATTTCCTATTTATGCACCGGTTCCCTTAAGGCGTGTAGGCAGAGAAGTGGCAATTCAACCTCGAAATTTACCTTACCCAACATTACGACCCCGAATACTTTGCAAAGAAATCAGCACCGGTGTTTTAAACACAATTCCCGGTTCCCTTAAAGCGTATACTTCGGACCCTGCCAATGTTGAAACAATTGCAACAGTTTGAGTCGTCAGTTCCTATTCAAGCCCCTTGACAAACACAGAATGAAAGGACAAATTTGGAGGGGGCCTCGTGTGAGCAGCAGTCACTTAGTCAAATCACGCGAGACATTTATCCCCTCATTTGGCAGTAACAAACCAAGCAGTACTGACAAATGGCGAATCGGATTGCAATTCACTTTACGTCACCCACTTACTTGAGATCGGAGATGGCACACATCAGCTCAGATTGCATGTCCCAGTAAATTACGGTCATAGTGCAATAGGGAACACCACAAAGGCCTTTTCTTCACTTCTGCCATTGCCACTTCAAATTTCTGCATTTTGTTACATGCATAAAAACTTGCTAAAGCAATTTCCCTAAGCATTCTTCCATTCAAATGATTTTTCAGAACGGAAGATGAGAAAGGCGAACAAGAAGGGAGCGACCTCACACAGTGTCCAGAGCCATCAGTTGATTGAGGCACCCGAAGCCCAGCTAGACTCCACGTCCAGTGTCTTGCTACGGGCTGCTGAGAGTCCCTTAGGCAAACCGAAGATCGCCAACAAAATGAGGCAGACTTAAAATTCCATCTTCAACGCAGAACTTCATTGCAATCATAGCTCCTGACGCAATAATAACTACCCTTCCTGACACTTCAGCCAGAAATTGCCTAACTTGTCGCCTACATGTCCAATTTCGAATGCATGCAACAAGGGTACGATGTATTGTTTGCTAATTTAAGAGGTGGAAGTAAAGCAATGCGTATACCTCGTAGTTTTATGCTGTGTGACTCTGGGACGACGGTACTTGACAGTGTTCATTAGCATGAGTCATGTGGCCCTGGGCAAACGGATTGACCTGCATGTGTATGACCACAGCTACGTCACGGGACTCTGAGATTGGCGTTGGATTACTTGGCCGTAGGGATGAGCATAGGTTTGTAAAGCTATCCACGTCGCGTTCCGGGCCTTCGATAAAGGCAAAAAGGCGCATGACATTAGGGCGGAATATGCATTCAATAAACAGAGGGACGGGACTACTGGCGTGGGTGGAGGCCAGCCCACGCGGCTAGGGCAATTTGGCCACCTGGGAGATGGGAACCGAAACCGGCAACCAAAAAAGCATTACAATCCATTGCGGAATAATATCAAATTGCATTGGAGTTATGAGCCCCGAAGGAAACGGCTGACATACATTGTAAGAAGTATTTGATGTGATGTACTACGCTCGTCGTTTTTTTTGTCTCCCAATCTTTTTGAGAGGTCCGTGTTGTGTCTTGGCCATTGTGACATATAAGGATGGGCTGGTACCTAAAAACATGCCAGCAGTTTTAACAGCACCCAAGCTCACTGCCAAAGCTTACCGTCATTCCCCAGCCTTGTAGTAAATGCTGTCTCACAGCGTCCTCTGCTCAACTGATACGTTCATCGAGGAGAATGGATTTGTGGCAATTCAAAAATTATTTGCCCGCGCCACGCATTCTACACGCGCCTTTTTTCCTCCCCGATCACTGCCATGCTCCGACACTTGACCCTTTCCCTTGGTTGACCAGACAAACGCCTCGCATTGACTTGTCCTGTAAATGAGCACTCGGCTGTCGCATCAACCTCCTCTTGTGCAGTAATTATCATTGAGACATAACTCAGATAGCTTTCACAAAATAACTTCGAAATTTCTGACTTTCTATAATAACTTCAAAGGTGCGGGTGCCATCTGAAGCCCTATCACATGGAGGTCTGTTACCGCGACCAATCAAATCGTATTTCAGGGCACAAATTGTCAGGGTCACATGACCAATCGATGTGGTATCAATTTCTTAATTTGTCCAAATCCCCTTGGTCCTCGGTCGCGTGATTTATGCTGGATTAATCTGCCCATCGACCTGACCTGACTCATCACCAGGCCAGCCCTACACCGACTTGTAACCTTCTAGGGTTATGCCGCACATTATCACCCCAATGATGTTTCTCAGAGGGGATGCTGCAATTTTACCGACCTAAGCCCACGTTCCCACTTCATGTGTCGAACGATGACGCATATGACCTCGTCGCTTCACGACCGGTTGATACTATTTGGATCCGTGATCCAAGCCACAGGTATCAATAGCTGCCTGATATATTAGTTATTTCAGGCCTTGCGAACCCGGACTTGTCCCTCGCAAAATCACGCCACGCAGCATCCCATTGACCAGGCTTAAGGCGAGATTAATGTGCACTGTGAAGAGAATGTTCTGCTTTCCAAGTAGTACGCATGCCATCAGTAGGCGTGCGCCTTGACTTTAGAAGGAAGTCACCCGAATAGCCCCGACTGCATATCGCACTTCCCTTACTTTTCCGTCCAGTTACTCAATTATCCGTCCATTCACACCTCAGCTTCAACCTATCACCGTTAGCGGCTCCGATTTAGACAATCTGTAAGTGATTTCCCATCCAAAACAAGATTGAACACTGGCGACATGATGGTTGCCACAAGAGTTTTGGCCTCTCTTTGTCAAGCCTCCTCTAGACTTGATAATGCTGTGCCCTCCCGTCTTTGGTATCTAATGATTTGGGATTCCTCATGGGGAGTCATAACTGTTTTCCCCATAACCGACACTATTGCTAAGTGCTTTTCTAAGCAAAGAAAGATTTGTGCCTCTTGACGGGAGTTTCTGCCAAAGTTTGAGACCATCGCCATAAATTTTGTCCCTCAAAAAGAGAACTACGTAAATATCCTCAAGCAGCGCGGCTAAACGTCAAACGATTCCATTGCACTCCTATCCGTAAATGAATGCCTAGGTCTGTCACAACCCCTAGACACCGCGGAAATTAACTTAACGCCCTTCCGTACAACAACACTTCATTTCGCGTGTCCTACAATCTTCATTTAACACTACATTTAACACCCGTGTTCGTAATTTTGAACTGCCCACGGACTCTCCTCACACCTTGTTCGGGTTAAACTGCATAATTTTGTTGTGAAAAGTATGCAGTGGATCGGCTCACCTAAGTGAAGCATGCACGAATCTGCCATCCCGCAAGGCTAGAACTTCGTGCATTGCTTTTTCATCCTAATTGACAACCCATGCAGACAGCGGCGATCACTCGAAGTTGGATTGCAGAGCGCACTACTGCCTCTTAATTGAATGCAGAAACGGAAACAAACTCAAGAGGTTGTCTTAGAATCGCTACCGAAACTGTGCGCAGACAGACCAAAACCTTCATTGCACTTGTTTCATTGGCAAATAGCCCACAACTCTTCTTGGGCAAGTGTATTTGGATGGATCGTAGATGAGCTTAAGGAGGCAAACAACCTGGGAGAGATTGAGCACCTGTGCCCACAAACAAAAGAGCCCCTTTGTCAGGTTTAGCATGCCTGTTTCCTCAACACCTCACACAACCCTGCCTATAGCGCAAATAACTATGTGGCAATTTCTTCCCTGTAATGGGCGCTGTAACTGCATAGAGTGACTCCAGTTTATGAGCAGTCGGGTCTCAGCCCTCCCTCAGTGCATGATAAAATGTGCCCACTGTACGATTTGGTTAATTTTTTTAACTCAGATGGTTCGATTTGGTGCGTTGGATGCCTTTTAGTTGAAAACTGCAACAACATCTTCTACGGGCGTAACTACAAGTTAGTGACGGTCAAATAAAAAAGTTGTTACCATTACAAAGGTAGAAAAAAGTGCTTCTCCATCAACATGCGATCTCATCCACACAAACCCTCTACCACAATTCATTTAGTTAGGGGTCGGGTATTCCCGGCCAATCTTTACGCTTTTGATTTCACTCCAGGCCTTAACAAGCCTACAAACCTCTTTGCAAAAGCTTTGGTAAACTTTTATAAGAAAATGCCCTACAGCACCCCCACAAATGAGCAGTAAGCAGGTTATGCTGACTCAGCCTGGGCAAGCAGACTACGGTGAGCCATCCAACAGGTCAGCAGTCACTTTCAAGACGTCAAGATGGTGTCGGAATTCTATTTCCATTGTTTTGGACAAAATTACTTTGGAGTGAATTCTTCGAATTCCACACATTCTTTGGATTGGATCCAGAATGAATGCATGCATAAAAATATGCTTCGATAGCGCAGTAAAATTTACCCTCCATGGAGGAGAATTCTCGGGAACGACGCCGTAGATGGCGGACCTCGAAATGTTGCGCTTTTTAATCGACGTTACCAATTTCACGTGCACAAAGCGGCACCAAGTTTCAACCTATTCACGCGCTTCATTTCAGAATAGCGGATGGGGCATGTGCAGGGCATGGTTGTGGCCTTCACTTCAGTCTGTACGCACAAGCACAGCCTAATTTTCCTCTACTCTTCTCACATACATCGCACAATCTGCTGGATGCGCCCGTCGCCTTTGGCGCCAGTGGTGGACGCCACAAACACTGTGCTTGTCTCGGTAAAAACAAGTGCGCACTTCAATCTTCACGGAAAACTCGTGTCTGAGATATAAATGGGGAAGGGATGAGACACCAGCACTCCGTGGGACTAAAAATTAGTAACAGGCACCATGCTAAGGAGACGACACCGCTAAATGTTGCACTCACCTACAAGCAACCGACACCACTCCAACAAGTGCTCAAAGGGTTAAATTTATTTGACTAAGCCGAAAAGTGAACTGAAAATGGAAGGTGGCGACAAACAACACACGTCTTGCAGCTGATCTCATTCCACTCGACCTCAAAAACATTGCAGGTTGGGTCAACGAGCCGCAATGGATGCTGGAGACATTTTTGATAAATAGGCTTTTCACTCAATGAATCTGCGCGTCGACAAGCCCACTTTAACCGCACGCGAGTAGAATGCGCGGCGTTGAATACAAGAATTTTTCCCAAGCCCCATCGGTGGATTTGTCTCGGTTTTACGCTAAACGTCATGAGGTAAGTGCCTTAAACGGGAACAGCAGGAAACCTACGCTGTACCTTGGCATTTGCAGCACGGTGTAGAATGCGAATGCGTCCCAAAAGCTGACATGAGCCGAATGCATGGACTGCACTTTCCAATTCATAGTATTACATTCTAACCTTCCATACAAGCGCTCGTTTCTCCCTTCGAAATAAGAGCCCATGACGAATAATTGCATTCATGAAGAAACGTTTCATCTTAAACTGTCGCGCTTTTCTAAGTAAGTACTCCATTTCTGCCGCTGCGGAAACGCGTACACCGACGCTCACATTTCACACGAGTGCTCATTCGCATAGGGATGCATGGGAATTTTGGTGATCCTATGGATTCGCGGTAAAGGATGATAGGGATTGGAAGGTGGGTATCCCGCCACCGGCCGTTGAAGCAAACAACCACCCGTGGTGCCAAGTTCCAGCATTGAGCATTTATCTTAGTACTGTTGGCTCAGGACAACGTTCGATTAATTAT
Source organism: Taenia pisiformis (assembly GCA_023968675.1). Lineage (NCBI taxonomy): Eukaryota > Metazoa > Platyhelminthes > Cestoda > Cyclophyllidea > Taeniidae > Taenia > Taenia pisiformis. The sequence continues at coordinate 130,287 of CM043732.1, forward strand.
TTTTGAAGTGGAGTGCAACAATATCAGTTGACAGACGTGCAACGCTTGGCGACATAGGTTATGCCACTTCCCACCTTCGACTTTCACACACCTTTTACTCACTGTTTATTGACGAAATTTATGACGATATGCACCGCATGAAGCCTCAGGCTGACTTTCATAGCCTTAACAAGCAGCGGCGTGTGATCGGATGACCCGAGTCATATCAGTCTTGAGAATGGACGCTTAAGCCAACCAGCAGTCGCGTGGGTGGGTTCGCACCCTATTTGTTTTGGGGTTGTCAAATCCCAAGATTGTCAGCTTGAATCACACTGCCCTTTAAAGTAAACGTGAACCTTGTAGCTACCAATGGCCGTGGTGTGTGCGATGTCCGGTTCCCTCAGGACCATGTCCTGCATGGTATAAGCCTCACTCGAAGGTTAGGCTTCGACCCGGCACCAACTCTAATCGCATGGACGTTCTCACAGCCCATCGATACAGAGTACTTTGTTGTGTAAATTATTCATAAGAATTCATCTGCTTCGGAGCAGCCACTATCCTTTTGCACTGCATCTTTTGAATCGCAAATGAAGTGCAAGGACACGCAGGAGTGGATGTCCGCAAATCGTTGGAATTTAACTAGGAGCCCTGACGGCAGTCGTGAACGGTGGCATACTAAACGCCCAGGAGCGTAAGAGATTTCAAACTGTTTCCGTTACCTTTCAATACAGCAGCACATTTAACTGTTCAAAAAAAAACATGGGAGAAGATGTCCTCAGCCCTACACTCACCAACTGGATTTCCCTGAAAGCAGGACAGAGGCCAACTCCCTTCTCTTCTACGCACTACCTCATCGCTGGCCCACATCCCAATGGTGTCGCATAGGAGGGGTGGTGCCGCAAGCACTAGACTGCAGTAACCCTCACACCCACTCACGCACCCGTCCAAACCCTAACTGCTGATGAAGTCGATCTCAGTACAATGCTGCGCAGATGGAAGCCACAAAGAACGGTTAAATCATGCAAGCATTCGATAGGTTGCAAAAACCATGACGAATGTGAGCGATTTCGAACCGCACAAACAACAGATGTCAACAAAAGACCCTCCGCTGCTTTGATTCATGAGCAAATTTTTGACGCACTGGTATTGGGAGAGAAGGCTGTAGAGGCGGAGGCGGAAGGAGAGAGCGCACGCAACCCATGAGACATTGGGAGTTCACGCTGAGTCTAAAAGTTAGTACGACAAATATGAACGCTACTTTGACGACTTGAGGCGGCAGTATCACTAGTAAATATGCATGGCATTGCTATAACACCTGATAATTCGTTTGGATAGACAGCAATGCTGCACTGACTTTAGTGTTTCATGCACTAAGCCTCCGGGTTAAAGCCGAGACGCCTGACTTGTGCCACTTGCACCCGCATCCAGGCAGACAGTTGTGAGCCAGACGTTGCGGCATAAAAAAAGATGCGACGCGGTATGAGCTAAGCCCGGAGCCAGAACTGGAGCCAACAACACCTACCTAGCCCTACAAACTGTGATTTATCGGCTGAGTTTCCTCAGGCACCTAGTCCCTACCAAAATAGAATCCACTTCCCAAAACATCAGCCTCACTGCCTCTACAAACGTCTAGTTAATAGCAGCCCCGATCCCAATGCTCTAAGTATTTTTCACATTTTTGCCCCACGTTCAGGATTCCAACAATCTAGAACTTAATCTATCTTGGTAGCTCACCATCCCCCTGGCCTCCACTTCTACCTGGGCTTTATCCGTCAGGAAACCTCACGATGCCACCCAGCGTTCGCCTGCTCGCATGTATCGGTCGGGCAAAAGGTGGGGTCAGAGGACGGGCAAAGGTGCGTGGATATAATAAAAGATTGACGAACCTACTCAAACAGCAGGCAAATAAATTAAAGAGTTGGTGACCCAACAAAATGAGCAGGTAGAAAAGCAGCAAACTTACCGTTCATTCTATTTTCACGGCCTTACGAGTGACATAAGCCAAATATTCCTGCTCACCGTGGCTTTTGAGAATGGCTGAACGTGAGATGCGAAAAATCCTTCGTCTAGTTCCAAGGTGGGTTCAAGTAGATTCATCTCAACGTCGACTAGTTCTGCCAAACTGACTGGCGGTGTGTAAAGGCAGAAGAGACAGTCCACCGAACGACAATGACATGAGCCAGTCTGGCGGTCAGGCAGAAACAACGGAAGTTCAATATTTTGCGGTAGGCTATATATACGTTGGCCTAATTGCCTACCTATTCACTCCCCCCATCGCCTGCCTAAATCGATAGTCGTTGTTATGGCCGGAATTGATAAGATGGTGAAGCTTTCATTGGGCATGCTGGTGACAAGATTTTCACTTTCCGATGGAGGAGGTGCGGTTGGGGTAGGTGACCTCAAGGCTACAAATCCCCATACAAGAGGGTAAACGTGAATGGCCGTATGGGAATAATCAGAGTTGAATGAAACACGTTTTCAAGAAAACAGTTCTGAAATATGAACTGGGGCGCAGGACGTGACCGCTCAGGATGGGTCAAACCTAGCGCAAGTTCGATTACCTAAGCCTAATACTTTACACTTTAATGATGAAGCCTACAGACAGGACTGTGGGGACCAACTTTGTAGAGCAAAAGTCCAAGGAATGTTTGAAATGGACGCAGACATGGACTCCTACGAAATGGTATTTCAAGACAATTATGAGCCGAAATCAGTTGTCTTATCACTTCTATCCATTGAGGTTGATGCAACAAGCATCCTTCACTAATAAGCCTGCGACGGCAAAAAATGGAACGCGAAGGCGAGAATCCGCATGCTTGGCGAGAGAAATTAGTGAATCGTCCCTAAAGCAATCCACTTACACAAGAACCGCACACACCCAATCAAATTCAGGCCAAATCACGCTGTATGAGGGTAAATAAATCCGTTATTATTCTATGCTCCATTTAAAAATATGTGAGTTCGCACTCGACTGAAGCGCCAATCAAGTAGCAGGCTTATCTCTCTAGAGCTCTAGGCGCCATCCTATTTAGCCTGCAAATGAATTTGCGAAAATTATCCGGATGGTTAATTGCTAGGCTCTGGAATGCAGATCTTGGCAGGGCCCACCCCACCTGTCCTCCTTAATTTGCTGACTATGTGGGATGTGTGCAGCTGCTCATATCCACACTGCATAGAGCAACGGGAACGCATCAATCCATTGTAACGACATCGCGACTTCAATTCGCCACCATTCATGTAACAAATACAAAAGATGAATTTCATGCGGTGAACAAAATAACCTCCAGTCGGAAGCCGAGACAGACCTCAACCACGTAGCAGGCGGAACGCTGTGCTTTGCAGGAACGAGATGACCAAGCTCCTAGGGGGTGGGCCAGGGAAACAATGTCACCGAATGGTTGCAAAACAAAATTCAAATATAGCAGGACAATGACTCAACGCTTCCCGTTAAATGAAACCAAAACATCCCGTTCGTACATCCTTGATAAGCCATTCTTAGTACACGAATTCTGAGAAGCCCATATCAAAGGAAGCAAGGCAACACCCAAAGCAACAGCTACAGAACCCCTGTTGGGAGCATTCAAACTAAAGTCGGCCCAACAAGAACATCCGCCGCGACACCGACTGGACTTTTCCGATCCACTTAAGTCTTTGCTCAAACCCTACAAATACAGCAACCTTGCATCAACTTTCTTACCTCATACGTAAAAATCAACTTGGCAACATGACTCAGTTCAATTTTTGTCGCCATAACTTACTAGAAATGCTCAACATATATGAAACGTGACAGTCAAATAATCATGGAGAGCGTGGGAACCGCTGCAAAGCACAGGTTGAATTCAAACCATCTCAGGCACGGGTTGAGCGGACTACCAGCCATGTGGGCGAAAATAAAATACTAGATGCTCCCAGAAAAAGATGCTAGTAGTCTCCCTGACCACACCTGTGCAAGGCTTCTGCCAAAACTGCATCACTTGTAGCCGAGTCAAAAGGCCTTGCCCCACAGAAACCGCACCACTGCAATTCATACCCACGGGGTCCATAAGGAAATGAGTGAGCACATGCATCACGGGGTCTACTCTTCAAAAAAGAAATGGAGTAACTCTGATTGCGATCAGCCATTTCACGAACATAAAATTCATAAAATCATAAGACGCTGAAATAGTCACTTCAGTTCCTCACAAGCGGGATTCCTTATCAGCATAAAGTGCCTAAATGGGACCACAGGGATCAAGACCCTGATGCCGAAAGAAGACGCGGTGCTGGACTGTGCAATACCAATCGGATCTCAAAGCCATACACGACACCTGGGCATCTTCATGTTAACATAAAAGGTAGGGAGAACAAATCGCACCCCAGCGGGGCTACTGAAGGGTATGGCCACACCCCAAAGGTATGGCCACAACTTGCACTCACTCCATTCTTGCCGCATTTGAATCACTCGGGAGAGAAATGAAGGCAGATTTTGTGGGGTGAAGCAAAACAACCCTTTGCACAAACCAAATAACTTCCTAAACTAGCATTCCATAACGCAGTGAGGGGCATACCAAAGAGTTCCAAAGAACAGCTAATCGAAATCAGGGTAGTGCGACAATGCTTGACTAAACCGCCATGAAGCGAAGGACATGCAACAAACGAGACTTACGTTTCAGCGAGCACACGACAAAGAATGAGAAAGACGACACGCAAAACGGCAGCTGGAAAACCAATGCCCACTGCATTCAAGACCAAGGTCTACCAAGTAATAACATCCGTCGTGAAGCCTCAGTCATCGTGCTTTTAATTAGTGGTACATTCTGCCCAAAAACCTGCCATCACGGTAACTCTGCATCAAATTTACCACCTTAGACTTACGCAATTTTGCAGCAACACATGATTCAGTACAAATCCAGTTGTCATGAGCTACTAAAGAAACACATCATATGCATACCACGTGACAACCAAATGCTTAAGAAGGGTGGCAAAGTGATTTCTCGGCATAGTAGCTATGATCGAAAAGATTATCGGAACTAAAATAATAGAGGCATTTACGTCAACAAAACAGCAACTCCACAGTCCAGTTGAACAAGCTGAGGCATATACTTGGGAACAGAACAAGTGGTTCGGCCATCATCAACAGTATCTGCGCACGTTTGGTCTGCCAGGAGAAGCATTAAACATCCACTGCAAATGCTACTGGTAAAGAAGGCAGCTTTGGTGGAAAGCGCCAAACTAGTAGCGTCACCACAGCCCTCACAAAGTTCGCTGAAGGTCAGGCAATATTTAGTGATTTGCTACCAGAAAAATAACACAAGCACTAGCTCTGGCCGAAAATGTATGTCCCTAGGTAGTTCAAAGTCAACCAGTAGACTGGCTATGGTCCGATTGGATTTGGCAGTTCTGCGCACATTTCAAAACACTAAGTAAAGAAAAAATATTGATGAAGCCTGCCTACACAGCATGTGAGAATGCATCAATGGCAAAAGTACGCGCACGGGGGAGGAGGCAAACGAAAACCAGGGGCTAACTCACATGTTGCCACAAGCATTGAGTAAGCATTTCATCCCGCGCATTCAGCCTCCAGGTCAGTTCGTGGTTCGTCTTCATGATAAGCCAAAGTTGTAAGAAGTAACCAGCATTGAGTAAGCCAATCCCATTTATTTAGTCGCAACATCAACGATTTGTCGACTTTGGGATCCGCTACGACATGACGGAATGAACAAGCGGGTCAGTTGAGCATACAAAGAAGTCATATTCTTAATAGCCAATGCGATCAAAATAAGGCTGCTTTGTAAGGCAAAAGGTTAAATCGAATCAAATTTTGAATGCTGATAATGCAGTTTCTTAGGACTGAATCCTTGCAATTTTTCAGTCCCTAGAGAGTTTATTTATGCATAATGCAGTTGGATTATAACAGGATAATTTCAGGTTAGAAGTTTTCATGCACCATGTGCACATATGCAGGTTTATTAGCATACTTCTACACACACGGGTGCATGGTGTTAGAATAAAGCTTGTAATTGTTGCGTCTCGAGGCTTCTTTAAGGGCCGAAGAAAGAGCAGTACTCAGGCAGCATACATATTCAGCAATAGAGGTGTAGTGTTTTGTTTGTTTGGGCTGTTGGTTCGTTCCACACACTAGTGGCGGTCGCCTGGGCGCTGGCTGCGTGGGCGGGTCCGTCGGTCATGCCAGCAGTTCTCTTTCTTTCCGTCTAGAATACAAGTATTCTGACCTACACCTAGCCTTCTCTCCGTCTTCTAGGGATGCTCGGGGCGCTACAGTGGTGGCAACGGAGAGCGGACCCGAATTTGTGTATTTCCATCCTAGTTTTGTCCCGCTAGTAGCACATTACAGCGGTGCAGAAGAAGTGCCTTTGTTGAAGGACTAAGAACTGCATTTATCTCCGATATTATCCCACTTCCGTGGTCTACAGCAAGGCTATTAACGACTGAAGCGGTCCTAGCCGTGGACCATCTGGAAAAGCTGCTGGAAGCTAACGTCGCAAAGGATGCAGTGATGGTCGTCTGAACCTCTTACTCCGGAGTTAGTTGGCAAGCCGGGCGAACCTGCAGGTGGAGTCGCACCGCCATAAGGGACCATTGACGTGGTGTCAAATCTCGCCCCATGTGCGCCGGCCGTCGGCGTATGGCACGGTTAGCTCGTGAGTGCTTCTCGCAGTACTGATTACGTTGTGATGGCTGACGCGGGAGGTGGATGAAGAGACGCATCTGGGACAACGCTCAAGAGAAGAGTGGGATTGTTGGTTGGTCGCACACACTTGTGGCGGCCACCTGGAGGCTAGCTGCGTGGGCTGGCTTACCGGCTATGCCAGCAGTTCCCCTCCTTACCGTCTGGAATACAAGTATTCTGACCTACATCTAGCATTCTCTCCGTCTTGCAGGGATGCTCGGGGCGCTACAGAGGCATTGGTATAGCACTTTGTTAATTAGGGTTATTGGTTGATCTTCAGTGCCTGCGGTGGCCACTTTGAGCCAACTGGGGAGAGGAAGGGAAGTTTGGTCTCCCAGTCACGTTCTATTTCTACCTTAAAGTACACATTCTGCCCTGCATGTTGCTTTCTTTCTTCCTTACGGGCTGCTCTGGACTCTTCAGTGGTGACATCGTAGAGTGTCCATCCCAATCCGTGCCAACAGTGGCATGCGGTGGTGGTGAGAAGAAAGTGTCTGTGCTGTAGATGGGAGACTTTTGGCATCCCATGGCAGAATGGCTTGGGACTACGTCTGCCTTCGACATCCAACCCATTCCTGTGTTTTACAGGGGAGCTACTAACGACTGAATTTGCACTAGCTGTGAACACCTGGGAAGGCGACTGGTAAAATGGCATCTCCAAACAGACGCTTTGATGGTTGGCAGAGCCTCTGGCTGCGAAGTGATTTCGCAAGCCGGACGAGCCTCCTAGTTAAATTTCATTGCCAGGAGGGATAACTGACGTAGTGTCAATCGTCGCCTCACTTGCGTCGAATGTCAGCGCAGGCTACGGTTAGCTCGTAGGTGCTTCTTCTTGCGGCACTGATTACGTTGGGATGGCTGACGCGGTAGGTCTCTCAAGGGGAGCGTTGGAACAACACTCAAAAGTGCAGGGGACCTACACAATGCATTGTTTGTTCCAGTGACTGAGTCGGTCGTTTTGACTTAGTTGCGTGGACTGACCCTTGGACCATACTAGAACCTACATGCCCTCCCCTATTGGACAGGTAGAGTTTTCTCTGTATTTGGCTTTCTTTTGTCTTCAAGGAATGCCCGGGATGCTACTGTAGTGTTTTGTTCGTTTGGAATGTTGGTTGCTCCTACACATCGGTGGCGGCCATCTTGAGCCTAACTGCGTGGGATGGCCTCCCGGCCATACCAACAGCTCCTTTCCTTCCTACCTTGAATACACGCATTCTGATCTGCGCTTGGCCTTCTTTCCGTCTTCCAGGGATGCTCGGGCCGCTACAGCTACAATTGGGGATGAAGGATTGACTTGGAATCCAGCCGACGCAGCTGGACGATGTGGTTAAATAAGTGGTTAAGACTGGCAGCCAGAACAGGCAGAACCTTTTAATGACTACTGCATGTGGCGCATGGTGATCAACAAAATTCGTGGTGCAGCACTGTCTGTTTGGACTGCCGGTTGGCCTTCGGTTAGCTAGGCGACCACACTTGTGGACTATTCCTCCCGTGCCTCGCCGTTTCTCCTCCCACTCAACCGGTAAAGGGCTCGGTTTATGTTCACATATTAATTCTAGACAGGAGGCGGATATTGCTCAGCATGATTGAGGATCCAGGTTGGAGGTGCACCGACATCTTTAAGGTCATTACACCGTTCCACAAACATGTTACAAATTGTCCTCCCACCGCTGGCCTACAAAGCGCATTGAACGAACATAAGCATTACAATATTGACCTTGTCTCTCAGGCTGGCCTCCGGTCCATGCCAGCGATCTCATTCACTCCGTCTACTGATATCATGCACTCCGCTTGATGTGTTGCCTTCTTTTGCCTTCGGGACAGACTGAAGCTGCTACAGACGCTGTCGCACACACAACATTTAGGTTGAAAGCAGCCTAGCATTCCTAGTCTCCCTCAAAGGCGAATGAGGGTGAATGATAGGGCACAATATGCATTTTTCCACAGTCGAAGGGAATGCGGGTGCTGACATGACTTGTAGGCCATCTCACGCCGCTAGGCTGGTCTGATCACCCAAGTGGTCTAAAGACAACCATATTAGCTATTATGTCTTTATAATTCCCTCCTTTTTACAGGAAGTCACCTGTTTTTTTAGCTGGAACTCGCACCTCGAACTCTGCTACCCAACATGGAGACGAACAACTACGTGAAGGGGTACATCTACCCTACTGTCTGCAAATTGGTTTGCAGGGCACGTACTTCGTTAAAACTCTACCGCTGGTGCGAGGCGTTTTTTCGATTTGTAATCGCTGATAAATTTTTACTGGAACAGCTGAAACTCTGCGAATTGCACTGCTGCGCTTCAATTCCGCGTTCGTGGTGTAGTAGGCGGGAAAGATCAAATGTCAGTGCAACTGAAGAGCGTCGATGCATGGCGGAGGCGAATTTCTAGTTTGAAGGAGTAACCGGCTTGTCTCAGTCTGTTACTTGCATTATTGTTTCAGCCTGACCGAGAGGGTCGGTGTTTGGCGAGGTTCAGTGTGCGTGCTTCAGTGCTTCTACGCCATTAGGATGGGGACCAGTTGACAGTGTTTGTGCCATAGCATCCAGGAGCCACTGTCACCAAACTAAGCTTATCGTGCGCTGGTAAGCAACAGTAATTTGCACCATGAATTGCATAAATGTCTGCAGCGAAGCATAAATATTATCTCTAAATAGGCATCGTTCCTCCCAAGTTGGGATTGAGTGCAGCCACTGTGCATGGGTGCAGTAAGTAAGCATGTTCAACTTCAACTAAGCCAGAAGAGTCACTTCTGCTTCACTTCCTGAAGCCTACTTAATCTGTGTGGCATGTTCAGATTCCGTGAACTATCAGGCGAATTTTCGGTTGTTTATGCTGATTTAGTCATGTCTATGAGTGAGAAAAACAATCGGGATGTAGGATACGAATTTGGGTAGAACTGACTTGAGCCAGAGCTTTCTGATGAAATTGCGGAGTCACGCGTATTCATAATATTCAGTCATTTCATCCCAAAGTGCTCACGGATGTAGCGCTCATCGACGATGCAGTGTTACCGTGATTATTTTGGAGGTAATGCCTGGTCACCACCGCGTAGATGCTCCTCCTTCAGTTGCAGCAATGACTAGCCTTAAATGCATTTTTCCATCGCGCCGCTAAGAGTTGACTGTCAGGTCACGAGACAGAACAGGGTGCGGGTTCGGTCCTACCCCCAATTAAGCCATATTAGCGGTTATGACTGACGGATCCTAAAGACAGACCAATGTCTCTTCTCTACATGGATCCACTGTGCATTTGTCTTGGGTTCATAATTCCGTTATTGTCTTCTTTCATTTGAATAGAATTTTCGTGCGGATCTTCAGTAAACTGTCGAGGTACGCTATTCGGAGCCGTTTCTGCAACCTGTGTAGAATGCAATGTTGCTGAACAATTTGTTGCTAAAGCAGACGAACTGTCTCCTTGATTGCTCGTCTACTTCCACCAACGTTGCCTGGGGATTGTCAATCTATCATTAGGTGTATTCTGGGTACACAAGCGTATTTATACTACAGGGGTTTGCTCCGACTCTACAACTAGATTTTGCTGTTGGAAAAATTCGATCTATTCCACCCATTTCTTAATAATTTTCAGGGCGACAGTAGTCATTCCGATAATTCAGATTAGAGAGGTGGTGCGTGGAAAGAAAGGACAGAAGCTCAACTGAGGCATCGTAATCGGAGGGGCTGAGACCGGTTTCAAAGCGGATGCTCTGCCATGACAAATACCAACGCTATCCTGGGGTTTGGTTTGCGCGAAATGATGTGGGGACCTCCTAGCAGTGCTTTTTATGCACATTGTTGGAGGTCTAGTGGAGTGCCCTCCTCTCCCTTTTGGTTTACATATCGACGCGTTTGCGTGATTTGTTCCCAACCTTGCAGATTGCAATGTCTTTGCCCTAGTCCTGGTTTCTTTCCAATCGTCGGGTTAGGAAACAGCGTGGGAACAGAATTACTGGGTGGGTACTTGGAATTTTGGGGGCCTCTAGTTGTGTCTCCGCATGACATTGGTGATGGTCAGCGTAAAATGCACTCCTGAAGGCTCCGCCTTACTGGGTTTTAGTTCTCACCCATCATTGGAACGCACGTATGCATTGATTTAGTAGGGTAGGATTTTGTTCAACAAAGAAGCAGGTCTATGGGAATTCCATGAGCATTATTGGTGTGAGGTGCTGTTGACGGGTCCTTAAGTTAATAGAATTAAACGTACTTCATTCTTTTTTGTGCTACAGACGATTCTAGTTTGCATCATCACCCGTGATGTGTGAGTGGACTCCTTGAGCGAGGGTGGTTAGGAGCCGAGGGTGTTGTGCAAACTATGGTGGACACATTCTGCTGATATTCTCTATACTTTTGCATTAGCTTTACTTAAAGATTCCACATTTCTACGCCCACAATGTGTGACATGGAGGAGCGCTGACGTCACTTATCCTGTTTATTCCCACCCTTAGGCCTGTATAATGTCTTCATATGTAACTTTGGCTCGGACTCAGTTAATGAGTGAGGGCCCGTTGCATAGAGTTCTGTCAAGGCGGAGTGAAAGAAGGAATGAAGTATGTGGTTCCGATGAAGGAATTCGCACAAATTTGGGGGTGTCTGGTTTTCTCGTAATCCATTTTTAATAAATATCAAGATAATGCACCTGAGAATCTGTCTATACAAGAGCGCAATCACATGGTCTGCAGGGTCGATTCACTCTCTCATCCTTCACAGTTAAAACATGGCGACGTTAAGTGGTATCAACGAAGACACTACGATGAAGATGTAATATTGGCGAATAATACAACGGGTAGGCTGTTTAGCAGGACAGATGCGCTCTTTGACAAAGGGAGAACATTGGCAGTAAGCAAATGAAAGGTGAAGACGGTGATTGTAGGCAACGTGTTGCAGCGATGTCGGGAGGAGACTCGGTGGTAATAAGGCGATGGCGCACGCGGTGCTGTTTGGGCAACTTAGTGATAATGAACGGGTAGATGCCTGTGCCGACCCTTGACGCATTAGGCAGGGGCGTAAAGGCGACAGCGTGAAGGGGCGTAACGAGGCGAGGCGAGGCGAGGCGAGGCGAGGCAACGTGAAAGAAGTTGAGCTTGCCCAAATTTGTATGGTTAGTATTGATGCAGCTCAGGCTGTGCCTGTCAGCCATCAACGATTGACCGGTTTTGCGAGTACCTTGATGGAAGACAGGTAGAGGGAGTGGCTGTCAACGCGACGATTTTCTGGGTCGAGCGTGCTACGTTCGGCTCAGGTAAAGCAAGCTATGGATATCTGAAGCCACTAAGACCCGAGTCTCTCAGAGGTCATAAGTGAGGCAACGGTGGGGCTCAAACTCGCCAGCTTGATTTCACGCCAATCTTCAAAAATGTAGACAACCAAGACAATTTGCAGGTGGTAAGGTGATTGAATACGGTCCTAAATAGTCATTTTGGGTATGTTTGCCATGTAAAAATGCAGACGAGCGATTTCATGCACTTTAAGGCAAGTTGCCCAAAACTCGTAGCACGGGTGCGAGATAAATGCATGGATGACTGGTTTAAGAAGGTCTCTGCATTAAATTTGCACACTTTTGGAAGATTCTAAGCATGATTATTAATAGAAATTTACCAGCTTTATTTGAACTGGTAGCTTAATCACCATTTGGGCAATGTTTGATCATTTTTTCCGGGTCTTTATGGCATGGTAAGTGAATGAGTGACTACCTAAAGCCTCTTCACTGATGCCACTGCTGCCACTTTCGCCACATGTGGATGAGGTTGAATCTGCGGGCAGCTCCTTCCACTATGAGCCTTCTTCAAGGGTTGATAAAAGCTTTTACTCCATTCCTAGCTTTAAGCATTTCCTTACTTCACTTTCTTCCGAATGCCATTGTCTCCACTTCCTTCTTGTTACGGGGTGCAGTTAAAGCCCTCTAGAACTGATTTCAAATATATTTAAACAGCTCTTCATCGCCGACAAATGGCAAAATCAACTTCTTCTGTTTGTACTGCAGAAAAAGAGCATTAAGGCTTCGATGAAGACCAACGGGGCATTGCTGTAGACACCCATTGACTTATTCCACCCACGATTTAAGGTTGAGCATGTAATCCTGTTCGCCGCAGCTCACAGATATGGTGAGACTATCTTTTCATCAACTTCCACTTCATACGATGAAAACCAGCTGTCCATTTCAAAGATGTTGCCCTTCCAAATAGGTGGTGCTCCCATTTGCGATGGCTTCCTGCCGAAATTCATTCCACCTGCCTGTGGCAACATCGAAGCCTTAGTGCCATCGCTACGGAGCGCGCCCCATTAATCTCTTAATTCTCTGCACACTATTGCAATAGCGTTCCGTCAAAAGCGTCCTCCATCATCAATCTGCTTGCCCTGAAGTTGCTAAAGTGAGAGGTACTGGAAAGAAACGGGACAACTGAAAATGGGAGACCCAAAAATGTTGCCCGTTCACATTCCGAGTGCCTTTAACTAAAAATTGCCCAACTTTGCTGGCTTCGGCCAGTTGAGTATGCAGTAGTACTACAATGCCTTCCCAGTGCCGTTGGGTTCGTTAATCGGGTGCATGAATAGCTGGCTCAGTGGCTAACTGCGCAATCAACAAAGTTGCAATAAAGTTAGCATTCTTTTTCGCTATCTCAGCAATCGCCATCATGCTTGCATGATGTCCTTGCAAATGCGCCATAGGACCGTCCACATGCACTCGATTGTAAAGAGCGCATTCTCATTCAAGGCAACAGTGAGTTTTGCCCTGTCAGCCTTGTCAAAGAGGCAGACTGCTGTCTTTTTGCGACTAGGCTTAAATAGAGAAAACCCATCAAATGGATCAAACCAATCAAACAGAATCTCTTATTTCAGTGTAGCGATTTCGTCCATCCGCGGAGGTGAGAGATCCTGTCTTCAGTCATACAGGCAACTGCTTAACCGACTGGCTCGGCTCAATGTACACTATCCTCGCATACCTTCACTTTTGCAATGTACGTTGGTGCAGAGTTGCACAGCGCATGCATTTGGACCAGTGATTGGCAGAGAATGTGCGCATTCTTCCAAGTTTTGTGATGGGGTGGTCACATGGGTCGTATGAAGGTGGGACGATTGGACTTAAGCATTGCGGCAAGCAAAAGTTCGACTACGCTGCGAATGGCAAACTGAGAACAGGTCGGTATGTTGGTTGTCCCTTTTGCGAGTTAAATAGGAGCAAAGACTACATAAGTGATTTCTTCATGAAGTTGAAATAGCAGAACGAGTGGAAAACGCAAGCACTGCTACGATTCGAAGCTGGAAGCGGTAAGACACAGGCAAGGGCATTCAGAAAGTGTAGCTTTATCTAATATTTGGCCAGCCTGGTCTGTAGCAAGTGAGAGAGGGAGGTGGATCAGGGCAGTTTAGATGTGTGGGGGTGGCAAAATGACATTGTTGGGGACGGACGTAAGGGATGAAGGAGGAGCTGCAAGGGAAGAAGGATGTTGCGTTGGAGAATGTCAAAACAAGAATGAACATACCGGGTGCGCAGCTAGAATTGGGTCTGGCCAGTGGTTCAAGATGAGTGTGAGACTACGCCTGCTTATTTGCTTTGATAAATGGTTTTTTCTCAAATGAAGATAAATAAACAAACAAAGAAACAAACCAACAAACCAACGTAAAAGCATCCAACGCATCTACTCATGGTGGATTTGTGCGGTTGAGGCTTACCACGCACAACTCGCGGCTGGAATGCTCCCATTTGTCTTCATTTCTCCATCGGCATTGGTGACCCTTCATTTGGCCACTAATCACTAAGGCCTTTTCGATGGCACGACCTCACGTTGTCAAGGCCGCATGACATTTACATGGCTGCAGTACTGAAATTGCGCCTGTGAAAATCAGTGTGGGTGTAGCATCGGCACCTCTGTGCAGTGAATCATTCGGAGCGATTCGAGAGGAGAAAAATTGTAAACTCAAAGAAGTGTACTCTAACAGCGAAATCAGACAAATACGACCAATTTGCGGAAAGGTGAATAATCAGGTGTGGTCGTAAACATTGACCATTTGGTTGGAAGTGTCGCAATCAGAGTGCCGTGCTTTTGTGCCTTCTGCACGTGAAACAAATTTGCGTGATCGCCAAAGCGATTGCAAAGCGTGAAATGAGGGGATGTTTGCAGTAAGTGCATCAGTTGCCCAAAAGTGTCGCAGGTAGTTAAGACAAGTGGATTCACTCCTCACCAGCAAAAGTTTGGATTCCATTTAACGCAAATGCGTTTTACCAGTTATTCGTCCACGCAGTTTCCACGCGCCACGACCTTAAAAATGCCCAGCCAGCAACCTCAGCTGCAATATTTCCTGCACAGAACTCGGACAATGGATCCAGGAAGGCCTGCCGCTTCGCAATGTTCCGCTTTTCGGGAGCCTCGTGTAAATCGTCAACTTGTGCACAGTAAAAATAATCTTAGAGATGGACAACGTTGATTCCGTCCATCCATCTGCAGTGCAACTCAAATCAACGAGAGGCGAAAAGCCCATCCCAAATGAGGAATTAGAAGGCGAACAAAGTGTAGGTGAGGTGGAGAGACTGGATGCTCTTGTGCTAATTAAGTGAAAAATAAAGGCAAGGGCTACCCGCTCCTCTGCTCCGGTTGAGTTGAATGCTGAGCGCAAACAGCGCGACATAATGCAATGCGCTACATCGGGAAGCACAGTAAGCGTGGTGGGGAAGAAGATGATACGCAGCAAAGAGGCGTTGTAGGGGGTAACAAAGTTGGAAGGGCAGAGCGGCGGCCGCCTGTATATTGAATTTCAACAATTTAAAACGAATCATGCAAGTGTACGAGGGGGGAAGGAGGAAGCGGCACATGGACAGGGTTTGGCAGCATAAATTATTCTTAATTGTTACGACACATCTGTTTCAACCACTTGACCCAGCGAGAACGGCGGGATGGATAGTTGGGAGTTAGCGGAAGATGAACGAAAGACGCTGCGCGACGAGCAAGTGAGGCATGAAGAAGACACCGACGAACAACTACAATTACAGGCACGAAAGCAAGAAGAAGGGTTCAAAACAGCAAATGTCGGAGTGCGTGGATCAGTATGTCCAATTCTCTGTTGGGCGATGGACTAACTCCAATCTGACATGTGTGAATCGATTGGCAGCACGTGTCGTTGCATGGTCTCTCTCAGCGTCGGCTGATGTGGTCTTTGGACGGCATCCCTTGCGCGTGAATTTGTGGCGACAGGCATCATTTGCATTTGCGTTCTTTCACCTTGACCGAATTCCTCGCATCCTAGTGCATGCAGAGGAGGTGGAGGAGAACGGGACGGACCACTGGCACTAACGTGCTTTGAATGAAGCACGCTGGCTTGTCTAGACTGTTTGTCCTCGGCTTCTTACTTCTGATGTTGTCTTCACGAAGGACGCCTTCCTGACATTCAGAGGCAGTAGGGGCGCAGCAATGTGTGGATTGAGTGAGGAAGTTGGTGTCTGGTGATTGGCCTAATGGTAGCTATGGAGCTGGTGAAGGTGCACTTCTGCTGCCGTTTCCCAATCGCATATCTAGGCCAATCGCTACCTAACACCAGGGAGGCCAATGACTGCGAGTTCAGCTCTTCAGTGGAGAACGAGACACAAGATTGTTAAGTTGAATGCGACAAGGGAATGGTTGGGTGAGAGGCGAAGGGGAGGCGAAGGGGAGGCGAAGGCGGACTGATTTTGGAGCGGGGGTATGGATGAGGATGGAGAAAGGCCATCGTCGGATGTTTCTGCTCAGTTTCGTGGCACCGTATTTCCCGCGCCCTTTCTTTCACTTGCTCCTAAATACCTTTATTCACCAATTTCCTACGCCATGTGCTCCAGTGAAGTGTGTGGGAATCGGCTTTGCGAAGGAATGTAAGTTCCTGTCAAGCGATACACTAGAAGGTGCTACCCATGGTTTACCTTGGCAATCGAATTGCTCCAGAGCACTAGTTGTGACAGTGCTGGAACGACGGCGCACATAAATGAGCATGGTGGCACAACTGCTCTCACCCGTTGACCCTTTAGCGGCTGTTGAACGACACAATGGAAGGTTGGGACGCCACAGCGAGAATGAGGCGGGGGCGATGGATGAGAAGTGAACCGGAAGTGAGTGGATAATGGAGAGAAAACGTAAGAAGCAGGCTGAGCGGCGTAGGACAGTAGAATACAGAGCGAATCTGTGTTTGCAGCCTCATCTACAATTCAAATACCGCAAACTGAAACCTGCTCATGAGGTCATGATTTGTAGATCCCTATTCGACGCACGACAGCACTAATACGCCTCTTTTTTCGTTGGAAAACATCCCTGATATCACTAGAATGCATCAACGAGCCCGCCCACTCGCTATCAATCACCGGCAAGATTATCTGTAGTCGTGGGCTAATGGTGATAGTAATGGTGTTAAGGAAAGAAGCCGAAGGTAGCACAGCGACTTCTGCTCACTGGTGAGATACCATCCACCGCTCATCCCAAAATCTCCCTCACCCACTCTAGGTTACCCCTCCACACAGCCCCGTTGCCTTCACCAACGGAACAAGCAGAGGTGGATGCAATTTACAAGGTAGTGCTGAAAGTGGCGAGGGGCAGCACTCTTGCATTGAGACATGGTCGTTGGGCCTTGCTGGTGGCCTTTGTAAGAACTCCTGTACGAAAGTAAGCAGCTTGTCTTTCCGTATAACTCTGTTTACTGTAAAGCCTCCGAACATCCACGTCACTACATTCATGGGGCTCTTTGGGAATCCGTGTTGCATTCCCTACGTGTGATGTACTTGTTGAAGTTGAAGTTGAATTGAAGTAATCTTGCACAAGCTGCCGCCATGAGTGGGTGACAATTCAAAGCCATGCAAGCAGACGATGAATGAATGAATAACTCAAGTCAGCAACTAACTCTGTATCCAGCCTAAAGCAAAAGCGAAACGAGGGGATGCAAGAATGCGACATAAAATTCATGTGAACGTGAAGGTGCAAGGGTCGTCCGGTGGGCACGACTCCGCCAACGTGGACTTGTGCACCATCGGACGACGCATTGGCGCATGTACATCTGCCATGAGATTTGTAGGCGGACCACTGTCGTAGGTACGTTCGACCGTCTCGATGTGACTCCTTCGTGTGGAGGCGTGCAATATCAAAAACTGGCGTTGTATTTAAGATAAGCTTGGTAGTTAGCTGCACGCCTTCCAGCAGCCAAAGTTAACACATTAGTCCACCAAGTTTGCTGCCTTGAATTGTTTAAGGACCAGCCTTATTTAAGATGACTTTGGTGGACCGTTGTCAAGATTTTGCTTCGCATGCTTCTCTGCATTTATTGTTTTCTTCGCGAAGTATGGCGGCTTTGCTGACTAGGTGACTGGGATACATTCACGAACGGGCTCAAGCCTGGATTTAAAAGCGCCGCACAGCAGTCCAATGCTCCCCTTAACAGTCAGACGGGTCCTCGCAACTCAGCCCTCTTCAATTCAAATCGGATGCAGAGCCAATGCTTACTTGAGCTCTCCGTTTACCGCCGATTCGGCTGAGGGTTCATCTTGAATATCGCGGTGTCCCAAGCTCTCATTAATGCCGTATGGAAAAGTATGCTACTTACGACAAGGAAGAGGAATGGGAGGCTATTTACATGGTTTGTGGCCATATCTCGATGCGAAACGTAGCTTCCAGGCAGCAAAACGTTCGTTTGTGCTGCTAAACTCACAGTCAAGAGAATCGGCAAACAACTGGGCAAATCTTTCTATGATGCCAAGAAGTGGGTTTTGCAGACATAAACTACTTAGACATGAGGCCTTTGCGCAATCCAAGTGATTCTGTAAGTGTGGAACTTCACTCAGTAGAGAATGTGGCGTCGCATAGTGCAGGAACGAAACGGAGAGAGTTTGCAGTTGTTTAGCAGGACGCCAGTACTGAAGGCTGAATTTTGTTCAACCACGAAGAGGAAGTTTGCTTGCTCGAAAGGTGTGGAGGACAGCCTTGTTAGGGTGACCTTAGAAAGCCGTTATTGGCGATCTCGTCGGTTTGCTTTCCGCGTTCCTTGCTTTCTTCATGAAGGATAGCAAAATCGCAATGAGGCTTTGTAGTGATCGCACTGGTTGAAAGGTGTAGACGTGAGGAGTGCCGAACTAACAATTCTCATGGAGATGAGTGCTGAAAGTCACCCTTCGTTTCAGCATGTTTTTTGCAATATGCATCAAGAAAAGAGTTCTCATCTCACTCGCGCTTCTCGCAAGAATCGCTGTTCGTGCACGCATTCATCGAGTACAATCAATTGGATGCAAATGGTTGCTTGGTGTGGTAGCGCTAGAGAAGGCCCAGACTGTGTGGCTCTTCCCTCTGCCATACCTCATTTCGATGCTGCTCAATGGGTGTTAAGTGAGGCCGCAGCTTTTGTCGTCGACACAGGGTCGACTTCGGCCCATAGATCAGTCAAATTCGACTTCCATCCTTCAGGCTAAGGCAGCATTCCGTACTATTGGGGTTTAAGACAGGGATGGGCAGTGGCGAAGGCGAAAGCAGACCACATGGATGAAGGCATGCACATCTACCTACCCACGAAAGTGAGAACTCTCAGACCTCGGACTGGAGTGGTTGGCGACTTTGGAGATGTGACCATCATTGTGGCGCACCCCCCGTTACTATCAGCACCCCTCACCATGTTGCCCATCTAACCCGTTTTCAGCTCTCAGCATTGTCAAATGCACATCCCAAGGGCCAACCCATTTGTGTTTCAAAGAGAATGGACCGCGATGTCAAAAGTTGTATTTGCTGCTATAGAACTGTTCACAGTGAATGGTTTTTGGACTGCTGTAGAAAGACGTGCGATTATCAATCTGACCATCCTGTGGGTTATTGATGCCTGCAATGGAAAACGCCGCGTCTGACAAACCCAACTTTCGAGCTGTGGTGCTCTGGTTGGGTGTATTGGTTGATGATTCACTCAGACTTGCATTAAGATTGACGACAGCATGATGCCCGTGGAGGTGAACGTGATGGCAGTGGCTAAAGCACTCGACGTAGTCCGATCCATCGCGGTGGTTGCGGATGATGCAGCAGGAGCACCTGAAATTGTCGCCGCAGAATTTATAGCGTGTGGGGGCCTTTTTTATCATAGTTACGTTTCGATTTAAAACAGCAATTTTAGCCCTTCAAAGCGTCATCACCCACATTTTAGCTGATTGCAAGTTGTGCATGATAGGACAATCGCAGCTGCTTTGCCATGCACCCTCTTCCTTCATCTGCATCAAACAAATCCTGGTGCGGTCTGGTTTCTTATAAAATGGTCACTTATTAGTTATCTAGCAGCATTCCATAAATAAAGTAGTAGGAAGGGCTCACCTGCAGTCAAAGGCGGTGTGGTTGCCCTCACTTCTTCGCTATAGCTACTAAGTTCTTCATCCACCGGAGAGCCTTCCCACGAAGTGAGTGCAGCAACAGCGGCGGACACTGTTTGTCCCGGCTTTAAGTCTTTGAAGACGTAGTATCTGTCTGAGGTGCGATTGGATTCAGGCAATTCATTTTCGAGAAGGAAAGCGATAACATAGCCAATGATAGTGCCATTGGGTTCAATGGGCTCATCCCACGTCATGTTTACCGTGTATGGGCCAACTACTTGCAACTTCACGTTCTGGGGGGCATTCTGACCTGTGCAAACAAAAAAACAATCGTTCTTTATCACTGGGCGGGTGATAAATCCCGTACTTTTTAGATCGTTTTCATATGTCTTCAATGAATAAGGACGGATGCGAAGTGGTCAAGCATCAGAGATGGTGGGGGAATGGCTAAGATTAAGCCAGACTTAGAATGGGCTGCATGCTGCGCCTCAGGCATTGAAGGGTGCAGCCAACGGGTTCAGTGTCAGACAAGACAATTCCACGGTATGACGTCCCGCATTACAATAGAATTGTACATCAAACCGACAAATCACTATAAAATTAACAGGAAAACTACCCTTGCGACCACGTTTTGCATGCCTTTTACAAGGAGCGCGAACTGTAACCATGAAAAGCAATCATGAAAACGAGTCATTTCGTCTTGACTGATCTGTTGTCGCAGAGGCCTTTAGCCTAGGCGAAGACAAAAGCACATGCATCCGTGGATGGACTGGAAACGCGTAGCATATGGCAAAGGACGCAATTCGTTCGGTTCTGTCAATCAGTTGGGTCCCAGATGCCTTCCACTGCACTTACGAACCTTTCCAGTCTCCACAACTACCGTGCGTACGCACTGATTTGCGTGGGTTTCTTTCACATGCCTTGTAGCACTCTCTGCGTGCGCCTTGCGGGTAAAATCATTGAAATGCAGCAAGGCTGGACAGAATTCGACTTGTCGCAAAGTGGGTACAAACTCAGAGGTAATTTAGCAATGAATAGGAAAAGTGCCAAGAGAGGTAAGGAACGTCTATCCATCCGTTCCAGGTCGATTTGATTGAGGTGTGATGTAATGCGAAGCTCCAGAACACCCTCACCCTTGCTAGATTTACTGCTCCAGCTAACACACTCACTTGTAAATATTTTGAAAGGCATACTGATTAGAGTAAAGAATATCAAGGCGACCTACGGGCTGGCACTGCGAGCGCTCCTTGCAAGACGGAGGACAGCAATAAGATGAGACTGATGTGAAGCAGCATCCTTCCTCAAAGAAGAACATTCACATTCTCGCTCCACACACGTGCTTATAAATGTGTTGCTAGCCAATGAAATGGCCCTCTCTTGCACTACAAAGCAACCCGTGCATATGCGCGCACAGCATGAAACCAGAATCATTGGATCATCTCTGGCAATGTGCTGGGCGGTCTGATGAGGACATCTGGCCTTAACTATGTGACGAGCCACAACATTGTTGGTGGGTGAATTGCACGGTTTTACGAGGAAGTTGGCGTGAGCACTTCAGTCGTAAAAGCAAATGGATTGACAGTAGGAGAGCCCGGGGATGTCGATCTGTCAGTTGCATCGACCGTAGGAATGGAAGCCGAGCCTTCGAGTGAGCGTTGCAGAATTGGTGGCAGATCCACCCAACAAACTCTTCTTCCACCTCCATTCGACGGTGGATATGCTGTCATGTTTGATGGCCTACACGTCAAAAAGCAAAAGCTTGTGGCGGTTCGGAGCATGTCCGTTGCATTGGCTGTGGTAGAATTTATTATGTGGGAACAATGGGTCGAGTGGACTAATCAACGCATTAGATGACTGCAGCTAACGTTGATGATGTGCTGCGGATACGAGTTGAATGAAACATCGGACCAAATTTTCAGTTGATTGCGCACAATGCTTTTTGGTGAGCTGTGACATGTAATTGACTTGAGAACCTTCGAAGGCGCGTTGTGGTTGCAGGTGAGCGCCTCAAGTAATGAGGGAAATGGGGCTAGGATCGGCTAGTTTGGAGCAGTCCAGCATTCAGTGAGGGTATGCAGCCACACGGCTACCATTTTTACGCCTGCAGAATTATTTTGACAGCATATAGACCTCATGCACTGATATTTCATCATCAAAACACTAAGGAAAATATGCAGTAATGCTGTCCTATGGAGGCTGTCATTTTGCTTTGGCCACGCGCACACCCGCTCTAGCAGCAAACTTCCACTTTCAACTAAAAGTTGGGCTGCGATATGGAGAGTAGACAGCATCAACAGACTTGCCAAAGTGTGTACGCCAACATCAGAACAGTGGAAGTGAATAGAGCCTCAGCGCCCAAATCAGTGAATTCAGATTGTAAGCTTAAGGGCAACGGCAAGATTAAGGAGAAGCTGCCATGGTTGGTGTGGACGCACAACTATCCAGCCACAAACTGTCATCTATTTGTCGCTACCCTGAAAGGCGCTGCATTGTTCATCGAGTGCTTTCATACCTATAGGGACCCATAGATGCCAAGTATGTCTCACGCTGTGGAACTGCATACCCAAAAGCAACGCTTTGTTCAAACAGCCGAATCCGCGCAGCAGCCTAGTGCCTAATTCAGCTGTGTTCAGTCACATGTACAACTTGGCCACCGAACACTGCACTTCCGCCTTCCTTCAAGGCCTTCGGTCCGTGCCGATGGCCTCCCAGCCAATGTAATGATGAATGGCTAGCATATTCTGCCACACGACTCCAGCTTATTACGGCATGAATGAGGACAAAACATTGCGCTTATTATATTATCAGGGAGACGTGTTGGAGTCTGCTTGTCTGATGAGTGCGCTAATAAGTAGCACAAAATGAATCTGACCCAAGTCATCCAAACGGCTAACATAAGAGGACACGAAACTAACTTGGCTGAAGACACGAGACAATGGCTGTCATTGTAAAGGCTTGGAATCCATGAGTTAAAATGCGAATAAGCCAACGTGGCCTCCTGAGTCCTCGGCTAAAAAGTGAGCGCATGTGCATTGGCCATGTGGTGTGTGCAGGTAACACGTCGCAATTTTATCGCCCCTGCAAGGCGCCTTTAAAAGTACGCATCCTTTGCTTTCGAATGAATGGCTCCAAGTTCGATGACTCTCTATGACCTTATCCTTTGTCAAACATACCACATCCGCAATGGGGCTTTGAGACACCCGCATTGGTTAAAGAATGCAAGCGTAGGGCGGGTTAATTATGCTTTCCTATCAACAAAATGTGGATGAACACCTCCATTATAGCATACCAAATTCGTCCGTGCGATAGTTTTTGCGCATTTCAGCCACATATATGATCCTGCCTTGTTATAATTCCTTCGCAAGCGCATTCCCTGAGCAAACACTCAAGTGAAATTGTAGGACCAAGTCATTTCCCACCTGTGCTGGGTGAAAGGTGGTTCGCATGGCACTGAACCTGCTCCGCAGCAAATTCAAAATGCAAATGGGTGTTATTACGCCAAAGGAGTGCCGGCTAATCAAATGTCAACTTCTTTTGATGCTCATCAAAAAACCAAAGTGGTCCTGAATGGCTGATACGCTGAACCAAGCGGAATGTGAGTTCATAGGAGTCAAGTTGTGCTCCGCATTCGATAAAAATTCTTTTTCAAACTCTAATACCTGCCACGATGCAATAATGTGGGAAATGCATCGAGGTGAGATTTGCCTACCATAATAAACGACGTCCAAACAGGCAGTGCGGTAGGCGTTGTACCTTTGCTCGACAGTCTTCATCTAGTAGAGACAGTGTGGGTCGATGCAATATGCAAAATGGCTAATGCCTTGGGAGTGTGGAAGCCTCCACTTAATCCCAGAAATCCTGCAAACGTGTGGAGAAAAGCTGCACAATTGGAAGTGCAGATAAGGCGGTCCGAATGAATGCCACATTATGCATTGGCAGCTGTGTTTTGCGCAAGTGCCATTTGCGGGTCTTTGAGTGTTCCATTTCCTGCCGAAATTGTGCGCTCATGACGAATCGCATCAATTTTAATTTATCATTTCCAGGGCTTTGTGGTGGGAAGTTCCGAAATCTCTGATGATGCGCACAGCTTTTGTTCGACTAAGCAGAATTGTAAAAGCGACTCCCAAAAGGCAAGCAAAATTGTCACGGCATTAATCCAGTTTTCCCAGCCAATCTTCGCTTGCCTCATTGGTCGAACAAGTTGAACTGTGATTGGCCCGCTTTAAGTTGGCGAAAATGCAGCTACGGAGACGGCTGCCCATGGTGGATGAATTGTCGATCTGACTGCCCATGCCAGTGTACTTATTGTACCGCAGCGGTAAATCGCACCAATTCTCCTCTTCTCTGCTCTCGGAAGGTGCGTGCAACTGTTTCGTGACGAGTCGAGGGTTAAAGGACGTAAGCAGCACCGAATGTTGGGGGGATCCGCCCGCTTGAGGCAGCCCATCACCCTCAATAAATCTTGACCTTTGGAATCCCTATTCACTTCTCGGAGACGAAGTTCATTTTCCGAAATCCGCCAGTTTCTTAATAAGTGAATGTGATTTGCTCAATTATGTGCCCTTTTTCAGAGGAAAATCTGACATCTGTACTGCCTCTAACAAAGGTCCCAAGTTACAGTTATAAGTGTGCTCACTTCAGCAACTCGTAGTTATATTTTGGCAATCGAGCGTCACAAAGAATTTATGCTTCATCCATGCATACAGGGTTCATTTTTGTTTGGCCATCACCGCATGCATTGCATGTCCGGTGCACATTCTTTCACCCAAGAACAGCTCCAAGTCCTGTCAGGTTAGCTATTTGTTCATTCGTACTCCTGTATAGTTGCCAATTCTTGAAGTGCCCACTGTTTGGTATTTGGATAGAGCAGACATGTTCAGTCGAAAAAAAGCCTTTCTAGATTCCAAAGCTTTGCAAAATGAAGTTGCAACGCACGTCAAAAGCTCAAAATGCGTGCTTCATTTCTGATCGTTGGCTACATGCAGTCTTTCCGAGTTCGCAAACACAGGTTCTTTTGCTTAATGATGCTGCTGCTCATTTATGGTGATGCAGTCAATCACACCGAAATGCGCATGGAAGTAGATGGCACCTAGAAGAGATAAAAAGATGCGGAGCAAATTGAGGGATATTGTCACCAATGAGACGAGAAACTCGTTTAAGCTGACTGAGTGGTCTTGGCTGATGTAAAGATCTGGGTCGCGAGTAGAGTCAAGACCAATTTAAGTGGGTCGTTAACGCGTTGCAAGATCAGAATGAGGCTTCTCGCTCTGATTAGAAGCCGTCACTCGCTCATCGGAGCCTACCAGAGTCGCCCTTATGCTATGGCTGCAAGCAATGCTTCCACTCCACGCAAAGCGTCGGAGAGGCTTGTGCTAGATGAGCAGCTATCGGTGATTGGATGCCCCACTCTAAACCCGCCATGTTTTGTAAGGGGGACGAGGGGACTGAAAACCGCACCAAACGAAGGTTGGGACGATGCAATGTTAATAAAGACGAATCTGCCCGTGCCACCTCATACATGAGCAAGATTTCTGATGATTGATTGGGTTTTGCCGGTGAGGGTCAAATCATGCGCAGTCAGCAATCAACAAGCAATTTTAAGCATGCAACTTCTTTGGCGTCGCACGTGTTCCCTGGAAAAGTGCACTCGATAGGCGATGAAGCATGTCCACAGTTGAGGCTGCAAAGTGGTGCACACGCGGATCACATGGCCCGCGTACATGCATCCAGGCGTTAGCCGATGGTGCATGAGTCCACGCTGGCTTTTTTGCAAGCACACCGAATGGTCATTACACTCATTAAACAAGCAGATTGTAATGGCTTTCCGCAAGAAGCCGATTTGAATTGCACCTCGCTCATTTGTGGTCCTGGAAGTCAGGCGAGATTTACAATGCCTGTGAACTGAGTTAAAGCAGTGTTGGTGTGCTGCCATATTAGCCATTCACCGGGCTAGACAGTTAAAGTTCAAACTATTTTTGTTCTCTGCATATCCCCTGCAACACTCATTCACTTTTTTATGCTTACATCCTTCACTCATTTTCACTCACATACATGCAAGACTCAGTCCAACAGTGGTGAAGTTGTCCGAGCACATCGCATTACTCTGGTTTCGAGGTTAAGGTACACTAAACCTGTTCACGTTTTAAAATGAAAGGAGTCCAACCACATCCACGTGCCAGCTCTTTGGTCTTGACTGGCGCATTTATCGTTGGATGGAATAACTCAGATTTACCGGCCTTGGTGAACGCTGCCGTGGCTTCGATGACCTACTGAACAGGCCTAAACGTATTGCGTAAAAGGATATTGGCTTTAAGATCTAAACTTTTGACAGAATAGAGTTGGACTGGGCAATTGGAACAGCCAATATCTTGCTAGTGTCAAGGGATGACACATTCGTAATTTTAGGTGGATTAAAGGTGGCTAAAACCGCTTACAAAAGAGGACATTTTTGCACTGTGATGAGGGCAGAATGAGTTTGGCGGATCGCCCTTACTGATTAGCATATAATGTGCTCCTGAGGTGTGCTCTCACAAGATGGTGAGTAGGAAAAAGAATATCTACGATTTTCAAACTGACAAAGAGGCAGATGTTTTAATTCACCTTCTGCATGTGACGATCGACTTCGGATCCACCAGTCTCACTGCCAGCTTCTCAATAGGCAGATTCGAGGGTCAGGACCCAATCGGCCAGCGTACGTGCGCTCGCTGAGCCGTAAGCCAATGACGACTAGGCGCAAGTGCGTGTCGAGCTTAGGTCCGGGTCTTAGTGACAGCTATTGTCATTCCAGCCATTCGCTACCCTCAGCTATTGAATTTAGCCAACATAACAAGCAAAAAATAAAGCGGAGGCATTTCGACGTAAGGTAACTTCTGGCAGGTTCTCAAGGGCAGTCACTGTGGCAGAATGTTCGCATCAACTTCCAACCTAAGTCACTGTACAGCAGTTAGCAGCATGCCTTTCAAGCATGTCATTTATAGGCATTCGTTACGCAGAAAATCTTCACAAGATTGAACCTAGTTGGGATTGGATGAATGATGCGCGATTAAAATGCCGAGTTTTGTGCTTGCCAGCACAAAAGTGCGTCGTGCTAGTAGGCTTCTATTTACTGAACTAGGAGGAAGGATTGATGAAGAATGCAAAAAAAACAAATCTGCACATTTGGCAGAAGTGCATTTTTGGCTGCATTATTCAGAGTAGGTGATGTACTTGGTAGTCTGTGCAGACTTGTCAGAAGGCTGTCGGCAGTACGGGCATCAATGCGCAACCACATATGATTACAATGGCCAAGGCGTTGGAGGCTGGCCCGTCAGTCACAACAACAGAGAAGATTGTGATGAAACTGCTGGAAATATCCAATTCGAAATTCGAAGCAAACACCTTTCGTCTCAATGGCTATGAGACCCAGGTTGGACTTGATTTTCATTTCACTTGTAGAAGACTAAAATTTCACTTGTAGAAGACTAAACAAAGTGCCACCAGTTTTGAGTGCAGAAGGCATTGCAAAGCCTTCAGTAGTACCTGACATGCTTCCCGCTTTTGAAGTGCTTCTTCTTGCGGCACTGACTACGTTGCGCCGGTTGACGCGGGAGATCTCTTAAGGGAAGCGTTGGGACAACACTCAAAAGTGAAGTAGTCAAATCGGGTTCAGGGAAGATCCCCTCGCTGTGCAATTTGAAGCAGTCTCTCTCCACCAGCTATTCATTCAGATCACATGGGTCTGCGCAGACGTGCTGTTCGTTGTGATTGCAGGAGCCGTTTTAGCCACTGCTTCCCATTCTATCAAAACCAGCACGTTTTCTCCATCGAGTCCTCCAACTAACACATGTCAAGTCATCGTTGCTAGAGCTTGAAGGGATAATGTAGACAGCCTCATAGGGCACACAAATCTTGCAGTACATCCTTCGACTGGAGTGGCTGATTTTTATCAACGTACCGCGATAATGCCACAATTTACCCCACGGAACACGCAAAACTACCTTCGCGATTCGCGCATACACAATGCTGATAAAGTTGAAAGTGACTTCGGTCCAGCAGACCAGTGAGTGGAAGTACATTCCGATTGCTTGAATGGCAGTCTTCACTTGCACAATCTGAGTTGCCCTTTACAGTGCCTGTTCGCATATCGAGAGTTTCAACTACGCCTGATTAGCGGCCACCATGTGCCTAAGTTTTGAAAGCAGACTTCAGCGGGTTTGAATTGGTTGTGTTTGCGAGAACTCAGGGCAAATTAATTCAGCACAAGCTGCCTGATTGTAGTTATAAGTAGCTTCCAAAATGGGGCAAATTAAGGAATAAGGTGACATTCTCAAGCCATTTGTCATCACCTGTGCATATTGTAAATGAGGAGCGAATGTGCCAAAGTCTGATCGGTTTGGGCATGCCGACTTTGTCTTCGTAAGATGCCGACAAAGTCTTTGCGTCGTCTCTATCCTGCTGACAGCGAAATGTCTGCATTGACTTTGCTACTGATCTTTGTGAAGTCGAGGCTACCATGAATATGAATGCTGGTTGCACTTGTCAACAAATGCAGAACTCGAGTCTTAAGAGCTACATTACGTGTTGATGCTCATAAGGTGCATCTATCCAACACTGGGAACAGAAACGCATTTTGCAAATTTGCGGCTAGGCAGGGACGAGGACTTGCCAAAGGTAGGCTCCAACGTCGCCTCCTATGCACGAAAATATGCATTGTTATCACGTGAAGTCGAGCAGGCTGTGCTGAAAAGCATGCATGGAGAACAAAACATCACATTTTCCAACAGCGCTCTTCTCACAGCATCACCTGTCTCCCCCGAGACACAGGCATAAGCCGCAACACTAAACGACTTCATGTAAGCAATTTTGACGGTTGCATTGTCGAAGCATCATTTACGCGCATTGGAGAAGTGGGCGGCATGAAGGTCTTAATGAAAGTTGGCGGTTTGTGTTTGAAAATTTAGAGGAGGGGATCATCGTGCAAGGCGATCCAAGCCATTCGTCGCACAGCATTCCTACTGCAGGGTCTTGCACTGTACTTTATGCATGCGCACTCATGGATGCCGACCCGCATAAGGTAACCTGGGGGCGCACGGAGCCTTGCCTCCCTTTTGGGAACAACGGCTTTACGTAGATCTTTACTCTGCCCAAAATTCAACCATGGCGCCGTTGACCTTACACAGTGTATTTCACAGTAGTATTCAGCTTACACCGACTGCCTCACTACTGGCTGCGTCCCTAACTTCAGGTTATTCCCATGCACTCGATTGATTGAGGCCTTTGCTACCGCTATGAGGGTGCCAAATTGTGCTTACATTTTAATGGACTTTGTTTGATCCTGTCTCCATGTTAAAGTTTAGGCAGGAGCTGTCAATCGACGCATCCACTCAGGTGTTAGCCTGTTCCTAAAATGTGACTGTCTACCTTTCCGAAGACTTAGAACATCAACCATTTCAACTTTCACCGAAATTCCGTAAGTCCATTCCAGCAATCGCCTACTAGGGAAATGAACTAATGTGATGGTCAAATCGCCAAGTTATGCCCCGTTAGGCGTAAGTCCACGTACAGGAGTTGAAAATACAATGAAAGGAATGTTTTGTGTCAGTTGCAGGGAAGCTGCTTCCAATCCCGTCAAGATCACATCAATTTCTGATTCCAAACCTACAGCAACTGCATTAGGGCCGCATTGAAAGAGAGGCCAAGACTTCCAATGAGGACGGGAAATGATGAGGATCATTGCGGACACAGTGAGACCATTCGGTGTGCTTGCAAAAAAGCCAGCGTGGACTCATGCACCATCGGCTAACGCCTGGATGCATGTACGCGGGCCATGTGATCCGCGTGTGCACCACTTTGCAGCCTCAACTGTGGACATGCTTCATCGCCTATCGAGTGCACTTTTCCAGGGAACACGTGCGACGCCAAAGAAGTTGCATGCTTAAAATTGCTTGTTGATTGCTGACTGCGCATGATTTGACCCTCACCGGCAAAACCCAATCAATCATCAGAAATCTTGCTCATGTATGAGGTGGCACGGGCAGATTCGTCTTTATTAACATTGCATCGTCCCAACCTTCGTTTGGTGCGGTTTTCAGTCCCCTCGTCCCCCTTACAAAACATGGCGGGTTTAGAGTGGGGCATCCAATCACCGATAGCTGCTCATCTAGCACAAGCCTCTCCGACGCTTTGCGTGGAGTGGAAGCATTGCTTGCAGCCATAGCATAAGGGCGACTCTGGTAGGCTCCGATGAGCGAGTGACGGCTTCTAATCAGAGCGAGAAGCCTCATTCTGATCTTGCAACGCGTTAACGACCCACTTAAATTGGTCTTGACTCTACTCGCGACCCAGATCTTTACATCAGCCAAGACAACTCAGTCAGCTTAAACGAGTTTCTCGTCTCATTGGTGACAATATCCCTCAATTTGCTCCGCATCTTTTTATCTCTTCTAGGTGCCATCTACTTCCATGCGCATTTCGGTGTGATTGACTGCATCACCATAAATGAGCAGCAGCATCATTAAGCAAAAGAACCTGTGTTTGCGAACTCGGAAAGACTGCATGTAGCCAACGATCAGAAATGAAGCACGCATTTTGAGCTTTTGACGTGCGTTGCAACTTCATTTTGCAAAGCTTTGGAATCTAGAAAGGCTTTTTTTCGACTGAACATGTCTGCTCTATCCAAATACCAAACAGTGGGCACTTCAAGAATTGGCAACTATACAGGAGTACGAATGAACAAATAGCTAACCTGACAGGACTTGGAGCTGTTCTTGGGTGAAAGAATGTGCACCGGACATGCAATGCATGCGGTGATGGCCAAACAAAAATGAACCCTGTATGCATGGATGAAGCATAAATTCTTTGTGACGCTCGATTGCCAAAATATAACTACGAGTTGCTGAAGTGAGCACACTTATAACTGTAACTTGGGACCTTTGTTAGAGGCAGTACAGATGTCAGATTTTCCTCTGAAAAAGGGCACATAATTGAGCAAATCACATTCACTTATTAAGAAACTGGCGGATTTCGGAAAATGAACTTCGTCTCCGAGAAGTGAATAGGGATTCCAAAGGTCAAGATTTATTGAGGGTGATGGGCTGCCTCAAGCGGGCGGATCCCCCCAACATTCGGTGCTGCTTACGTCCTTTAACCCTCGACTCGTCACGAAACAGTTGCACGCACCTTCCGAGAGCAGAGAAGAGGAGAATTGGTGCGATTTACCGCTGCGGTACAATAAGTACACTGGCATGGGCAGTCAGATCGACAATTCATCCACCATGGGCAGCCGTCTCCGTAGCTGCATTTTCGCCAACTTAAAGCGGGCCAATCACAGTTCAACTTGTTCGACCAATGAGGCAAGCGAAGATTGGCTGGGAAAACTGGATTAATGCCGTGACAATTTTGCTTGCCTTTTGGGAGTCGCTTTTACAATTCTGCTTAGTCGAACAAAAGCTGTGCGCATCATCAGAGATTTCGGAACTTCCCACCACAAAGCCCTGGAAATGATAAATTAAAATTGATGCGATTCGTCATGAGCGCACAATTTCGGCAGGAAATGGAACACTCAAAGACCCGCAAATGGCACTTGCGCAAAACACAGCTGCCAATGCATAATGTGGCATTCATTCGGACCGCCTTATCTGCACTTCCAATTGTGCAGCTTTTCTCCACACGTTTGCAGGATTTCTGGGATTAAGTGGAGGCTTCCACACTCCCAAGGCATTAGCCATTTTGCATATTGCATCGACCCACACTGTCTCTACTAGATGAAGACTGTCGAGCAAAGGTACAACGCCTACCGCACTGCCTGTTTGGACGTCGTTTATTATGGTAGGCAAATCTCACCTCGATGCATTTCCCACATTATTGCATCGTGGCAGGTATTAGAGTTTGAAAAAGAATTTTTATCGAATGCGGAGCACAACTTGACTCCTATGAACTCACATTCCGCTTGGTTCAGCGTATCAGCCATTCAGGACCACTTTGGTTTTTTGATGAGCATCAAAAGAAGTTGACATTTGATTAGCCGGCACTCCTTTGGCGTAATAACACCCATTTGCATTTTGAATTTGCTGCGGAGCAGGTTCAGTGCCATGCGAACCACCTTTCACCCAGCACAGGTGGGAAATGACTTGGTCCTACAATTTCACTTGAGTGTTTGCTCAGGGAATGCGCTTGCGAAGGAATTATAACAAGGCAGGATCATATATGTGGCTGAAATGCGCAAAAACTATCGCACGGACGAATTTGGTATGCTATAATGGAGGTGTTCATCCACATTTTGTTGATAGGAAAGCATAATTAACCCGCCCTACGCTTGCATTCTTTAACCAATGCGGGTGTCTCAAAGCCCCATTGCGGATGTGGTATGTTTGACAAAGGATAAGGTCATAGAGAGTCATCGAACTTGGAGCCATTCATTCGAAAGCAAAGGATGCGTACTTTTAAAGGCGCCTTGCAGGGGCGATAAAATTGCGACGTGTTACCTGCACACACCACATGGCCAATGCACATGCGCTCACTTTTTAGCCGAGGACTCAGGAGGCCACGTTGGCTTATTCGCATTTTAACTCATGGATTCCAAGCCTTTACAATGACAGCCATTGTCTCGTGTCTTCAGCCAAGTTAGTTTCGTGTCCTCTTATGTTAGCCGTTTGGATGACTTGGGTCAGATTCATTTTGTGCTACTTATTAGCGCACTCATCAGACAAGCAGACTCCAACACGTCTCCCTGATAATATAATAAGCGCAATGTTTTGTCCTCATTCATGCCGTAATAAGCTGGAGTCGTGTGGCAGAATATGCTAGCCATTCATCATTACATTGGCTGGGAGGCCATCGGCACGGACCGAAGGCCTTGAAGGAAGGCGGAAGTGCAGTGTTCGGTGGCCAAGTTGTACATGTGACTGAACACAGCTGAATTAGGCACTAGGCTGCTGCGCGGATTCGGCTGTTTGAACAAAGCGTTGCTTTTGGGTATGCAGTTCCACAGCGTGAGACATACTTGGCATCTATGGGTCCCTATAGGTATGAAAGCACTCGATGAACAATGCAGCGCCTTTCAGGGTAGCGACAAATAGATGACAGTTTGTGGCTGGATAGTTGTGCGTCCACACCAACCATGGCAGCTTCTCCTTAATCTTGCCGTTGCCCTTAAGCTTACAATCTGAATTCACTGATTTGGGCGCTGAGGCTCTATTCACTTCCACTGTTCTGATGTTGGCGTACACACTTTGGCAAGTCTGTTGATGCTGTCTACTCTCCATATCGCAGCCCAACTTTTAGTTGAAAGTGGAAGTTTGCTGCTAGAGCGGGTGTGCGCGTGGCCAAAGCAAAATGACAGCCTCCATAGGACAGCATTACTGCATATTTTCCTTAGTGTTTTGATGATGAAATATCAGTGCATGAGGTCTATATGCTGTCAAAATAATTCTGCAGGCGTAAAAATGGTAGCCGTGTGGCTGCATACCCTCACTGAATGCTGGACTGCTCCAAACTAGCCGATCCTAGCCCCATTTCCCTCATTACTTGAGGCGCTCACCTGCAACCACAACGCGCCTTCGAAGGTTCTCAAGTCAATTACATGTCACAGCTCACCAAAAAGCATTGTGCGCAATCAACTGAAAATTTGGTCCGATGTTTCATTCAACTCGTATCCGCAGCACATCATCAACGTTAGCTGCAGTCATCTAATGCGTTGATTAGTCCACTCGACCCATTGTTCCCACATAATAAATTCTACCACAGCCAATGCAACGGACATGCTCCGAACCGCCACAAGCTTTTGCTTTTTGACGTGTAGGCCATCAAACATGACAGCATATCCACCGTCGAATGGAGGTGGAAGAAGAGTTTGTTGGGTGGATCTGCCACCAATTCTGCAACGCTCACTCGAAGGCTCGGCTTCCATTCCTACGGTCGATGCAACTGACAGATCGACATCCCCGGGCTCTCCTACTGTCAATCCATTTGCTTTTACGACTGAAGTGCTCACGCCAACTTCCTCGTAAAACCGTGCAATTCACCCACCAACAATGTTGTGGCTCGTCACATAGTTAAGGCCAGATGTCCTCATCAGACCGCCCAGCACATTGCCAGAGATGATCCAATGATTCTGGTTTCATGCTGTGCGCGCATATGCACGGGTTGCTTTGTAGTGCAAGAGAGGGCCATTTCATTGGCTAGCAACACATTTATAAGCACGTGTGTGGAGCGAGAATGTGAATGTTCTTCTTTGAGGAAGGATGCTGCTTCACATCAGTCTCATCTTATTGCTGTCCTCCGTCTTGCAAGGAGCGCTCGCAGTGCCAGCCCGTAGGTCGCCTTGATATTCTTTACTCTAATCAGTATGCCTTTCAAAATATTTACAAGTGAGTGTGTTAGCTGGAGCAGTAAATCTAGCAAGGGTGAGGGTGTTCTGGAGCTTCGCATTACATCACACCTCAATCAAATCGACCTGGAACGGATGGATAGACGTTCCTTACCTCTCTTGGCACTTTTCCTATTCATTGCTAAATTACCTCTGAGTTTGTACCCACTTTGCGACAAGTCGAATTCTGTCCAGCCTTGCTGCATTTCAATGATTTTACCCGCAAGGCGCACGCAGAGAGTGCTACAAGGCATGTGAAAGAAACCCACGCAAATCAGTGCGTACGCACGGTAGTTGTGGAGACTGGAAAGGTTCGTAAGTGCAGTGGAAGGCATCTGGGACCCAACTGATTGACAGAACCGAACGAATTGCGTCCTTTGCCATATGCTACGCGTTTCCAGTCCATCCACGGATGCATGTGCTTTTGTCTTCGCCTAGGCTAAAGGCCTCTGCGACAACAGATCAGTCAAGACGAAATGACTCGTTTTCATGATTGCTTTTCATGGTTACAGTTCGCGCTCCTTGTAAAAGGCATGCAAAACGTGGTCGCAAGGGTAGTTTTCCTGTTAATTTTATAGTGATTTGTCGGTTTGATGTACAATTCTATTGTAATGCGGGACGTCATACCGTGGAATTGTCTTGTCTGACACTGAACCCGTTGGCTGCACCCTTCAATGCCTGAGGCGCAGCATGCAGCCCATTCTAAGTCTGGCTTAATCTTAGCCATTCCCCCACCATCTCTGATGCTTGACCACTTCGCATCCGTCCTTATTCATTGAAGACATATGAAAACGATCTAAAAAGTACGGGATTTATCACCCGCCCAGTGATAAAGAACGATTGTTTTTTTGTTTGCACAGGTCAGAATGCCCCCCAGAACGTGAAGTTGCAAGTAGTTGGCCCATACACGGTAAACATGACGTGGGATGAGCCCATTGAACCCAATGGCACTATCATTGGCTATGTTATCGCTTTCCTTCTCGAAAATGAATTGCCTGAATCCAATCGCACCTCAGACAGATACTACGTCTTCAAAGACTTAAAGCCGGGACAAACAGTGTCCGCCGCTGTTGCTGCACTCACTTCGTGGGAAGGCTCTCCGGTGGATGAAGAACTTAGTAGCTATAGCGAAGAAGTGAGGGCAACCACACCGCCTTTGACTGCAGGTGAGCCCTTCCTACTACTTTATTTATGGAATGCTGCTAGATAACTAATAAGTGACCATTTTATAAGAAACCAGACCGCACCAGGATTTGTTTGATGCAGATGAAGGAAGAGGGTGCATGGCAAAGCAGCTGCGATTGTCCTATCATGCACAACTTGCAATCAGCTAAAATGTGGGTGATGACGCTTTGAAGGGCTAAAATTGCTGTTTTAAATCGAAACGTAACTATGATAAAAAAGGCCCCCACACGCTATAAATTCTGCGGCGACAATTTCAGGTGCTCCTGCTGCATCATCCGCAACCACCGCGATGGATCGGACTACGTCGAGTGCTTTAGCCACTGCCATCACGTTCACCTCCACGGGCATCATGCTGTCGTCAATCTTAATGCAAGTCTGAGTGAATCATCAACCAATACACCCAACCAGAGCACCACAGCTCGAAAGTTGGGTTTGTCAGACGCGGCGTTTTCCATTGCAGGCATCAATAACCCACAGGATGGTCAGATTGATAATCGCACGTCTTTCTACAGCAGTCCAAAAACCATTCACTGTGAACAGTTCTATAGCAGCAAATACAACTTTTGACATCGCGGTCCATTCTCTTTGAAACACAAATGGGTTGGCCCTTGGGATGTGCATTTGACAATGCTGAGAGCTGAAAACGGGTTAGATGGGCAACATGGTGAGGGGTGCTGATAGTAACGGGGGGTGCGCCACAATGATGGTCACATCTCCAAAGTCGCCAACCACTCCAGTCCGAGGTCTGAGAGTTCTCACTTTCGTGGGTAGGTAGATGTGCATGCCTTCATCCATGTGGTCTGCTTTCGCCTTCGCCACTGCCCATCCCTGTCTTAAACCCCAATAGTACGGAATGCTGCCTTAGCCTGAAGGATGGAAGTCGAATTTGACTGATCTATGGGCCGAAGTCGACCCTGTGTCGACGACAAAAGCTGCGGCCTCACTTAACACCCATTGAGCAGCATCGAAATGAGGTATGGCAGAGGGAAGAGCCACACAGTCTGGGCCTTCTCTAGCGCTACCACACCAAGCAACCATTTGCATCCAATTGATTGTACTCGATGAATGCGTGCACGAACAGCGATTCTTGCGAGAAGCGCGAGTGAGATGAGAACTCTTTTCTTGATGCATATTGCAAAAAACATGCTGAAACGAAGGGTGACTTTCAGCACTCATCTCCATGAGAATTGTTAGTTCGGCACTCCTCACGTCTACACCTTTCAACCAGTGCGATCACTACAAAGCCTCATTGCGATTTTACTATCCTTCATGAAGAAAGCAAGGAACGCGGAAAGCAAACCGACGAGATCGCCAATAACGGCTTTCTAAGGCCACCCTAACAAGGCTGTCCTCCACACCTTTCGAGCAAGCAAACTTCCTCTTCGTGGTTGAACAAAATTCAGCCTTCAGTACTGGCGTCCTGCTAAACAACTGCAAACTCTCTCCGTTTCGTTCCTGCACTATGCGACGCCACATTCTCTACTGAGTGAAGTTCCACACTTACAGAATCACTTGGATTGCGCAAAGGCCTCATGTCTAAGTAGTTTATGTCTGCAAAACCCACTTCTTGGCATCATAGAAAGATTTGCCCAGTTGTTTGCCGATTCTCTTGACTGTGAGTTTAGCAGCACAAACGAACGTTTTGCTGCCTGGAAGCTACGTTTCGCATCGAGATATGGCCACAAACCATGTAAATAGCCTCCCATTCCTCTTCCTTGTCGTAAGTAGCATACTTTTCCATACGGCATTAATGAGAGCTTGGGACACCGCGATATTCAAGATGAACCCTCAGCCGAATCGGCGGTAAACGGAGAGCTCAAGTAAGCATTGGCTCTGCATCCGATTTGAATTGAAGAGGGCTGAGTTGCGAGGACCCGTCTGACTGTTAAGGGGAGCATTGGACTGCTGTGCGGCGCTTTTAAATCCAGGCTTGAGCCCGTTCGTGAATGTATCCCAGTCACCTAGTCAGCAAAGCCGCCATACTTCGCGAAGAAAACAATAAATGCAGAGAAGCATGCGAAGCAAAATCTTGACAACGGTCCACCAAAGTCATCTTAAATAAGGCTGGTCCTTAAACAATTCAAGGCAGCAAACTTGGTGGACTAATGTGTTAACTTTGGCTGCTGGAAGGCGTGCAGCTAACTACCAAGCTTATCTTAAATACAACGCCAGTTTTTGATATTGCACGCCTCCACACGAAGGAGTCACATCGAGACGGTCGAACGTACCTACGACAGTGGTCCGCCTACAAATCTCATGGCAGATGTACATGCGCCAATGCGTCGTCCGATGGTGCACAAGTCCACGTTGGCGGAGTCGTGCCCACCGGACGACCCTTGCACCTTCACGTTCACATGAATTTTATGTCGCATTCTTGCATCCCCTCGTTTCGCTTTTGCTTTAGGCTGGATACAGAGTTAGTTGCTGACTTGAGTTATTCATTCATTCATCGTCTGCTTGCATGGCTTTGAATTGTCACCCACTCATGGCGGCAGCTTGTGCAAGATTACTTCAATTCAACTTCAACTTCAACAAGTACATCACACGTAGGGAATGCAACACGGATTCCCAAAGAGCCCCATGAATGTAGTGACGTGGATGTTCGGAGGCTTTACAGTAAACAGAGTTATACGGAAAGACAAGCTGCTTACTTTCGTACAGGAGTTCTTACAAAGGCCACCAGCAAGGCCCAACGACCATGTCTCAATGCAAGAGTGCTGCCCCTCGCCACTTTCAGCACTACCTTGTAAATTGCATCCACCTCTGCTTGTTCCGTTGGTGAAGGCAACGGGGCTGTGTGGAGGGGTAACCTAGAGTGGGTGAGGGAGATTTTGGGATGAGCGGTGGATGGTATCTCACCAGTGAGCAGAAGTCGCTGTGCTACCTTCGGCTTCTTTCCTTAACACCATTACTATCACCATTAGCCCACGACTACAGATAATCTTGCCGGTGATTGATAGCGAGTGGGCGGGCTCGTTGATGCATTCTAGTGATATCAGGGATGTTTTCCAACGAAAAAAGAGGCGTATTAGTGCTGTCGTGCGTCGAATAGGGATCTACAAATCATGACCTCATGAGCAGGTTTCAGTTTGCGGTATTTGAATTGTAGATGAGGCTGCAAACACAGATTCGCTCTGTATTCTACTGTCCTACGCCGCTCAGCCTGCTTCTTACGTTTTCTCTCCATTATCCACTCACTTCCGGTTCACTTCTCATCCATCGCCCCCGCCTCATTCTCGCTGTGGCGTCCCAACCTTCCATTGTGTCGTTCAACAGCCGCTAAAGGGTCAACGGGTGAGAGCAGTTGTGCCACCATGCTCATTTATGTGCGCCGTCGTTCCAGCACTGTCACAACTAGTGCTCTGGAGCAATTCGATTGCCAAGGTAAACCATGGGTAGCACCTTCTAGTGTATCGCTTGACAGGAACTTACATTCCTTCGCAAAGCCGATTCCCACACACTTCACTGGAGCACATGGCGTAGGAAATTGGTGAATAAAGGTATTTAGGAGCAAGTGAAAGAAAGGGCGCGGGAAATACGGTGCCACGAAACTGAGCAGAAACATCCGACGATGGCCTTTCTCCATCCTCATCCATACCCCCGCTCCAAAATCAGTCCGCCTTCGCCTCCCCTTCGCCTCCCCTTCGCCTCTCACCCAACCATTCCCTTGTCGCATTCAACTTAACAATCTTGTGTCTCGTTCTCCACTGAAGAGCTGAACTCGCAGTCATTGGCCTCCCTGGTGTTAGGTAGCGATTGGCCTAGATATGCGATTGGGAAACGGCAGCAGAAGTGCACCTTCACCAGCTCCATAGCTACCATTAGGCCAATCACCAGACACCAACTTCCTCACTCAATCCACACATTGCTGCGCCCCTACTGCCTCTGAATGTCAGGAAGGCGTCCTTCGTGAAGACAACATCAGAAGTAAGAAGCCGAGGACAAACAGTCTAGACAAGCCAGCGTGCTTCATTCAAAGCACGTTAGTGCCAGTGGTCCGTCCCGTTCTCCTCCACCTCCTCTGCATGCACTAGGATGCGAGGAATTCGGTCAAGGTGAAAGAACGCAAATGCAAATGATGCCTGTCGCCACAAATTCACGCGCAAGGGATGCCGTCCAAAGACCACATCAGCCGACGCTGAGAGAGACCATGCAACGACACGTGCTGCCAATCGATTCACACATGTCAGATTGGAGTTAGTCCATCGCCCAACAGAGAATTGGACATACTGATCCACGCACTCCGACATTTGCTGTTTTGAACCCTTCTTCTTGCTTTCGTGCCTGTAATTGTAGTTGTTCGTCGGTGTCTTCTTCATGCCTCACTTGCTCGTCGCGCAGCGTCTTTCGTTCATCTTCCGCTAACTCCCAACTATCCATCCCGCCGTTCTCGCTGGGTCAAGTGGTTGAAACAGATGTGTCGTAACAATTAAGAATAATTTATGCTGCCAAACCCTGTCCATGTGCCGCTTCCTCCTTCCCCCCTCGTACACTTGCATGATTCGTTTTAAATTGTTGAAATTCAATATACAGGCGGCCGCCGCTCTGCCCTTCCAACTTTGTTACCCCCTACAACGCCTCTTTGCTGCGTATCATCTTCTTCCCCACCACGCTTACTGTGCTTCCCGATGTAGCGCATTGCATTATGTCGCGCTGTTTGCGCTCAGCATTCAACTCAACCGGAGCAGAGGAGCGGGTAGCCCTTGCCTTTATTTTTCACTTAATTAGCACAAGAGCATCCAGTCTCTCCACCTCACCTACACTTTGTTCGCCTTCTAATTCCTCATTTGGGATGGGCTTTTCGCCTCTCGTTGATTTGAGTTGCACTGCAGATGGATGGACGGAATCAACGTTGTCCATCTCTAAGATTATTTTTACTGTGCACAAGTTGACGATTTACACGAGGCTCCCGAAAAGCGGAACATTGCGAAGCGGCAGGCCTTCCTGGATCCATTGTCCGAGTTCTGTGCAGGAAATATTGCAGCTGAGGTTGCTGGCTGGGCATTTTTAAGGTCGTGGCGCGTGGAAACTGCGTGGACGAATAACTGGTAAAACGCATTTGCGTTAAATGGAATCCAAACTTTTGCTGGTGAGGAGTGAATCCACTTGTCTTAACTACCTGCGACACTTTTGGGCAACTGATGCACTTACTGCAAACATCCCCTCATTTCACGCTTTGCAATCGCTTTGGCGATCACGCAAATTTGTTTCACGTGCAGAAGGCACAAAAGCACGGCACTCTGATTGCGACACTTCCAACCAAATGGTCAATGTTTACGACCACACCTGATTATTCACCTTTCCGCAAATTGGTCGTATTTGTCTGATTTCGCTGTTAGAGTACACTTCTTTGAGTTTACAATTTTTCTCCTCTCGAATCGCTCCGAATGATTCACTGCACAGAGGTGCCGATGCTACACCCACACTGATTTTCACAGGCGCAATTTCAGTACTGCAGCCATGTAAATGTCATGCGGCCTTGACAACGTGAGGTCGTGCCATCGAAAAGGCCTTAGTGATTAGTGGCCAAATGAAGGGTCACCAATGCCGATGGAGAAATGAAGACAAATGGGAGCATTCCAGCCGCGAGTTGTGCGTGGTAAGCCTCAACCGCA
Source organism: Taenia pisiformis (assembly GCA_023968675.1). NCBI lineage: Eukaryota > Metazoa > Platyhelminthes > Cestoda > Cyclophyllidea > Taeniidae > Taenia > Taenia pisiformis. Next base: position 171,365 of record CM043732.1, read on the forward strand.
CAAATCCACCATGAGTAGATGCGTTGGATGCTTTTACGTTGGTTTGTTGGTTTGTTTCTTTGTTTGTTTATTTATCTTCATTTGAGAAAAAACCATTTATCAAAGCAAATAAGCAGGCGTAGTCTCACACTCATCTTGAACCACTGGCCAGACCCAATTCTAGCTGCGCACCCGGTATGTTCATTCTTGTTTTGACATTCTCCAACGCAACATCCTTCTTCCCTTGCAGCTCCTCCTTCATCCCTTACGTCCGTCCCCAACAATGTCATTTTGCCACCCCCACACATCTAAACTGCCCTGATCCACCTCCCTCTCTCACTTGCTACAGACCAGGCTGGCCAAATATTAGATAAAGCTACACTTTCTGAATGCCCTTGCCTGTGTCTTACCGCTTCCAGCTTCGAATCGTAGCAGTGCTTGCGTTTTCCACTCGTTCTGCTATTTCAACTTCATGAAGAAATCACTTATGTAGTCTTTGCTTCTATTTAACTCGCAAAAGGGACAACCAACATACCGACCTGTTCTCAGTTTGCCATTCGCAGCGTAGTCGAACTTTTGCTTGCCGCAATGCTTAAGTCCAATCGTCCCACCTTCATACGACCCATGTGACCACCCCATCACAAAACTTGGAAGAATGCGCACATTCTCTGCCAATCACTGGTCCAAATGCATGCGCTGTGCAACTCTGCACCAACGTACATTGCAAAAGTGAAGGTATGCGAGGATAGTGTACATTGAGCCGAGCCAGTCGGTTAAGCAGTTGCCTGTATGACTGAAGACAGGATCTCTCACCTCCGCGGATGGACGAAATCGCTACACTGAAATAAGAGATTCTGTTTGATTGGTTTGATCCATTTGATGGGTTTTCTCTATTTAAGCCTAGTCGCAAAAAGACAGCAGTCTGCCTCTTTGACAAGGCTGACAGGGCAAAACTCACTGTTGCCTTGAATGAGAATGCGCTCTTTACAATCGAGTGCATGTGGACGGTCCTATGGCGCATTTGCAAGGACATCATGCAAGCATGATGGCGATTGCTGAGATAGCGAAAAAGAATGCCAACTTTATTGCAACTTTGTTGATTGCGCAGTTAGCCACTGAGCCAGCTATTCATGCACCCGATTAACGAACCCAACGGCACTGGGAAGGCATTGTAGTACTACTGCATACTCAACTGGCCGAAGCCAGCAAAGTTGGGCAATTTTTAGTTAAAGGCACTCGGAATGTGAACGGGCAACATTTTTGGGTCTCCCATTTTCAGTTGTCCCGTTTCTTTCCAGTACCTCTCACTTTAGCAACTTCAGGGCAAGCAGATTGATGATGGAGGACGCTTTTGACGGAACGCTATTGCAATAGTGTGCAGAGAATTAAGAGATTAATGGGGCGCGCTCCGTAGCGATGGCACTAAGGCTTCGATGTTGCCACAGGCAGGTGGAATGAATTTCGGCAGGAAGCCATCGCAAATGGGAGCACCACCTATTTGGAAGGGCAACATCTTTGAAATGGACAGCTGGTTTTCATCGTATGAAGTGGAAGTTGATGAAAAGATAGTCTCACCATATCTGTGAGCTGCGGCGAACAGGATTACATGCTCAACCTTAAATCGTGGGTGGAATAAGTCAATGGGTGTCTACAGCAATGCCCCGTTGGTCTTCATCGAAGCCTTAATGCTCTTTTTCTGCAGTACAAACAGAAGAAGTTGATTTTGCCATTTGTCGGCGATGAAGAGCTGTTTAAATATATTTGAAATCAGTTCTAGAGGGCTTTAACTGCACCCCGTAACAAGAAGGAAGTGGAGACAATGGCATTCGGAAGAAAGTGAAGTAAGGAAATGCTTAAAGCTAGGAATGGAGTAAAAGCTTTTATCAACCCTTGAAGAAGGCTCATAGTGGAAGGAGCTGCCCGCAGATTCAACCTCATCCACATGTGGCGAAAGTGGCAGCAGTGGCATCAGTGAAGAGGCTTTAGGTAGTCACTCATTCACTTACCATGCCATAAAGACCCGGAAAAAATGATCAAACATTGCCCAAATGGTGATTAAGCTACCAGTTCAAATAAAGCTGGTAAATTTCTATTAATAATCATGCTTAGAATCTTCCAAAAGTGTGCAAATTTAATGCAGAGACCTTCTTAAACCAGTCATCCATGCATTTATCTCGCACCCGTGCTACGAGTTTTGGGCAACTTGCCTTAAAGTGCATGAAATCGCTCGTCTGCATTTTTACATGGCAAACATACCCAAAATGACTATTTAGGACCGTATTCAATCACCTTACCACCTGCAAATTGTCTTGGTTGTCTACATTTTTGAAGATTGGCGTGAAATCAAGCTGGCGAGTTTGAGCCCCACCGTTGCCTCACTTATGACCTCTGAGAGACTCGGGTCTTAGTGGCTTCAGATATCCATAGCTTGCTTTACCTGAGCCGAACGTAGCACGCTCGACCCAGAAAATCGTCGCGTTGACAGCCACTCCCTCTACCTGTCTTCCATCAAGGTACTCGCAAAACCGGTCAATCGTTGATGGCTGACAGGCACAGCCTGAGCTGCATCAATACTAACCATACAAATTTGGGCAAGCTCAACTTCTTTCACGTTGCCTCGCCTCGCCTCGCCTCGCCTCGCCTCGCCTCGCCTCGCCTCGCCTCGCCTCGCCTCGCCTCGCCTCGTTACGCCCCTTCACGCTGTCGCCTTTACGCCCCTGCCTAATGCGTCAAGGGTCGGCACAGGCATCTACCCGTTCATTATCACTAAGTTGCCCAAACAGCACCGCGTGCGCCATCGCCTTATTACCACCGAGTCTCCTCCCGACATCGCTGCAACACGTTGCCTACAATCACCGTCTTCACCTTTCATTTGCTTACTGCCAATGTTCTCCCTTTGTCAAAGAGCGCATCTGTCCTGCTAAACAGCCTACCCGTTGTATTATTCGCCAATATTACATCTTCATCGTAGTGTCTTCGTTGATACCACTTAACGTCGCCATGTTTTAACTGTGAAGGATGAGAGAGTGAATCGACCCTGCAGACCATGTGATTGCGCTCTTGTATAGACAGATTCTCAGGTGCATTATCTTGATATTTATTAAAAATGGATTACGAGAAAACCATACACCCCCAAATTTGTGCGAATTCCTTCATCGGAACCACATACTTCATTCCTTCTTTCACTCCGCCTTGACAGAACTCTATGCAACGGGCCCTCACTCATTAACTGAGTCCGAGCCAAAGTTACATATGAAGACATTATACAGGCCTAAGGGTGGGAATAAACAGGATAAGTGACGTCAGCGCTCCTCCATGTCACACATTGTGGGCGTAGAAATGTGGAATCTTTAAGTAAAGCTAATGCAAAAGTATAGAGAATATCAGCAGAATGTGTCCACCATAGTTTGCACAACACCCTCGGCTCCTAACCACCCTCGCTCAAGGAGTCCACTCACACATCACGGGTGATGATGCAAACTAGAATCGTCTGTAGCACAAAAAAGAATGAAGTACGTTTAATTCTATTAACTTAAGGACCCGTCAACAGCACCTCACACCAATAATGCTCATGGAATTCCCATAGACCTGCTTCTTTGTTGAACAAAATCCTACCCTACTAAATCAATGCATACGTGCGTTCCAATGATGGGTGAGAACTAAAACCCAGTAAGGCGGAGCCTTCAGGAGTGCATTTTACGCTGACCATCACCAATGTCATGCGGAGACACAACTAGAGGCCCCCAAAATTCCAAGTACCCACCCAGTAATTCTGTTCCCACGCTGTTTCCTAACCCGACGATTGGAAAGAAACCAGGACTAGGGCAAAGACATTGCAATCTGCAAGGTTGGGAACAAATCACGCAAACGCGTCGATATGTAAACCAAAAGGGAGAGGAGGGCACTCCACTAGACCTCCAACAATGTGCATAAAAAGCACTGCTAGGAGGTCCCCACATCATTTCGCGCAAACCAAACCCCAGGATAGCGTTGGTATTTGTCATGGCAGAGCATCCGCTTTGAAACCGGTCTCAGCCCCTCCGATTACGATGCCTCAGTTGAGCTTCTGTCCTTTCTTTCCACGCACCACCTCTCTAATCTGAATTATCGGAATGACTACTGTCGCCCTGAAAATTATTAAGAAATGGGTGGAATAGATCGAATTTTTCCAACAGCAAAATCTAGTTGTAGAGTCGGAGCAAACCCCTGTAGTATAAATACGCTTGTGTACCCAGAATACACCTAATGATAGATTGACAATCCCCAGGCAACGTTGGTGGAAGTAGACGAGCAATCAAGGAGACAGTTCGTCTGCTTTAGCAACAAATTGTTCAGCAACATTGCATTCTACACAGGTTGCAGAAACGGCTCCGAATAGCGTACCTCGACAGTTTACTGAAGATCCGCACGAAAATTCTATTCAAATGAAAGAAGACAATAACGGAATTATGAACCCAAGACAAATGCACAGTGGATCCATGTAGAGAAGAGACATTGGTCTGTCTTTAGGATCCGTCAGTCATAACCGCTAATATGGCTTAATTGGGGGTAGGACCGAACCCGCACCCTGTTCTGTCTCGTGACCTGACAGTCAACTCTTAGCGGCGCGATGGAAAAATGCATTTAAGGCTAGTCATTGCTGCAACTGAAGGAGGAGCATCTACGCGGTGGTGACCAGGCATTACCTCCAAAATAATCACGGTAACACTGCATCGTCGATGAGCGCTACATCCGTGAGCACTTTGGGATGAAATGACTGAATATTATGAATACGCGTGACTCCGCAATTTCATCAGAAAGCTCTGGCTCAAGTCAGTTCTACCCAAATTCGTATCCTACATCCCGATTGTTTTTCTCACTCATAGACATGACTAAATCAGCATAAACAACCGAAAATTCGCCTGATAGTTCACGGAATCTGAACATGCCACACAGATTAAGTAGGCTTCAGGAAGTGAAGCAGAAGTGACTCTTCTGGCTTAGTTGAAGTTGAACATGCTTACTTACTGCACCCATGCACAGTGGCTGCACTCAATCCCAACTTGGGAGGAACGATGCCTATTTAGAGATAATATTTATGCTTCGCTGCAGACATTTATGCAATTCATGGTGCAAATTACTGTTGCTTACCAGCGCACGATAAGCTTAGTTTGGTGACAGTGGCTCCTGGATGCTATGGCACAAACACTGTCAACTGGTCCCCATCCTAATGGCGTAGAAGCACTGAAGCACGCACACTGAACCTCGCCAAACACCGACCCTCTCGGTCAGGCTGAAACAATAATGCAAGTAACAGACTGAGACAAGCCGGTTACTCCTTCAAACTAGAAATTCGCCTCCGCCATGCATCGACGCTCTTCAGTTGCACTGACATTTGATCTTTCCCGCCTACTACACCACGAACGCGGAATTGAAGCGCAGCAGTGCAATTCGCAGAGTTTCAGCTGTTCCAGTAAAAATTTATCAGCGATTACAAATCGAAAAAACGCCTCGCACCAGCGGTAGAGTTTCAACGAAGTACGTGCCCTGCAAACCAATTTGCAGACAGTAGGGTAGATGTACCCCTTCACGTAGTTGTTCGTCTCCATGTTGGGTAGCAGAGTTCGAGGTGCGAGTTCCAGCTAAAAAAACAGGTGACTTCCTGTAAAAAGGAGGGAATTATAAAGACATAATAGCTAATATGGTTGTCTTTAGACCACTTGGGTGATCAGACCAGCCTAGCGGCGTGAGATGGCCTACAAGTCATGTCAGCACCCGCATTCCCTTCGACTGTGGAAAAATGCATATTGTGCCCTATCATTCACCCTCATTCGCCTTTGAGGGAGACTAGGAATGCTAGGCTGCTTTCAACCTAAATGTTGTGTGTGCGACAGCGTCTGTAGCAGCTTCAGTCTGTCCCGAAGGCAAAAGAAGGCAACACATCAAGCGGAGTGCATGATATCAGTAGACGGAGTGAATGAGATCGCTGGCATGGACCGGAGGCCAGCCTGAGAGACAAGGTCAATATTGTAATGCTTATGTTCGTTCAATGCGCTTTGTAGGCCAGCGGTGGGAGGACAATTTGTAACATGTTTGTGGAACGGTGTAATGACCTTAAAGATGTCGGTGCACCTCCAACCTGGATCCTCAATCATGCTGAGCAATATCCGCCTCCTGTCTAGAATTAATATGTGAACATAAACCGAGCCCTTTACCGGTTGAGTGGGAGGAGAAACGGCGAGGCACGGGAGGAATAGTCCACAAGTGTGGTCGCCTAGCTAACCGAAGGCCAACCGGCAGTCCAAACAGACAGTGCTGCACCACGAATTTTGTTGATCACCATGCGCCACATGCAGTAGTCATTAAAAGGTTCTGCCTGTTCTGGCTGCCAGTCTTAACCACTTATTTAACCACATTGTCCAGCTGCGTCGGCTGGATTCCAAGTCAATCCTTCATCCCCAATTGTAGCTGTAGCGGCCCGAGCATCCCTGGAAGACGGAAAGAAGGCCAAGCGCAGATCAGAATGCGTGTATTCAAGGTAGGAAGGAAAGGAGCTGTTGGTATGGCCGGGAGGCCATCCCACGCAGTTAGGCTCAAGATGGCCGCCACCGATGTGTAGGAGCAACCAACATTCCAAACGAACAAAACACTACAGTAGCATCCCGGGCATTCCTTGAAGACAAAAGAAAGCCAAATACAGAGAAAACTCTACCTGTCCAATAGGGGAGGGCATGTAGGTTCTAGTATGGTCCAAGGGTCAGTCCACGCAACTAAGTCAAAACGACCGACTCAGTCACTGGAACAAACAATGCATTGTGTAGGTCCCCTGCACTTTTGAGTGTTGTTCCAACGCTCCCCTTGAGAGACCTACCGCGTCAGCCATCCCAACGTAATCAGTGCCGCAAGAAGAAGCACCTACGAGCTAACCGTAGCCTGCGCTGACATTCGACGCAAGTGAGGCGACGATTGACACTACGTCAGTTATCCCTCCTGGCAATGAAATTTAACTAGGAGGCTCGTCCGGCTTGCGAAATCACTTCGCAGCCAGAGGCTCTGCCAACCATCAAAGCGTCTGTTTGGAGATGCCATTTTACCAGTCGCCTTCCCAGGTGTTCACAGCTAGTGCAAATTCAGTCGTTAGTAGCTCCCCTGTAAAACACAGGAATGGGTTGGATGTCGAAGGCAGACGTAGTCCCAAGCCATTCTGCCATGGGATGCCAAAAGTCTCCCATCTACAGCACAGACACTTTCTTCTCACCACCACCGCATGCCACTGTTGGCACGGATTGGGATGGACACTCTACGATGTCACCACTGAAGAGTCCAGAGCAGCCCGTAAGGAAGAAAGAAAGCAACATGCAGGGCAGAATGTGTACTTTAAGGTAGAAATAGAACGTGACTGGGAGACCAAACTTCCCTTCCTCTCCCCAGTTGGCTCAAAGTGGCCACCGCAGGCACTGAAGATCAACCAATAACCCTAATTAACAAAGTGCTATACCAATGCCTCTGTAGCGCCCCGAGCATCCCTGCAAGACGGAGAGAATGCTAGATGTAGGTCAGAATACTTGTATTCCAGACGGTAAGGAGGGGAACTGCTGGCATAGCCGGTAAGCCAGCCCACGCAGCTAGCCTCCAGGTGGCCGCCACAAGTGTGTGCGACCAACCAACAATCCCACTCTTCTCTTGAGCGTTGTCCCAGATGCGTCTCTTTATCCACCTCCCGCGTCAGCCATCACAACGTAATCAGTACTGCGAGAAGCACTCACGAGCTAACCGTGCCATACGCCGACGGCCGGCGCACATGGGGCGAGATTTGACACCACGTCAATGGTCCCTTATGGCGGTGCGACTCCACCTGCAGGTTCGCCCGGCTTGCCAACTAACTCCGGAGTAAGAGGTTCAGACGACCATCACTGCATCCTTTGCGACGTTAGCTTCCAGCAGCTTTTCCAGATGGTCCACGGCTAGGACCGCTTCAGTCGTTAATAGCCTTGCTGTAGACCACGGAAGTGGGATAATATCGGAGATAAATGCAGTTCTTAGTCCTTCAACAAAGGCACTTCTTCTGCACCGCTGTAATGTGCTACTAGCGGGACAAAACTAGGATGGAAATACACAAATTCGGGTCCGCTCTCCGTTGCCACCACTGTAGCGCCCCGAGCATCCCTAGAAGACGGAGAGAAGGCTAGGTGTAGGTCAGAATACTTGTATTCTAGACGGAAAGAAAGAGAACTGCTGGCATGACCGACGGACCCGCCCACGCAGCCAGCGCCCAGGCGACCGCCACTAGTGTGTGGAACGAACCAACAGCCCAAACAAACAAAACACTACACCTCTATTGCTGAATATGTATGCTGCCTGAGTACTGCTCTTTCTTCGGCCCTTAAAGAAGCCTCGAGACGCAACAATTACAAGCTTTATTCTAACACCATGCACCCGTGTGTGTAGAAGTATGCTAATAAACCTGCATATGTGCACATGGTGCATGAAAACTTCTAACCTGAAATTATCCTGTTATAATCCAACTGCATTATGCATAAATAAACTCTCTAGGGACTGAAAAATTGCAAGGATTCAGTCCTAAGAAACTGCATTATCAGCATTCAAAATTTGATTCGATTTAACCTTTTGCCTTACAAAGCAGCCTAATTTTGATCGCATTGGCTATTAAGAATATGACTTCTTTGTATGCTCAACTGACCCGCTTGTTCATTCCGTCATGTCGTGGCGGATCCCAAAGTCGACAAATCGTTGATGTTGCGACTAAATAAATGGGATTGGCTTACTCAATGCTGGTTACTTCTTACAACTTTGGCTTATCATGAAGACGAACCACGAACTGACCTGGAGGCTGAATGCGCGGGATGAAATGCTTACTCAATGCTTGTGGCAACATGTGAGTTAGCCCCTGGTTTTCGTTTGCCTCCTCCCCCGTGCGCGTACTTTTGCCATTGATGCATTCTCACATGCTGTGTAGGCAGGCTTCATCAATATTTTTTCTTTACTTAGTGTTTTGAAATGTGCGCAGAACTGCCAAATCCAATCGGACCATAGCCAGTCTACTGGTTGACTTTGAACTACCTAGGGACATACATTTTCGGCCAGAGCTAGTGCTTGTGTTATTTTTCTGGTAGCAAATCACTAAATATTGCCTGACCTTCAGCGAACTTTGTGAGGGCTGTGGTGACGCTACTAGTTTGGCGCTTTCCACCAAAGCTGCCTTCTTTACCAGTAGCATTTGCAGTGGATGTTTAATGCTTCTCCTGGCAGACCAAACGTGCGCAGATACTGTTGATGATGGCCGAACCACTTGTTCTGTTCCCAAGTATATGCCTCAGCTTGTTCAACTGGACTGTGGAGTTGCTGTTTTGTTGACGTAAATGCCTCTATTATTTTAGTTCCGATAATCTTTTCGATCATAGCTACTATGCCGAGAAATCACTTTGCCACCCTTCTTAAGCATTTGGTTGTCACGTGGTATGCATATGATGTGTTTCTTTAGTAGCTCATGACAACTGGATTTGTACTGAATCATGTGTTGCTGCAAAATTGCGTAAGTCTAAGGTGGTAAATTTGATGCAGAGTTACCGTGATGGCAGGTTTTTGGGCAGAATGTACCACTAATTAAAAGCACGATGACTGAGGCTTCACGACGGATGTTATTACTTGGTAGACCTTGGTCTTGAATGCAGTGGGCATTGGTTTTCCAGCTGCCGTTTTGCGTGTCGTCTTTCTCATTCTTTGTCGTGTGCTCGCTGAAACGTAAGTCTCGTTTGTTGCATGTCCTTCGCTTCATGGCGGTTTAGTCAAGCATTGTCGCACTACCCTGATTTCGATTAGCTGTTCTTTGGAACTCTTTGGTATGCCCCTCACTGCGTTATGGAATGCTAGTTTAGGAAGTTATTTGGTTTGTGCAAAGGGTTGTTTTGCTTCACCCCACAAAATCTGCCTTCATTTCTCTCCCGAGTGATTCAAATGCGGCAAGAATGGAGTGAGTGCAAGTTGTGGCCATACCTTTGGGGTGTGGCCATACCCTTCAGTAGCCCCGCTGGGGTGCGATTTGTTCTCCCTACCTTTTATGTTAACATGAAGATGCCCAGGTGTCGTGTATGGCTTTGAGATCCGATTGGTATTGTACAGTCCAGCACCGCGTCTTCTTTCGGCATCAGGGTCTTGATCCCTGTGGTCCCATTTAGGCACTTTATGCTGATAAGGAATCCCGCTTGTGAGGAACTGAAGTGACTATTTCAGCGTCTTATGATTTTATGAATTTTATGTTCGTGAAATGGCTGATCGCAATCAGAGTTACTCCATTTCTTTTTTGAAGAGTAGACCCCGTGATGCATGTGCTCACTCATTTCCTTATGGACCCCGTGGGTATGAATTGCAGTGGTGCGGTTTCTGTGGGGCAAGGCCTTTTGACTCGGCTACAAGTGATGCAGTTTTGGCAGAAGCCTTGCACAGGTGTGGTCAGGGACACTACTAGCATCTTTTTCTGGGAGCATCTAGTATTTTATTTTCGCCCACATGGCTGGTAGTCCGCTCAACCCGTGCCTGAGATGGTTTGAATTCAACCTGTGCTTTGCAGCGGTTCCCACGCTCTCCATGATTATTTGACTGTCACGTTTCATATATGTTGAGCATTTCTAGTAAGTTATGGCGACAAAAATTGAACTGAGTCATGTTGCCAAGTTGATTTTTACGTATGAGGTAAGAAAGTTGATGCAAGGTTGCTGTATTTGTAGGGTTTGAGCAAAGACTTAAGTGGATCGGAAAAGTCCAGTCGGTGTCGCGGCGGATGTTCTTGTTGGGCCGACTTTAGTTTGAATGCTCCCAACAGGGGTTCTGTAGCTGTTGCTTTGGGTGTTGCCTTGCTTCCTTTGATATGGGCTTCTCAGAATTCGTGTACTAAGAATGGCTTATCAAGGATGTACGAACGGGATGTTTTGGTTTCATTTAACGGGAAGCGTTGAGTCATTGTCCTGCTATATTTGAATTTTGTTTTGCAACCATTCGGTGACATTGTTTCCCTGGCCCACCCCCTAGGAGCTTGGTCATCTCGTTCCTGCAAAGCACAGCGTTCCGCCTGCTACGTGGTTGAGGTCTGTCTCGGCTTCCGACTGGAGGTTATTTTGTTCACCGCATGAAATTCATCTTTTGTATTTGTTACATGAATGGTGGCGAATTGAAGTCGCGATGTCGTTACAATGGATTGATGCGTTCCCGTTGCTCTATGCAGTGTGGATATGAGCAGCTGCACACATCCCACATAGTCAGCAAATTAAGGAGGACAGGTGGGGTGGGCCCTGCCAAGATCTGCATTCCAGAGCCTAGCAATTAACCATCCGGATAATTTTCGCAAATTCATTTGCAGGCTAAATAGGATGGCGCCTAGAGCTCTAGAGAGATAAGCCTGCTACTTGATTGGCGCTTCAGTCGAGTGCGAACTCACATATTTTTAAATGGAGCATAGAATAATAACGGATTTATTTACCCTCATACAGCGTGATTTGGCCTGAATTTGATTGGGTGTGTGCGGTTCTTGTGTAAGTGGATTGCTTTAGGGACGATTCACTAATTTCTCTCGCCAAGCATGCAGATTCTCGCCTTCGCGTTCCATTTTTTGCCGTCGCAGGCTTATTAGTGAAGGATGCTTGTTGCATCAACCTCAATGGATAGAAGTGATAAGACAACTGATTTCGGCTCATAATTGTCTTGAAATACCGTTTCGTAGGAGTCCATGTCTGCGTCCATTTCAAACATTCCTTGGACTTTTGCTCTACAAAGTTGGTCCCCACAGTCCTGTCTGTAGGCTTCATCATTAAAGTGTAAAGTATTAGGCTTAGGTAATCGAACTTGCGCTAGGTTTGACCCATCCTGAGCGGTCACGTCCTGCGCCCCAGTTCATATTTCAGAACTGTTTTCTTGAAAACGTGTTTCATTCAACTCTGATTATTCCCATACGGCCATTCACGTTTACCCTCTTGTATGGGGATTTGTAGCCTTGAGGTCACCTACCCCAACCGCACCTCCTCCATCGGAAAGTGAAAATCTTGTCACCAGCATGCCCAATGAAAGCTTCACCATCTTATCAATTCCGGCCATAACAACGACTATCGATTTAGGCAGGCGATGGGGGGAGTGAATAGGTAGGCAATTAGGCCAACGTATATATAGCCTACCGCAAAATATTGAACTTCCGTTGTTTCTGCCTGACCGCCAGACTGGCTCATGTCATTGTCGTTCGGTGGACTGTCTCTTCTGCCTTTACACACCGCCAGTCAGTTTGGCAGAACTAGTCGACGTTGAGATGAATCTACTTGAACCCACCTTGGAACTAGACGAAGGATTTTTCGCATCTCACGTTCAGCCATTCTCAAAAGCCACGGTGAGCAGGAATATTTGGCTTATGTCACTCGTAAGGCCGTGAAAATAGAATGAACGGTAAGTTTGCTGCTTTTCTACCTGCTCATTTTGTTGGGTCACCAACTCTTTAATTTATTTGCCTGCTGTTTGAGTAGGTTCGTCAATCTTTTATTATATCCACGCACCTTTGCCCGTCCTCTGACCCCACCTTTTGCCCGACCGATACATGCGAGCAGGCGAACGCTGGGTGGCATCGTGAGGTTTCCTGACGGATAAAGCCCAGGTAGAAGTGGAGGCCAGGGGGATGGTGAGCTACCAAGATAGATTAAGTTCTAGATTGTTGGAATCCTGAACGTGGGGCAAAAATGTGAAAAATACTTAGAGCATTGGGATCGGGGCTGCTATTAACTAGACGTTTGTAGAGGCAGTGAGGCTGATGTTTTGGGAAGTGGATTCTATTTTGGTAGGGACTAGGTGCCTGAGGAAACTCAGCCGATAAATCACAGTTTGTAGGGCTAGGTAGGTGTTGTTGGCTCCAGTTCTGGCTCCGGGCTTAGCTCATACCGCGTCGCATCTTTTTTTATGCCGCAACGTCTGGCTCACAACTGTCTGCCTGGATGCGGGTGCAAGTGGCACAAGTCAGGCGTCTCGGCTTTAACCCGGAGGCTTAGTGCATGAAACACTAAAGTCAGTGCAGCATTGCTGTCTATCCAAACGAATTATCAGGTGTTATAGCAATGCCATGCATATTTACTAGTGATACTGCCGCCTCAAGTCGTCAAAGTAGCGTTCATATTTGTCGTACTAACTTTTAGACTCAGCGTGAACTCCCAATGTCTCATGGGTTGCGTGCGCTCTCTCCTTCCGCCTCCGCCTCTACAGCCTTCTCTCCCAATACCAGTGCGTCAAAAATTTGCTCATGAATCAAAGCAGCGGAGGGTCTTTTGTTGACATCTGTTGTTTGTGCGGTTCGAAATCGCTCACATTCGTCATGGTTTTTGCAACCTATCGAATGCTTGCATGATTTAACCGTTCTTTGTGGCTTCCATCTGCGCAGCATTGTACTGAGATCGACTTCATCAGCAGTTAGGGTTTGGACGGGTGCGTGAGTGGGTGTGAGGGTTACTGCAGTCTAGTGCTTGCGGCACCACCCCTCCTATGCGACACCATTGGGATGTGGGCCAGCGATGAGGTAGTGCGTAGAAGAGAAGGGAGTTGGCCTCTGTCCTGCTTTCAGGGAAATCCAGTTGGTGAGTGTAGGGCTGAGGACATCTTCTCCCATGTTTTTTTTTGAACAGTTAAATGTGCTGCTGTATTGAAAGGTAACGGAAACAGTTTGAAATCTCTTACGCTCCTGGGCGTTTAGTATGCCACCGTTCACGACTGCCGTCAGGGCTCCTAGTTAAATTCCAACGATTTGCGGACATCCACTCCTGCGTGTCCTTGCACTTCATTTGCGATTCAAAAGATGCAGTGCAAAAGGATAGTGGCTGCTCCGAAGCAGATGAATTCTTATGAATAATTTACACAACAAAGTACTCTGTATCGATGGGCTGTGAGAACGTCCATGCGATTAGAGTTGGTGCCGGGTCGAAGCCTAACCTTCGAGTGAGGCTTATACCATGCAGGACATGGTCCTGAGGGAACCGGACATCGCACACACCACGGCCATTGGTAGCTACAAGGTTCACGTTTACTTTAAAGGGCAGTGTGATTCAAGCTGACAATCTTGGGATTTGACAACCCCAAAACAAATAGGGTGCGAACCCACCCACGCGACTGCTGGTTGGCTTAAGCGTCCATTCTCAAGACTGATATGACTCGGGTCATCCGATCACACGCCGCTGCTTGTTAAGGCTATGAAAGTCAGCCTGAGGCTTCATGCGGTGCATATCGTCATAAATTTCGTCAATAAACAGTGAGTAAAAGGTGTGTGAAAGTCGAAGGTGGGAAGTGGCATAACCTATGTCGCCAAGCGTTGCACGTCTGTCAACTGATATTGTTGCACTCCACTTCAAAAATAATTAATCGAACGTTGTCCTGAGCCAACAGTACTAAGATAAATGCTCAATGCTGGAACTTGGCACCACGGGTGGTTGTTTGCTTCAACGGCCGGTGGCGGGATACCCACCTTCCAATCCCTATCATCCTTTACCGCGAATCCATAGGATCACCAAAATTCCCATGCATCCCTATGCGAATGAGCACTCGTGTGAAATGTGAGCGTCGGTGTACGCGTTTCCGCAGCGGCAGAAATGGAGTACTTACTTAGAAAAGCGCGACAGTTTAAGATGAAACGTTTCTTCATGAATGCAATTATTCGTCATGGGCTCTTATTTCGAAGGGAGAAACGAGCGCTTGTATGGAAGGTTAGAATGTAATACTATGAATTGGAAAGTGCAGTCCATGCATTCGGCTCATGTCAGCTTTTGGGACGCATTCGCATTCTACACCGTGCTGCAAATGCCAAGGTACAGCGTAGGTTTCCTGCTGTTCCCGTTTAAGGCACTTACCTCATGACGTTTAGCGTAAAACCGAGACAAATCCACCGATGGGGCTTGGGAAAAATTCTTGTATTCAACGCCGCGCATTCTACTCGCGTGCGGTTAAAGTGGGCTTGTCGACGCGCAGATTCATTGAGTGAAAAGCCTATTTATCAAAAATGTCTCCAGCATCCATTGCGGCTCGTTGACCCAACCTGCAATGTTTTTGAGGTCGAGTGGAATGAGATCAGCTGCAAGACGTGTGTTGTTTGTCGCCACCTTCCATTTTCAGTTCACTTTTCGGCTTAGTCAAATAAATTTAACCCTTTGAGCACTTGTTGGAGTGGTGTCGGTTGCTTGTAGGTGAGTGCAACATTTAGCGGTGTCGTCTCCTTAGCATGGTGCCTGTTACTAATTTTTAGTCCCACGGAGTGCTGGTGTCTCATCCCTTCCCCATTTATATCTCAGACACGAGTTTTCCGTGAAGATTGAAGTGCGCACTTGTTTTTACCGAGACAAGCACAGTGTTTGTGGCGTCCACCACTGGCGCCAAAGGCGACGGGC
This sequence comes from Taenia pisiformis, assembly GCA_023968675.1. Classification (NCBI taxonomy): domain Eukaryota; kingdom Metazoa; phylum Platyhelminthes; class Cestoda; order Cyclophyllidea; family Taeniidae; genus Taenia; species Taenia pisiformis. The sequence goes on from CM043732.1 coordinate 186,736, forward strand.
GCATCCAGCAGATTGTGCGATGTATGTGAGAAGAGTAGAGGAAAATTAGGCTGTGCTTGTGCGTACAGACTGAAGTGAAGGCCACAACCATGCCCTGCACATGCCCCATCCGCTATTCTGAAATGAAGCGCGTGAATAGGTTGAAACTTGGTGCCGCTTTGTGCACGTGAAATTGGTAACGTCGATTAAAAAGCGCAACATTTCGAGGTCCGCCATCTACGGCGTCGTTCCCGAGAATTCTCCTCCATGGAGGGTAAATTTTACTGCGCTATCGAAGCATATTTTTATGCATGCATTCATTCTGGATCCAATCCAAAGAATGTGTGGAATTCGAAGAATTCACTCCAAAGTAATTTTGTCCAAAACAATGGAAATAGAATTCCGACACCATCTTGACGTCTTGAAAGTGACTGCTGACCTGTTGGATGGCTCACCGTAGTCTGCTTGCCCAGGCTGAGTCAGCATAACCTGCTTACTGCTCATTTGTGGGGGTGCTGTAGGGCATTTTCTTATAAAAGTTTACCAAAGCTTTTGCAAAGAGGTTTGTAGGCTTGTTAAGGCCTGGAGTGAAATCAAAAGCGTAAAGATTGGCCGGGAATACCCGACCCCTAACTAAATGAATTGTGGTAGAGGGTTTGTGTGGATGAGATCGCATGTTGATGGAGAAGCACTTTTTTCTACCTTTGTAATGGTAACAACTTTTTTATTTGACCGTCACTAACTTGTAGTTACGCCCGTAGAAGATGTTGTTGCAGTTTTCAACTAAAAGGCATCCAACGCACCAAATCGAACCATCTGAGTTAAAAAAATTAACCAAATCGTACAGTGGGCACATTTTATCATGCACTGAGGGAGGGCTGAGACCCGACTGCTCATAAACTGGAGTCACTCTATGCAGTTACAGCGCCCATTACAGGGAAGAAATTGCCACATAGTTATTTGCGCTATTTGCAGGGTTGTGTGAGGTGTTGAGGAAACAGGCATGCTAAACCTGACAAAGGGGCTCTTTTGTTTGTGGGCACAGGTGCTCAATCTCTCCCAGGTTGTTTGCCTCCTTAAGCTCATCTACGATCCATCCAAATACACTTGCCCAAGAAGAGTTGTGGGCTATTTGCCAATGAAACAAGTGCAATGAAGGTTTTGGTCTGTCTGCGCACAGTTTCGGTAGCGATTCTAAGACAACCTCTTGAGTTTGTTTCCGTTTCTGCATTCAATTAAGAGGCAGTAGTGCGCTCTGCAATCCAACTTCGAGTGATCGCCGCTGTCTGCATGGGTTGTCAATTAGGATGAAAAAGCAATGCACGAAGTTCTAGCCTTGCGGGATGGCAGATTCGTGCATGCTTCACTTAGGTGAGCCGATCCACTGCATACTTTTCACAACAAAATTATGCAGTTTAACCCGAACAAGGTGTGAGGAGAGTCCGTGGGCAGTTCAAAATTACGAACACGGGTGTTAAATGTAGTGTTAAATGAAGATTGTAGGACACGCGAAATGAAGTGTTGTTGTACGGAAGGGCGTTAAGTTAATTCCCGCGGTGTCTAGGGGTTGTGACAGACCTAGGCATTCATTTACGGATAGGAGTGCAATGGAATCGTTTGACGTTTAGCCGCGCTGCTTGAGGATATTTACGTAGTTCTCTTTTTGAGGGACAAAATTTATGGCGATGGTCTCAAACTTTGGCAGAAACTCCCGTCAAGAGGCACAAATCTTTCTTTGCTTAGAAAAGCACTTAGCAATAGTGTCGGTTATGGGGAAAACAGTTATGACTCCCCATGAGGAATCCCAAATCATTAGATACCAAAGACGGGAGGGCACAGCATTATCAAGTCTAGAGGAGGCTTGACAAAGAGAGGCCAAAACTCTTGTGGCAACCATCATGTCGCCAGTGTTCAATCTTGTTTTGGATGGGAAATCACTTACAGATTGTCTAAATCGGAGCCGCTAACGGTGATAGGTTGAAGCTGAGGTGTGAATGGACGGATAATTGAGTAACTGGACGGAAAAGTAAGGGAAGTGCGATATGCAGTCGGGGCTATTCGGGTGACTTCCTTCTAAAGTCAAGGCGCACGCCTACTGATGGCATGCGTACTACTTGGAAAGCAGAACATTCTCTTCACAGTGCACATTAATCTCGCCTTAAGCCTGGTCAATGGGATGCTGCGTGGCGTGATTTTGCGAGGGACAAGTCCGGGTTCGCAAGGCCTGAAATAACTAATATATCAGGCAGCTATTGATACCTGTGGCTTGGATCACGGATCCAAATAGTATCAACCGGTCGTGAAGCGACGAGGTCATATGCGTCATCGTTCGACACATGAAGTGGGAACGTGGGCTTAGGTCGGTAAAATTGCAGCATCCCCTCTGAGAAACATCATTGGGGTGATAATGTGCGGCATAACCCTAGAAGGTTACAAGTCGGTGTAGGGCTGGCCTGGTGATGAGTCAGGTCAGGTCGATGGGCAGATTAATCCAGCATAAATCACGCGACCGAGGACCAAGGGGATTTGGACAAATTAAGAAATTGATACCACATCGATTGGTCATGTGACCCTGACAATTTGTGCCCTGAAATACGATTTGATTGGTCGCGGTAACAGACCTCCATGTGATAGGGCTTCAGATGGCACCCGCACCTTTGAAGTTATTATAGAAAGTCAGAAATTTCGAAGTTATTTTGTGAAAGCTATCTGAGTTATGTCTCAATGATAATTACTGCACAAGAGGAGGTTGATGCGACAGCCGAGTGCTCATTTACAGGACAAGTCAATGCGAGGCGTTTGTCTGGTCAACCAAGGGAAAGGGTCAAGTGTCGGAGCATGGCAGTGATCGGGGAGGAAAAAAGGCGCGTGTAGAATGCGTGGCGCGGGCAAATAATTTTTGAATTGCCACAAATCCATTCTCCTCGATGAACGTATCAGTTGAGCAGAGGACGCTGTGAGACAGCATTTACTACAAGGCTGGGGAATGACGGTAAGCTTTGGCAGTGAGCTTGGGTGCTGTTAAAACTGCTGGCATGTTTTTAGGTACCAGCCCATCCTTATATGTCACAATGGCCAAGACACAACACGGACCTCTCAAAAAGATTGGGAGACAAAAAAAACGACGAGCGTAGTACATCACATCAAATACTTCTTACAATGTATGTCAGCCGTTTCCTTCGGGGCTCATAACTCCAATGCAATTTGATATTATTCCGCAATGGATTGTAATGCTTTTTTGGTTGCCGGTTTCGGTTCCCATCTCCCAGGTGGCCAAATTGCCCTAGCCGCGTGGGCTGGCCTCCACCCACGCCAGTAGTCCCGTCCCTCTGTTTATTGAATGCATATTCCGCCCTAATGTCATGCGCCTTTTTTGCCTTTATCGAAGGCCCGGAACGCGACGTGGATAGCTTTACAAACCTATGCTCATCCCTACGGCCAAGTAATCCAACGCCAATCTCAGAGTCCCGTGACGTAGCTGTGGTCATACACATGCAGGTCAATCCGTTTGCCCAGGGCCACATGACTCATGCTAATGAACACTGTCAAGTACCGTCGTCCCAGAGTCACACAGCATAAAACTACGAGGTATACGCATTGCTTTACTTCCACCTCTTAAATTAGCAAACAATACATCGTACCCTTGTTGCATGCATTCGAAATTGGACATGTAGGCGACAAGTTAGGCAATTTCTGGCTGAAGTGTCAGGAAGGGTAGTTATTATTGCGTCAGGAGCTATGATTGCAATGAAGTTCTGCGTTGAAGATGGAATTTTAAGTCTGCCTCATTTTGTTGGCGATCTTCGGTTTGCCTAAGGGACTCTCAGCAGCCCGTAGCAAGACACTGGACGTGGAGTCTAGCTGGGCTTCGGGTGCCTCAATCAACTGATGGCTCTGGACACTGTGTGAGGTCGCTCCCTTCTTGTTCGCCTTTCTCATCTTCCGTTCTGAAAAATCATTTGAATGGAAGAATGCTTAGGGAAATTGCTTTAGCAAGTTTTTATGCATGTAACAAAATGCAGAAATTTGAAGTGGCAATGGCAGAAGTGAAGAAAAGGCCTTTGTGGTGTTCCCTATTGCACTATGACCGTAATTTACTGGGACATGCAATCTGAGCTGATGTGTGCCATCTCCGATCTCAAGTAAGTGGGTGACGTAAAGTGAATTGCAATCCGATTCGCCATTTGTCAGTACTGCTTGGTTTGTTACTGCCAAATGAGGGGATAAATGTCTCGCGTGATTTGACTAAGTGACTGCTGCTCACACGAGGCCCCCTCCAAATTTGTCCTTTCATTCTGTGTTTGTCAAGGGGCTTGAATAGGAACTGACGACTCAAACTGTTGCAATTGTTTCAACATTGGCAGGGTCCGAAGTATACGCTTTAAGGGAACCGGGAATTGTGTTAAAACACCGGTGCTGATTTCTTTGCAAAGTATTCGGGGTCGTAATGTTGGGTAAGGTAAATTTCGAGGTTGAATTGCCACTTCTCTGCCTACACGCCTTAAGGGAACCGGTGCATAAATAGGAAATGCGTCCTAATTCAAGTGAACTTTATCAAACATTGTGCACTCCACAAAGTGTGGCCGCACACGTCTCGCAAATTGCCTCGACCGTTGGACCCACCCTCTGGATTGTTGACCTCTCCAACTGTGGAGAAGTAAGCAATTATGGTGCTGTCTTTGTCCACCTCTAAAGTCAGCAACACCACTCCCTAATAAGCTCAATTGCCCATCCCATTACCCATCACATTTTAGTCTGTTTTACCGGAGGCAGTAACAAAGTATACAAATTGCCACCATGTCTTGTAAATTGGTACTAGGTGGGAAGGAAGAAAATAATTCATAAATCATGAAGTTGGTGATTTTCCTAAGTGCTCGCAATTTGGTCTGAGTGCCATGTTAGAGGTAATTTAGTAGCGTTAGTTCTCAGACATTAGCTGAGCGTTCAATCATTTTCGTACGTGAAGTTATGCACGCATTTTTGAAGGAATGCCAGTAGGTAATAATGAGGCTCAGAATAATGATGCCAACTGTTAGAGTATGAGAAGTTCTATTTTGGTAGATGCTCCCATATGAGACGCTCAAACTATGGTTTTGAGGTAAGGCATTGCAACAACGAAAACCTCACAAGCATAACAAACACCAATGCCTGTCAAGTGAGTCTTGCCATATGGTAATTAGAGTCAAGTATTAAAAGACATCTTACCATAATTTTCTGTGAGTCCCTTAGCCAAAACGCAGGTAGCCAACAAAATAAGGTAGAAAGAAAATGCCACCTTCAAGCTGGAATTACTCTGCGCTAACAGCCTACAACGCATTTATTAGAATTCTATGCATGCACAATAGCCTATCAGACATCCTGTTCTTGACCTACAAGGCGAGTTCTGCATCCACACAATAACGCTTGTTGGGTGTGGATTCGTGTGAGCCGTTCCATAGCCAATAATCAAGCTTGTAGGCACTGGAGTGCGCAAAGGCGGACTGTGGGAGGGATTTGCACGATGAAACTGCGAGTTAGCTCTCGTGCAGCCTCAAATTTAGATAATGTGCAAACGGCGCATCGAAATTCGAATGCATTTGAGAGTGTCATGATGTGATCTGTATGCAACACAATATCCTTAAAATACGACTAATAAACCAATTCTCCACCCTATCCCTGATGAAGTTTTCAATGAATTTAGATGCTCATTGGCAGCGTTCTGCACAACTGGCATCAGTGCTGCAGGATGCTGTCAGTTTAACTGTTTTGCAATGCCTGCCCTACTGCACCTTTGCTCACGCGTCTAACTGGTTATTTAGTTGATGCATATCGCATTCGATGTAGCCTTTCTCCGTGGCCCACCGCTCCACCATACGGCTAGGCACGGTGAACAGCGATGCAACAGGACAACACCTTGAAGCGTCTGTGGCTATACATGCGCACGCGGTGTTATAAGGGGCAGTAGCCAGCCTTTTTACACTCTCGAGAGCACTGTGTAAGCGAATACCGTAATTGCGGATGCTCCAATTTGCACCGATACCTTATTCATGTAGTCCTACTTGGCTGCTTGCTTCCACACGTGCCATTTGGCATTAAAACTCGACTGCCGTGCTCTATACAAATTCGGTCCTCAGGTTTGTTGGCTTAATTCTTTGCCGTAATGGCACTTGTGGGGAAAGTGCTGACGGAGTTCGCTAACAGAAGACTGCTACGTCGCATAGTTCAACTAAAGCAAAATGAGCATGGGCATGCAAACATCCAATTAGTTTCGTAAGTTTTTTTCCTTCCAACTGAAGTCTAAAGTAGAATTGGAATCAATGAGAACGCCGCAGTTTCGAAACCACAAGCAGCAAAATAGAACACCTTTCAATCGGCCAAAGTGCGCCGCCCAAGCGAAACACTTTTTTCCCATTTAATTGCATTTTATGTTGCTTAATAGGAAAACCAAGGGGCAATCAACGGCAGCGTCACCTCTTCAAAACCTCATTCGGTGACCTCCGAGTCAACTGTCACGCCATTCTTCTCCTATTATATTTCCCAATTTAGTCCCGCGCATCCTTCCTTATTTCCAAGCCGTGAGATTCTTGTACACGTTGAGGTGAAACTCGCTCCCACTGTGGTGCAGACATGCCTCTCATCGAATCATACAAATGGAAACAATGGAAAATTTGTAAGTTTCTGGTGCCAAGGGTGAGTCATGAGTGAACTAAGCTCATGCGACCAATGCGGGTAAGGCAGAGGCCAATTGTTCTGCATCCGCGTACACAGACCCAAGGGAATGCCACAATCATGCCCTGCTGATTTCTTAGCCACGGCTCTGAGGGTTGGCACATGACTCCACCAACGCTTAGTGCGATGAGCCAAATCAGCAATCAGGCGATGGAGCAGACAATAGCGAAAACTTACAAGTCAACCCAGGTTAACGCTTTCTGCACGCAAACCACGCTGCAATGCACTAAATTTGCTTTAGCGGCACCATTACCTTTTGTAGTAGTGTAAAGCAATTCGCGGTTAGTGAACAATTGTGAAGCTCATACCGTAGTTACAGACTGTTTACTAACTTACCGACTTTAAAGAGTTAGATTTCATATCGCTTTGGCGTTATGGACTTATTTAAAGCCAAGATCACGGATAGTCCAATTTTCCTGCCTTGTCGGGCATGTGGTTTGGTAAGAAGTTGGTTGAGTACAGGCCGGGCAAAGCCTCCTCTTCTTCTCATGCGACAGGTAATGAATGATCCGTATTGGTTTTAGCAGCCCATTTTAACCTGGTCTTTCTTCATAAATTCAAAAGGCATTACGAAGCGACCCCACTAGTTTTGGTAAATTGTAACAGTCAGTGCAAAATAAATGAGGGTATGGCAGACAATATAGTGGGGAAATAATAAGGCACGAATCCTTCTTTTTTGTGCTAACTTATTAAGTGTCAGTTGTCAATCGATGTTTTGGAAATTTTTTGGTTAAACCCAAGCAAAAATACTTGATCGTTCTATGCAGTCGTAATAATTTACAAGTGAAAGATACACCTGCCCAAAGGGTATTGAAAGGGGAGGAGCTGGATCTGAGGAAACTTCTACTGCATACCTCAGGGCAAAAGCCGAGCCAATGAGAATGCATCGACGTTATCCAAAAAGCAACCCATCAAAGCACATGCCTTAGAAGATTTGCAAGCCACACATTCATGCCTAAAAGTAAAAATGATGCTTTTTTGGCGTTCGCCTTGATGCTTATCTTGAGCTTTAAAACTGCTCGGGGAGATGCCTACGATTCTGTTCAATTCATGATTTGCCTGTGAACGACTTATTAATCATCCCGTTTTTTCGTCCGTTGCGCACATTACTTTGGATAAAGGAAACAACGCTCATGTAGACGAAATGACCGTCACGGTGCAGTTGTTCCACTCCGATTGGTTGGTTTGGTACCCGATTTTCACAAGAGCCACATAGATTAACTTATACAAAGGGTAATTAGAGTTCACAGACAGTTCAAAATCTACGAGCTTGCCATTTCGGATAATGATGGTAAGCTGACCACGCCAAAAATTCATTAAATTATCCGAGTGTGGACTGGAGGCATAAAATGGGGAGGCGATCTCGCAGTACGGGGTGAAGGCATATGTCTTGCCACATTATCAGCGTGGACGTTTCTGTGCTTGAGCCATCCGGCGCGGGTTAACAGTGGCGTCGCATGCTGGAAAGGGGATCAAGCTCAACCAGTCACACTGTCTGGTTTGTGGCAGGTGATTTGTGGGGAAGTCATTGGACACATTCATTTGCACCTACTTCAGCAGAAAAGCTTATTGCACGACTGCCGACAAGTGATCAAAAACACATCCGAATTGTAAGGCGTTGGAGCGTGAAGTTTAAAAAGAGGTGATTTGACTTGGAATGCACGAAATCGACGACAACGTTCTAAACATGGGCACAAGCTCTACTAAAGAAATTAAATTTCACCACTTTTAAGGAAGGTGGTGAAGGTTTCCCCATTTTGCGGTGGGTTAGAGGTTGTGTAAAAGCTAATTATATCTAGCCATTAGAAACTCTGAAACCCCTCAAATACTAACGACGGAAAGGCATATGTTTTTCAAGTCTACTATTGTGGGATAAGTAGGCACGTGGATCTAGCAGCGTAAAAAACTGACCAAAGTGGTCGCTAGAATGTCAGTGGTGGTCATTATTTTCCTTACGCGAAATTGTATAAAGCTGAAAAGTTTGCCGAAGGCTTTCGCCAAAAATCTGTCAAAATCACAACTGCAAATAATGGACAAGTTGAAGATGCGGAGAATATGGACGGGAGAATAAGTGAAAGGAAGGGAAAAGTCGATAGAACTAGGTGTGAAGAAAGGAGTTCATGCCTTCCATCTTGTACATCTTAATCGCACGCGCATGTGCATCGTCAGCCGATGTGCCGGTTGGGAGGACGAACTTAGACGTAAATCAACTGTGAGTCCACATGGCTGTGTGTGGCATTACCGGGTAAGTGAAACGAAATCCTCTATCGTGGCTTTCAAAGGAGGCGGCTAAAGCTATGGAAGACGGACATTCGGATCCCTTGAGGGTACGTTGCTTGACTAAGGCAATGCACATGGAGCAGCGCATAGGCAACATGCTGATGAGTCGCGTGGTCCTGATTTTAACCGGCACGTTTGCAGACTTTAGTACGAAGAGCTCCAGATCTATACCCAAACTTCTGATGGTGGATTTATCCAGAGCTACGGAGTTTCTGATTTTGATTAAGAGCTGCACCTCTTTCAAAGGCCATCAGATTTTGTGCGCCAGTTTATTTTTAGTCATGCATATTAGAAGCATATGTAGTTCAACCTTCCCTTGATAGAAGTTAATTAACTTTAACAGAGTTGCCTCTGAAAAGGTAGCGACGGACTGCAAGAAGTCAATTCTTAATGCATGCAAAGGGGTAGAGTGAATAAGCTAACTAATCCATTTTGGTCGAGAGTACAGAGCCACATTCTGAGCAGTTGAGAGCGTCAGTGCCTCACCCAAATTACCAAAGGTATAAGTCTGCGGTCTTGGGGAATTGGCCATTCTTCGGCAGCGACATTTCATCGGCGAGATGGCTTCGGCATTTTTGGCGCAAGCGGGACTTAATGTGGCAGTTGAGAATGCCCTAGATTTTCCATTTCCTAAGCGGGTCAGTGCGACCTGTGCTTTTAGAAATCTGAAAGACGGAATCGGGCATCAGATATGTCTGGTTTGAAGGCGGAGTACACAAAGGTTCCCAGACGTGAAAATTGCCTTGAGTTCATTTACCCTGATGGGCAATTCATTTGAGGAAGGGATAGCACTAGATGGGCAGGTAATCTGCGTGCGCACTGCCAAGGAAAAGCCTGCAGCGGTATGGGGAGAATTGGCACAATTCCATGCACCTGCCACTTGGACTCCAAGTTTTCCCCGCATTCTACTGTGCCCTCTCAAGAGGTCTGAAGTGACTGACTGCATATAAACACATTTACGTCGAAAATTGAGGAAAGCACAGGTATTCCACTGCATTTAAGTTACCAGATGGCGGAGTCTAAGGTTATTTTAAAAGGCCGTATCTTTATGTGCAAACAGAAACGATCACGAAACGGTCGTCATTTGCGTAAATTCAGGTATTACACCAACACGTTACAAGATAGGGTTGGGAGCTGTCAGTAGAATTGTGGATTAATCTGGCGTGGTAGCGCTCGAAGTGGGCACGGTCTACAGCACTTTCGTAAATGGTGATTTAGTTTACAGTTGTTTGCTTAAAGCTGCCTCCGAATAAATAAACTCATATTTAAATTAATGAAGGCAAAATACTTTTTCTCCAACTCATCCAAACAATGGTAATTGTGGCACCCCCACTTCAACTGGCAACAGCATCGCCTATGCGCAGGCACCTGTTCCATGCAAAAGCTTCTGTACGGCAATGCTCGACCTCGACTTTAGTCCAGCATCACATTGGTGCAATCCGATTTCCAGCTTCATTTTGAGATGACATAATGAATCTACCGATCTGACATTTAGTTGATGTTGCTATGCAGACATTGCTGCCAAAAAGCACAAGACTACGTCTGCACTGTTTGGGTATTTGAGCGTCGAAACATCAACGGCCCGATCCTCCCTGCTTGCTCCAAGTTACACGAACTCCCACACCAATCTCTTTACAATTCGTAAATGCTGTAGTCCTGTAGAAAACCTGTCTCATGACATTGTTACCCGATTGTGCCATCAAATTGATGGTATTTGCCTTTTGTAGTTCACGAAGACCATGACAAGTTAAGAGGGCATTCAAAAGTGAGTTAAAAGAACCCTCACTCGGTACGATGAGGTGCGAAGAAGACGAGAAGATGCATTTCAATTTCATACCTATGTGTTATCTGAAATTTTTGAACCTCATTCCGTTCTGTTTGAGCAATTTGAGCCAAATGTCAGCAATGCAGAAAAACCCAAGGCAGCACCATAAAACGCCACTGCAATGTGAGCATCATGATGCGACACGAGTACATGTGCGATTGTGCTACTTCCCACTTCACACATTCTGTGTGGCATTCTGTAAAATGAAAAGGTATTTCTCGGACCCCATTTGAAAAGGAGTGAAGTTAGGAGCAAGTAGTGTGCGTGAGGGACAACACACATTGAATTCACTTTAAAGCAAACAGTCACGTACTCACAGCTGTGCGGTTAAATTGGGGCTGCGAAGTATTTTAGGGTTTTTATGCCAAATCAGCACAAACAACGCGCATTAGTCGTAACACCTCTTTTCCACGCATAACATCGGCTGGTGTGGAATCGCTCTACATTTCGATGGTCTTAAAACTCAGAGGAATTTCTATTTTGCTGCAGGCGTCCAATCCGGACACCGACATTTCCTTTAAATCCAATACATTGTATTAAAAGGTTATGGTCCAGTAAGACAAAGACCTCAGCATGTTTGGCTTGCACTTGTTCCGTACAAACAGCCTGATAAGCTTCTATCAGACTGTGCAAAAATGACCCTGCACTGCGGATTTGATTGGACAAGGCGAGAATCGAGTCACGCGGAGGTGCATCAGGTCTTAGCGGTTAATTAAATAGGGACTGTGGAAGGTGAGCTGACCCTGAAACACCACTTCATTTCATCACGCTAAGGATAGCGGTGGCCATGTGCTTCACCTCAGAGTGGTAACTGAGCCATCAGTGTTTGCTATTGGTCCCAGTCCGGGCACACAAAGGTAGCATAATTAAATTGTGCTTCATCCGGTCAAACCGCATGAATTTCGATTTGCAATTCATCACTCTTGCTATCAGCAATAACCATTGCAAGGCTTCGTCAATCTTCCATTATTTTATGCTTGCGGGAGGTCAGGCGGTTGGTGGTTATGTTAGCTTCGTAAGAAGCACAGTTTTGTCAAACGAGATGGCCAAATTTAACCAACTGGAGTGGCATGATAAATAATTGCGGTGGTGACACCAAAAGTGTAGTTGCGCTCGTGAATTAACTGCATAAATTTGTCGAATTACAGACGGAGATGTAATCACAATGGCAGGTTTAGGGCGATGAAGTGTTTAAGGCGGTGAAGCGGGTTCGCTGATTCGCCCTGATTGTGGCTTTATCCAACTTCACGAACCATACAGTTTAGTTGGAAACGTGTGACCACGTTCGCATTGGCCGAGAGTATTACAAATTTATCAACCTTTCCTTCAAGTTCCAACATGCAACCAAATGCTAATCAACTGCACTTATGCTCCATTGCCTTAAAACATCACTTGGTGGAGAGTGAGAGTTAAGATAAACAAATTTTGTCAGCTAAAACACTGAGCAGGGGCGGACGAAATCATTATCCGATAGTAACTTATTTATTTAAATGCATTTGCAGCGGATGAAATTTTTCTATGCGTTCTTAAGCTCATACGCAGTCACCTTATTCGAAATAATAGGGAATCACTTAATGCAGAAGTCCCGCAAGGTTTGCATATATCCTCCGGCAAAACTTCCGCCTGAGGCTATGGATTCTTCGTGGTGAGGTTGGCTATGAAAATTCAGGGTTCGTCTCCTAGTCGTCCCCTCGTGTAAACCGTGTGGACTTTCAGTCGTTATCACAGTAATGATGCCAGTGTATTTGGAGGCGAAGCTCATAAGTTCTCTTGTTGCATTAACGGGCAATGCCAGGCTTAATCATTCCACTGCTCAACTTTCATCCGTCAATCCTGGAAATGCAGAGGTTGATTCAAATGATATCACTTCTCTACCAACATCTCATTATAAAAAGTGAGATGGCCCGAAGGCAGCAAGGGATGACTACAAAGTCTTCCATTGCTGCTAGTTATTGGAGAGCATAACAAAGAAACTCAAGCATTGCAAAGAGTAATGCTAGTGGAAGAGGCCTCATATTCACCCTGTGGTGGGAACTAAATGACTTGACATCTATGCCCTATTGGCACATATGATGTGAGTGAGTTCATCCCAGTCAGTATTCAGCCAATTGAGCTGCTGATGCAAAATTATATTTAGCTGCCTTGATTTCTCATGATTTCCACTAAAAATAAACAGGAGCTCTGAAGCTATCGTGCTTACATGTTTAATGTCTGCCAGCGACCACTCAGGTTTGTAAGTTGTAGTTGCTAGGGGAGCAGCGTGCTCAAAAGCTATTTGTGCGGTGTTTTGTATGAGTCTTGTGCAGAAATGCGCACGATGTGAACTCCATGTTCACCCATTCCTCTTAGCGGATGATACTCTGAACGTGATGGATGTCTTATGTGACCGAATTGAAAAAAAAGTAATTAATGTGTTGAAGGAAATAGCTTAGGCATAAGCTATGCCACTAATGAATGCACTATGGCACAAGCACCAGAATTAGGCGAAGTAGCAGGTTTACCGGTTTTTCACTTAATCGCATGCACAGCACGACCGCGCACGCCCCCTGGCCACCGCTGCACATGATGCCACGAGCTGCGGCTCAGACAGCAGCCGTCCGCATCTGCGTCATCTGTGGGATGTGTATAGCCGCCCGCCATTGCAAAGCGCAGATATCATGCGTCCTGTCCTAAATGGACCTCCTCCATGCTAAAGGGTGCTTTCCTGCCTGATCCAGATATCGGCGATAACCAGTACAGCAGAATACGCTGTCTGATATTGAACCTCGCCCATTGTCACATCAACCTGCTTTCATGACAATGCTGCAACAGCCTTCACGTGTGGTAATCTATTGTAGTTGGACTGGTGTTTTAAAACGAGAGCTTATTATGTCGGCTGCGGACGAATTCGGTCACTGAGATAAAAAATAACCTGCCTCAGATGGGCGCCAACACGATACTCTTAGTGAGACATCCATTGATCAAGTCAACTGGGGCGAATCAAAAACAATGCATGTACGTGTCAAACTGTTGGGTAGAATTTGATAGCTCAAGTTTAGGAATGAAGCAATTCAACCGCGATGCTCCATCGTATGCATTGAAAACCTTAACAAGGGCGAACACTCGTTATAGTGGTTTGTCTTTGCTACCTATCAGAGCTTGATGCTTCCTCCAAAGGATCTTAGCTCAAAATGTGGTTGCTTGCCGAAGAGCTAGAAGCCTTAGCCTGCGTTAAGTACCTCTGCCTACTTCATGGCAAGGCGACAAATTACACATTCCAACCAACAGCTTCCGCATAATTGATGGGAAGTCCTTACGAATTCTCAGATGAATGCCATCATTGTTAAGTGCCGAAGGTGTATATAGTCAACGGGAAGTCTGCACGCGCGTTGAATCCCATTCAAAGTCGCAGACATAGATTCAGACGAATTGTACCCTTCCTTCAGCGCAGTTGCTATTTGCCCTATGCGCCCGCTGCACATCCTTCAAAATGTGGTCCAAGTTGCCGGTGAAGTATTCACTGTTTGGAGAGACTTGCAAATTAATGGACATCGAGTATTTGTATCAAACTAAAACCGTATCAGGCCCGCCGATGGCTCTTGGTAGTCTCCCTTTTGATGTCGTTGCAAGTCATTATGGAAAAGGAAATTGTCTGCTTAAAAATGCTTAAAACAAAAACGCTGGGCGCTAAGTAGCTTGAAAAGTACGTCCTCGAGTGTCAAGACGATATAGTTTGGTAAGTGAGTTTAATACAAGTGATTTTATGGATAGATGAATTGCATTACTGATACAAGACACGTATAATTCACTGATTCAACTCGGTAGGCTTCATTTGCATTGTTATGAGAACCTGCCGCCGATAGTCCAAGCAGTCCACAGTCCCAGTTGGTGGGCACAACAAAAACACAACCAGAAGTTAAGGACCTTAATGACACATACGGCTCTGGGAAGTAATTTCATGCCACTTGGGTTTTGTGGTTGCAAAGTTATCAGTCGATCCGCAAAGTTTCCCAATGGCTCACAATCGGAGAGCATAAAATTTTTCATGCGGTGCACAAACCGCGGTGGGGTGATGCTAATAAATTTTGTCAATCTTCATCTGTACCGAATTAGCAATGTTTCAGCGTCGCATACGCCTAATGAAGTTCCACTACGTCCACAACAGGAGTGCATTCCCATTACAGACAATGATTATGGGGAGTGTTCGTCCATTGGCTTACATAACGCCAAATATTGGAAAGGTGGATGGTCATCCACGAGTCATCCAGATTTGAAGGCTAAAATAAGGCGTACCTACTGTAATCACCGCCATCATCACAAGTAGCTGTTTTGAGCCCCCACTGGACGAGAACGTGCAATTCTTTGATTGTACAAAATATCTGCACAAAATTGATTGCGATTTATGCGGTCCGCTACGATTTGAATGATCATCTGCCAAAAGGAAACCAAATCAAGTAAATATTTTTCATGAAACGCAAACGTCGATATAGATTGGCTGGATCAAGGCTGCAAAGAAGCGTGGAGGCGCACATAGGCCATTGCAAATGGAACGTGAAACGCCTTAATCGTAGAACACAAATGAGGAGAAACCATCCATCTATGTAGGGGATGGTGCGATTTGTACTATGCATATCCACACAAAAACGTGATTTTAAGACTGCTGTCTGCCAATTCCGTATGCAGTGCTTTTTGGTGAATCACTTTGTAAGACACATCGCGGCGCCATTTTGCCATTATGACTACAAACGTAATGACTTATCTATGGCGAAGCGCGGTGTCGTCAAAATAGTCACCTAAGAAGGCCTTCCTTGTGCCTTTCTTCACTACGGTGGTAGCCCACTCGATTGCAGTTACTGTTGACAATTGGAAGTTCAATGGAAAATTGACGATTGGGGACGGGGGAGCCGGGGACTAAGTGTATGAAATAAGTGTATCAAACGCAAACTTGGCAAGAGCAAGAAGACAACCAGGCAAAAGGGGAGCAATCATCCTATTTAATTTTCAAAATCCTCCAACTTTACGTCATGGATGTTGTTCTAATGCTAAGAGAAGTGACTCCAACCTTGTGAGCTAAAGCCAGATATGTACTACCTTCTTGCTGATAGCGGTAATATGAATCACGAAAGCTCTCACCGATTGAAGCTTCTGGTGACACGTTCAGCGTGATTTGATCCACCTTGGGCATTATTTTCACCTAAAACTTTAGATGAGCAAACAGTAATTGTTCTCCTAGCTCAAATAAAACAAGTCTATGGGATTTTCCACATAAGCACGAAACGGGCATGACACAGGAGCGTGATAGAATTTGCAGCTACATCATTCAGTCCCGAAGGATGGAGCTACCTGTTCCATTTCAAGCGCAGTTAATAAGCTAAACTTACTTATTGTCGCACATAATTATCCGCTTTTAAACGAAGTCATTTTAGCGGGTAACTTTTGGCGATATTTTGACAGTTCACAACGAAATGTGTCGTAGTCAAAAGGATATAAGTTAAACGTCATCAAATGTTGAAATGAACAAAATGCAATGTGGCAATTTAGGACATTCAATGTAACTAAAAACCAAGCTAGAGACTGAAATAATGGCTAGTCGGTAAGACTGCATTGCTGCCGGTTAGTTTGTGCTATATGGCTTTTGCCGCAAAACCGAACAGACGATTGTGAGTTGCCTGCGCTTGCAGAATTTGTTCATTTCACACTCCAACATTAATGTCTAAATTTGCAGAGTTGCTTTACTACGTATATGAGCTTAGTGAAATTTATTGTTTATTTTCCATCACAAGTTCAACCAGTTGCTCAAACTATAAATTTAAGGCCATTTCACCTGAATAGACCGCATTGAGTGATGACAAGCTTAATTAGGTCGCCATGGTACTGACAACGCAGTGGTGCGGTCGCGATGGCATTCGCATGTGCGACGCCTTTTTATCACCGTGTCTAAAGTTGTTTTGTTCATAATCTCTGATCACTCCTCCAACCGACGTTGGAATGTACTAACAAAGGCATGTCGAACTATCCCCATCTACTGGTAGCTGGCAACGCATTCCCACGCAGCCTCTGAGTAATGAAACACTCAACCTAGCCGATTCATGTCTGAAAAAAGGCTCCGGACATAGTAGTCCAGTTTTTGTGTTAGTCCTGATTTAATTCATTAAGGCTTTACAACCTTGATCAACTGGCATCGAGTAGGAACTAATTTGAAGGAGATGGCGCCAGAATGGTTAAAACAAAGCTGGTGCCAAAGATATGCGCACGCCTATCGGTGGGCATTTTGCACTCCTACAAAAACAGGATGGTTCGCGCATTGGTAGGCGCTGGGTCATTAGACAGCCCATGTGAGACTCCCAGTACCTGCATTGCCATTTGTAAACAGGTTCTTAAACATGTTGACTATACTTGAGCCATATCCACAAAGCTGTTTGGGTTCCCATATTACCCATTCGATGCATGGCTCACTATTTCCAAGTGCGCAGGGTAACCTTCTACATCGGCTATCTCCTATTGGGCCGATGTAAGCTGCCTGTATAGCAATGTTTACGGATGGGTGTCGTGGAAACCACAGCGGTCTATCCATGGCTGTAAACACGGTTGTGATTTATTCAGGCACAAGGCCAACTTGCAAACGCGAATCCGCAGTTCTACTTAAGGTTGACAGGTTAAGGCGCACTGACCATTCCATCCGATTCTCTTAGCTTTTCATCACACATTGAGCTCACGATATGTGGGGATGTTAAGGCATGCTGCAAACTTATTCTGAGGTCATCAGCATCGATAAAGTGCATTACAGAGCTTAAACCTACCCCGCAGTTTAACTTTGAAGCAGCCAGCATGATGAACTGAATTACTGCAACCAATTTATTCTTTCTCGCCAAACAGTTTCACGAACATTCTTCTACTTCGGCTGTAGGTGTGTCGATGCAATTCACTTCTGCACACATTTCTGTTTTTATGTGTGCTAGGTTTTCGGAATAAGACGCTTCCATGTGCCAAGCGAACGACCGGTGTACGAGTCAAGATGAGTTTATTTTACGCTTACCTACCTTTCATCTGCTCTCGCTCAAGGCTGATTGAATTTATAGACAGGAAGGTGAAGACTTAAAATCACAGTCGCAGCAGCCCCAGCAAATTTATAGCCGTCGATTTGATTCCAACAGACCCATCCAGCGGTTCTGAATCACAAATGGGCGCCCGAATAGGGGCCTTCGATTTGTCACTGGGACTGAAACTGCACCGGCTTTCATTTGGTGTTGCCCACCTTTAGAGCAACGCAGTTCCACTTACCTTTATTCCAAACAACGAATGTATGCTCATGCATCCAGAGATCCCACTGGTCTTTCCGCCCTTAGGAGCGAAAAATTTACTGCCTGAAGGAAGGAATTCCTTCGACCTGAAATACAATCAATGCCAGGGATGGTACAGTTTTCACAACAAACCACCTTGCCGATGATTGCCTCCATAGTTTGCTCAAGCAGTTTGCTTCAAGAAAAATCTCCCATACCGCAAATATTCAACAAAATCGGGCAAATTCCGTGCGCAATAACAGCTTGTGAATACAACTTCCTCCACATAAAATGAGTTGGTGAGTGCGGAGACCACTGTTGCAATGGCAACACCGGCCTCACCGTGACAATGCTTTTGCGGGTGCGGTAAGTATAATGAGATCGACGGCCCTAGAAGCCACGAGATTCATCCACAAACAGCAACGCGATTCAAGGACCGCGTTTTGCACAACATCCATTTAATGCAGCAAACTCTGTATTAAAAATGCAAAACATAATAAAAACACGAGAATATTTAATTGAATGTCGTTAAGATAGGGCTGATAAGAAATTATTCGTGAGAGGAGGAGAGGATGCTAGGTGCGAAAAGGCGCAACTTTAAATTTCGTCGAGGTCGGAGAATGGAAACATGCATCGGAGATGGTGATGGTTGTGGCAAAGGAAGGGCAGTGAAAGTTGAGGGAGCCTGAGTGAGAGAGTAAGAAGGCGACGGAGCAGCCACAAGGGCCAGAGGTCCATGAGAGGAGCCTGACCACAGCCCAGGCTCAAGGGCTGCAGCAAGCATGCAGCCACGGGGGCAGTGAGAAGCGCCGGACGAAATCGCGACATACCAAGGGTGGCATAGCACTCTATTCGTGAAATCCATGCCACCCAGTTGGTAACCAGGGCCACAACGGCAAGGAAACGTAGAGAGATAGGTGAGGGATTGATATCGGCTACTCCTTCGCCCATTAAATACTCCTCCTTGACGGGCACGGGCACGTGGTAGAAGGGTGAGATGGCGTCGAGTGGCGTCATCCAGAGAATGCCTGTAAGCCGTGGCCTCGGTGATGTAGACCGACGCATCAGATTTAGCAGAGGCGACAGCGGCGACAGTGCCTATACAAGCACGTAAGCCGAAAACTGCTTACACTAGTCGCATTCTTTACTTGCACTCCGCGCCTTCATGCCACGCAACCTCGCATGCATTCAACTAAACAATGAACTATACTCAACGGTGAGATCAAAGAGGCGCCTGAGTCTGCTTCAAGCTCTTCAACTAAAGCCAAGATTAACCACCAAGCATCCGTCAGGGCTCAAATTATTTTACTTAACATAGCCTGCTCTACCCACTAAAGTCCGACACCAACACAGACGGATGGAAAAGAATTACCGCCACAAGTAGGCGCACCATGGGGTCGAGGAGGACGAAATTTGACGCATCTTGATTCTTCGCACTAAACCGACAAATATCCGACAGCATTCGACCAGAACTGGCTCGCCATGGAGGGATTCGGATGCCCGTCATCGAGAGGTCGAAATATTGCTGGGGTGCAAGTCGTATGGACCATCGCGTTCCACGAAAAATCCACTTCCACTCCGAATGCAAGCCGAAGTTAACAGAGTGCTTTACAAAATCGTATTCATGTCGGCAACTTGAGCACTCTGTCATTGATGGATAAGGCACACGAAAGCCCTTATAAGTTGAAAGTGAGGCAGATGAATACGGTTCCTCACTCTCCCTATCAGGCTCACTGACAGCATTAGCGTCTTCTGTTGTGGAAGAGACCTCACTATTCGAAATCGAGGTGCCCACAAGGTGGGCGATTTCAATTTGAGCATCTACTTCAGACGATTCACTGGGCGTTGCACTAACCTCCTTGTGGTCAGGGCGGGGGTCGAAGAGCCGTGCAATGCACTGGCTTCCACTTACATCGTCACCATCCTCATCCAAAAAGCATGTGAAGTTGCCTCTATTTCGGTTGCCCTCGAAAAACAGACCACCGAGCAGAGCCTTCACGCCTTTGCCATCCAGCGCTGACCAGGGACAAAAGTCTGTAGTCAATGTTAGATCGACAGGTTTGCCAATCTTGAACATGCCGCTAAGGTTTAGAGAGGATTCGTAGGTAGCGTGAGAGTGGTAAGAAGTATCGATGTCCTCGGAAAATGCATACCACGGACAGATACTGGACGTTTGTCTTGATTCTGGGTGAGACTGACACTCACGCAGGACGTTTCCAATGAAGAGAGTATTGTAGTGGTCACCCAATTCATTGTGATGATGAGAGATTCCCAAGAATTCGATGAAGTAGAAAACGCTGTAAGTATCCATGCCATTGGAATCACAAGGATGCCATATTAGAATGCGTTGCGATTCCACATCAAACGACGACCATTTTGGTGCATAAAGGCTCCAAGAAAGACGGTCATCGTCAGGGTCAAACAAGTAGCGTATCTTCGCAAAGGATGGGACGGTATCTGATGTGGACTCCTAAGGCAGCAAAATAATGGTTTTTAAAGTTTCAATGATTGTGTTTCGATAAAATTAATTTCTTCGCAAATTTCTTGCCCAACCCTGTCTTCTAAGG
Organism: Taenia pisiformis; assembly: GCA_023968675.1. Classification (NCBI taxonomy): domain Eukaryota; kingdom Metazoa; phylum Platyhelminthes; class Cestoda; order Cyclophyllidea; family Taeniidae; genus Taenia; species Taenia pisiformis. The sequence goes on from CM043732.1 coordinate 207,354, forward strand.
CCGCGTCATTGGCGGATTCATCAATAAGTTTAGCGCCTTTCTGATTAAATTCGCCCTCGGTACCCATCGCATCCTCCACTCCCTCCAGCTCCTCTCCTTCGGTGGGTAGGCAGCCGTTATCACGAGCCCACTCATACCACGCCGTGTTTGGTTGGAAGCGACGTCCCTTTACAGGGAGACCAGCAAGCACGCGAACCGTCATCGTAGAAAGCTGTGCAGGATCGTTGAGCACACCGAAGGAGTTGATTGGCGAGTCAAAGGCGGGATGATCGATGAGGTAGAGCACCGCTTTCACCAAGTCCAACAGGCCGTAGCAGCTGTGCACCAAGCAAGCGAAAAGGAGAAGTAAGCTTCAAAACAGACAAAGTAATGTTTGAGACTGAACTTCCAAACCCTGCATCTTTTCCCGTGCTTGCATTTGCAGATTTCATCTGCATAGCACCGAACGCATTCTACGAAACACGCATGCCATTACGCTCAACTATGGCTTGCTCATAAACTTTATTTCACATCAATTTCGCTCACCTTTGCCAATCGTCTAGAAGGCTTAAACACACATAGCCATACGAAGGATCAATGTTGGGATGAAAGATAGGCGAGTCAAAAGATACCTCAGGACATTCCCTGGGATAAGCGGAGCAGCACTTGATCTAAAATCAAGCACACTCTGCAATAAACATTTGCGCGATTTTAGAACTATCAACAGTGATGTGCAAACTAATGGCAATCTGTCGTTTGGCTTGCGTGTCTCAAGTCCTTTGCAAAGTCAATCCTGGTTCATTTACTTCAACTGTGAGGGACTTCAGCATTGGTAAATGTTTGCATCCAAATATAAACGTCAAATGTACGAGGATGCAAGTAATACCAGGCTGCTAGGACTACTTACAGTCAACAGGAATTCTGCGTGCGCATTGTAACCAGACTTTGGGCGTAGACAAACCTTGACTGCCATCTCATCAATTCCGATGACTGATGCTTGGCCGTCGGTGGAGGCGTCAATCGTTCTGCAGAGCTGCTGCAAGTCCTTTATAAACGTTCGCTGAGTTGGTGGACGTGCCATCTTAAAGACACCTAAAAAAATCAGCTTAATTGAACTAAGGCTGATCCAGGCGCTACACTACACATGGTAAACATCTATTGCCCTGATAGTATCCCCTTCGATGCGGCTAACACAAAGCGACAATAAGGTAGATTTAAATAGGATACATGCCGATAGCACGCGTCAACACAAAGGAAGACTGTCGTACAAAGTACTAGGGTGGTGTGCATTGACTGCTTTGCAAACAAACTGCCTTCTCAGATCAAGACCACATAATTTTACCAATGAGCCAAATGAGAGGCTTTTGAATGAGCAATCAATCTGCACCACATAGGTCATGGCTACGTGAAGTCCGCAGACTATACGCCGAATATATTCGCAATTGAGATTCGATTCATACAGTTTAATTGATACTTATAGGCCGCAACCCCGTGTAATACGTCCCCAAAGAATAATCTTGCCTCAGAGAAATGGCCCACCGTGACAATGCATTCATCCACGCTTCAGGCTCCATCTTTAATGTCCTATTATAACAGGAAAAGCATAAAGGCTACAATTGACAAGCACCATTGCTCTAGTCGCAAGTACCACAGGCACCTCTTTGGTATGGGCGATAACAATCAAAATCTCAACTGGTCGTGAATCTACATTACTTTGGTAAACATGCTCGCATGACTTTACCTTCAAGCGGATGGATACCTACAGCCACTCTACACAATTTCCCAAACGTTTGGAAGTAACGAAATCGAAACCCCTCTCGATTACGTGCCTTGAAACAGAATTACAGTTATAAAAGCTAGCCAATGAATCAGTTAAATATCGCGTGCTCTTGCTGACTCCTCTACGAGGGAACAAATAAATACCCCTTTGTAATGATAGCATGATCAAAGACATCTTAATTCGTCAATTAAGCCTGTATTAAGGATTATGGAGGCAAACAATATCGCATCTTAAAGCTACGTACCGTGGGTCGTACGAGATTTAAGGTTGCTTTCCACTAAAATACCAACATTGACTTCAAAACTACAAGAACTGCATTTCAATACACAGCATTTAATTGCAATTCCAACAAACGAGTAGCAAAGTGAGGCAGAGAGAAATAAGGGGATGCTATTTGATAAATAGGAGCGCTAAAATGAGCCGCTTAAACCTTAGGGTAAAACAATAGGAAGGAACTTGACTGGCTGACGTTTGAACACCAAAGCACAAAATTAACAAATCACGAAAAATTGGAACGTCCTTGTTTTTTAAAAAAATAGATTAGCAAAAGAAACTAGCCACGCATTTGAGGAATGGTGGGCTAATTGCAAATAAACCCACGCACCGACACAACTTCAAGGTCACAACGAGCCATTTGGCGTAAAGAGGCCTTCTGATTCGCCGCTTCATCGCTGAGATGTGTGGTACAAATAAAGATGGTTTGCTTTCCCAATAGTTTTACGAGGCAGACGGTAAAAACTATCGTAAAATAGAGTAAATCCAAAATATTTACTAAAGAATTTGACAGTTTTAGGCACATTTGTGCACTAACAAATAAAAAAAACTTTCCAGGAGCTTGTCCAAAGCGCTGACCTTCAAATTACCACAACGAGAATTAATGAAGTCGTGCACAAATGACGTTTTCTCAATAATAGCAAAACTGCTGCAAGGGCAACAGAAATTGCTGATCACTTGTGCAAATAAACCAGGTGTCACACTAAGTGCGCAAGGCTTTTACTCAACCGCATTATGAACCCGAGATGGTGTTCACCTGGACTCGCTGAGGTGTGCGGCGTCACTTCCAGCCGGGTCAGTCGAAAAGCAGGGAGAGATGCCGATTCGGTGAAGCCTGTTCACCGTCTTCCTCAGATGATGCACGCACATGCGGTTACTGGGGCAGCGCCAGTCTACCGTGCACGAATCACGTTGACTCTGGCCCAGATCATTGTGTACAATGGAAGCTGCGTCGCGTGTGCATCCGCGTGTGATGGTAATGTGAACAGGCCTGCAATAGGGAAGACAAAAACTGAACAACTGCTTTATTCTGTCTGCTTTGTTGCGAAAACATGAAGTTGTGGTGCGTTGGTGATGATTGTCTTGCAAACCGCTCTACCGATTGCTACCCCAATTCGAATTAAGTAATCGACACCCGAACCACTGAGCATATGATTCATGTCGAAAACACAACTTCACCTGCCACTGGTAATGATGCAGTGGTGATGACTAGTAGGGTTCGCTGTGGCGTAAAAAATAACTGCAATTTACGGCTTTTAAGTTTATTTCCACTTACAAATCAAATACTTGCCACACTGGCTGCTCTTGCCAAATCCACCCACCTAACTCATGAACTCGAAGTAATTGACCGAACCACAGGAGGAGGGCGCGACCAAGAGGTGGCGCACAGTACAATTTGCAAAAGCCCCACCAACTAACTGTCACGACTAACTGTTATTTGAATGTTACTACGATTAGCGTGGAACTTGTAATTACTCTAGCTTCGAAATTCCTGTCTGTGCTGGCGAAAAGCCACAGCAAATCGAAGCAGTGCAACATAATTTTGCTTTAGCAACGCACTACGAGCGAACCCGTGCCAACGAGACAGAAGACGGGTGAGGAGAATAACCCATTCGATGTGTCCCATCTGCCAGCATTGTACTTCAAGAGCCCTGACTTCGTTACTTCATGCTGCACAAACTGAGATCATCGAGGGCTTTCCAACTAACTAGCTTGCCGAGAATTAAGTACGGCCTGTACTCAATATTTGATTGTGACTCCGCAATCCCTGTTTCATGCATCTACTAGAAAACAGCTTGTGCACTGATTCAGTTGTATGGTGGCGGAGTAACTATACAAATCAGCGAAATTCGTGCCTGTTATAGTGTGTCATACTGCCAAGCTGCTAGTTAACATGGTTTTAAGAAGCTCCCTGGGATTGTTGAGCTGATTAAATTGCATGCACATTTCCATCACAATTAAACTGACCTTTCACAATCGCCTCTGCATTCAAAACTTTCGGGTTCAGTTTTTTCCAAATCCAGTGGTTCCTATTATAGCATTACGACATTCAAACCAAAGATGCGCTGACTGGATTAACAAAATAGTGAATGAATGCTGTGATAGCACTGTATTTTTTGTTCATGCAAGAGTTGAAAACGGTCCCTCTAGGCAAAGTCTGACGTTAACGAGATTAATGAGGATTCCACGAAGCCAAAATGAAATGTAGCAGTAGTGAATGAGTGCAAAAGGATGCAATGTTGTAAATACTACAGTCAAAGACGATTCAGCTTATATTTACAGAAACTAATTACCCTTCAAGGGAGTTCCTTTTGCTCTACCCATTCACTGAAGCAAAAGTGAAGCCCTGCCAGCATTGCGTATGCTGCCAAATACAGCTCAGATCACCTTCTTGACAAGGATTAGTTTACCTACAAAGGGTAGAGCTCTTCTACTTGGGCCCTATTGCAACGCTTTGCCGGATACGATAAAGAAAGCTTAAGGTAATAAATTTCTAGTTCCATAAGCACCATCAAGAAAATGAGAGGACGAAGATAGCATTACACGCTCATCTAACCATTGCACATGTGCATGCGGATGTGATCATCGACTATCCATGTGCATGGATTTATTAAATACGAAAGCAATACAGCGGGTGTGCATCTCGAGTATCCCTAGGAGGCGAAAAGAGGGCTAAGCATATGGCACAGTGCATACATAATCAAGAGAGAGAAATAAAGCTGCAGGCATAGCCAAAGGTGTCTAAACAAACAAGACCTTACAGCCGGTGTCTGTTTTAAACCACAGAACGCATTCCGTGACGTAGTTGTATAATTAATCCTCAGTCAGCGCATCCACAGCATTGCAATGCTTTCCTTATTGTCTGGCTGTGCACATTTAATTAAGTGAAACTAAGTGCTTACCTTACGTGTAGCTGATATCAAGATCATCGTCAAATCGACCTTTTTTAAGCCAGCAGCTTTCAAAATTAGACCAAGTTCCACTTTCAAGGTCATCGCTAAGTCGTGGAATTAGCTGGTCTGCTATCTCGGTCTCTCGCTTAAGATTGATTTCCTCAGTCGATGGACTCTTGATATTGCCACCGAATAAGGGAGGCCAGCCTTCTCTTTCGACACTCCAGATAGCGGTGAGAACGGATTGCATATTGGCATGTGCGTAGTGCTGTGAGTTAGTATAGAGTAGACAAATGAAAATAGCATGGGAAATCGGACTTCTGTGTTTGGAAACCGGTTAATTTTGATGGATGTTTGGCACTCCAACGCTTTCGTGTCACTTTTAACTGTTTTGGGAATCGTTTTTACAGGTTTTGCAGCATGAAGTTTTTAGGTGCGCGTAGGCCCTCAGGAAATTGTGAAAATAATCGAATTCAAGCGACTCGCAGTCACTGTATCGTTTGGCTTTGAGCTTTCTCTGGGCGAAACTCTCTCGCGGCAATCGCTATTTACATCGTTTTCCTATCACTCAATCGGTGCTTCATTTGTGTGAGTGCCTTTTACCTCTCAACCTTATTGCCCTTATGATTGGAGTTACTGTAACTAAGAAATATCTTTTGCATTACCTCTGACCTTTTGGCTGATATGCTAGATAAGTTTTTCATGCTTTTATCCCGTTGAATCGCGGTTACTGGGGTGTACCAAATTAAGTGGTGCTAAGGGTTTGTTTGGAAGGCAAACATTAGGATGGGTATGGCGGGACGGAACAACTGGGATTGATTGGTGCCATTATCGGTGTTGTGGACATGTCATCTTCTCTCGGCGATTTGTTCCCTTTATTATGAATTGGTTCGGACGCATGCTTACTAAATCTCTATAAAATGATTGGTTAGGTTAGGTACTGTATTTAGTACAGGCCTCATAACCGTAGCGCTTAAGTAGCATGTGATGTCTTATGCGGGCATAAACATTTGTTCTTCCGGGCTTGACAATGACCCTTTCACAAAGATGTGCAATTCGTATCTGCTAATGTGATGGGATCCCTCGGTTAAGGAGATGGGTTTGACTGCATGACTGAGTATGCCACATGGTCTTGCCAAGTCGGGATCTTTCCCGGTACATGTCTACCCCATTTCCTGCAGTGATTTTGGGAGGGGACGATTGTTTCGTTGTCCATTTACTTGAATTGTACCACCAGTTGCTCAAGAATGCCAGTTTACCTGTTTTGCGAGTGACTTTATGTTCCTTCAAATCATTGTAGTGTGGCAAACTTATTTGGATTTGCTTGGTCAAATGCTGCGCATTGCCTTTCGGCAATAGGGTACTGCGGAGCCACTACCCCCCGATTGCCAAAAGAGAATGTGTTGAGTGGTGCAAGTAACCAAAAAGAAACAACCAACTTCCGTGTTGAATGTTCTCCACTGTTCATGACTTCGAGCTCACTAATTTTCTTCTCAAATAGCTCGTTAGGCAAAACAGTCGCGATTATAATCTATCATTCTTTTAAAATTTACTCCATCTTGCGAGTCCTTATCGTACCACACCTTTGGTTTCGGGAAAAACAGGTAGCTCTAGCATCAACGACCTCTCCTGTTCCACGTTTGTTTTTCGATATTTTGTTATGTTTTGCTCGTAATAATCTGTTGTTAACGGTCTGCCCTTGGAGCAGCGTGGATAGTGATATTACAGGCGATGGACACAGGGTAGTGTCCCTTTTCTCCGCTTCCTCTGTTCTGCTTTCCACTTACGTCCTCATTTCTCTATAATCAAAATTTCCGGTATGCAGTACGGAGTGCGCGGTTCGCGGTTTAGCGTTGTATTTTGTCTTACTAGGTTTGGGGGCTTTCGTCCAGCTTTTTGGCCAGTCCTGATTATTTACAACGAAGAGATGGTAGTGAGCGCATTTGCCATTTGGCACACATCAGTTGCGCGGTTGGGTTTCCAATTCGTCGCACACAAAGTACGAATGTATCCGCTCGGCGGTAAGATAGAAAATGGTGTTCTTACTCAAAGCTGCCATCCAAGTTGGCAGCTGCAAATCTAACGTATTTTAAGCATATCGCATGCTCTGAACTGACATGCAGTGCAGCCTCAAGAATAGGGGGGGTGGTGGATTCCAATCAGCTGTGTCGTGATTATAAACTGTTTAGTCTTTGTACGTTACAACAAACGTAAGTGAAAGATTGCACACATTTCACATGTTCTCACAATTTAAGGCAAGTCGGCGGGTGGGCTCTGTGATGAAACTTACCTGTCTTTAAAGTGGAAAAATGGGAGCATCAGCTTGACAAGCAAATGTTTGGCTAAATTTTGTTTTGGTAGAGTGAAGTCATGTCTTTGTGAGTGGTTGAGACGAAATTGAATAACTTCAGTTTCATGCTCTAACAATACAATTTGGCTCCACCGCAGCGTGTGATTTGTAAAGAAAAAATTGGGATCGCAGCTATTTGACTAACAGCATGTGCTTGCGGTCCTCCGGCGCCTTGCCACTGCCGCAAATCCATTGGGAAAGTAAAGCTATTGTTGTCCTAGGCGTCGAGTTATCGGCTCTGTCGACAGTCGTTTAGCTGAAGTGTGCTCGCAGGCGGTCAGGATGCCCAGCCACCTCTCCTCCAACCAGTTAGACGCCACGTTGATTACCATTGGCGTGATACCTTGTGACGACCACATCTGTGATTGCGATGCCCTTGCAGTGGATTTGCCACCATATCAGTCCCAGGTATAGGATGTGAGGGACCGTATAATAACTGCCAAAGGTGGAGGGGGTTTTTAGAATCCTTTTTAGACGCGAAGCTAGTCTTCTCCGCCACACAGTCAGCAGGAACACATCACCTCTCGCAAAGCATCGGGCAAATGGTAAAGCTATTACATTGTAATTTGCTTTTTGCCTGTTAATTCACTCACCCCTGGATTTATTTACTCACTTGATGTTTGATCTGTGGTTATTTACATACATCCCTTCCTTTCCCAAGCCTTCAATGTACCTCTGCAGCCATTTATTTGTTTCCCATTTATTCTCGTCTCTGGCTTCTGTCCTCCCGCCTTATTTGTACGAGTAAGCAAACTCTGAATGCTTTAGTGGAGTGGTTTGGTGAAAAACTAGATATCGAAAAGGAACTGAGGCTTACGGCTAAATGATTAGGTTTCAAAATAGCGAGGAGTTGTTAACCGCTTTGTAACCTAGGGGGATAAATGCTTAATCTGTTTCTGCAGTGGCGGAGCAAAGGAAACTAAGAGGAACTGAAATGGATTTATTGGGAATCAGTCCTTGAATTGATAGGGGTGGAAGACTGGAATGTTATGAGACGAACCGCTCGTAAAATTACAAACTAATGGTATTAAACAGCAAGCGATCGCGTTCTATAAATAACGTGGTGATGGTTTTAGGGCCGCCGTTCTTTGTCCTTTGCGGACCGCCGTCGCCACAGCATCACTACATGGGTCGCCGGCACAGCACAGCCTATCATGCATTGTCTCGAGTGATCAAAGCCATAAACACAGGCATTCGGCCTTTTCGGCAGACTTGGGGGCTACTGCGTATTCTTTCAGTAGTGCAGCGAAAAGTGCAAATACAACCCAACTAATTAAATACCGCTAAAATATATTGCTTTTTCCTTCTATTCGGCTGTTCGTCTTTTTCCTCGCGTACCTTCGGAGAGTCACCATAAGTGACATCTCTCGTCCACTGGTACAACTTTTGCAAAATCAGTGGCGTGCTTTCGCACTTGCCACCTCTCCTCATGGTATTGTGCATTGTCCTGTGATTCAGTAGAGCAGCCTTACTAGTTTTGCTGTGACAACTGAAAAACCACGGTTTCGAAGGATCGGGTCAACTACTACATCGCACGTGCGTTCGATACCGAAGCAATTCTCCCACTGTCCTTTCCACCAAGATTCGTGCCAAAATTGACGATAAGCGTTCCACTCGTCAGTTTCCCATGGTCAAGCACTCGTGAATGAGTTACCTCAACAACAGATATCTTCATGTATGTTTGAGGAGAATGCGGTAAACGAAGCCTCCTCACATCGCCATCGCCCGGAGCTAATGAAGTGACAAATCAAGTCAAAGGAAGTCAAAGAACAGACCTGATTCAGCTACCTTTTCTGTGTGCCAGAAGTTTGGCACCCCTAGTTCAATTATCCCATTATTCAGTGTAAGTCAAGTCCAGTGGTTGAGTCACCAACCTTTTCATCACAAACGAATTGCGACATCCACTCAGTGAGTACATTTTGACCGAGAACTTCGTTTGATGGGATATGCAATTAAAAGAACTCACCTTACCGCATGTGTGGGGAGGCAGCGATTAACGAGCACTCTTCTGTCTCTGAACCTCCCTCAAATTTTAGCTGATTCGGGTAAGATTTTTCGTATTTCCTAGTATTAGTTAACACTTCTGTTATGGATGGTCTAATAATTGCATCACGAGGGATTAAATGAAACGGTTCGCTTTATGAGACTCAAAGGAAAAACATGCTAAGCGACTAATAAATTGGGAACAAGATAAGGTCAGCAGTTTTGGGAACTAGTCTGTGTATCTGTTCACCAATGGGACCGATGATGCAGCCGTCGCACAATGCTGACCACCCAAAGGCAGCATTGGCTAATCAGTCATACTGAGCAGCAGAGAAAGGAAAAAGAGACAACCATTGTAGTGTTTGGTTTGCTTGGACTGTTGGTTTGTCCGACACATTAGTGGCGGCCACCTTGAACCGGGTTGCTTGGGATGGTCTTCCGGCCATGCTAGCGGTCAACTTCCTTTCCGCCTGGAATACAAGTATTCTGACCTACACGTAGCCTTCTCTCCGTCTTCTAGGGATGCTTGGGGCACTGCAACCATGCTGCTAAATCAGATTTCTGAGTTCATCAACGGCCAATACTATGGCCAAAGCTGGATCTCCTGAACAGCCGAGTTTTGAAATCGCGCACCCAGTGAATTAACTGTAATCTGGATACAATTTAAAGGATAATTCACATTGGCTGCGGATGGAGGCGACACAGCAACATGCGTTCCTACAAATGTTGAAATTATTTCCCCAAGTGGAAACCAAGAGCACCCTTCGTACTCCTGACCTCCAATTTTCGCAACCAAATTAAAGGCCACTATCGGCAGTGATTGTATCATCGCCACCACCACCTTTACTGTCGCGTCTTTTTAAAAGAGTAGCTGAAGAAGGTCGAGCACTTTTGAGAGTAAGGGAGTGGAGAAGAGGAATTAGTTACAGTTGGCATGGTGACTGGACCGTTGATAGCTTTAACCATGCTTTCCGTCAAAGGCATCACTCGCCTGAATTTAGCTTTAGCTACCACAATTTAAGCTGAATAAGAGACCTTACTGCGTCAGGTCTGTAAGTTTTTTCCGCAAAGCTCACAGGAAGGGCAATCTCGGATGCTGCGGGGCAGACTCTACCTCCTTGAGAACAACCCCATGTGAACATCTTATTAACTTGAAGGCTAATCGGAGCATCAGAGCACAGGATTTCCTTCCATGGCATGAAAGCCTTTCATGCAAGCAAGTTACCTGCGGGTAAGACTAGTCAGGCCAATGAAAAACTCTTCACAACTAGAGTGTTTGAGTGAATATCAATAAATGGGTAGCCATTCTTGCAAAGAAATCACTGGTAGGGCGCAGCGAGGGTGGTATAATCATAGGGACTGAGGTCGTCTTCATTAATCATGAACACTGGAATACTTAAAGCTGCGGCTCATAGCATTTACTTCGTTGCACGCTTTGTGATTCAGCAAAATAATTGCTTCCTTGAAGCGAAAACGTGAGGGGAGCCTGCATCAAGCAGGCTATGTTGGTCTCCTGAAACGCGAGGTATGTGGAACCGTCTCCATTGGCGGTCAACTCCCTGTCCTTGGCAGAAACATCCACTTCTTAAAGGCCTAATCATTTGGAAGGGGGATCAAAGGATGGCCAACTTTATCCACTCACTCACATTACTCAAAATGCGGGTCAAACACTCGACCATTGCACCTCTGCGTTTTAATCGCGTGTGGTGATGAGGACAGATCAGAGTGGCCCTCTCGCCACTTTCAGTTCATCGTAATCGTTGTCGCAAAGCGTCGCGTGATTCAACTTCCCCACTTTCGAAATGTATGATTACGTTTGTCTATGCTGCTACGAGCAATTCGAAAGCAAAATCTCAGGGCTGGCACATTTGGCTCGCGACCATCAAGGTAAGTGCGCTTCACTGCAAACACGCACACTTCGGTGATTGCATCTATTTGTGTATCGATATTTGTGCCTGTACGTAGGGTTTTGGGGTCAGGTTATTAGCAAGTAGATTAATTGACCAAGGAAACTCTTGCATTGCACCAAGTATTGAAGGGCCGCTTAGCATGCGGTAAAACCGCGAAATTGCACAAAGACTTAGACATCGGACTATACTTATGTTTGACGTGTTTCAGTGAAGCTGAATCTGCCTTGTCCAGCTTGCCCCATGTCTCGCCCATCCTTTGGAAATCTTTTGTGGCATCAGAAAGGTGAGAACATTGCGAAATCTGTCAATTCTTTACCCTATGTCCTCTTGCGCACAAAAAAAGTGATAAAAGCGCTTTCTTTGATCCTAAAAATAGTCTGGAAGCACATGCAGTGCAGCCTGTGTTTCTTTCCATTCACACGCTTTGAAATGCTTCTCAGACATTTCTTCGAAGAACATCTTTGTGAGTGCGTGTTTGTTTGCCCCTGGTTCAAATTAGTGTATACCCTGCCCCACAGACACAACCTTGCCTTTACGCAGCATTCTTTGATATCTACATCTCATTTTACAATGCTCTAGGCGAAAGAATGAAGGATTCGGGCAAACGCATTTACTGTCCGGAATGCTTTGAAAAACACTCGAAATTGGAGGCTGTGTTTGAGCACATGCAATCGTGTCATCCTCGTAGGTGCTTTTTTATTTATCAGGCATGCTTTTGCAGTGAAAGCCAGTGGTAATGCCTTGATCTCTCCTGATTTGTAGACATTTGGCACAAATTACTGCCTTAGAATACGCACAAGCGCCATCATTGTAAGCATTATTGATGGTATTGTTGTTGGCATTTGCGCAGCATTCGATAATCCAGCTTAAACAGAGGCTAGTAATTGCGAAACATTCATTGGACAGGGGCTGTGTACGCAACCTGTAGAAGTTGCGATGCAGGACGATCTGGATGTGAAATTAGTTGAGCGTAGGCCGATGGATGCGAGAAAGCAAACATCGCATTGCATTGCGCTCTGTAGCATCGCATCGGTGGTTCGGATAGTTCTAACATTGACACAGCAATTTGCATCATCAACACCGAGATACTATGTTTATTGATGAGCTGTATACGCAGGTTCTATAATAACATATTCTTTTGCGTTTTAGGACTCGCCAACGAGCAGCGAACATCTACTTATCTTTGTGCTATACGAGTAGACCAACAGCCAATAAAAGATACTTGCTTTCCACTTAAGGCTATGGTTTTCTTTTTTATTTTAGTCATTGTATCACTGAAGTTCGGACTTTAACTAGAATGATGAGAAACTGGAGTGAAAACAGCACTCTATTGGTCTATTTCGCAAATACCATCAGCAAGCTGCCTGCAGTGGCTGTTGTCGCCTCAGCAAATATGTCAGCGCACACCAACTACTAAAATGAATAAGTAGAAGTGATGGTCCCAAAAGGAATTATGAAGGGTCAGTAGCCTCAAGGAAACATTGGCAGGATAAAAAAATTTAGTGTAGATGCAGCTACGAAACCGCATGCACCAACTAAATCTTACTACAAAGTAGCAAACTCATTTGCAGGCATTTTTTCATGTCATCGACGACGTTATTATGCCAACTACGACTCACTTTTTAAGTGCCCCTTTGATCTAAAGCAGGGTGTGGATTTGCGAGATTGCATCTTTTCCGCGAAATTCAATAGCATCACTAAGTGACTAAGGATCTTGCTAAATTCGTATTATAAAAACCAAACCTTATTAGCATACTATTTAAGTTTTCCAGCAACTGTCTACAATTTTAACCACATAAAATGACTAAATTTGGCCAAACAAGGATTATGGTCACAAAATCCGCAAATCAAATAAACTTTTCAACACTTAAAAAAACACTGTCTAGGACTAGCCAATTTAGCTCCGAAGATTGCTCGATGGGTCTACTTTGACCTAATCTACCTGTCAGGATTCTCCTTGCATAATGTCAGCGAGTTCGATTCGCAGTCCGAATGTTGATCAATTTATGGCGTAGGACGTGTTGGGCCACAAAAAATAAGCATTTCAAGATGTCAGCATAAGTGCTATCTCTCAGAGGTTACATCTGGTCCTCCCTTCCCCTGCATCACTATGCCTTTGGGCTACACTTAACGGCCTTTTGGGCACACTTAACGGCCTCGCTTAGAATATTATCATGTCGGTTCCGCAGTTTTCGGATCTGTGCAATCAACTTATTCCTCCTCCAGTGTAGTAAAGTAAGCGTAAACTATGTCTCCTGATGTTGATGTCGGCATCAAAAGTGGCGAGAGGAAATGGAGTTTTTTTGACATTGCAAGTCGATGCAGGCTATCACATAACTGTCACAGATAGCACCTGTCCACTCAACTTCACTCGAGCAAACGGCATACGGCATTCGACGCTTCGCCCTTAGAAAAGAAGTCCAGCCCATCAGTAAAGTAAAGTTATCATTCTTGGATAGCAGTAGCCAATAATGTCCTTGATTTACTGCTCAAATTGGTTCACATTTCAGGCACCCGCTGCATTGAATGCAAGCATTATTGCGAAGTCTCAAAAAAGGAGCATTAATGGAGCACTTCAAAAGTTGCTCAGTGCTTCCGGCGCGCCGTTAGGATGGCTGGTAAGCCGGAATAACGCTGACCGAAGAGGTAATTCAACACCACTCTGCCTTTCTTGCTAGGCGAGGAATTGCACCTTGCCCTGGTGAATGCGCAAGCGGTGGGTAGTACTCCAAATGACAACTTGAGGGCATGATTCCAATGCATCTCCTCGTTTTGTTGGGCAGGGAAACGAACGCACTACACGAAGGAACAAATTGTACCCATGTTTGTCGCTTCACTTTTTAATTGAAATAAAACTGAACGCTACTGGTCTTTCGTCAGTAGTTGACATGAGCACAAATGCGAGTCGCTGATAATGCTCGCAGCAGGGTGGATGACATACTTTGCTTTCCTTCACAGACATGCATAAACCGAGGCTGAATTGATTGCTACTGACGAAATGCTGGGGAGAGTCGAACTAGGTGCACATCAGACGCTGCGTATCGGCATTGGCCCACAAGCTGTCACAAAACATGTGGTGAGTGGATCGCATGCTCAAAATCTATGAAGTGCAGCGATTCGTAAATGACGACCAATGTCATGGCATCACTGCTGGCTGAGAAAAGGCGTCCCTTGGGTAAACACTCGCCAGCCGTGAACAACCATCTTTGCCCATGCATTTTGCGGAAAGTGACAGAGTCTGTCGAAGTTGGAGCAATTTAAGCCATTGGAGAGTGCTCTTTCGTCAGGGCATCCACAGCAACAGTTGAGCATCACTACCCATATATTGGCAGTCGCACTAACAGCCTCATACATTCACACAGGGGTTCCGTGTAACAGCGGATGTTTCGGAGATTGTCACTGTGCAACTTTCTGATAACACGTTCGAACTCACCAGCATCAAGGGTGGTGAGAGGAAATGGAGTTTGTTGACTATGCAAGCCTCTGCAGGCTATCATTTAACTGTCTACGGAGGGAAACAAGTAGAGATCGATCCCATTTTCCCACCACCATCTCTCTCCAAAGTACGATTCGGTCCACACTTTAATTAGTTTGAGGAGAGCGAAATCTTCTTATCACACGGCTTTGCGTAAGGGAGGAGGTGGGTAGCCTTTTGTTGCTATGGTTTCGCGATGTTGTGCAAAGTAGGGGATTTTCAACTAGCTTCCACTTCGGCAAGACAAATGCATTATTTTGATCTGGTCCGAGTGCTTTCACTGTAAATAAACCACGGCAGCCATTAATTCCCCAGGCAAAATACGCATTTGTATGCCGTGCAGCTCGGTTGGTAAAGTAAGCCAATAGAGTACACAGTTAACTGGATTGGATGCCTTTACGGTCCCTCACAACCCAATGCTCTGCACAGACTATGAATGGAATTAAACAACACGCATTCGTATGTGGTTGCCGTATGCACGCCCTCAACTTAAGAGCACAGTGACTTGCTTCCAGCTGGTATTTAGTGGATGAAATTTTAACCCTAACTTGCTTCGACCATTACAGGAACCCATTATATCAATAGTCTTTTTCAATTCGATGGTGAGCTTCTAGTGACGACCGGTGTAGACAATGGGTTTTCAGGAAGAGTGTAACAGGATGTCCATGCAAAATTAATAAAAGGCTTAAATCCACCAGTCTTGGCTGCCATGCCAAAACACGATAAAAAATTGTCCTACCAAGGTGATACTGCTTCTGTACTCGTATTCGGCTCCCATTCCTTCATTTTTGGTAGCTTTTTCTTAATTTTGGTACGTCAGGTGCTAAGGGATAGCGTTAACCTCGGAGGCTCATTTCTAGCCTCCGCCATGTGCGCTGCTTTAGTGAGAACGCAAAACTGGCAAATGGCAACACCACAAACCATCTGGCATTAAATTGTGACTGCGCAGCAGAAGCGGGCAGTGAAATGGTCTGCCGGCCTCTAAACTCCCTGGGTGCCATTGGATTGATACTTCCTTACAGTTACCATATTTATCTTTAAATAAAGCGAAGTTTTTTTAAAAAGTCACACAAGCACCGCCCTCTGAAATTGTTGCACCATTTACTAATAACATGCAGTTGTGGTTTAATTTGGCTCCTAACTACACAGTCGACCGCCACAAATCACTTCCTCATGGTAGATGTCACATTAGAACCTTTTACGAAGAATCGTAAGCAAAAACTAATTTGTTCGCACCCTCCGGCAGCTCGCGTATTCCAATTTCGGATGATGTGAAATGAGTGGATAAAAGTTCCATTAACCTTTCCTGCCATTTGGGCTCCCAAATGATGGCGTAAGATGCGATCCGGTCTCTGCGCACTTCAACCATGGGCATGGTTTTCCATGTTACTTAGATTATTCAGCATGGAAGGCAGAATTAAAGCCATGGGCAATGTTTGATTGGTGATTAATAAGCATTCAAGACATTGCACCCATTTTGCTGAATTTACAATAACACAGTGCCACTATTGTGTCGGTTGTGAGGACGCAGTAAGGTCAACAATCAGACACATTCAGAAGGGATCTGGTCTACTTTACTCCTCAAAACGAAAATAGTTATGCTATTTGTGCTGTGTTTATCTCGCTTATCTCACTTTAAGTAGAGAGCCACCTCAACTACTAGCCTAAAAGGATCTACAAGAATGCGTTTCCTATGGTTGTGCTCAGACATTTGTACAGCACTCCGACATCCCAATATCCCAAGCGTCTCTTTTCCACTCTGGGCTAGCATCACTTGTCCAACGGGCATGAGAAATAAATCGCTTTTTCCCACTCCCAAGCAAATGGAGGCCAGTCATTTTGAAGGTGCTTTACCGGGTATATCGCTAAAGCCAAGTTAGGCGGAACCTCATGTCCCAGCATTTGAATGTCAGGCTGGAGGGCTACACATAATATTTGGATGCTTCCATCGTTAAAATGGCCCAATTGACCTCACAACGTGTAGCCTCACACACTGTTGTTGTTGTTGTGATCACAAATGTCAAGAATCACGTACTGCCCTGCGTTAATAGACTTAATCGCTCGAAAATCAGTCCTAAGCCAACTTTAATTGCTGCACCAAACAAGTAGTTTCCGGCGCGATTCTCACGTACTTATTTCCGAATCTGGTGGTGGTTTAAGCACCAATGCCCACGTGACAAGTACCGGTGCACTGTCCATTAAGGTCTGTCGCTTTTCACATGCCCATCAAACAAGTAAGTACCATTCTTAATCTCGTCTATTAGCGAATTTCACAATTACGTTGAACTTCATTATACTAACTATTGTTCGAAGGCACTATTAACAGGTCGCCAAGTGAGCATCACGGTATCTGCTTCTTATCCATATCTCAGCCAGCTATTAGCCTCAGTATGCCACTGCCCAGGAATACGTACCTGTACTGGAATCCTTACATAGTCATCACCGACTCTACAACAAGGTCGCAATCGTCACGCGTTTTTATTGGTACTATCTTCCGCGATTATTACTTGAAAGTCTGTCACAATATGCACAGCAAAGGTGCTTAAAATGAGCTAAAAATTACGAGGATCTTGCTTAAGTGAGAGGCAGCCTTTCTCGTGGTCTACAGTTGTCAGTTATGATGAGTTGAACATCTAGCCTCTGAAGCATTGAATGGACGCAGTGTATTCTCTTCTGATGCCCCAACAAAGGCAATCATTCCTTGCGCTTACACGTGGTCCGTTCCGCACCTTCTAAATCAATGGCACAGCGGTTTACTGTCGACGTACGGTAAGGCACACTCGCAAGCTGCTTGTCAAATATTATGAGTCAACCACCATCGAACTTAACCCATTTCGATTAGTGTAAGTTGCAACACCTTTGACGATTCTTCTCCACTATATTTCAAGGAAAGTTGCGGTCCCAAAGCAATGCCTCGTACATTTGAGACTGACAATGGAAGCAGTTCCGCCATATGGAAGCGCATCAGCGTTTGATGTCTTCCAACGGCTGTTCTGCAGTCGTGAACTATTGATAGGGTCATACACTGTTAAGACTTACAAAACTGCCACCACATCGGCCAATCTCTGCGATTGTGCACATCTAGAGTGTGTGAAGGTGATCGTTCTAGTGCAGCACAGTGATGCCTTGAATTTCGTACTCAGCACAGACAGTCAGAGTCTTTTTGTCTAAAACAAGCGGTGTTAATGCTGACGCGGTAGAATTCGCGGCCTGTTGATTAATTCGCCCCAGACCACCCATGGCAATTTATCATAAGGCTTTGCATTTTATAACTAGAGTAAAGACTGCCGAGTGCAAAAGCTTTCTAAACTGTGTTACAAATCTTAAGTTCTTACTACTGCGGTGGGCATTAAGGCTAATTTTAGCTATAAGAGATGCCGAAACTTGTGTAGGGCTAGTTTGCCAAGTTGCTGGTGATAAAAGTAAGCAACGGCTGGTGAATTTTTCATCGGCTCGGTACAGAGCAAGTCTTTTGTAAATCAAAGATTATAAGGGTTGTAGTACCTTTAAAGAAATATTTACTTGCCTCATATAAAACGTGCGATGTTAGACGTCATTCTAGTTTCCAAGTTACGCGCTTATAATCTCAAGTCAATAATGCAGCACCTAATTAGCATATTTATGCTTCCTATTTCAAAATAAAACGTTTTAAGACACGAATATGAATCACTGCCAATAGGGAGGAGCGATTCCGTCTGGGAAGAAACAGCGTATTTTGAGGCGGCATAATAAGTGGGACTGAAAAAGAGTGGCTAGTCATTGGAATCAGCCCGCGTCAGCGTCACGTAGTCTTGTGCAGCGCGATCGTCTGACTGAATGAAAAGCACTCGATTCACCATTACAGCTACAAGAAAGCATTGCAAATTCCACTGCAAATGCCAGATGAGCTGCGCCTTTCCTTCGCCATGTAGATTGTTTGAATCTGAGCATTGCGACCCAAGGTGTGGCAAGTTGCTTTAAATTCAGACATGAGTGTGCGTATTGACCGTTTTGTCCACGACTTAATGCGAGCATGCCAATCCGCTTACTCACTTCTTTATGTGTATCTTGTGCCCCAGTAGGACGACTGGATGAACACATGGGAATAAATCAGTGGATGACAGAAATGGACACCTAAAAATATCCCACATGCGCCCTCTTACAGATTACATTAAATCTTATACGTTCAACTCTATCGGTGCATGCAAGCAAGCCAGTTCCGTGTTTGGTTGGAAAATACTCCTGATGCGCATTTGTTGCCGATTTACGCATTCAAGTGCTAAAGCAGAAGTCTACGGTCTGCTGTGAATCGCATTACGATGTCATAGGACGTCTTGATTATTAGGCGTTCATTGTCTGTTGTCGTAAGCAATGAAGCACTAGACCAAAGTAGGCAGTGGCACATTTGCAATGATAAATCGGCAAGAAATCGGCGATCAACCCAAAACATTAGCCATGAAGCACCATCATCGAGTGCAAACACATGCAATTCTTGCCCATCTGCAACGAAATTTGCCTTGAATGCGAGCACATGACCTGAATACTTTAGAAGCAATGTACACTATTAACAGTCCAACGCACCACATACTTGCGTGATGTTTCAGCCACTGCGCCAGTTCTGTAGCTCCTCTCGATGCAAATGACTGACGCGTCTGCCATACCCTGATGGCAAAATCCAAAGCCGTCTTCGCCTCCGCATTGGCCACCGTCCAGCGCAGACAAACGTCTTGCCACCCAGGCGTGATGTCGCGTGCTGGTGGGAGACTGTCGGTGGCAAGACTTAATCCTCCAACCTAGGGCCAGTTTTTGAACCTAAATGTTGACTTACGAATGACCAGGCTGGTCAGACCTATGAGTCCTTGCAGGCATTTGTCCCAACCAAGTCAAATTTAGGCAATTAGTTCAGTGAATGAAAACTTCAGTTTACCTTTGTGCTTTTCCTCACCGTAAAAGAATATGCATTGGAGAACCTGCCTTTGCTATTAAATTCCGTTTTAGTGGATGTTTCATTGACGTTTACGTGCCCGAAAGCGTTACCTACGATAGCCCAAGCATGCTGAACCTCGTCTATTACTGCAATTGGGACCCCTCCACATTCGATCAGCGCCAAAATGTGAACTATCCGAGGTTTAGTCGGCCACCGAATGCGGCAGGTCTACGCGCCTCCTCGATGAAATTTAATCTGCCATGGCAATGACAATGCTGACGCAAGTCGATTTTTATCCCAATTGGGGTCTTTGGTAGGCTTGATTCTTTGAGGAGATAATCACCGCTCAATGCAGTATAAGAAGCTAAACTTCTCACAATCAGAGGCGAATCAAGGGGAATATGAACCGATGTTGTGCGAATTTTGACATTAGGACATTATTATCTTCAATTAAGTGCTAAATTGCATAGAATATACAATTCTGCATGCTGCTTACTTCTAAGTAGGCACATCTTTCTCAGTGACGGCTCATTTTGCTTAAACAAGCATATTGGCAGTCCGACCAAAATGCTGCAAAGCTACTGCTAAAGAAAGATTTGAAAACAAATGCAGAAAGCAGTTGTCACACGCGGCTATCGCCAAGTCTAGCTCCATAGCTCAAACATCATGCCCCATATTGACAAGGATAAGGAAACATGTAGACTGACCGAAAGAGATTCCCAAACAAATCAAATGAGGCTGGTGGAAATGTGGACTTATTCAAAGTGTTTCAGAAAACACAAATGCTAGGCGTTCGAATTAAACATAGCCAAGAAATACGGAGAACAAGGGTTCATTGGTCAGTAATATGAACAAAATAAATTGACTGGTGTTCTGCACCGCCACGTGGAAGAGTGACACAGAGCCACTCAAGCCCACCCATGACGGCGATTCACCTACAGGTTACGAGGCTGATGTGAATGTGCCAACGTGGCAGCCGATGGCTCACTAGTCCTCGTTGGCTCAGTTCCAACCTCATCTGATGACCTCTACAACCTCACGCCCACCTGCATCATCTATCATCTTCTTTCATTCTCTTCGTTTCGCATTTGCCTTAGGCTGGATACCGAGTTGGCTGCTGACTTGAGCTTCACGCTCATCGCCCACTCACTCACATGAGTTGGAACTGCAATCTACTCGCACCGGTGACTTGAGCGAGATTTCTTCCCTTTCGTCATCAGCGAAGTCATCAAGTGTAGACGACCTAGCAGATTGTTAAAATACCCTCAAGTGCTTGGACATGGGTCCTCAGTGGCTTCGCAATGAGCAGAAGTTTTGCGAAAGGACTGACTACTTACTCTCGTGCAGAAAGCCTTAGAGGCCGTCAGCACGACCCAAAGGCTATGTCCCACTGCTTGAGTACAGCCACCGGAGGTGAAATTTGCGTGTGAAACCAACCAAACATTGGAGGGAAGGGCCAAACCCCTACTCAGGCGCTTCTGTTCCGTTGCAGCGTGGTTCATTGGAGAATGCAGTGCCTAGCATGAGGTTATCATGCGATAAAACTGCTCATGTATGTGTGAAGTCGTACCCAGCAAAGAATTTGGCGCCTCATAGCGTAGTAAAAACAAGGCCACACTGTGCAGCTGAGTGGCCAGTGTGCGTGCATTGAACGCTGAGTTGTCTCCAACTGTAACAATGGACACTTCTCGCTATTCACCGATGCGTATGCATGGGTGTGCAATGCGACGTCAAATCGAGTCACCCTTCAAGTCGCGTATCTAATATCGCTCAATAAACATACCATTGCCGCCATCGCTGATGAGCAGAAGTGACTAGAATTTTGGTGAAACGCTTCACTATACTTGGGTGTACAGCAAATTTCCACTGGCAGCCGAACATAGTTAAGAAGGAGATTAGCTCACTTTTAGTCGGTATGCCAAAGTCCCACCTACAACTGAGGCGTAAGCAGCGCTTCTTTGCAACCGGTACAAGCCCATCGCACTCTACCATGAAATCGGCCACAGCCACTGCAACGAACCCATCTGCTATGCGCCACCAGGTGCCTATTAGACGTGTGCGCCTCCAAGTATCATGCTACCATGTCCCAAGTGAAACGAATGTCGAAGAGGCATATGCTGGGTGGGTCCACCACCAATCCTCAACGCCAATAGCCAAAGCTTCGATATTATTGCAATCTGCACATCCACATCCTCCAATTACCTTGCTGCTGACCTATTCAATCCCATAGTTCTAGCGCTCGTGTTTACTTCCTCATTAATGTGTACAAATTACTAGCAATGTTGCAGCGCATAAAGGTGTTGAATGCGATTGCTGAAGACCCGAGAAAGGCATAATCACCATCATCATCCTCATAATAATAATAATAATAATAATGCTTATTATTTTTATTACCATGATCATCACCATCAGACCACCCGACATATTGCCAGGGGCGATCCATGATTGGAGGATGTACGTGAATCTGTCGAGGTAATAGGGCTGAGCCGGGTCCTTTTGTGAACTAACTACAGTCACCCAATTGTATTCGATCAGCGGCACCCAATCTTTAATTAAAGGAATGCCATAGCTCAAGCACAATTTCCAAGTTGAAGCATTAAAATTATTTTTTATTCTTAGAACCAACGTTGTTAAATTGAACAAAAATTTGCAACCTTGGTTTTGAAAGTGTTGCTATAATTGCTTCAGCAACGAGCCACCAATCCTTCATTTTTCCACACGGCACCCTAAGTCCTCCTTGCCAATAAGAAAAGGGCCGCTAACCCAGATCCCCCTGCGTGGGTCTAGCTGCCTGTTGATTAATCAACTTAAACGGCTGTGCATTGAGGCTTGACCTGAGGCTAAGTTTGTTCGTGAATGCAATCCGGTAGTTCGGTTGGCTGAACCGCGCGCACCTACTATCGGCTGTTCGACAGCCATTGAGCCACAGGTGCTGCTCACTGACTTATCAGGCGATCGGGAGCAGATGAAAGAGGGAGAGAGAAAGAGACAAAAAGGCAGTCACCAAGGCGAAAATTTCATTACACTGGGCAGGAATTTATGCTAGATTTGAAGCCATGCTCGGCATTCTTGCGCAGCCTTCCAATACTGCGCATCAAATTCTAGCACACTTTCCATCAACCTGTTTCATTTTTGTGTGCTCTCTAACGTATATCATCAAGTCTAACCCATTAGTGCATCTATGAGAATGGATCAAAACAGTAAAATTTGTATTGTAAGTAAAATCAGTTTACAATGAAGAGTCTTTCGGCTTCCGATTTGTAGCCCGACCATCCTCAGCATTAGTATATCCTGCAATGGCAAAAATAACGCCTTTGACAAACGCGAATTTTGAGATTTGGAATTCGGGATGCAAATGCTAGTCGACAGTTGCCGCATGCTTACATTGAGATCGACAAGAACACAAGGATCAAAGAGGCGAACTTGGCTGTAGTGGTGGAGGTAGTCGGATGGATCGTGATGGTTGTGGATGATGCGGTAGAAGCATCCGAAGTTGTTTCCTCCGGAATTGTAACTTGCGAGGTACTGCTCGTCACTGTTGCGGTGGCATTTTCCTTTTCTGTCCAAAAACAAAAAATTTCTTTCAGCGCACCGTTCATCAGCCATACATCATTTACCAGCTGTGCGTACCACCCTACTCTCTGAAGTCAAATATCTTGGTAAAATCAAAAAAATTTCTGTTCAGGATGAATTCGAATGGAATTGCAAATTGATAGTGGCTTGGCATTACATGAATAACGTAGAAAGGACTCGCCTTCTTTTAAAAGTGGTGTAGTTGCCCCAAATTCCCTGCTATATTCACCAATCCGTTCACGCTGTCCTAAACCTTTCCGTACACTGAGTGCAGCAACAAATGCGCGAACCGTTTGTCCTGGCGCTAAGTCACTGAAGATATAGTATTTGTGCAATGTCTTAGCAGTTTTCAAAGTTTCACTGCCGATACGAAAACCGATAATATAGCCGGTGATTCTGCCCAAATGTCTGGCTGGCGCATCCCACGTCATATTCACTGTGTAGGAGTCAATTATGCTCAAACGCACATTCTGAGGAGCATCAAGGCCTGCACAAACAAAAACAATGATTTGCCATCATCGTCAGCAGAACGACAACGCCTCGGTCGCCTTAGTGTGCTCCCATGTGTCTCCACTTAAAAAAGTGGATGTGAAGTGGTCAAGCATTAGTGCAGATTAAGGAACTATTGTAGTTATATTTGGGCTATAAAGGACCGCATGCCAGGCTTCAGGTACTATCGAGGCAGCCAGCGGGTTAAGAGCGTCAGGCAAGGACAACTCACTGCACGACATTCCACGTTACACACGCTGCATCAATTCATGATTGTCGGTTTGATTAAGATCACAAAATTGCCTACTTTTGTAACAGTGCTTGGAGACATGCGTTTAATGTTGTTTGGCATAAATTCATTCCGTTGCGTTAACAACGCGCGTAAGTTTATTTGCAATGCCTAATAATAGCATTAAAATGCAATGAGGCTTGGCAACTGCCTTCTGACTGGAGAGGAGATGATTGTCAGAAGCCAACTTAACCAAATCACAAAGAGGGTTCGGAAAAAGGAGAGCTGCAATTCAGATACAAAGGAAACGGAAGTTTATGCTTATCTGTTACAAGTCCATTTAACCAAGATGCGATGCGTGCTACACCGCACTACTCATCAGTGCTATGGTTAATAAATCAGCAGATACCTAGGTTATAACAAAAGTAAATATGGGCAGGAATAAAGCAAACGAGGAACCTTACGAAGGTGCGTTGTAAACGCTCCCCGCCAGAGGAGAGGTACCAACAGGATGAGACTGAAATAAAGCCCCATTACTCCTTAAAAACCAGCCACATATTCCATCCCACAATGTGTGCTTATAAATGCGTTGGAGGCCAATTGAATGACCCTTTCCCGCACAGTATGAAAACGTCGATCAGTGGATCGCCTCTGGCAATGGGCCGAGTATGATGGCGGTGACCTATTTCACAAGACTAAAGCATACACCCACAAAATATGAGGTAATACAAGAATGTGAGTAGGATGCGCACATTGATGAGGAGGCAAACATGGGAACGTACTCGGCACACGAACATCCACAAATGACATTTAGAGTACAACTGCATGACGGCAATGTGGCATGGGCGTTGAGGTTCAGTGGTGGAGTCACTCGACGTGTGCTTCTCCGACATTCGGTTGACCTGTGACATACGAGTATGGCATCGGAGGCTCACGCGTCAAAAGGCACTTGGTGATGCACAGCAGATGGGGTCGTTGCAGCGACTGTGGTCGATTTCATGGTAGGACTCGATGGGATCGTATTTGTGACCATGGGGCACTGATTGTGACCAAAATGAGCATATCTCCTTCTTAACCAACTGCAGCCATCAGTCGAAATTTGATGTGGGCACAAGCGTAGTGAGGCATTTTATCGAAATTTCAGTTATCTATGCGCATCAGCTATGGTAGCAACAGCATTTTATTGGGCGATGTTTTGGAGGCCACTTGAAGAAAGACTCAATTCAACGGTACATTGCATGCACATCGATGAATGATGAAGAGAGGCGAGAACGCAGCTGTTATCTTCTTCGCACTACGCCATGAGGCGCCGCATCATTTGCCAGAGGAAATCCCATACCAACGGGACTACTTTGATGAATGAATGCCTCACGCCAGGCATCGCATTTTGCAATGGACTGCCCTTCAGTAAAATAAAAGGACTTGAGTCGTAGTGTGGCTCCCGCCTCGATCGTTTGTCCAGTTTTACGCGAAAGCTAATCTCAGCAGGCTATGCTCGCTCAATGAAGCACGGCCTTTGAGCTGTGCTGATGGTCTCTAAGACTTTCCGCACAAAAGTAAGCAGTCTGTCCTTCCGCAGACCTTCTGCTCATCGTAACACCATTGAGCATCATGTTTTGGCATTTATGAGGCTTCCTGGGAGCCTGCTAGATCCATCCCCTACCTTTAATGAATTTGCTGGCAGTCAAACTGAAGTGAACTCGCACAAGTCACCAATACGAGCAGCTGGCGGTTCCAACTCCTGTGGGTGCTCAGCCTGAGGCAAGGGCGAAACGAAGGGGCGAAAGGATGCGATGGCAGATGCAGGTGAATGCGAAGTCGTAGGCGGCATCAGGGGAGCGGTGAGACTGAGTCAGCGTGGACTTATGCGCCACTGGCTGCCACATTAGCGCATGCACATCAGTCATGTGATATGTGGGCGGACCACACATCGCCATGTCACTCATAGTGGGACGCAAAGCGTCAGAAAATCAATTTTATTTTTAAGAGTGGCAACTAAACACATGCTTTTTAGCAGCCGAAATTATCACAATAGTCCAGAACGTGCGCTGTCTCGAACTACTTCAAGAACAGACTTAGTTATGATGGCTTTACCGACCCATTGTCCTTTTCCATTTATTATTTTCTTCGCATAGCATGTGTTTTGCAATGAGGTTTCGAAATAAATATGTTTGTTGAAAAGCACAACGATAGGGAGGGAAATAAGGACTGTTTTGGCAGTTCTTGCCACCAGAAAGAGCAGGAAAGCTCTTTGCATCTCACTTGTCACTCTCCCAAGGACTGCTATTTATACAATGAATTGCCTGGCGTTACCAAGTAAATGAAAATCATCACTTGGCGTATTAACATCAGGAGACCACCAAACTGACCGGTGCTTCTCGCCACCACACATTAATTCGATGCTGCTCAATGGGTGTTGGGTGAAGCCTAGGCTTCGTCGGCGATGTAGGGCCGACTTCGCTCTGCAGATCAGTCAAGCTCAACTCGCATTTTTTAAGCTAAGCCAACATTTCGTACCGTTAAAGCTTCAGGCAGGAGGAGGTCAGTGGTAAACACAGCGGACAACTGTGCGATGAAGGACCGCACGACTATGCATGCAGGCGGTTCAATGAAATCGTTCAATCCTTTCACGTGATAGCGGGTCATCTGCACCACTTGCCAACTCCCAGAACAAGTGGCTTTGCACAGTGGTAAATTGAGGATGTTATTTGTAAAGTGTTTGCCAAGTCCCACCAATAGGTGGCAAATGGTTGTCGAGAATCCAACGTGGGATCTCCAAGTTTCTTTGGATAGCGTACGATGAATTGCAAACGCACATGGTGAAGTCTAGCCTCCCATCACAGATAGCACCTGTCCACTCAACTTCACTCGAGCAAACGGCATACGGCATTCGACGCTTCGCCCTTAGAAAAGAAGTCCAGCCCATCAGTAAAGTAAAGTTATCATTCTTGGATAGCAGTAGCCAATAATGTCCTTGATTTACTGCTCAAATTGGTTCACATTTCAGGCACCCGCTGCATTGAATGCAAGCATTATTGCGAAGTCTCAAAAAAGGAGCATTAATGGAGCACTTCAAAAGTTGCTCAGTGCTTCCGGCGCGCCGTTAGGATGGCTGGTAAGCCGGAATAACGCTGACCGAAGAGGTAATTCAACACCACTCTGCCTTTCTTGCTAGGCGAGGAATTGCACCTTGCCCTGGTGAATGCGCAAGCGGTGGGTAGTACTCCAAATGACAACTTGAGGGCATGATTCCAATGCATCTCCTCGTTTTGTTGGGCAGGGAAACGAACGCACTACACGAAGGAACAAATTGTACCCATGTTTGTCGCTTCACTTTTTAATTGAAATAAAACTGAACGCTACTGGTCTTTCGTCAGTAGTTGACATGAGCACAAATGCGAGTCGCTGATAATGCTCGCAGCAGGGTGGATGACATACTTTGCTTTCCTTCACAGACATGCATAAACCGAGGCTGAATTGATTGCTACTGACGAAATGCTGGGGAGAGTCGAACTAGGTGCACATCAGACGCTGCGTATCGGCATTGGCCCACAAGCTGTCACAAAACATGTGGTGAGTGGATCGCATGCTCAAAATCTATGAAGTGCAGCGATTCGTAAATGACGACCAATGTCATGGCATCACTGCTGGCTGAGAAAAGGCGTCCCTTGGGTAAACACTCGCCAGCCGTGAGCAACCATCTTTGCCCATGCATTTTGCGGAAAGTGACAGAGTCTGTCGAAGTTGGAGCAATTTAAGCCATTGGAGAGTGCTCTTTCGTCAGGGCATCCACACCAACAGTTGAGCATCACTACCCATATATTGGCAGTCGCACTAACAGCCTCATACATTCACACAGGGGTTCCGTGTAACAGCGGATGTTTCGGAGATTGTCACTGTGCAACTTTCTGATAACACGTTCGAACTCACCAGCATCAAGGGTGGTGAGAGGAAATGGAGTTTGTTGACTATGCAAGCCTCTGCAGGCTATCATTTAACTGTCTACGGAGGGAAACAAGTAGAGATCGATCCCATTTTCCCACCACCATCTCTCTCCAAAGTACGATTCGGTCCACACTTTAATTAGTTTGAGGAGAGCGAAATCTTCTTATCACACGGCTTTGCGTAAGGGAGGAGGTGGGTAGCCTTTTGTTGCTATGGTTTCGCGATGTTGTGCAAAGTAGGGGATTTTCAACTAGCTTCCACTTCGGCAAGACAAATGCATTATTTTGATCTGGTCCGAGTGCTTTCACTGTAAATAAACCACGGCAGCCATTAATTCCCCAGGCAAAATACGCATTTGTATGCCGTGCAGCTCGGTTGGTAAAGTAAGCCAATAGAGTACACAGTTAACTGGATTGGATGCCTTTACGGTCCCTCACAACCCAATGCTCTGCACAGACTATGAATGGAATTAAACAACACGCATTCGTATGTGGTTGCCGTATGCACGCCCTCAACTTAAGAGCACAGTGACTTGCTTCCAGCTGGTATTTAGTGGATGAAATTTTAACCCTAACTTGCTTCGACCATTACAGGAACCCATTATATCAATAGTCTTTTTCAATTCGATGGTGAGCTTCTAGTGACGACCGGTGTAGACAATGGGTTTTCAGGAAGAGTGTAACAGGATGTCCATGCAAAATTAATAAAAGGCTTAAATCCACCAGTCTTGGCTGCCATGCCAAAACACGATAAAAAATTGTCCTACCAAGGTGATACTGCTTCTGTACTCGTATTCGGCTCCCATTCCTTCATTTTTGGTAGCTTTTTCTTAATTTTGGTACGTCAGGTGCTAAGGGATAGCGTTAACCTCGGAGGCTCATTTCTAGCCTCCGCCATGTGCGCTGCTTTAGTGAGAACGCAAAACTGGCAAATGGCAACACCACAAACCATCTGGCATTAAATTGTGACTGCGCAGCAGAAGCGGGCAGTGAAATGGTCTGCCGGCCTCTAAACTCCCTGGGTGCCATTGGATTGATACTTCCTTACAGTTACCATATTTATCTTTAAATAAAGCGAAGTTTTTTTAAAAAGTCACACAAGCACCGCCCTCTGAAATTGTTGCACCATTTACTAATAACATGCAGTTGTGGTTTAATTTGGCTCCTAACTACACAGTCGACCGCCACAAATCACTTCCTCATGGTAGATGTCACATTAGAACCTTTTACGAAGAATCGTAAGCAAAAACTAATTTGTTCGCACCCTCCGGCAGCTCGCGTATTCCAATTTCGGATGATGTGAAATGAGTGGATAAAAGTTCCATTAACCTTTCCTGCCATTTGGGCTCCCAAATGATGGCGTAAGATGCGATCCGGTCTCTGCGCACTTCAACCATGGGCATGGTTTTCCATGTTACTTAGATTATTCAGCATGGAAGGCAGAATTAAAGCCATGGGCAATGTTTGATTGGTGATTAATAAGCATTCAAGACATTGCACCCATTTTGCTGAATTTACAATAACACAGTGCCACTATTGTGTCGGTTGTGAGGACGCAGTAAGGTCAACAATCAGACACATTCAGAAGGGATCTGGTCTACTTTACTCCTCAAAACGAAAATAGTTATGCTATTTGTGCTGTGTTTATCTCGCTTATCTCACTTTAAGTAGAGAGCCACCTCAACTACTAGCCTAAAAGGATCTACAAGAATGCGTTTCCTATGGTTGTGCTCAGACATTTGTACAGCACTCCGACATCCCAATATCCCAAGCGTCTCTTTTCCACTCTGGGCTAGCATCACTTGTCCAACGGGCATGAGAAATAAATCGCTTTTTCCCACTCCCAAGCAAATGGAGGCCAGTCATTTTGAAGGTGCTTTACCGGGTATATCGCTAAAGCCAAGTTGGGCGGAACCTCATGTCCCAGCATTTGAATGTCAGGCTGGAGGGCTACACATAATATTTGGATGCTTCCATCGTTAAAATGGCCCAATTGACCTCACAACGTGTAGCCTCACACACTGTTGTTGTTGTTGTGATCACAAATGTCAAGAATCACGTACTGCCCTGCGTTAATAGACTTAATCGCTCGAAAATCAGTCCTAAGCCAACTTTAATTGCTGCACCAAACAAGTAGTTTCCGGCGCGATTCTCACGTACTTATTTTCGAATCTGGTGGTGGTTTAAGCACCAATGCCCACGTGACAAGTACCGGTGCACTGTCATTAAGGTCTGTCGCTTTTCACATGCCCATCAAACAAGTAAGTACCATTCTTAATCTCGTCTATTAGCGAATTTCACAATTACGTTGAACTTCATTATACTAACTATTGTTCGAAGGCACTATTAACAGGTCGCCAAGTGAGCATCACGGTATCTGCTTCTTATCCATATCTCAGCCAGCTATTAGCCTCAGTATGCCACTGCCCAGGAATACGTACCTGTACTGGAATCCTTACATAGTCATCACCGACTCTACAACAAGGTCGCAATCGTCACGCGTTTTTATTGGTACTATCTTCCGCGATTATTACTTGAAAGTCTGTCACAATATGCACAGCAAAGGTGCTTAAAATGAGCTAAAAATTACGAGGATCTTGCTTAAGTGAGAGGCAGCCTTTCTCGTGGTCTACAGTTGTCAGTTATGATGAGTTGAACATCTAGCCTCTGAAGCATTGAATGGACGCAGTGTATTCTCTTCTGATGCCCCAACAAAGGCAATCATTCCTTGCGCTTACACGTGGTCCGTTCCGCACCTTCTAAATCAATGGCACAGCGGTTTACTGTCGACGTACGGTAAGGCACACTCGCAAGCTGCTTGTCAAATATTATGAGTCAACCACCATCGAACTTAACCCATTTCGATTAGTGTAAGTTGCAACACCTTTGACGATTCTTCTCCACTATATTTCAAGGAAAGTTGCGGTCCCAAAGCAATGCCTCGTACATTTGAGACTGACAATGGAAGCGCATCAGCGTTTGATGTCTTCCAACGGCTGTTCTGCAGTCGTGAACTATTGATAGGGTCATACACTGTTAAGACTTACAAAACTGCCACCACATCGGCCAATCTCTGCGATTGTGCACATCTAGAGTGTGTGAAGGTGATCGTTCTAGTGCAGCACAGTGATGCCTTGAATTTCGTACTCAGCACAGACAGTCAGAGTCTTTTTGTCTAAAACAAGCGGTGTTAATGCTGACGCGGTAGAATTCGCGGCCTGTTGATTAATTCGCCCCAGACCACCCATGGCAATTTATCATAAGGCTTTGCATTTTATAACTAGAGTAAAGACTGCCGAGTGCAAAAGCTTTCTAAACTGTGTTACAAATCTTAAGTTCTTACTACTGCGGTGGGCATTAAGGCTAATTTTAGCTATAAGAGATGCCGAAACTTGTGTAGGGCTAGTTTGCCAAGTTGCTGGTGATAAAAGTAAGCAACGGCTGGTGAATTTTTCATCGGCTCGGTACAGAGCAAGTCTTTTGTAAATCAAAGATTATAAGGGTTGTAGTACCTTTAAAGAAATATTTACTTGCCTCATATAAAACGTGCGATGTTAGACGTCATTCTAGTTTCCAAGTTACGCGCTTATAATCTCAAGTCAATAATGCAGCACCTAATTAGCATATTTATGCTTCCTATTTCAAAATAAAACGTTTTAAGACACGAATATGAATCACTGCCAATAGGGAGGAGCGATTCCGTCTGGGAAGAAACAGCGTATTTTGAGGCGGCATAATAAGTGGGACTGAAAAAGAGTGGCTAGTCATTGGAATCAGCCCGCGTCAGCGTCACGTAGTCTTGTGCAGCGCGATCGTCTGACTGAATGAAAAGCACTCGATTCACCATTACAGCTACAAGAAAGCATTGCAAATTCCACTGCAAATGCCAGATGAGCTGCGCCTTTCCTTCGCCATGTAGATTGTTTGAATCTGAGCATTGCGACCCAAGGTGTGGCAAGTTGCTTTAAATTCAGACATGAGTGTGCGTATTGACCGTTTTGTCCACGACTTAATGCGAGCATGCCAATCCGCTTACTCACTTCTTTATGTGTATCTTGTGCCCCAGTAGGACGACTGGATGAACACATGGGAATAAATCAGTGGATGACAGAAATGGACACCTAAAAATATCCCACATGCGCCCTCTTACAGATTACATTAAATCTTATACGTTCAACTCTATCGGTGCATGCAAGCAAGCCAGTTCCGTGTTTGGTTGGAAAATACTCCTGATGCGCATTTGTTGCCGATTTACGCATTCAAGTGCTAAAGCAGAAGTCTACGGTCTGCTGTGAATCGCATTACGATGTCATAGGACGTCTTGATTATTAGGCGTTCATTGTCTGTTGTCGTAAGCAATGAAGCACTAGACCAAAGTAGGCAGTGGCACATTTGCAATGATAAATCGGCAAGAAATCGGCGATCAACCCAAAACATTAGCCATGAAGCACCATCATCGAGTGCAAACACATGCAATTCTTGCCCATCTGCAACGAAATTTGCCTTGAATGCGAGCACATGACCTGAATACTTTAAAAGCAATGTACACTATTAACAGTCCAACGCACCACATACTTGCGTGATGTTTCAGCCACTGCGCCAGTTCTGTAGCTCCTCTCGATGCAAATGACTGACGCGTCTGCCATACCCTGATGGCAAAATCCAAAGCCGTCTTCGCCTCCGCATTGGCCACCGTCCAGCGCAGACAAACGTCTTGCCACCCAGGCGTGATGTCGCGTGCTGGTGGGAGACTGTCGGTGGCAAGACTTAATCCTCCAACCTAGGGCCAGTTTTTGAACCTAAATGTTGACTTACGAATGACCAGGCTGGTCAGACCTATGAGTCCTTGCAGGCATTTGTCCCAACCAAGTCAAATTTAGGCAATTAGTTCAGTGAATGAAAACTTCAGTTTACCTTTGTGCTTTTCCTCACCGTAAAAGAATATGCATTGGAGAACCTGCCTTTGCTATTAAATTCCGTTTTAGTGGATGTTTCATTGACGTTTACGTGCCCGAAAGCGTTACCTACGATAGCCCAAGCATGCTGAACCTCGTCTATTACTGCAATTGGGACCCCTCCACATTCGATCAGCGCCAAAATGTGAACTATCCGAGGTTTAGTCGGCCACCGAATGCGGCAGGTCTACGCGCCTCCTCGATGAAATTTAATCTGCCATGGCAATGACAATGCTGACGCAAGTCGATTTTTATCCCAATTGGGGTCTTTGGTAGGCTTGATTCTTTGAGGAGATAATCACCGCTCAATGCAGTATAAGAAGCTAAACTTCTCACAATCAGAGGCGAATCAAGGGGAATATGAACCGATGTTGTGCGAATTTTGACATTAGGACATTATTATCTTCAATTAAGTGCTAAATTGCATAGAATATACAATTCTGCATGCTGCTTACTTCTAAGTAGGCACATCTTTCTCAGTGACGGCTCATTTTGCTTAAACAAGCATATTGGCAGTCCGACCAAAATGCTGCAAAGCTACTGCTAAAGAAAGATTTGAAAACAAATGCAGAAAGCAGTTGTCACACGCGGCTATCGCCAAGTCTAGCTCCATAGCTCAAACATCATGCCCCATATTGACAAGGATAAGGAAACATGTAGACTGACCGAAAGAGATTCCCAAACAAATCAAATGAGGCTGGTGGAAATGTGGACTTATTCAAAGTGTTTCAGAAAACACAAATGCTAGGCGTTCGAATTAAACATAGCCAAGAAATACGGAGAACAAGGGTTCATTGGTCAGTAATATGAACAAAATAAATTGACTGGTGTTCTGCACCGCCACGTGGAAGAGTGACACAGAGCCACTCAAGCCCACCCATGACGGCGATTCACCTACAGGTTACGAGGCTGATGTGAATGTGCCAACGTGGCAGCCGATGGCTCACTAGTCCTCGTTGGCTCAGTTCCAACCTCATCTGATGACCTCTACGACCTCACGCCCACCTGCATCATCTATCATCTTCTTTCATTCTCTTCGTTTCGCATTTGCCTTAGGCTGGATACCGAGTTGGCTGCTGACTTGAGCTTCACGCTCATCGCCCACTCACTCACATGAGTTGGAACTGCAATCTACTCGCACCGGTGACTTGAGCGAGATTTCTTCCCTTTCGTCATCAGCGAAGTCATCAAGTGTAGACGACCTAGCAGATTGTTAAAATACCCTCAAGTGCTTGGACATGGGTCCTCAGTGGCTTCGCAATGAGCAGAAGTTTTGCGAAAGGACGACTACTTACTCTCGTGCAGAAAGCCTTAGAGGCCGTCAGCACGACCCAAAGGCTATGTCCCACTGCTTGAGTACAGCCACCGGAGGTGAAATTTGCGTGTGAAACCAACCAAACATTGGAGGGAAGGGCCAAACCCCTACTCAGGCGCTTCTGTTCCGTTGCAGCGTGGTTCATTGGAGAATGCAGTGCCTAGCATGAGGTTATCATGCGATAAAACTGCTCATGTATGTGTGAAGTCGTACCCAGCAAAGAATTTGGCGCCTCATAGCGTAGTAAAAACAAGGCCACACTGTGCAGCTGAGTGGCCAGTGTGCGTGCATTGAACGCTGAGTTGTCTCCAACTGTAACAATGGACACTTCTCGCTATTCACCGATGCGTATGCATGGGTGTGCAATGCGACGTCAAATCGAGTCACCCTTCAAGTCGCGTATCTAATATCGCTCAATAAACATACCATTGCCGCCATCGCTGATGAGCAGAAGTGACTAGAATTTTGGTGAAACGCTTCACTATACTTGGGTGTACAGCAAATTTCCACTGGCAGCCGAACATAGTTAAGAAGGAGATTAGCTCACTTTTAGTCGGTATGCCAAAGTCCCACCTACAACTGAGGCGTAAGCAGCGCTTCTTTGCAACCGGTACAAGCCCATCGCACTCTACCATGAAATCGGCCACAGCCACTGCAACGAACCCATCTGCTATGCGCCACCAGGTGCCTATTAGACGTGTGCGCCTCCAAGTATCATGCTACCATGTCCCAAGTGAAACGAATGTCGAAGAGGCATATGCTGGGTGGGTCCACCACCAATCCTCAACGCCAATGCCAAAGCTTCGATATTATTGCAATCTGCACATCCACATCCTCCAATTACCTTGCTGCTGACCTATTCAATCCCATAGTTCTAGCGCTCGTGTTTACTTCCTCATTAATGTGTACAAATTACTAGCAATGTTGCAGCGCATAAAGGTGTTGAATGCGATTGCTGAAGACCCGAGAAAGGCATAATCACCATCATCATCCTCATAATAATAATAATAATAATAATAATGCTTATTATTTTTATTACCATGATCATCACCATCAGACCACCCGACATATTGCCAGGGGCGATCCATGATTGGAGGATGTACGTGAATCTGTCGAGGTAATAGGGCTGAGCCGGGTCCTTTTGTGAACTAACTACAGTCACCCAATTGTATTCGATCAGCGGCACCCAATCTTTAATTAAAGGAATGCCATAGCTCAAGCACAATTTCCAAGTTGAAGCATTAAAATTATTTTTTATTCTTAGAACCAACGTTGTTAAATTGAACAAAAATTTGCAACCTTGGTTTTGAAAGTGTTGCTATAATTGCTTCAGCAACGAGCCACCAATCCTTCATTTTTCCACACGGCACCCTAAGTCCTCCTTGCCAATAAGAAAAGGGCCGCTAACCCAGATCCCCCTGCGTGGGTCTAGCTGCCTGTTGATTAATCAACTTAAACGGCTGTGCATTGAGGCTTGACCTGAGGCTAAGTTTGTTCGTGAATGCAATCCGGTAGTTCGGTTGGCTGAACCGCGCGCACCTACTATCGGCTGTTCGACAGCCATTGAGCCACAGGTGCTGCTCACTGACTTATCAGGCGATCGGGAGCAGATGAAAGAGGGAGAGAGAAAGAGACAAAAAGGCAGTCACCAAGGCGAAAATTTCATTACACTGGGCAGGAATTTATGCTAGATTTGAAGCCATGCTCGGCATTCTTGCGCAGCCTTCCAATACTGCGCATCAAATTCTAGCACACTTTCCATCAACCTGTTTCATTTTTGTGTGCTCTCTAACGTATATCATCAAGTCTAACCCATTAGTGCATCTATGAGAATGGATCAAAACAGTAAAATTTGTATTGTAAGTAAAATCAGTTTACAATGAAGAGTCTTTCGGCTTCCGATTTGTAGCCCGACCATCCTCAGCATTAGTATATCCTGCAATGGCAAAAATAACGCCTTTGACAAACGCGAATTTTGAGATTTGGAATTCGGGATGCAAATGCTAGTCGACAGTTGCCGCATGCTTACATTGAGATCGACAAGAACACAAGGATCAAAGAGGCGAACTTGGCTGTAGTGGTGGAGGTAGTCGGATGGATCGTGATGGTTGTGGATGATGCGGTAGAAGCATCCGAAGTTGTTTCCTCCGGAATTGTAACTTGCGAGGTACTGCTCGTCACTGTTGCGGTGGCATTTTCCTTTTCTGTCCAAAAACAAAAAATTTCTTTCAGCGCACCGTTCATCAGCCATACATCATTTACCAGCTGTGCGTACCACCCTACTCTCTGAAGTCAAATATCTTGGTAAAATCAAAAAAATTTCTGTTCAGGATGAATTCGAATGGAATTGCAAATTGATAGTGGCTTGGCATTACATGAATAACGTAGAAAGGACTCGCCTTCTTTTAAAAGTGGTGTAGTTGCCCCAAATTCCCTGCTATATTCACCAATCCGTTCACGCTGTCCTAAACCTTTCCGTACACTGAGTGCAGCAACAAATGCGCGAACCGTTTGTCCTGGCGCTAAGTCACTGAAGATATAGTATTTGTGCAATGTCTTAGCAGTTTTCAAAGTTTCACTGCCGATACGAAAACCGATAATATAGCCGGTGATTCTGCCCAAATGTCTGGCTGGCGCATCCCACGTCATATTCACTGTGTAGGAGTCAATTATGCTCAAACGCACATTCTGAGGAGCATCAAGGCCTGCACAAACAAAAACAATGATTTGCCATCATCGTCAGCAGAACGACAACGCCTCGGTCGCCTTAGTGTGCTCCCATGTGTCTCCACTTAAAAAAGTGGATGTGAAGTGGTCAAGCATTAGTGCAGATTAAGGAACTATTGTAGTTATATTTGGGCTATAAAGGACCGCATGCCAGGCTTCAGGTACTATCGAGGCAGCCAGCGGGTTAAGAGCGTCAGGCAAGGACAACTCACTGCACGACATTCCACGTTACACACGCTGCATCAATTCATGATTGTCGGTTTGATTAAGATCACAAAATTGCCTACTTTTGTAACAGTGCTTGGAGACATGCGTTTAATGTTGTTTGGCATAAATTCATTCCGTTGCGTTAACAACGCGCGTAAGTTTATTTGCAATGCCTAATAATAGCATTAAAATGCAATGAGGCTTGGCAACTGCCTTCTGACTGGAGAGGAGATGATTGTCAGAAGCCAACTTAACCAAATCACAAAGAGGGTTCGGAAAAAGGAGAGCTGCAATTCAGATACAAAGGAAACGGAAGTTTATGCTTATCTGTTACAAGTCCATTTAACCAAGATGCGATGCGTGCTACACCGCACTACTCATCAGTGCTATGGTTAATAAATCAGCAGATACCTAGGTTATAACAAAAGTAAATATGGGCAGGAATAAAGCAAACGAGGAACCTTACGAAGGTGCGTTGTAAACGCTCCCCGCCAGAGGAGAGGTACCAACAGGATGAGACTGAAATAAAGCCCCATTACTCCTTAAAAACCAGCCACATATTCCATCCCACAATGTGTGCTTATAAATGCGTTGGAGGCCAATTGAATGACCCTTTCCCGCACAGTATGAAAACGTCGATCAGTGGATCGCCTCTGGCAATGGGCCGAGTATGATGGCGGTGACCTATTTCACAAGACTAAAGCATACACCCACAAAATATGAGGTAATACAAGAATGTGAGTAGGATGCGCACATTGATGAGGAGGCAAACATGGGAACGTACTCGGCACACGAACATCCACAAATGACATTTAGAGTACAACTGCATGACGGCAATGTGGCATGGGCGTTGAGGTTCAGTGGTGGAGTCACTCGACGTGTGCTTCTCCGACATTCGGTTGACCTGTGACATACGAGTATGGCATCGGAGGCTCACGCGTCAAAAGGCACTTGGTGATGCACAGCAGATGGGGTCGTTGCAGCGACTGTGGTCGATTTCATGGTAGGACTCGATGGGATCGTATTTGTAACCATGGGGCACTGATTGTGACCAAAATGAGCATATCTCCTTCTTAACCAACTGCAGCCATCAGTCGAAATTTGATGTGGGCACAAGCGTAGTGAGGCATTTTATCGAAATTTCAGTTATCTATGCGCATCAGCTATGGTAGCAACAGCATTTTATTGGGCGATGTTTTGGAGGCCACTTGAAGAAAGACTCAATTCAACGGTACATTGCATGCACATCGATGAATGATGAAGAGAGGCGAGAACGCAGCTGTTATCTTCTTCGCACTACGCCA
Source organism: Taenia pisiformis (assembly GCA_023968675.1). Classification (NCBI taxonomy): domain Eukaryota; kingdom Metazoa; phylum Platyhelminthes; class Cestoda; order Cyclophyllidea; family Taeniidae; genus Taenia; species Taenia pisiformis. The sequence continues at coordinate 245,647 of CM043732.1, forward strand.
TGAGGCGCCGCATCATTTGCCAGAGGAAATCCCATACCAACGGGACTACTTTGATGAATGAATGCCTCACGCCAGGCATCGCATTTTGCAATGGACTGCCCTTCAGTAAAATAAAAGGACTTGAGTCGTAGTGTGGCTCCCGCCTCGATCGTTTGTCCAGTTTTACGCGAAAGCTAATCTCAGCAGGCTATGCTCGCTCAATGAAGCACGGCCTTTGAGCTGTGCTGATGGTCTCTAAGACTTTCCGCACAAAAGTAAGCAGTCTGTCCTTCCGCAGACCTTCTGCTCATCGTAACACCATTGAGCATCATGTTTTGGCATTTATGAGGCTTCCTGGGAGCCTGCTAGATCCATCCCCTACCTTTAATGAATTTGCTGGCAGTCAAACTGAAGTGAACTCGCACAAGTCACCAATACGAGCAGCTGGCGGTTCCAACTCCTGTGGGTGCTCAGCCTGAGGCAAGGGCGAAACGAAGGGGCGAAAGGATGCGATGGCAGATGCAGGTGAATGCGAAGTCGTAGGCGGCATCAGGGGAGCGGTGAGACTGAGTCAGCGTGGACTTATGCGCCACTGGCTGCCACATTAGCGCATGCACATCAGTCATGTGATATGTGGGCGGACCACACATCGCCATGTCACTCATAGTGGGACGCAAAGCGTCAGAAAATCAATTTTATTTTTAAGAGTGGCAACTAAACACATGCTTTTTAGCAGCCGAAATTATCACAATAGTCCAGAACGTGCGCTGTCTCGAACTACTTCAAGAACAGACTTAGTTATGATGGCTTTACCGACCCATTGTCCTTTTCCATTTATTATTTTCTTCGCATAGCATGTGTTTTGCAATGAGGTTTCGAAATAAATATGTTTGTTGAAAAGCACAACGATAGGGAGGGAAATAAGGACTGTTTTGGCAGTTCTTGCCACCAGAAAGAGCAGGAAAGCTCTTTGCATCTCACTTGTCACTCTCCCAAGGACTGCTATTTATACAATGAATTGCCTGGCGTTACCAAGTAAATGAAAATCATCACTTGGCGTATTAACATCAGGAGACCACCAAACTGACCGGTGCTTCTCGCCACCACACATTAATTCGATGCTGCTCAATGGGTGTTGGGTGAAGCCTAGGCTTCGTCGGCGATGTAGGGCCGACTTCGCTCTGCAGATCAGTCAAGCTCAACTCGCATTTTTTAAGCTAAGCCAACATTTCGTACCGTTAAAGCTTCAGGCAGGAGGAGGTCAGTGGTAAACACAGCGGACAACTGTGCGATGAAGGACCGCACGACTATGCATGCAGGCGGTTCAATGAAATCGTTCAATCCTTTCACGTGATAGCGGGTCATCTGCACCACTTGCCAACTCCCAGAACAAGTGGCTTTGCACAGTGGTAAATTGAGGATGTTATTTGTAAAGTGTTTGCCAAGTCCCACCAATAGGTGGCAAATGGTTGTCGAGAATCCAACGTGGGATCTCCAAGTTTCTTTGGATAGCGTACGATGAATTGCAAACGCACATGGTGAAGTCTAGCCTCCCATCACAGATAGCACCTGTCCACTCAACTTCACTCGAGCAAACGGCATACGGCATTCGACGCTTCGCCCTTAGAAAAGAAGTCCAGCCCATCAGTAAAGTAAAGTTATCATTCTTGGATAGCAGTAGCCAATAATGTCCTTGATTTACTGCTCAAATTGGTTCACATTTCAGGCACCCGCTGCATTGAATGCAAGCATTATTGCGAAGTCTCAAAAAAGGAGCATTAATGGAGCACTTCAAAAGTTGCTCAGTGCTTCCGGCGCGCCGTTAGGATGGCTGGTAAGCCGGAATAACGCTGACCGAAGAGGTAATTCAACACCACTCTGCCTTTCTTGCTAGGCGAGGAATTGCACCTTGCCCTGGTGAATGCGCAAGCGGTGGGTAGTACTCCAAATGACAACTTGAGGGCATGATTCCAATGCATCTCCTCGTTTTGTTGGGCAGGGAAACGAACGCACTACACGAAGGAACAAATTGTACCCATGTTTGTCGCTTCACTTTTTAATTGAAATAAAACTGAACGCTACTGGTCTTTCGTCAGTAGTTGACATGAGCACAAATGCGAGTCGCTGATAATGCTCGCAGCAGGGTGGATGACATACTTTGCTTTCCTTCACAGACATGCATAAACCGAGGCTGAATTGATTGCTACTGACGAAATGCTGGGGAGAGTCGAACTAGGTGCACATCAGACGCTGCGTATCGGCATTGGCCCACAAGCTGTCACAAAACATGTGGTGAGTGGATCGCATGCTCAAAATCTATGAAGTGCAGCGATTCGTAAATGACGACCAATGTCATGGCATCACTGCTGGCTGAGAAAAGGCGTCCCTTGGGTAAACACTCGCCAGCCGTGAACAACCATCTTTGCCCATGCATTTTGCGGAAAGTGACAGAGTCTGTCGAAGTTGGAGCAATTTAAGCCATTGGAGAGTGCTCTTTCGTCAGGGCATCCACACCAACAGTTGAGCATCACTACCCATATATTGGCAGTCGCACTAACAGCCTCATACATTCACACAGGGGTTCCGTGTAACAGCGGATGTTTCGGGGATTGTCACTGTGCAACTTTCTGATAACACGTTCGAACTCACCAGCATCAAGGGTGGTGAGAGGAAATGGAGTTTGTTGACTATGCAAGCCTCTGCAGGCTATCATTTAACTGTCTACGGAGGGAAACAAGTAGAGATCGATCCCATTTTCCCACCACCATCTCTCTCCAAAGTACGATTCGGTCCACACTTTAATTAGTTTGAGGAGAGCGAAATCTTCTTATCACACGGCTTTGCGTAAGGGAGGAGGTGGGTAGCCTTTTGTTGCTATGGTTTCGCGATGTTGTGCAAAGTAGGGGATTTTCAACTAGCTTCCACTTCGGCAAGACAAATGCATTATTTTGATCTGGTCCGAGTGCTTTCACTGTAAATAAACCACGGCAGCCATTAATTCCCCAGGCAAAATACGCATTTGTATGCCGTGCAGCTCGGTTGGTAAAGTAAGCCAATAGAGTACACAGTTAACTGGATTGGATGCCTTTACGGTCCCTCACAACCCAATGCTCTGCACAGACTATGAATGGAATTAAACAACACGCATTCGTATGTGGTTGCCGTATGCACGCCCTCAACTTAAGAGCACAGTGACTTGCTTCCAGCTGGTATTTAGTGGATGAAATTTTAACCCTAACTTGCTTCGACCATTACAGGAACCCATTATATCAATAGTCTTTTTCAATTCGATGGTGAGCTTCTAGTGACGACCGGTGTAGACAATGGGTTTTCAGGAAGAGTGTAACAGGATGTCCATGCAAAATTAATAAAAGGCTTAAATCCACCAGTCTTGGCTGCCATGCCAAAACACGATAAAAAATTGTCCTACCAAGGTGATACTGCTTCTGTACTCGTATTCGGCTCCCATTCCTTCATTTTTGGTAGCTTTTTCTTAATTTTGGTACGTCAGGTGCTAAGGGATAGCGTTAACCTCGGAGGCTCATTTCTAGCCTCCGCCATGTGCGCTGCTTTAGTGAGAACGCAAAACTGGCAAATGGCAACACCACAAACCATCTGGCATTAAATTGTGACTGCGCAGCAGAAGCGGGCAGTGAAATGGTCTGCCGGCCTCTAAACTCCCTGGGTGCCATTGGATTGATACTTCCTTACAGTTACCATATTTATCTTTAAATAAAGCGAAGTTTTTTTAAAAAGTCACACAAGCACCGCCCTCTGAAATTGTTGCACCATTTACTAATAACATGCAGTTGTGGTTTAATTTGGCTCCTAACTACACAGTCGACCGCCACAAATCACTTCCTCATGGTAGATGTCACATTAGAACCTTTTACGAAGAATCGTAAGCAAAAACTAATTTGTTCGCACCCTCCGGCAGCTCGCGTATTCCAATTTCGGATGATGTGAAATGAGTGGATAAAAGTTCCATTAACCTTTCCTGCCATTTGGGCTCCCAAATGATGGCGTAAGATGCGATCCGGTCTCTGCGCACTTCAACCATGGGCATGGTTTTCCATGTTACTTAGATTATTCAGCATGGAAGGCAGAATTAAAGCCATGGGCAATGTTTGATTGGTGATTAATAAGCATTCAAGACATTGCACCCATTTTGCTGAATTTACAATAACACAGTGCCACTATTGTGTCGGTTGTGAGGACGCAGTAAGGTCAACAATCAGACACATTCAGAAGGGATCTGGTCTACTTTACTCCTCAAAACGAAAATAGTTATGCTATTTGTGCTGTGTTTATCTCGCTTATCTCACTTTAAGTAGAGAGCCACCTCAACTACTAGCCTAAAAGGATCTACAAGAATGCGTTTCCTATGGTTGTGCTCAGACATTTGTACAGCACTCCGACATCCCAATATCCCAAGCGTCTCTTTTCCACTCTGGGCTAGCATCACTTGTCCAACGGGCATGAGAAATAAATCGCTTTTTCCCACTCCCAAGCAAATGGAGGCCAGTCATTTTGAAGGTGCTTTACCGGGTATATCGCTAAAGCCAAGTTAGGCGGAACCTCATGTCCCAGCATTTGAATGTCAGGCTGGAGGGCTACACATAATATTTGGATGCTTCCATCGTTAAAATGGCCCAATTGACCTCACAACGTGTAGCCTCACACACTGTTGTTGTTGTTGTGATCACAAATGTCAAGAATCACGTACTGCCCTGCGTTAATAGACTTAATCGCTCGAAAATCAGTCCTAAGCCAACTTTAATTGCTGCACCAAACAAGTAGTTTCCGGCGCGATTCTCACGTACTTATTTCCGAATCTGGTGGTGGTTTAAGCACCAATGCCCACGTGACAAGTACCGGTGCACTGTCATTAAGGTCTGTCGCTTTTCACATGCCCATCAAACAAGTAAGTACCATTCTTAATCTCGTCTATTAGCGAATTTCACAATTACGTTGAACTTCATTATACTAACTATTGTTCGAAGGCACTATTAACAGGTCGCCAAGTGAGCATCACGGTATCTGCTTCTTATCCATATCTCAGCCAGCTATTAGCCTCAGTATGCCACTGCCCAGGAATACGTACCTGTACTGGAATCCTTACATAGTCATCACCGACTCTACAACAAGGTCGCAATCGTCACGCGTTTTTATTGGTACTATCTTCCGCGATTATTACTTGAAAGTCTGTCACAATATGCACAGCAAAGGTGCTTAAAATGAGCTAAAAATTACGAGGATCTTGCTTAAGTGAGAGGCAGCCTTTCTCGTGGTCTACAGTTGTCAGTTATGATGAGTTGAACATCTAGCCTCTGAAGCATTGAATGGACGCAGTGTATTCTCTTCTGATGCCCCAACAAAGGCAATCATTCCTTGCGCTTACACGTGGTCCGTTCCGCACCTTCTAAATCAATGGCACAGCGGTTTACTGTCGACGTACGGTAAGGCACACTCGCAAGCTGCTTGTCAAATATTATGAGTCAACCACCATCGAACTTAACCCATTTCGATTAGTGTAAGTTGCAACACCTTTGACGATTCTTCTCCACTATATTTCAAGGAAAGTTGCGGTCCCAAAGCAATGCCTCGTACATTTGAGACTGACAATGGAAGCGCATCAGCGTTTGATGTCTTCCAACGGCTGTTCTGCAGTCGTGAACTATTGATAGGGTCATACACTGTTAAGACTTACAAAACTGCCACCACATCGGCCAATCTCTGCGATTGTGCACATCTAGAGTGTGTGAAGGTGATCGTTCTAGTGCAGCACAGTGATGCCTTGAATTTCGTACTCAGCACAGACAGTCAGAGTCTTTTTGTCTAAAACAAGCGGTGTTAATGCTGACGCGGTAGAATTCGCGGCCTGTTGATTAATTCGCCCCAGACCACCCATGGCAATTTATCATAAGGCTTTGCATTTTATAACTAGAGTAAAGACTGCCGAGTGCAAAAGCTTTCTAAACTGTGTTACAAATCTTAAGTTCTTACTACTGCGGTGGGCATTAAGGCTAATTTTAGCTATAAGAGATGCCGAAACTTGTGTAGGGCTAGTTTGCCAAGTTGCTGGTGATAAAAGTAAGCAACGGCTGGTGAATTTTTCATCGGCTCGGTACAGAGCAAGTCTTTTGTAAATCAAAGATTATAAGGGTTGTAGTACCTTTAAAGAAATATTTACTTGCCTCATATAAAACGTGCGATGTTAGACGTCATTCTAGTTTCCAAGTTACGCACTTATAATCTCAAGTCAATAATGCAGCACCTAATTAGCATATTTATGCTTCCTATTTCAAAATAAAACGTTTTAAGACACGAATATGAATCACTGCCAATAGGGAGGAGCGATTCCGTCTGGGAAGAAACAGCGTATTTTGAGGCGGCATAATAAGTGGGACTGAAAAAGAGTGGCTAGTCATTGGAATCAGCCCGCGTCAGCGTCACGTAGTCTTGTGCAGCGCGATCGTCTGACTGAATGAAAAGCACTCGATTCACCATTACAGCTACAAGAAAGCATTGCAAATTCCACTGCAAATGCCAGATGAGCTGCGCCTTTCCTTCGCCATGTAGATTGTTTGAATCTGAGCATTGCGACCCAAGGTGTGGCAAGTTGCTTTAAATTCAGACATGAGTGTGCGTATTGACCGTTTTGTCCACGACTTAATGCGAGCATGCCAATCCGCTTACTCACTTCTTTATGTGTATCTTGTGCCCCAGTAGGACGACTGGATGAACACATGGGAATAAATCAGTGGATGACAGAAATGGACACCTAAAAATATCCCACATGCGCCCTCTTACAGATTACATTAAATCTTATACGTTCAACTCTATCGGTGCATGCAAGCAAGCCAGTTCCGTGTTTGGTTGGAAAATACTCCTGATGCGCATTTGTTGCCGATTTACGCATTCAAGTGCTAAAGCAGAAGTCTACGGTCTGCTGTGAATCGCATTACGATGTCATAGGACGTCTTGATTATTAGGCGTTCATTGTCTGTTGTCGTAAGCAATAAAGCACTAGACCAAAGTAGGCAGTGGCACATTTGCAATGATAAATCGGCAAGAAATCGGCGATCAACCCAAAACATTAGCCATGAAGCACCATCATCGAGTGCAAACACATGCAATTCTTGCCCATCTGCAACGAAATTTGCCTTGAATGCGAGCACATGACCTGAATACTTTAAAAGCAATGTACACTATTAACAGTCCAACGCACCACATACTTGCGTGATGTTTCAGCCACTGCGCCAGTTCTGTAGCTCCTCTCGATGCAAATGACTGACGCGTCTGCCATACCCTGATGGCAAAATCCAAAGCCGTCTTCGCCTCCGCATTGGCCACCGTCCAGCGCAGACAAACGTCTTGCCACCCAGGCGTGATGTCGCGTGCTGGTGGGAGACTGTCGGTGGCAAGACTTAATCCTCCAACCTAGGGCCAGTTTTTGAACCTAAATGTTGACTTACGAATGACCAGGCTGGTCAGACCTATGAGTCCTTGCAGGCATTTGTCCCAACCAAGTCAAATTTAGGCAATTAGTTCAGTGAATGAAAACTTCAGTTTACCTTTGTGCTTTTCCTCACCGTAAAAGAATATGCATTGGAGAACCTGCCTTTGCTATTAAATTCCGTTTTAGTGGATGTTTCATTGACGTTTACGTGCCCGAAAGCGTTACCTACGATAGCCCAAGCATGCTGAACCTCGTCTATTACTGCAATTGGGACCCCTCCACATTCGATCAGCGCCAAAATGTGAACTATCCGAGGTTTAGTCGGCCACCGAATGCGGCAGGTCTACGCGCCTCCTCGATGAAATTTAATCTGCCATGGCAATGACAATGCTGACGCAAGTCGATTTTTATCCCAATTGGGGTCTTTGGTAGGCTTGATTCTTTGAGGAGATAATCACCGCTCAATGCAGTATAAGAAGCTAAACTTCTCACAATCAGAGGCGAATCAAGGGGAATATGAACCGATGTTGTGCGAATTTTGACATTAGGACATTATTATCTTCAATTAAGTGCTAAATTGCATAGAATATACAATTCTGCATGCTGCTTACTTCTAAGTAGGCACATCTTTCTCAGTGACGGCTCATTTTGCTTAAACAAGCATATTGGCAGTCCGACCAAAATGCTGCAAAGCTACTGCTAAAGAAAGATTTGAAAACAAATGCAGAAAGCAGTTGTCACACGCGGCTATCGCCAAGTCTAGCTCCATAGCTCAAACATCATGCCCCATATTGACAAGGATAAGGAAACATGTAGACTGACCGAAAGAGATTCCCAAACAAATCAAATGAGGCTGGTGGAAATGTGGACTTATTCAAAGTGTTTCAGAAAACACAAATGCTAGGCGTTCGAATTAAACATAGCCAAGAAATACGGAGAACAAGGGTTCATTGGTCAGTAATATGAACAAAATAAATTGACTGGTGTTCTGCACCGCCACGTGGAAGAGTGACACAGAGCCACTCAAGCCCACCCATGACGGCGATTCACCTACAGGTTACGAGGCTGATGTGAATGTGCCAACGTGGCAGCCGATGGCTCACTAGTCCTCGTTGGCTCAGTTCCAACCTCATCTGATGACCTCTACGACCTCACGCCCACCTGCATCATCTATCATCTTCTTTCATTCTCTTCGTTTCGCATTTGCCTTAGGCTGGATACCGAGTTGGCTGCTGACTTGAGCTTCACGCTCATCGCCCACTCACTCACATGAGTTGGAACTGCAATCTACTCGCACCGGTGACTTGAGCGAGATTTCTTCCCTTTCGTCATCAGCGAAGTCATCAAGTGTAGACGACCTAGCAGATTGTTAAAATACCCTCAAGTGCTTGGACATGGGTCCTCAGTGGCTTCGCAATGAGCAGAAGTTTTGCGAAAGGACGACTACTTACTCTCGTGCAGAAAGCCTTAGAGGCCGTCAGCACGACCCAAAGGCTATGTCCCACTGCTTGAGTACAGCCACCGGAGGTGAAATTTGCGTGTGAAACCAACCAAACATTGGAGGGAAGGGCCAAACCCCTACTCAGGCGCTTCTGTTCCGTTGCAGCGTGGTTCATTGGAGAATGCAGTGCCTAGCATGAGGTTATCATGCGATAAAACTGCTCATGTATGTGTGAAGTCGTACCCAGCAAAGAATTTGGCGCCTCATAGCGTAGTAAAAACAAGGCCACACTGTGCAGCTGAGTGGCCAGTGTGCGTGCATTGAACGCTGAGTTGTCTCCAACTGTAACAATGGACACTTCTCGCTATTCACCGATGCGTATGCATGGGTGTGCAATGCGACGTCAAATCGAGTCACCCTTCAAGTCGCGTATCTAATATCGCTCAATAAACATACCATTGCCGCCATCGCTGATGAGCAGAAGTGACTAGAATTTTGGTGAAACGCTTCACTATACTTGGGTGTACAGCAAATTTCCACTGGCAGCCGAACATAGTTAAGAAGGAGATTAGCTCACTTTTAGTCGGTATGCCAAAGTCCCACCTACAACTGAGGCGTAAGCAGCGCTTCTTTGCAACCGGTACAAGCCCATCGCACTCTACCATGAAATCGGCCACAGCCACTGCAACGAACCCATCTGCTATGCGCCACCAGGTGCCTATTAGACGTGTGCGCCTCCAAGTATCATGCTACCATGTCCCAAGTGAAACGAATGTCGAAGAGGCATATGCTGGGTGGGTCCACCACCAATCCTCAACGCCAATGCCAAAGCTTCGATATTATTGCAATCTGCACATCCACATCCTCCAATTACCTTGCTGCTGACCTATTCAATCCCATAGTTCTAGCGCTCGTGTTTACTTCCTCATTAATGTGTACAAATTACTAGCAATGTTGCAGCGCATAAAGGTGTTGAATGCGATTGCTGAAGACCCGAGAAAGGCATAATCACCATCATCATCCTCATAATAATAATAATAATAATAATGCTTATTATTTTTATTACCATGATCATCACCATCAGACCACCCGACATATTGCCAGGGGCGATCCATGATTGGAGGATGTACGTGAATCTGTCGAGGTAATAGGGCTGAGCCGGGTCCTTTTGTGAACTAACTACAGTCACCCAATTGTATTCGATCAGCGGCACCCAATCTTTAATTAAAGGAATGCCATAGCTCAAGCTCAATTTCCAAGTTGAAGCATTAAAATTATTTTTTATTCTTAGAACCAACGTTGTTAAATTGAACAAAAATTTGCAACCTTGGTTTTGAAAGTGTTGCTATAATTGCTTCAGCAACGAGCCACCAATCCTTCATTTTTCCACACGGCACCCTAAGTCCTCCTTGCCAATAAGAAAAGGGCCGCTAACCCAGATCCCCCTGCGTGGGTCTAGCTGCCTGTTGATTAATCAACTTAAACGGCTGTGCATTGAGGCTTGACCTGAGGCTAAGTTTGTTCGTGAATGCAATCCGGTAGTTCGGTTGGCTGAACCGCGCGCACCTACTATCGGCTGTTCGACAGCCATTGAGCCACAGGTGCTGCTCACTGACTTATCAGGCGATCGGGAGCAGATGAAAGAGGGAGAGAGAAAGAGACAAAAAGGCAGTCACCAAGGCGAAAATTTCATTACACTGGGCAGGAATTTATGCTAGATTTGAAGCCATGCTCGGCATTCTTGCGCAGCCTTCCAATACTGCGCATCAAATTCTAGCACACTTTCCATCAACCTGTTTCATTTTTGTGTGCTCTCTAACGTATATCATCAAGTCTAACCCATTAGTGCATCTATGAGAATGGATCAAAACAGTAAAATTTGTATTGTAAGTAAAATCAGTTTACAATGAAGAGTCTTTCGGCTTCCGATTTGTAGCCCGACCATCCTCAGCATTAGTATATCCTGCAATGGCAAAAATAACGCCTTTGACAAACGCGAATTTTGAGATTTGGAATTCGGGATGCAAATGCTAGTCGACAGTTGCCGCATGCTTACATTGAGATCGACAAGAACACAAGGATCAAAGAGGCGAACTTGGCTGTAGTGGTGGAGGTAGTCGGATGGATCGTGATGGTTGTGGATGATGCGGTAGAAGCATCCGAAGTTGTTTCCTCCGGAATTGTAACTTGCGAGGTACTGCTCGTCACTGTTGCGGTGGCATTTTCCTTTTCTGTCCAAAAACAAAAAATTTCTTTCAGCGCACCGTTCATCAGCCATACATCATTTACCAGCTGTGCGTACCACCCTACTCTCTGAAGTCAAATATCTTGGTAAAATCAAAAAAATTTCTGTTCAGGATGAATTCGAATGGAATTGCAAATTGATAGTGGCTTGGCATTACATGAATAACGTAGAAAGGACTCGCCTTCTTTTAAAAGTGGTGTAGTTGCCCCAAATTCCCTGCTATATTCACCAATCCGTTCACGCTGTCCTAAACCTTTCCGTACACTGAGTGCAGCAACAAATGCGCGAACCGTTTGTCCTGGCGCTAAGTCACTGAAGATATAGTATTTGTGCAATGTCTTAGCAGTTTTCAAGGTTTCACTGCCGATACGAAAACCGATAATATAGCCGGTGATTCTGCCCAAATGTCTGGCTGGCGCATCCCACGTCATATTCACTGTGTAGGAGTCAATTATGCTCAAACGCACATTCTGAGGAGCATCAAGGCCTGCACAAACAAAAACAATGATTTGCCATCATCGTCAGCAGAACGACAACGCCTCGGTCGCCTTAGTGTGCTCCCATGTGTCTCCACTTAAAAAAGTGGATGTGAAGTGGTCAAGCATTAGTGCAGATTAAGGAACTATTGTAGTTATATTTGGGCTATAAAGGACCGCATGCCAGGCTTCAGGTACTATCGAGGCAGCCAGCGGGTTAAGAGCGTCAGGCAAGGACAACTCACTGCACGACATTCCACGTTACACACGCTGCATCAATTCATGATTGTCGGTTTGATTAAGATCACAAAATTGCCTACTTTTGTAACAGTGCTTGGAGACATGCGTTTAATGTTGTTTGGCATAAATTCATTCCGTTGCGTTAACAACGCGCGTAAGTTTATTTGCAATGCCTAATAATAGCATTAAAATGCAATGAGGCTTGGCAACTGCCTTCTGACTGGAGAGGAGATGATTGTCAGAAGCCAACTTAACCAAATCACAAAGAGGGTTCGGAAAAAGGAGAGCTGCAATTCAGATACAAAGGAAACGGAAGTTTATGCTTATCTGTTACAAGTCCATTTAACCAAGATGCGATGCGTGCTACACCGCACTACTCATCAGTGCTATGGTTAATAAATCAGCAGATACCTAGGTTATAACAAAAGTAAATATGGGCAGGAATAAAGCAAACGAGGAACCTTACGAAGGTGCGTTGTAAACGCTCCCCGCCAGAGGAGAGGTACCAACAGGATGAGACTGAAATAAAGCCCCATTACTCCTTAAAAACCAGCCACATATTCCATCCCACAATGTGTGCTTATAAATGCGTTGGAGGCCAATTGAATGACCCTTTCCCGCACAGTATGAAAACGTCGATCAGTGGATCGCCTCTGGCAATGGGCCGAGTATGATGGCGGTGACCTATTTCACAAGACTAAAGCATACACCCACAAAATATGAGGTAATACAAGAATGTGAGTAGGATGCGCACATTGATGAGGAGGCAAACATGGGAACGTACTCGGCACACGAACATCCACAAATGACATTTAGAGTACAACTGCATGACGGCAATGTGGCATGGGCGTTGAGGTTCAGTGGTGGAGTCACTCGACGTGTGCTTCTCCGACATTCGGTTGACCTGTGACATACGAGTATGGCATCGGAGGCTCACGCGTCAAAAGGCACTTGGTGATGCACAGCAGATGGGGTCGTTGCAGCGACTGTGGTCGATTTCATGGTAGGACTCGATGGGATCGTATTTGTGACCATGGGGCACTGATTGTGACCAAAATGAGCATATCTCCTTCTTAACCAACTGCAGCCATCAGTCGAAATTTGATGTGGGCACAAGCGTAGTGAGGCATTTTATCGAAATTTCAGTTATCTATGCGCATCAGCTATGGTAGCAACAGCATTTTATTGGGCGATGTTTTGGAGGCCACTTGAAGAAAGACTCAATTCAACGGTACATTGCATGCACATCGATGAATGATGAAGAGAGGCGAGAACGCAGCTGTTATCTTCTTCGCACTACGCCATGAGGCGCCGCATCATTTGCCAGAGGAAATCCCATACCAACGGGACTACTTTGATGAATGAATGCCTCACGCCAGGCATCGCATTTTGCAATGGACTGCCCTTCAGTAAAATAAAAGGACTTGAGTCGTAGTGTGGCTCCCGCCTCGATCGTTTGTCCAGTTTTACGCGAAAGCTAATCTCAGCAGGCTATGCTCGCTCAATGAAGCACGGCCTTTGAGCTGTGCTGATGGTCTCTAAGACTTTCCGCACAAAAGTAAGCAGTCTGTCCTTCCGCAGACCTTCTGCTCATCGTAACACCATTGAGCATCATGTTTTGGCATTTATGAGGCTTCCTGGGAGCCTGCTAGATCCATCCCCTACCTTTAATGAATTTGCTGGCAGTCAAACTGAAGTGAACTCGCACAAGTCACCAATACGAGCAGCTGGCGGTTCCAACTCCTGTGGGTGCTCAGCCTGAGGCAAGGGCGAAACGAAGGGGCGAAAGGATGCGATGGCAGATGCAGGTGAATGCGAAGTCGTAGGCGGCATCAGGGGAGCGGTGAGACTGAGTCAGCGTGGACTTATGCGCCACTGGCTGCCACATTAGCGCATGCACATCAGTCATGTGATATGTGGGCGGACCACACATCGCCATGTCACTCATAGTGGGACGCAAAGCGTCAGAAAATCAATTTTATTTTTAAGAGTGGCAACTAAACACATGCTTTTTAGCAGCCGAAATTATCACAATAGTCCAGAACGTGCGCTGTCTCGAACTACTTCAAGAACAGACTTAGTTATGATGGCTTTACCGACCCATTGTCCTTTTCCATTTATTATTTTCTTCGCATAGCATGTGTTTTGCAATGAGGTTTCGAAATAAATATGTTTGTTGAAAAGCACAACGATAGGGAGGGAAATAAGGACTGTTTTGGCAGTTCTTGCCACCAGAAAGAGCAGGAAAGCTCTTTGCATCTCACTTGTCACTCTCCCAAGGACTGCTATTTATACAATGAATTGCCTGGCGTTACCAAGTAAATGAAAATCATCACTTGGCGTATTAACATCAGGAGACCACCAAACTGACCGGTGCTTCTCGCCACCACACATTAATTCGATGCTGCTCAATGGGTGTTGGGTGAAGCCTAGGCTTCGTCGGCGATGTAGGGCCGACTTCGCTCTGCAGATCAGTCAAGCTCAACTCGCATTTTTTAAGCTAAGCCAACATTTCGTACCGTTAAAGCTTCAGGCAGGAGGAGGTCAGTGGTAAACACAGCGGACAACTGTGCGATGAAGGACCGCACGACTATGCATGCAGGCGGTTCAATGAAATCGTTCAATCCTTTCACGTGATAGCGGGTCATCTGCACCACTTGCCAACTCCCAGAACAAGTGGCTTTGCACAGTGGTAAATTGAGGATGTTATTTGTAAAGTGTTTGCCAAGTCCCACCAATAGGTGGCAAATGGTTGTCGAGAATCCAACGTGGGATCTCCAAGTTTCTTTGGATAGCGTACGATGAATTGCAAACGCACATGGTGAAGTCTAGCCTCCCATCACAGATAGCACCTGTCCACTCAACTTCACTCGAGCAAACGGCATACGGCATTCGACGCTTCGCCCTTAGAAAAGAAGTCCAGCCCATCAGTAAAGTAAAGTTATCATTCTTGGATAGCAGTAGCCAATAATGTCCTTGATTTACTGCTCAAATTGGTTCACATTTCAGGCACCCGCTGCATTGAATGCAAGCATTATTGCGAAGTCTCAAAAAAGGAGCATTAATGGAGCACTTCAAAAGTTGCTCAGTGCTTCCGGCGCGCCGTTAGGATGGCTGGTAAGCCGGAATAACGCTGACCGAAGAGGTAATTCAACACCACTCTGCCTTTCTTGCTAGGCGAGGAATTGCACCTTGCCCTGGTGAATGCGCAAGCGGTGGGTAGTACTCCAAATGACAACTTGAGGGCATGATTCCAATGCATCTCCTCGTTTTGTTGGGCAGGGAAACGAACGCACTACACGAAGGAACAAATTGTACCCATGTTTGTCGCTTCACTTTTTAATTGAAATAAAACTGAACGCTACTGGTCTTTCGTCAGTAGTTGACATGAGCACAAATGCGAGTCGCTGATAATGCTCGCAGCAGGGTGGATGACATACTTTGCTTTCCTTCACAGACATGCATAAACCGAGGCTGAATTGATTGCTACTAACTCACTGGTTAGTGAGTTAAGCAGGAGAGCTTGTGTTAGAGGTTGGGAGGAGGTTTGAGCGCTAAATGCAAACCAAATCGGCTCATTTACTCTTCCATACAAGTAGCTATTCGGCTCGCTTTATGTCTTTTCAATCCTCCAAACATCTTTCCACCAATCAGCTAATTAATCAGCGACTGGCGATTTTTCGCAATCCAACATGCGAAAAGCTTCGGTGCCATTTTACCCTTCGTCTCACTCCTTTCCCTTCCAAGTCAAGTGCATGCAAACATTTAAACCTAAATGCAAATTCATGTCTGCTTTTAAGGCGGAAGAGCATAAGTCTACGCCAGCGGTACTGAAGCCCAATGAGCAAGCCTTTTGAAGTGATACATGGCCATGCATTTTGACACCGGCCTGCTAATCAATGTCGCTCATTCTCCGCATATGGCGCACAGATGCACACATCGAATCAGGTAAAGGGAGACAGAATGAGTCACCCATCAGTCCATCCATAACGCACTGCTGATGAGATTTCGGTAGGTGTGGGCATAGTTTGGGTCAGTGTGAAATCCTCCAACCACATTCATAATCAGACATTTTAGATGGAGTACTTGTATTGTTCCACTATTGTCGCTTCTCCTTGCTGCCCGCCATTTGCTCGTTTACCCAGCAGGGAACGCAAAGCCTTGTCAGTCTATTCATTTGCCATTCTCACTCCTGTGGATCTGCTACTTCACTGGCCCGCCGCATGCAGCTCACACATTCAACGGTGTGCTCCGCCAATGTCTGCGTTCATTGCGGCTTTGCTTTTAAGATTGCAACGCAGAATACGAGCTCATTTTGAATGAGTCTTTTGGGCCAAAATGTATTTTCATTAGGGTATCTACAGGAAAGGTAGGAATAGATTAGTTGCGCTTGGCTTTGCGACAGCTGAGACTCATTTAGCCTATTCACTTGCAAATATAGGTAACGCTGCAAACAATCACTACTGCTAGCTTACGATCGTGCATGCGTTCAGTGTAGCCAACGCGAAAAAAAGGAAACCACCTACGAAGAGTGAGGAAGGCTTGATGCTGCCACTATTGCATAAAGCACTTCGTTTCAAGTGACAGACAGATCTTGGTTGTTTAAGCTGTGTCAACTTGCTAGATGTCACGCGCCGTTGGCGGTTCGGTCATGCCGGGCCGACTTGTAGTTTATCTTGAGTTTCAAAACGGAGAGGTCGAATGCCCTTGAAACAAATACTGCATAGAGCCGGCACTCCGTCAAATGCAAACATTTGCTTCACACCGCTCCGACAGTCTTAGCCTTACTAACGAATGAATATTTAAGGCGAAATTGATCAAATGGCATGGAAAAGTCTCAGCACACTGTAACGTCAAATGCCCCGCAATCTTGCAAATGTGCATCCGGTACCGAACCCACTTTGGCACCTTTCCGGTGCACCTTGACGAATGGAGTTTCTGTAAAGTGAAAAGGTGTGGCAATTGTCTAGAAGGTCATGGTGGCTCATTCACTCGTTAAACTAGTGGTCTAAGGGCAAGAAACGCACGAAGATGCGAAACTATTTGCAGCTGGAGTACGGCTCCTTGTGGTGAATTAACCCGTGGATGACGGTCTGTGGCTGAAGATTGCTATGGGCATGCACTAAATGCTAGCTTGCTTCCAACTATAAGCGTTCCTTTAAAGCCGTTGTGTGTTTGGCAAACCGTCCAGCGACCCGCAGTACGTCTTCCTAAATTAATGTTCTCAACACTTTCTAGGCGAAATTGCCGTAATGCAGACCATTTTGGGTGCGGCAAATAGCTCGTTCGCACGTTCATTTGATGTCTTCAGTGCCTTCACAAGGAGGCTTATTATGCCTTACCTTCCACTTATTTATTCCGCTAACTAATCTAGAGTGATTTGTTGGGATTTGTTAGATAATTGTGTCTTTCTTTCGTGCCGATTCGCACCGGGCGAAATAGTTGATCCCTAGTAATGGCTGGTTCCTAGCTTGCAAATCGAACGCCTCCATTTACCTTTAAACACCTTATATTTCTCCGATCACAATCCACCCTACCATAAGCTTTTCATCTAGAGCTGGACCTAAAGATTAGTGCATCAGTTGGCGCGATGAGATTATATCCGCATTTTCTGAAGAAAGAGCACCAGCTTGTCATCATTCATGAGGCTACCACAGAAGGCAATGTTCCATTCGAGATTCTCTGTGTGAGAGAGTTGTCCAGGTTCTGTCTATCGGGACGGATTATTTGATCGGTCATCATGCGCGTGTTAGCCCAGCCGTTGGCCAGTGGAGAGTGATCTTGAGTGCCTATTGGGTGTAGGTCTGAGTCGCAGCATGCTTCCGGATGCATCGCAGTCACGGGGTGGAAGTAGTCATGAGATTATAGCAGTGATCAACTTGCATTGGGCTTTGACACACTTATTGTGGCTAAAGTGCGTGTAGCGCAATAACCAAACAGCAGAGCACATGGAGTGTGGCGCGAGAAAATTGTCAGTGCGTCCATTATAAGGACGAGGTGACGAGAATTATTAAAATGGTCAGGGAAGCAGAGCTCAGGTCAACAGCTGACCGTTCGCAAGCTGTAACCTAGCAGGAAACTCGCTCGGCTGGTGGCAAGAAGCTGTTATTTTTAACCACTAGGGGCCATGCACCTTCCGCACTTAACACCTTCAACGCTTGGCTCCTGGGAATGTTGAGGCCTTTGCTCAATCATGTGAATTTTTCAAATGTATGCAGGGAAGACGCATGAATCAAATCGCATGTAAGGCGGTTGGAACGAGCCGCTCGTCAGTTCGTCAAAAGTCTGCTTTGCACAAGCCCCAAAAGCGGGCCTACAAAGTGGGTTCTCATAAAGGGTAGCATAAATTTAGCTGGTCGATTGACAAAACCTTGAGGTGGAAGGCTTTGAGCGCTCTAGTGGTATGCACAGCTTTTGCTTGATCAAATGAGGTCGTATAAGCGATCAAATGTCTAGTGAGTGATAGCGGTCTGCGGCATTGTACGTGCTTTTATGAAGGAGAATCCGACACCTTTTATACTGCCTTCAATAATGATTCCGAGTTGCAATTGTGTGTGTGCTCGCTACCGATGGCATTTCAGTAACTAAAAAATGTATTTTGGCTATAGAGAGTCGAGGATCATTTGTGGTTTATTCTTGCGTACAATTAGTCCTTTTTGTCTGGCCTTCGCCACCTGCATTACTTGTTCGCTACACATTCATTCAGGCTAGAACGAGCTGGAGATCCTGCCAAGCTAGCTATTGGTGCAGCCGTGCTCTTGTCAATCGTCTGCCTCGCTGACCAATTCACAAAGCTCTCTTCACTTAACGTTTTGGCCAGAAAGGCGTGCCCATTCGAAATGCAGCCCTCCTACATCCGAATATGCTACAACTCGGAGTCCAGCATGCGCCATGAACCCATGCTCTGTGCTTCACCTCAGGGATTATGACTTCATTTGGTCTTCTCGAGCTTGCAAGTGCAGGTTATTTTGCCAGTTGACATTGATTCACATTTACAATAACACAATCGCGCGCATTGGCAGACCGCACCTTGAATAAGTGATAGGGTATGCATCAAGGCAATAAATGCTGCCATCAATGAGACGAGAAGCTCGTTTGGAATGATTGATCGATCTTAGTCATTTTCGAATGGGAATCACTGTGGTAAATGTCCTACTTATCGACTGTGGATGGGTCTCAGTAACAATTGGACTCAAGGCTCACTTAAGTGGGTCAGCAATTCATTGTTACAATAACTACATAGTCTGGGTTGTCTAATGATGGCTTTTCAATGGAGAGTGGTGGGGTGTTTTTGCTTGTGTAATCAGATAGTTTACATCCACTCGACTACCTGTGTGCTAATAACAGATGGCTAGTTCGAATGCTGCCGGTTGATTGATGTGCAAAAGTGTTGCTTGAAGTCAAATTGTCATGCAATTAACAAGCATTCAAATTCACCGAAGCTGTCCGAGTAGTCTGCACGTCCATTGTGACCCTCTGCCCAACGACTAACTGTCATTCGAAAGGGTCCGAGAACCGCGGCCAATCACAGACATGCGTCCATATGCGCCTCGCCATCCATGCGTTCATCCTTTGCGTTTACCGCTGACTTCCCCTTGTATGAAAGTCTAGTGGCACAGATTGTAGAATCACCACGAGCAAACGCAGACTGAGGTGATTTGCCCAAGGAAACGAATTGGCTTTCATTGGCCCGAACTCGCACCTTTGTTTAACACCAGTTGAACAGAATCGGGATGAAGCGTGTTGGCACGAAGTACTAACCAGCTGTGCTCCAATTTTCAAGCACAGTGCTGACTAGTTAGGCGATGGGCGCTTCGAGAGATAAGGGCTTTTTGCACTCTCTTTGATGATAAGGAACTAATGAGGTTATGTTTCTAGCAAGATCCTCAAAGAGCACTGTGCCGCGAGAATTTAGACAAGTATAACCTGATTAGTCGATGGGGTCATCCAGACATGGTAAGAGAAATTGAAGTTGACGCGTATCCCGAGGATTTGGATACCGGTTTACGCTAAGAAAGTGCCATCACATTACAGATCATTTTGTCATGCATCAAAGATCCAGTTCTACGGTCCCATTGTAACCTAAACATGGTGCAAGGTCTGAATGATGCTGCATGCTTTGCCGACGCCAAAGAACACCAAGGACCTGCGCTAGAACCTGTCTTTCATACACAGAAACCCATCTGTACGGAACTGATACTGTTGCTGCAAACAAGCACGATGACAAGCAGCGACTTGCCTTCGTACCTTGTCAAAGCTTGCCTAGTTTGATGTGCAAGCATGAGTTCATTACGAGATGAAGTGGTGGCTTTGAAATCCGAGTGACTTTGGTTATCCTAATGCACCAAATATTGTGACCCGCAAAACGTCTGGTAGAGGAACGAAACCACTGCTGTCGCGCCATCACAATTGGTGGGCTGCCCTTTTGCTACCTTTAGCCTACAAGCTGACCCATTGTTGCGGAATGCGATTTTTGCAAATTTAAAAGCCTCGGCATTACTCTAAGCAATTCACTAGGCCATCGAAGTGCTTGATGTTCTTATTCCCATCCTATTTATCACGTCACGTGGGAGCAAACTGGGGCCAACGATGCTTCGCCGTCAAAATCAAGGCTCTTCCTTTGCGTAGATTTTTTGCGCTCCTGAAAATGGACAGCCTGTAGCCGCCAGCTCTCGGTGCACTTAACGTGAGGGGCGCCGTTACAGTTCCGAGGCTCTGTTGCTGGTGATTTGGTCAGTTCTTTACCACCGAAAATGGAAGCCGTTATCTTCTCGAGCTTGAATCCGGGACAAAACGCTCCTGCCATCGTCGGTGTACTCATGGAACTTGATGATTAGGAAGGAAGGCGCCTTTAGAGGTGGAGCAAAGTGAGTCTGATTATACGACCGTTGAATGGTGGTGAGTCCTGCCTACGCGTTGCATCTCACACCAGAGGATTGTAAAAATTGACTAGACTCAATCGAACTTGACCCACTGCGGCATCGTTTTGATGCTACGACAACAAATGTCAAGGCTAATTTGCATTCTCGTTAGTCATGAAGACTGGCGCAATAAATAGGACGGCAGCGATCGCTTCATCATGAGTAATTTTTAATTAACGGAGGTGCATATGTTATTGCTCTGCATGGAAAGGGAAGAAGCGGCCATTATTGCGCAATGATGCACAACTAATTTTGCAAGCACAGCAGCGAGGAGACCCGTTTCAAACTCCAAAACGGTCGCCACCAGCAGCGTATCTGCCTCCGCCAAACAGTCAGGTCATCATGCAACATCCGTGCCTCCCTGATCTTCTTCGTACCGCTAACGAGGGCGCGCCCTACCTGTTTTTCTAGCTTGGCGTCTGCCTCACACATCAGAACAGGCTTGATTCCCATGCTAGTTGGGCAAAGGCATGGGCATTTGAGGGAGCCAATTCGCCTGCATAATGGCCTCATGGAATGACAAGCCCTCTTGCAGGTGTTACAATTGCACTTCCGATGCTAAGTGTGTCTCTTGTGACTCCAAGAACACAGCACTTCTGTGGGATTCTCGCCTTGGAGCAGATGGTGTTTTCACCTCTTATGGGTAAAAATAAGTACGTTCTTGCCGCCACTCATCGCAAGAGCGGACTTTGCTTCCTGTGACTTTTGTGAAGGCACGGATGGGTGCGTTTGATTGTCCCTGGCTCCATTCTCTTTGAAGTCACATCCTTGGTCAAAAGTCTGACCTCTTATCAAACTTTATCCCGCTTTTGAATGAACCGTCCAATTTGAGCTTGGACCTTGTTGCCCTTAAACAGAGCTCCTCACTTGGAAATCCCCTTGGCCAGGGTATAAAATTTGATAGGCAAATCCTTCCTTCATCAAAAAGATTGCCTCTTTTAAATCATGTCTTTTCATTCTGCTCACTTCTACCTCTACCCTTGCATGGAATTGTTTGTTTTGCCCCTTCAGCGTTTAATGCGTGATGGTTGCATAAAGAACGTAGACAAAAGAGCTATTGAGACTACCCTCGAGCCCACAGGCCATCAGGATTCAAGTTTTCTCTCTCCCAACGTATCCAATGAGAATAGCCTATGCAAAACCACTTGAATTGCTGCTACCTAAGGGTGCAAAGGCAGTGCCAGCAATGCGATCCGACTCCCTATGTTTGCAAATCAGGACAGGAGGATAGAGAGCATGCAGTAGCATTGTTGCCGAGATGGACGCACTCACTCTGTCTCGCTAAATCACCAATTAATCTGTAGTGAAAGAGATGTACCGCTTCTCCATCCTATAAGTGATAGTGGACCTGTGACGACAGCACCTGCTCGTTTCCAGTGAACTCTGGCAAAACAAGCTTAACTGGTTCGGGCGCTATTTGAAGTGTTTCACGTGAAACAGGTTCAATAGGATTCGCGTGCATATTGGGATGGTAGTCATTATCACTGTTCTTTGCTGGAAGTGCTTAATGTCTGATGGCAACTCACATGACCACTTAAACAGAGCAGCCATAGAAGGTCTGTGTTTACCAGTCACTTACGTCTTAGACGCCTAGGCGACACACAATCTTCTCCAAAAAAAACCTCCTTCTCTGTGCGTGATTTCTTTCCACTTCCACAGCATTCGTTGGTTTGTCCTGGTTGAAGAGACCCTTTCGGTCGCTGTGAGTCGGATCACTTCCAACTGGTCTGCAGGGTACGATGGAAGTGCGAAGTGCTTAGCATGCACTGCAGCGCCTACAGATGTGGGTATCATAGAGCATGAATGATGGAAATCTGGATGATGAATTGCGAAATTTAAGTGGTTTGCTTATTGCTGACACAGAGCAATTAATGTACCAAAACAATTCTAATCCCAGTAGTGTGTGAAGGAATGGCAAATGTGCGGCTCGTATTTGGTTTTGCATGCCAAAACTTCCGTCCTCGGCTGATTATGCTCAACTTGAAACTGGCGCATTCTGTAGGAATTCGAGACTTCCAAAGGCATTGATTCCATGCGGATGCTTTCGATTTTGTGATTTTCCTCCTTTGTAATGAACAGAGACACTTTAATAATAACTAAACTAAGTTTCGTGCATAGAGCAATCCCATACACTGGCGGTGTGAAATGGTGCAACAGCCAACGACCCTAAGACTCCTACAATTGCAGGGCTTAAAGTATCGCGAGCGAAGTAAGTGGGGCATTTTAGCATTATTTATGCACAATCACGAGGGTTGACCCTATGGGTAGGCTGTTGGGCATTAGGGACTGAGCATGAGTTCAATTCGTGGTCAAGTCTGACTCCAAGTACATCCTCCCACCCACCAGCACCATCCAGCAGCACGTGATTGACATCGAGCTGATAATGAAACATCCTACCCAAAGCGCGACTGACGCGAGAACCGGCTGATTGTAAAAGCGAGGGAGGAGGATGCTTATTTTGTCTTACCTCCCACTTCCCTATTCCGCTAACTAATCTAGAGTGATTTGTTGGGATTTGTTAGATAATTGTGCCTTTATTTCGTACTTTGTGCCATTCTGAAGCACCACCTTAAGGCTCGAACTTATGATTCGTGAACACAATTGTAAGAGTCGTCCACCTCTTAGACACACCTCGACGTGTGCACGCATTTTTATGCACGTGGTGGCAAGCATATAAACTTGCGTATGGGTGTGCGGATTCATGCGTGGAACTTTTGCTCCAGGTTATTTTTGGTTGAAATCCATTGTGTAGAGCATCGTCATTGTGATGATGACGTGCGTCGTAAGTGGTTTGTAAGTAAGTAATTCCACTGGCCATTGGAAGATCAGAGTGAGCATATAAGTGCGTGACAGACTGGAGTGGAAGAAGCGTACAATAGAGAAACCTGTGCAAAATAGCATGGGATGTTGAAATTAAGGCGGTGTTGTGGCAAAGCTGCCATTCACTTGAACCTGCATCAAGGTTGCAGGTTTTGAAAAGCATGGTGATTATGGCGCAGATCACAACTTTACATTTATTGGCCCAGTTTACTTATCCAAGCAATAAACAGTGCAAGAATTGTGGCACCGACCTTGTGCGATCTGCTTGCAGTGAAAAAGTTCCAGTTTTCTGGCCAAAGTCTCTTCGCATCATAAATGTGAGTCAAAAATTGTAAGTGGTCCATATTACTCTTTCGAGATAATTGACAACTGCATTTGTGTGGCTAAGCTTTCCGTGGCAAAGAGAGTGGAGGGTGAAGCGGGAAATTAATGAAGCAGACTGGCTAACAGCCATCCCACCAGTAATAAATACGCCTTTCTCGGTCGAGTTACCAATACCACGCTTTTTCACTTCCTCTTTACTGCTAAACGTGACGTTCAAAATAGAGATTTTGGAGGGCGCTTTGCTAAGAATGGAAAGATTTGATGTGAAAGCAAGACGGCGTTTATTACGTTTTAATCACAAAAGGAAAATGTTGGAATGTTGGACCAGCGAAGCAATAATCGGCATTCGGTGCTCAGCATTCCACTTAATAACTCTTTCGTTTTTATGCCCCCTGTTTCCATTGCAATGTTGAACTTTCTTAAGCACCATGCACTACAGACCACTGGATCGGTATATAGTTGATAGTTTAGTTTAGTTACATTTCACTAAAAGCGAATTTTGGTAGTGCAGCAATCTGACTACATCTTAATGCCCTTGCGCCTTTTTGCCTGGTTAATGCTCGCACATTTCGTTAAAAAGGATTAATGGCCAAATTAGTCCGCTTACAAAGTTAAAGGCAAATTAAGTAGTTCCCTTTGAAACGACATGGGATTCAGGCCAAAGAGTAGTCTAATGCTCCTACTTTGGCTGGCGGAGTAACTTGCCTATTTGTTGGAGGATGTCAATTCGAATGAACAGCTGCTAACAACTCCGAGTCATGATGAGACCGGACTGCGAGTCTGGCACTTGTTGCACCACCTGGTCGTACTTAACCACAACCACCTCCCTGCGCTTATGTCCCTCCATACGTTTCTTCCTTGAGCTCACAATATCTCCTACCATAACAGCGCAATGACATTGCTTATGGTGTGGATGTGTGTGCCCATGCCTTGTCTGCATGCACCCTCAAACATCAGCATAAATAAATGATGGAGCCATGCTCCGAGAGAAGGTGGGCGCGACTGATGCAGCTTCGTTGAGACATCTTGCCTCGATAAGTTGGAGGTCCATCAAGCACTAAATGAAATGTGTTTTGGCATTTGGGCATGCATGACCAGACCGGACCTGTTCAAGTATAGCAATTGCTAGTCATAACAACATGAATGGGAGAATGAGACCTCCTGTGAAGCTTGCATAGTCAGTGATGCAAAGCTCAAATTGGTTTCAAGGAAGCTGCTACTGTTCCAACAAAGACAGATTAGTTTGTGGGGCTAAAACGCTGAAAGTGAGCCCAACATTCTGAACTAAGTTCTGATGGCTCCGCGAAATCTACTGTTAAATGGGCTGCCATGTCATTCCCGATCCGTGCCGTACATGATGAAAGCCTTGGTCTTCGACAAGCTAAGTAGGAAAGCGAATCTCTGTTAAGATGGTGCTAAACGTGATGCAGACTATCCGAAGGACGAAAGCTAAACCTTGCATCTGCATCAGCAAAGGAACGATATTGAGCCATTGATTCCAATCAGCCATGCTGATTTCTTGTTCAGCTCCCACCGCATGCAAGTGTACTTTGAATGGATTTATAAAACAGCTGGAATGGATAAAGGAAATGCTAAGCAACTGTCCTTCATCTAGTTTAAGCACCTTACACAAATCACTGTGGTGTGCCGAGATGGAGGTGAAATTCAGTACGTTTGAGCCTCAGAAGCACCCAATGGTATATCCACTCGCAATGTTCGTGTTCATGAAAAATGCAGGAGGGAAGGATGGATGGAATGAAAAGGCACGAGTTAAGATGAACAGGCTTTTTGTCCAAGGGGAATCATTTCACCAAAATCGCACAAAGTGTGCACACCTCATCATCTCCCTTTTCACTCTGTTGCCTACCACCCACTTCCCACTTTGCTGCTTGTCGACCTTGAGGTGAGCTGGCTAGGTGTTCTGGTTTGGCACAGCAATGAAACACAGACGTCAACATCAAATGGTTCGAAAGCTCCCACCTCTCATACGCCTTGTCCTCAAAGCCAAAAAAAGGCGGCATTAAGGAAAAAAGAGGCCAAAATTGTTGCCAAAAGCGCATACCAATAAATCTAGAGGCGTGTGCAGCAATTTTAGACATCTCCAGCAAATCGCTGACTGCGTTGCTGACAATGCATTTGAAGCATCCTGATGGGCGGCAGCAGGAGCGCGCACGAAGTTGTGGGCAGTTCAAAGGGCCAACTCATCCTTCCCTGGCAATGACCACTGCACCATCTGGTGTGTGCTGCGACCGGATGCATGGGGTGTCGATGCTCCCTGTGCTATGGTCCTTGATGTCCCTCGAATGGTGCTGGGATAATTAGTGGGAAACGAAGTGGGAACAGGTTGCTTGGCCGGGACGAGGCAGAATTGGGGCGTTGGAAGTTAATCGCACAGCGAGAAATATGCCAGTGCCGAGCATTACAGCTGCTATCATGTCTCGAGTGACTGAGATCGAGTTTTCTCACTTCAAGTGAAGGACCGATCAACGACACGTGATGCGTAACGCGTACTTTGTGGTTGATTGCAGTGCCATGTCTGTTGCACAACAGAGCAACATTCATCACAGCACCAAAATTCAATTGTCCTTGTGCCTCACTACCGTGGCTGACTTCTGTCTGGCAAGAGTGTTTTATTGCCGGAATTTTTCAAACACCAGAAGCAAAAGTGGAGCTACCCGGAATTGGGCAACATTCACATTGAAGGCGGGCCATTGAAAGAGTTCGCCAGAATTGGTGCCATAAAATTGCGAAGCTTTTGTGCCCTCCACATGGTAAATGTCAATCGGGGCGCCGAATGTGTGGTACTGATTTGCTCATTTTCTTTGGCGCCTCTAAGCCACCACTTGTCGATTGTGATTACGCAAGCCATACCGTGTTCATGGACAGATGCAATCATCTGCATTTGCAATGAGCAAATCGAAACGGTGGACGCCTGCATCCTTCACCAAAGCAATGAACCAACACAGATTCGTGGGACACACGAAATTCAGAACATAAAAGGCATGATCGAGCAAAACTGTGCGTTGCGACCCTTGCAGAAGGTTGAGCTTTAGTCTGCCACAGGTTCATTCCGAATGCACTCGTGCATCAGCCATTGGAAGCGTTTGAATAACCCAGCTGACCGCAGTTTCCTTATCTCATAGTTCCACTGGGATAAACACACCACCTCTACCAAGCATTCTGTTGTTTTACGTCGGTCGAAACAAATTCTTGCAGGAAATCGTGTTTAGCATTAGAGACGAGAAGGGTTAACCGATGCCTACTGTTCAAGTGCGAGGTGTTTACGGTCGTGATCTTCGAATTACTTTGTAGCTAGTGAAAAGAATTGCGCATTTGATTGGGGGACTAACTGTACAAGCTGAAACCACCTGGTATCCTGGTCTACTGCATGGCAAAAGCAGGCATCAATGGCAACGACGTGCAGGTTATCCGGATGCCATTTCTGTACAAAATCAGGAAATCGGATGCAGAAAAGGAGTCGACTGCCTTTGTTTTGCCATAAACCGAGCCTGTTCTATGAGGCCTGTAAAAAATGTCAACGGCGCACACGCACACACACGTCACATCTTCGCTTCAAGGACGCGACTGGAAGGCTTGACTGGATACCACTCACCGAAATCACATTGTTCCCGATGTGAGGTAGAAAAATCTTGGTCAATTTCGGCTACTTCAACAGGTGTTCGGTGTTTTGATGGCTACGAACTGTTAAGATGCAGTGAACTCAACGTCTACTTGTCTTCTGTTGAAAATTAAAACCTTGAAACACAGCGTCAATTTAGGCGACGTTGCGAACAGGGTCAGCATTAGGCCGACAAGCCTTAAGCTAGCGGGCCCCAAGTGGATAAGGTACAAGTGATCGTGGCTGTCCTTTTGCATTCTCCCATGCTGAACGACCAAGGCGCTATTCTTATGGGATTGTTGCAAACATCCGCATACATCCAGTTTTGATGACCTACTACCGGTGAGGTTGGTCATTTTTGGCGCAAGCTCCCAATCCTCCTGCATGGTTCCAATCAAATGTCTGTGTCATGTGGTATTGTTACTTCAATATCATGCTAAATACATGCAGCACTGACATATTTTAAAGGGAGAAGGAGAAGTTGATGATAATGAACAGCATGCCTGATCCGGTCGCGTGCATTTCGTGGAACCCGGAGGTGGGACACACCTGCCCTCTTCAACTGCGCGTGCCGTCAGCCAAATGCTGAAATTACAGGACAGTGGTGGAGTACTCCAAATCGTCTTTTCTTAGCCAATGGACCAGCAGTCATGGACTCCCCACTAAAACTAGGCATCATAATAGTGCTTGTTGATTCAAGTATGAGGCACTTATCAAGCATTGTCAGCGTGCATTGGTTGCGTTTCGAGCTTACAGCTATGATAACGACATCCGCCTACGACTCTGCGACTCACATTCCCCCATACAGAGAACTCCACACTCACTGTAAGCTGTTTAGTGCAAAAGCATGCACAGCGGCCGCCTGAACTCACTTACTTGTGATAAATCCTGCTTAGGATGCGCCAAAATAGCATAGCATTTGAACACCATGGATAAGGATGACCAATTGTGCCTTACAGGACGTAAATATTGCCATAAATAGCAAAACATTGGAAAGTTATGATTATTCACAATGAAGTGCTCGTCAAGGACTCCAAAAGGACAGTGATTTTCCAGTCGTGGTTATCGTTAGTCTTTACGAGGAGACGAGGAATCTTCCTCCGTATCTTCAACGTCGCCATGTGAACGAAGGAGAGGTCTTGTAACCTGGTGTATTAAGGGGCGAAATTCGAGCACAGGCTGGCTTTGTCGGCTGCAGCGTAGAAGTACGAGAAATGTGGGTCAGTTTGGAGTTCACGCTTTCACACGAGAGCGCAGCCCCCTGTCACTATGCAGCTATTGTAGTAGGACAGCGTCATTAGTTTTGCTGCTGCAACTGATCTTAAAGAGTGCAGTCAAGCGTCCACTCCCAAAGCATTGAAAGTGGGCTTTAAATTTTTTCAAGTGACGTCAAAATAGAAGTCCATTTGATATCAATGTACAGATAACTAGATCCGTAACTGACTGTTAGACTTTTCGAGTGTACAAATCGCTTCAGCTGCAAATCCGGTCCTGCCAGTGTGCCTCCGCTCCTGCGCATGGCTACTCGGATTCTACTAGTCTTAGTAAGTAGCTACTTCAACTGCACCATTTGGGTAAACTGAAAGGTCGCTGCTCACATTCTGCGATGGTGCCGGGTACTACATTCTGTTGGCTGGAGGATTTCTGGCCCCATTACATCCTTAAAACTAGTAGACTTACCAAAATCCAATCTGTGCTAAGCTAACCCACTAAGAATGCAGCATGTGAACCGCCCCTAACTCACGTAACCGTTATGCTCCATTACGATTTCATCGTTCAACGCATAGGCGAGAGAACTTAGGAATCTTATGGCGCTTCTCGTCGACGGATTGGAGCAACAAAGCTGACCCCTCGAGCAATAACCTGACTTCTACAATATTTAAACAAAATTTCTTGCCGGTTTGGCTGTGTTATCATCTCACGTTCAGTGAGAACACAAAAGGAATGTGTGTAAGGTCCAAAGCCAGCAACATGAGTACACCTTAACCTGGTCCTTTTCTTCACACCCTCTAAATAATTGGGCAACAAGAGGCTGATTGATCTTCGCAAGCGACACATCACTTTCCACTAGAATTCACGAGCCAGAAGTACAAGGGGAAAAAAAATGGATAAGCCCATAAAAATTTCTGTTAAAAACGGCATAAAATTCATTCAATATACGGCAATTAAAAACCTTTCTGGAAATCTTCTGCCGTCCCATCCTTGCTTTTTATTAAGGTAACTTCAACCTCACTGTCACCAGATTCTTCATAGGTGAATTCCTGGGCCTCCTCCAACAGTGGCCTAGAAAAAAGGAATGCTCACTTAATCAATCGGATATCTACGGCTGATATTGGGTGTAGCTTGTCCACTTGACCTTGGCTTTTCTAGCTTTATGACTGGATAAACATCTTGCGATGATGCAGACGATAGTGATGAAGACAATGAGGAAGCCATAAGTTACACAGGCCGTAAGAATTACGTGATACCCTCGACTAAAGGCACCTTCTCGAGTAAAGCTCTATCTCATTACTACCATCATCGTAAAAAATAAACTTATTTTTATCGTCTTTTGCCTCCTGGAGTGTTAATCCCAGGGCAAATGGAACCCAAACAAACAGCATACACGGTAACATGTAGCACGGCAAACCCACATTAACATGGCGCCTCGGCAGCCAATTCACCAATTGGAGAGAGGTGGCGAAAACAAAAGTGGCTTTAGCTAAAGAGTAATTTGACACATTGCCTTCTAATTTAATCCGAAAGTGATAGTTTTGCAACATTTTACGTTTTACCTTGCAAAGGCGAATCCGCTCAATGCAATTATGCAAACGAAGGATAAGCATTTTGCAGTGTTATATATTAAAGTGGCCAACTAGCAATAGACATAAAGAGGGCCGATGAAATGCGTCCATCTCCTAGTGCATGATTATTTTTGACCATTTTATGCATTTACACATTGATTTGTGGAGTCCAGAGAATCCTCTAAAGACGAAAGAAGGCTAAACACGGGGGGAGAGGATATGTGTACAAGGAGAAGAGGAAATGTAACTTCTGACAAGGCAAAAATCACTCCACGTGGGTACGTCAAAATGGTCATCGAAGTTAAAAAAGACTAATCAGTAGTCCAAATAGGCAAAGCATTGCATATCCCCTCTCTTCTCTCGATCGTTGTCCCTGACACTCCCCTTAATAGATCTCCCACTTTAGCCGCTGTAGCCTAATCAGCACTGCAAGAATCACCCACGAGCTAACCATACCTGGCGCTGAGCTTCACTGTAGTTGGGACAATGTTTGACGCCACGTCAGTGACCTCACTTGGTGGTGAGCCTCGGCTTGAGAACTGATTTCGGAGTAAGACTTTCTGCCAGCTTTCGGTGCGTTCTTTAGGAGGTGCTAATTAATCAGTCGCATTCTTAGGTGATCCTGTAGAACACGGAAATGGAGTAGGTGTCGGAGGCATCTGCTAGAAGATGGCAACAATTCTCCTACCTGTAATAAAAACACTTCTTTTGCACACCTGCTTCATGTTAAGTGTGGTATAATTTGTGATAGAAAACCTAATGAAGTACCACTACCACCACTCTAGAGGTTTGAGCATCCACCCAAGTCACCGAAGGTCAGCCAGCAGTCCCAACAAAAAGCACTGCAACCCGTTCGTAGAATGCAAAACACGTAATGCAGGGGCTGTTGCTGCTAGACGCAAAACGGCTCATGGATGAGACAGAACTTGCACCATTAACTTTCAGCTAGCGCAAATTTGGGTTGAGTATGCGCAAAGGCAAAACAAATCTAAACCTATCTTAAGACCCAATATTCTCTCACATTGATAGTTTTGCGCACCTAATAAATCCACTGAGCTGTGCGATTGCACGCAGTTATTTCACAGATGCTCATCTTGGAAGCAAAGATTCAGGTGAAGTGACATTTCCACACCGCTACGACCTTGCATTTGCCCTCAGTTGCACAACATGTGCAGACTACTCACCTGGGAATCAAAATTTTAACAACCAAACTCGTTACCTTTAGGTTGGTATTTCAGATTCGCGTAAATTTTGCACTTGGATTTCGCCGTTTAAACCACTTGGAGGTCGCTTGTGCACATACGACCCACTTTATCATTACTGATGTGAGCGTTAATCTGTGGTTTGCTACAGTTGAGCTTGTTTATTGCTTTACTCGTATATTTTCCTGCCCTCCTACCTGTGATTTGGGGGATGGAAGAGGTACAAATCATTGTAAAGATGTAGTTCATACTTCAAGCATTCAAAGTTGGCATTTAGTTAATTTTTGAAATTCCTCATTTATGCAGACGTTTGGATAGAATGTGAAGTCATTCTTCCTTTAATAGTTCTCTAGCTTGCTATTATTGGGCGCACTAGCTTTAACATTTGATGCCATATCTTTTAGTTTGCCTCGATGTCATATTTCGAGGCTGTGGTAAACGATCCTTTGTTTTGGATTTTGCTTGCGTATGCTTTGGCACTTTGTAGTTCTACGAGCTGCCACTGGGGCACTTTCCGTCTGTTTCTAGTTTGCTTCGTGTATAAGTTGGTGGCGACTGTATGGTTTTTGGTAAAGGCTAGTAAGATACTCAAATGCTGACTTGTTGCTCTTGAGAAACCTTGCTATTTCGTAGTAGCAGCCTTTGTGGTTTAGTGCTGACGCTTTTTGACAACTCGATAGCAACTGCTAGGGTGGATTGCCAAGAAAGGCAAATGTTTTCTCCTTTTGAGCAGATTGGTGAACTAGATTGGTAATTCTTTGTGCTTCAACCAGTAAGTTCTCATGCTGAAAAGGAATAGCTTTGTTGAGCTGGAATTCTTCGCTCTCTGCATTGATTGTGTTATGCATTAGGTAATTATCGCAGGTTTCAAGTAGATTAATCGCACTTGAGCTCCGGAATCCATTTTCCTAACCCTTTGTGTCCAATGCTAAAAATGCTTTTTAGGATGAAAGTGTCGGTCGTTGAGCACCGATTTTTCTTTGCTATATCTCGGGTGGCGTCGAGCTTTGGGGGACGCGGTGCAGTTTTCCCACCTGTTTATCGGATCAGTTAGAAATGCGGATAAGTACGATTTCACTCAAACGGCAGTTCTGATTAAATGTGTAGCTTTTCGGACTTCACTGTCCTTGCATGCTAATGGGGGTGTAGGAAGGCAGAACCAAATTGCTGCTTCATGCATATGGTTTTCAGTTGATGAACTGAAAGTTACCATTGTCACCGTTATGGTTCTTCTTGATAAGTTTAATTCACCGTTTTCGTGTTGGTTTCGTTTGCAGAGGCTAACGCATTGGTTGAGTGCGCAGGCCAGGCAGCAACCGAACTGTCCGGTCATCATGCGGTTTTCATTTTACAGCATGCAACTTCAGTACGTCCCTGGTCTTCCTCGTTTCGTTAGCGTGGGTGCACCCTACCTATTGTTCAACTTAGCGTCTATCTTGCACACCTGAATAGGCTCGTATATCATACTGGTTAGGTGAAGTGTGCATTTAAGAGAATCTAATCTTCTGCATGGTGGCCTGTTGTTTTTTGCAAGAGAAAAGGACGAGTCCTCTGACATGTGATATGAATGGACTCTCAGTGCTAAGTGGCACTTATAAATTCGTGTGCTGCAGTTCTGTAGGATTCTTGTCTTAGCGCAGCGGTGATTTCATGGGCCAGAGGAGGTGTTTTCACTTGGCGCATTTGAACTGTCAGTTTGATTCGTCCTTTGGGGTGAAATTGCTTCATTCCACCTTAGCGGTTTTTTACTTTGAGTAAGCATTTGCGTTTACTTCCCTTCTTTTTTACTTTTAATTTGAACGGCATTGAAGTGACTGCTTTCGGAAAGTATCACTTGGTGGCTTTGGATCCTAAGGTCATGTTTAAATGGTCGTTCCCATGTATATGCAGTGACGGCCTCCGCGAATTGCGGTATTTTTACACGTATACGCGAATGCTGACATATCATCGGCAAATAAAATGCAGTGATCCACCGAAGAAAATGCCGAATGAGAGTTAGTATTTGTCTCCTCCATCGCTAATGTGTTAGTTTTTCTGGTTGTGATCTCATGATGCACACTTTTTTCGCTCTGTAACGGAAGACTGTGATGGTGGGACTGGTGTTGGCAGCGGCTGGATGGGCTTCCCTCGAGGGCGCAGTAGTGGAGAAGGACTGTTGAGGAGAGGGCGATTGTGCCGGTGGGGAGTTCAAACCACTACTCAATTGAATGATTGTCCAATGTAAGATGGATTGCGATAGAAACATCGTCAATTTCCATCTTTGTCATCTGTTTGTTCGTTTAACTATTTGTAGGTCTTTGCAATCCGTGAAGTCCATGGAATCTACTTGCAGTGCTGGTCGATTAAAATGCGTGGAATGGGGTCGTTGATGTCTGGTTAGCATGAGAGGTGTGCAATCCGGGCGGTGGACGATGAGTCGCCTTTTTTTGTCATTGGACTTTTATGCGAAGGCGATGGGGATGGTGGGGCTTTGTAAATCTCCCTTCCTCGGCCTCAACTATTTGTTATTCCATCCCTCGCTTGAAGAGAATCTTGATGCCAGTGTCTACAATGAACTGCCCCTATCTTCTAGGAAGACACTTCCGACAGTTTTTCTTCCTGCTGCAGCTGTTTGCGGAGGCTGTCGCCATTTGCCTCTTCTTGCTCCACTTTTTGTCCCTACGCTTTTTGGGACTTCCCACTCGCAGTGACCGGATACTCACATCTTATCTATCGAGAAGTGAATGGAATGAACTCGACATCATTAATGCAGTGAGAGGACCGTAGGCACGCGGCCCGACCGATTATGCCACGCTCAAAATTTGGACGGTTGTCAAAATGGATTTCACGATTTGAGGATGTCGGACGAACCGGTGCATTCTTTTTAGTCCTTCGTATCTGCGAGGCGGAGTAAAGAAGCTACATTGGGTCGCCTTCCAAGTGCATGCAGGGTGGCAGGAGAGGGAGGAATCGCCTTGCATGTTTGCTTAGGAAAGATGCTCTAAAGAATTATTAATGGAATGAGTATCCTGGCGAACTGTGCTACAGTACTTCTGAAAGAGCGTGGACAGGTGGTATGGAACGAGAATGTCTATCTCCTTGTTGTTAGTGCTCTTCTCCTTCAAATACATGTTTGCTACCTCTGAGATTCCGCCTCTACGCTGACTGGCACCTTCTGCTAAGGGACTGAGTGAAGCAATGGGTGCGATGGAGCAGGTGTTCTCAATCATGTTGTCTGTGAAGTGTAGTTTTGCGAGCCTCATTCCGTTCTTATATCTATTTGGTGGCTGGCACGCCACTGCATGTATCATGAAGGAAATAGGCGTGCTTCGAGTAGATTCGGTGGACTCATTGTGTTTGTCAAGGCACCAGTGGAGGTAATGTTTGCGACGCCACATGAGAAACGAATTATAAGGGTTTGAGTTAACAGCTTCTTCTCTATGACCTGTTGCGCGATAGCAGGAATGGCAAGGGGAAGGGAATTGTGGATGCGATAAAGTGTAAGGGGCAGTGAATGTTGAAGATGAACTTGAGGGAGGGAACTTCGATGGCTCCATGAACAAGGATGAGAAGCAGGTATTGCAGCTTGATGGATCTAAACTGCCATTGGATTCTTTACAGTTGGCTCATTTTAAAGTCATTGCAGCAGTTCTCTCGCTTCGTGTCGTGCTTCTGCTTTTTCATTGACGCTGAAATCAAGAGGGGCCTGTGTTTGTTGTCCTTTTTTGTTTGGGTGTCGTGCCATGTACAGTCCTTGGTGAGGAGGACCAATTTAAATTTGCGCTTATTGGTGACGAGTACGATGTGGTGGTCTGACACTGATCAAATGAGAATATTGAGCTACTCACGGCTCCTAATTTGAGTACCTCAGGTTCGAGTTTATGATTGCAGTCCCAATGCTCAAATCACAGTCTTTCAGTCCTTCCATGCGCCTTCGAGACGATGCCTCCGTGTTGGCATTCTGTATTGTACTGTACTCAGGAATTGGTGCTGATGGGATTGTTGAAAGAAGGAACAACTGGCTTTGTTCTTGGAGCTGATTATCACGGAGGGCTAATGCAGTGGACAGGTAAAGGCCTGGCGACTTTAGCTAGAAAGACAGTCCAGGTAATGTTGTTTTCTGCTCAAGCCTCCGATTGCGTATGCGGATGGATGCCCATGGGAGAGAGTATGACTGGTGCTGCGTGACAATTGTTACCGAAATGCGAGCACAGGGGCATGAAGGCGAGGAAGTGAATTTCTGCTACCAGCGGAAAATGACACCAATTGCAAGCACCACCAAGGATGTAAGTGTCTATCCACATGTGTGGGTGTCGAATGGGGCTTTGCTTTGGGTACAATGGGTTGTCATGCAGCCCGAGATGTTTGCGGTTCATATTGCCATTCTGACAGTAAAATCTGCTCACGCAAAAAAGATTGTCATTCCTTCTGTACGCTTACTGTTCACGTCGGTGAGAGCTGAAAATTGATTGCGAAAAAGCGGTGGAAACAACTTTACTATTGATCTGGCTTCGTCGCAGAACAAAAACGTGCAACAGACGCATAGTCGGTCAAGGCTGCAAAAGGTTGCACAGCATGGAATGGGAATGCCTGGCTCAGCGTCACTTCCTCTAATACCTCATTCCTCGAATGCTATATTTTTGCTCTTCAACAGCATTAGCCCATAGGCTGTGTCTAAGCTGCATCAATACCCACCCTGCAACAGCAGCACCCCTCACACCGCACCTCACCGCGTTGCCTCCACATCGGCTGCTCCACTACCTGCTCCACTACCCATTCACCATTGCAACACACTGGCTGCACAGCGTTAGTTCTTTCACACCTCTTTCTCCCAACAGGCATCTTTGGCCTATAGCAGACCATATCCTTCACAAGCCAGTCGGTGGCATTACCGCTCTCCAAAACCAAGCCTTCGCTGTGGAACGCATTCATCTGTGATACTTGACGCCACGCCGTGTGTGCAATACTAAATTAGCGGTTAAACAAAATTGGTTAGGCAACTAGCTAGCTGTAAGGAAGTTGAGCAACCATCGAGCTTACATAGGCATGCTGTTAGAAAACTCTGCACCCCTCCAATCTCTTCCTTGAAGGTCTTTTGAACGCAGTCTTCATCCCACCATTATTTGATCGTATTTTCCTCAATGGGGAAGTTGGAATGAATCATCTCATTGTTAGTCGCTAACTTTAATCGTTTAATGCGATCTTGTAGCTTTGTGACAAAGCGCTCTAAACCGAAGATGGCGTCATGGAGTGGCTGATTAGACTGGGCTGACTGACGGCCCAGTTAGCCGTGTGGGCACCCAAATCAAGCCTTGCTTTCCTGTCGAATTTCCATCAGCGGACAATCAGCACCTTGCCAGAGAAGGAATGCACGTAATGTCTTACTAGATGACAAACAAACCAAAACATCCAAAGTCGGACTTGCTCTGCCCTCAACTCACACCAAGGGCGCCTTTAGTGCTCTGTTGAAATGTGTCGGTTGCCAAACGAAGTCATGCAGCCGGTGCATTTTGCAAAGGCTCGGGCATTATTAGGCTGAGAAAGAAGGCAGGTTGCACGCACTTTAATTAGCCTCAGCGATTCCGGTCAAAGGCTGCTGTGTTAATGATGAGTCGTAACTGCAACTCTCGCCTGACTCCCTGTCAACTTCGACATGTCTTGACAAACGTTTTCTTTGCATACGCTAATTATGAAGCAAGTCTTATGAAGGGGAGGCTTTGAGTAAACGCGTAGTTATTTGCTGCGCCACAGAAACTCGGCAATACCAGTTATGACATCGCATTTCCTTAACTGTGATAGAATAATAAGTCAAAGCGAGACATTCAAATTCCTAAAAATTTCTTCCTCAAAGCTTTCCACTGCGAACGCTCCTTTAAGATCCGACCCTACCATCTCTGCCTTTCGGTTGTCCTGCCTCCCTACGACTATGCAGAGCAGCAAGACATGGCGCCTGTAGGTTTGAACCTCACCATCGCCCTCCTCTACTCCTAGGATGGACTTAAGTCTTGGTGGTTTTATGCCTCTCCATCTTTTATCAGCTTAATCCAACGTAGCACACCCCACCCAGAAACTCACTGCATTGTCAGTCTACGGTAAGCCGACTCCCCCTATATCTGTACTCGCCTTCGTCCAGTAAAACACGCACAGCTTATAGGCACAGCCTCAGTTGCATCAACACAGACCATGCAAACTTGCACCAACTTAACTTCCGCGCCACCGCGCCCTTTCACGCTATCGCCTCTACGCCCTTGCTTAATGCAGAGGTATCTACTTATTCGTAATCACAAAGGACCACCTTTGCAGCACCGTCTGCACCATCCCCTTCTGAGGGAAACATGTAAGCGCAGCTACTGTTATTGTATATTCAGCTATCCGCCGGAGCGCAATGCATGTGGATGTTTTGATCGGAACCACAATTTTGTTGCGTCCAGCGTCAGCGCAACTCTTTTAAACACCCTAAAAGCAGCTTTTTGAGCAAATGGGAAGACGTTGCTGTGACCTAGATGAATGCCATTATTAGCATCAAGAGTGCCAAAGTTGCTTACGGTCAATCGCAACCCAGTTGAAGTTGCAGACGGACACTTACCACCACATTATCGGTCCGGATGGTGGACATTCTACACAGCTGCCCCTCATTCCTCATGACTGCAAACCAAATTGCCAGCTAAATTATCGAAACGAAGACAAGAGAAGCGATTTTTAGAAACTGGGATACTTATATGCATCCAAGACTAATTCAGGCCCAAATATGGCTGAGGTGAACTGCTTTTGGCTTGTAAGTCTCCCTTGTGATCCCGTTACTGCAACTCGTTACGGTGCCAAAAGGCTTTAACCCCGCGGCATTGTAATTGCAAGTCATTAAGCAGAAGAAAATAGCTGATCAACTGTTCTGAAAACGGAAAAGCTGGACATTGGTCGGCTCGAAATTGCATACTCTCGGCTGTCAAGACAGCACAATTTGACTAATCAATTGAGTGCGACTGATTTAAATGGGCAGACCGTTTGCTTTAAGAACACAAGAAGATGCGGTGACAAGTTGGGCGCCAAGAGACGCAATATTAAATCTCGTCGAGGTCGGAGAATGGAAACATGCATCGGAGATGGTGATGGTTGTGGCAAAGGAAGGGCAGTGAAAGTTGAGGGAGCCTGAGTGAGAGAGTAAGAAGGCGACGGAGCAGCCACAAGGGCCAGAGGTCCACGAGAGGTGCCTGACCGCAGCCCAAGCTCAAGGGCTGCAGCAAGCATGCAGCTACGGGGGCAGTGAGGAGCGCAGGACGAAATCGCGACATACCAAGGGTGGCATAGCACTCTATTCGCGAAATCCATGCCACCCAGTTGGTAACCAGGGCCACAACGGCAAGGAAACGTAGAGAGATAGGTGAGGGATTGATATCGGCTAATCCTTCGTATCCTTCGCACGTGGTAGAAGGGTGAGATGGCATCGAGTGGTGTCATCCAGAGAATGCAGTGACGCATCAGATTGAGCAAAGGCGACAGTGGCGGCAGTGTCTATACATACGCATAAGTGGAAAATTGCCTATAATGGCCGCATTCCTTAGTTACATTTTACAACCTCACGCTACACAAACTTACATGATTTGAACTGATTAATGAACTATGCGCAACAGTTAGTTAAATAAGAAACCCAAGTCTGCTTCACATCAAGTCGAACCAATAAGCAGGCATCAGGGTTCAACTTTTTCCATGTATCAAATAAAGTCTATTTTATTCCACCAAAGCACAGCACTAACACAGATGGTTTGAAAGAATTACTCCCACAGGCAGGCGTACCATGGGATCGAGGAGAACGAGATTTGACGCGTCTTGATTCTTTGCACAAAAGCGACAAATGTCTGACAGCATTCGGCCCGAACTGCCTCGCCATGGTGGGATTCGGATACCCTCCATCGAGAGACCTACATATTGTTGGGGGGCAAATCGTATGGGCCATCGGGTTGCTCGAAACATCCACCTCCACTCTGGATGTGCTCCTGCATTAATCGAGCATCTTATGTACTTGTACTGGTGTTTGCAATGTGGGCACTCTATCATTGTTGGATAAATTACACGAACGTCCTTGTGCGATGAAGGTTGGGTAGATGTGGACGACTCATCATTCCCTCCATCTGGCCCACTGGCATCGTCATTGTCTGCTTCTGTGGAAGAGAATTCACCATTCGAAATCGAGCCGAGCACGAGGCCGGTGATTTCGCTTTGAGTATCAACTTCAGACCATTCATTGGGCGTTGCACTAGCCTCCTCGTGGTCAGAGTAGGAGGAGTCGAAGAGCCGTGCAATGCATTCGCTTCCATTCTCACCGTCACCATCCTCGTCTAAAAAGCATGTGAAGTTGTCCCTCTTTCGGTTGTCCAAAAATAGGCCACCGAGCAAGGCCTTCGCGCCCTTGCCATCCAGCGCTGACCAGGGACAAAAGTCTGCCGTCAATGTCGGTTCAGCAGGTCTACCAATCTTGAATAAGTCGCTAAGGTTTAGAGAGGATTTGTAGCTGGTGCGGAATTGGTAGAAACGGTCGAACTGCTAGGAAAATGCATACCACGGACAGATGCTGGACGTTTGCCCCAACTCTGGGTGAGACTGATGCTCAAGTAGGACGTTTCCGATGAAGAGAGCATTGTAGCGGTCGCCCAATTCATTGCGATGATGTGCGGTTCCTAAGAAGTCCATGAAGTAGAAAATACTGCAACCAGCCATGCCATGGTCACCGCAAGGATGCCATATTAGAATGCGCTGCGATGCCACATCAAACGGCTACCATTTGGCTGCGCAGGGGCTCCAAGAAGAACCTTCGTCATCGGGATCAAACATGTAGCGAATCTTTACAAAGGATGGCACGGTATCTGAGGTGATCTCAATCGTAGGCTCCCAGGGTGGAAAAACATGTCTTTTTGTAAGCTTTACTGCTTATGTTTTGCCGAAATCAATTGTATTGTAAAGCTTTTGACCAAACATGTCCGTCGGGGCCGCAGTGCTGGCGGAATCATCAATGAAATCACTGCCTTTTCGATCCAATTCGCTCACGGTGCCCACCGCGTTCTTTACCCTTTCAAACTCACCCTCTTCGGAGGGCAGACAGCCGTTCTCACGGGCCCACTCCGACCACGCTGCATTTGGTCGGAAGCGACGTCCATTCACGGGGAGTCCGGCAAGCACACGCATCGTCATCGTGGACAGCTGTGCAAGGTCGTTGAGCTCACCGAAGGTATTGTTTGTCGGGTCAAAGGCAGGATGATCGATGAGATAGAGCACCGCTGTAGCACCGCAGGCTGTAGCAGCTGCACATCAGACATGCAAGAAGGA
The DNA here is from genome assembly GCA_023968675.1 of Taenia pisiformis. Taxonomy (NCBI): domain Eukaryota; kingdom Metazoa; phylum Platyhelminthes; class Cestoda; order Cyclophyllidea; family Taeniidae; genus Taenia; species Taenia pisiformis. Next base: position 286,456 of record CM043732.1, read on the forward strand.
GAAATGGACTTCAGGACAGACAAACGCGTTCATCTTTTCAGCCCCAAATAGTTATTGTGACAGCCTCGGGACCCTACGGCAACTGCATTTAACATTGGATTGGTTATGAATCTTTACTTGCATGATTTTGCTCACCTTCGCCAGTCATCAAGGAGACCTAAACACACAGAACCACGCGAAGGGTCAATGCTGGGGTGAAATGTTAGTGAGTCAAAAGAGACCTCAGGACGTTCCCTAGGATAAGTGGAAGAGCACTTGATCTACAATTAAGCACACTTTTTGTAATAACATTTGCGCGAGTCTTGGAAACTCCAACAGTGAGAGACTTCACCATTATTAAATGTCCACCGCCAAATGTTCTGATAAAATCACACGAAGGTGCAAGTAGCACCAAACTGCCAGGGCTGCTTACAGTCAGCAGAAATTCTGCGTGCGCATTATATCCGGATTTGGGGCGCAGAGGAATCTTGACCGCCATCTCATCGAGTCCAATGACTGATGCCTGGCCATCGGTGGAGGCGTCAAGTGTTCTGTAGAGCTGCTGCAAGTCCTTCATAAATGTGCGCTGAGTTGTCGGACGTGCCATTTTAAGAAAAGGTGTGAAGCAAATCAGGCGGATTGGAAGACTGATCCAGGCCGTATACTACTCACAGTGAACATCTAATGCTCTGTCAGCCACCTCGTCGATGCTGCTAACAGAGGGCAAATGAAGATAGATTCAGTTCGAAAACACGTCGATAGCACACATTGACACGAAAGAAGGGTGCAAGCCAGAAAATGAGAGTTACGTGCGCTGATTACTATGCAAATAAACTGCCTTCCTCTGCCAAGACAAACGAATTTCACGAATAAGCTAAGTAAGAGGGTATGGAATTACCGCCTATTCAGATCCACAGAATGCACCGAAGCATCAGCATGCCAACCTCCGAATTCCTCCCATACGTAAGATCCAATTCGTACAGTTCAAGTGGCATTTTCAACCCACAACGGTGTCATGCGTCCCGAAAGAAAGACCCGCCTTGTCAATGCCCACATCTGCGCTCCGAGCTCCAACTTCGACTGCCTATTCTGGCAGTTTAAACGCAATCACAACGATTGACAATCGCCGTTACTGTGATTGTGAGCATCACATAGGCTCATTTGGCATAGCTGCCAACAATCACATTTCCAAAAGACCAGGAATCCCTATTTCCAAAGAGGTGCTCCACGCAAATCCTCAGATCTTTGTAATTAATAAATTTGGGGGATTTTCTGATCACATGCCATGCAACAGAATGATGACCCTAACATCCAACCGATGCACTGCGCCGATACTGCGCGCTCTTGCCGGCCTCTCCACGAGGGAACAAATAAAGGTCTCATCTTCGTAATAACTAATTGACTCCGCGTACATCCCACTTTTAATTAGGCCTATACCAAGCATTATGAAGACAATGATATCAAATCCTAATGCTACATGCTGTAAACCGCAAAAGTTCAAGGTTGCCAAAACTGGCTCGACGAAACTTTCTCAGGAATCCATTTAAATGCTACGATTTGACTGCGAAAACCTCCCTTTTCAGAATTCACAAGAATCCGTCCAGGCATGCGTGATCCTACCATACCTCTAACGCGTGGTTATTAAAGAGACAGAGAACATTGAAGAATCACTTCTGATAAGTAGAAACGCCAAAACGAACCGCCTAAACAGCAAGGTGAAAATACAGTGCGGAAATTGACAGGCTGGTGCACAAACACTAAAACAAAAAATGACGTGGACACAAAAATAAACTCACAGCGGTCTTGTCATTTAACGCGATGGAGCTGCAAGGAATGCCAGCCACTCGTGGAAGGAAGGGTGCGGTACAGAGCAAATTGACCCATGCAGCAGCACAGTTTCAAGGTCACGACGAGCCAATGGGTGTGCGGAGATGATTTGATTCGTCGTGACTCGATGGTTTGCTTTCGGCAAGGTTTTGTAAAACGAATGGTGAAACGCTGTTGCTCCATAATTTGCGTTAAGAAAGATGACAGACCTAAGCCTATCAGTGCAATCTTGCATAATCGTTAGGAGTTTGAGAATGCTGTCGAGCTATGAGTCACCTTTTTCTGAACTGACATGACTGAAACACCGCCCCAGCGAGAAATAATGAAGCCTTAGAGTTGGATTTCCTCCGCAATTATATCAGAATTTGGGACGCGAGAAGTGTCGAACAGACGGCAGGCAATGTGGCAGATTTCTGCCACTAGGTGTGCTAGACCCTTTGCACTTGACTCATCCATCCGATGTTGTTGCACCATTTGACTGGCCGAGGTGTGCTGTCGCTGCTAGCAGGGTCAAATGCAAGACACAGAGTGAGGTCTCAATAAGGCAAAGCCCGTTCACTGCCTTCCGCGGATGGAGCATGTGGAGACGCGTACTGTGAGTCATTGCCACTCCACCACGCACGAATCGCGTCAGCCCCAGGCCCAAAGCGCAGCGCCGACTGAGTCAGGTAGCGTGTACGGTCGTGTTGGGCTACCTTCGCCAGTCTGGATGGTATGGGCGAGGCTGTGGCGGCATCTACCATCTGATACCTCACTTTAGCAAAGGCTTCGAAACCATTACTGCACCTGTCATTGGTGGTGATCAGTGGGACAGGCTGCGACACAGAAGGAAAGCTGCAATTAAAGATGAATTCAATGATCGCCACACTGACTGCTCCCACAAAATCTAACCACCTGACACCCAAAATAATGCGCCGAACCCTAAGACCCCACCCTAGTTCACTGAAATTCCACTCAACTAGTAATGGCGGCTAACTGTCATGTACATGCTACTACTTCAATTAGGAAACTCATATGCAGACCGGCTTAAACCTTCCCGTCTGTGCGAAAACGAAACCATACCAAATTAAAGCAGTTTAATGTAATTGTGCGTCGGCAACCCAAGCCCTACTGCACTTAGCACGGGCGAGCTCACACGCGAGGTGAGTGCCGATGAGTAAGGCAAACAATTTGTTCTCACAATGACCTGACCGGCAGCATTCTACCCCGAGATGTCTGTCTTAGTTGCTTCATGAAGCAAAACTGGGAGCGTTGGAAGCTTTCACAGTCACCTAATGCAGATTTTACTATTGCTAGCTTGATCGCAGTTAAGTAGATCCGCATCTCAATGAATGATTGTGATTCTACGACTGCTATGTCACGCAGCCGGTGGGAAACAGCTTGTGAACGGATGGAGATGTGTGGGGCCGGAATGACCTAACAGACAAGCGAAACGCCCACCTGCCTCCCTAGTACTGGTTCGTTGAATTTTCTTGCAAATCCAGGCATCACTGCATTCGAACCTTAGAAAGACTAAGCATATGAATTGATTAGCAGATGAAATCAGCGTCTGCATTGCATTCTCTGGTCTGTAGGGCGCTGAATAGGCCTCCCTAGCCATGGACTAGCAACGCTAAAATGAATAAGGATTCCACCTAGTCATTATAACGCAATGAGGTTGCAAATGCTTATTGAAGCGATGAATAATTTGACTCGCACGCAGATTATATACCGTTGCAACTATAGACGACTAATCTCATGCCTACTAGGACTAAGCGCCTGCAAGGCATTTCGTTTTGCGCAACAAGTAACGTCCTTGCAGTGATTCGCATTTTCCTTTAAACGCACGCTTTGTGCAGGGGACGGAACACAACTCGAAACTCCCGCTCGTTGAGAAGGTCAAAGTCATCAGTGAAGGGTGAAATCCTCCGTAAGCGCTCCATCGGTAGGACATCACAGTTTCGCCTTATTAAACGCAGTGAAGACATCGTGACAATCCTCACTGGCGACTTAGTTGGCCGCTGTAGTATCCAGAGCACCTCTAGAAGTGAAGAGAAGGCCAAGCATAGATCAGAATGATTGTATTCAGTGTAGAGAGAAAAGGAACAGCTGACATGACCAGAAGGCCAGCACGCACACCCAGATTCAAAGCATCCGCCACGAATGTGTCGGACCAATCAACAGTCCAAGCAAAGCACTGAAGCCGCTTTGGTCTGGCTGCGTGAGCTGCTCTCCAGATTAGACCAGAAAAGTAACTGTATTTTGTTTAATTTTACCTTCAAGAAATATTCGGAGGATTACGGCTGTTGTGGCCTAAGGGCAGAATTTATGATCAACTTGAACGTCCTGGACATTCGATGCCCTCCTAAGCATCTATGAAAGCAAGCATAATTTTACCTACTACTATTTTATAATTAGTGTCATCAATGTTACATCTGTTACTGAATGACTTCTCCTTTAACCCTAGTATCCTTAAAATCGGACGAATTTTCGCTCTCAAGGTCATTGCCGTGTCGTGTGATTAGTCGCTCCGTTGCCTCAGCTCTTCACGTGGGATCGGCTCTCTCAAGTGTAGGTCCTCTGCGCTTGCTACTGAATGAGAGCTATCGGTCTTCTTCGCTACTCCGAATGGCGGTGAAAGCGGACCAAATATTCGCATGTGTATGGTATTATGACTTGCCTCAGAGCTGGTGGGATCGGTCTTTAGCATGTGGAAAGCGGTTAAGGTTGAAGGTATGTGCATTATTCCGATGCTTTTGTGGCGCCTTTTAAAATTGATTTCAGGGGCTTTTTTGCGTGTCTTGAAGCGTGACATTCCTGAATGTGCGCATGCCTTCAAGAGGTTGCCGAAATACCAAACCTTGGGCAGTCACCCCAATATGTGGCTTTGAATTGTCCCTGGGCAAACACACTCCTGGTGGAAGCTGGTGTCCATATTATATGATATTAGCCAAGGCGATGAATCTGAAATGTGTGCTGCAACAGCATTCATTCGGCAGCTCTTATAGCAGAACACATGTATTTTCCTCGTGTGGAAGGGCCACAATGCCTGTGCGCTTCTTGAATTTGTGCCTGTGTCAGCTCATCTGAGCTCTGTGGTTGCCAATATACCCATGTAGGTGTGTTTTACCACTTGACTTTAATAATGATGTTTATAATTAGGATTGTTGCGGCAAAGGAATGGCTTCCACGTTACTCATGGCCGCTTGACTGTTATTACCGGACAAGTGTTATTCTTACTTTTCCCTATTAACTTGTGGTGTCTAGGGATGTGCCAAATTAAGTGATGCTAAAAGGGCGCACACGGAGGAAGCAAAAAGGCCAGTTCTTATTGCGTTTGTAAGCAGTGAGGGAAGCGGGTGAGACAAGTGGACTTAATTGGCGCCATCAGTTGAAAGATGGAGTGATCGCGGTGTCATAATTTTTATTGTTGGATCGATCTTACTTTTGGGTGCTCAGAACGGTGATCTTTCGGCCCCTATTTTGCATGTTGTCTCTAGTTTCCTTTGGTCTGGGATTGCTGAAGTTTGGTTTCTGTTCGCATAGATCATTTTTGATTGGCTTCACTATCGCTGATAGCCCATCGAAGGTGCAATAACGACTTGGTTTGAATTCACTGAGTGGGAAGTACTGAGTCCAAACCTGCCGTATTTGAATCGGCTTTGTAGGCGTTTGGCTTACTTTGGATTTCGTGGACATGTCACCCATCACGATGCCAGAGTATAGTTTGGGACGGTCTGATTGTTTACAAAGGTTTATTTGCCCCATGTCACGACACTCCTCTCCCTTATTTCGCACCTGAGTGATTTAAATGCAGCACGAGTGCCAATGTGAGTGTGGATCTGATAGAGAGGTTGCATCGCAACCTAAAGAGAGACTTTCCATGATTTATTTTTAAATGCGCCTTCAAAATTGGTGGTGGCTGTCGAAATGCCATTTTGGTAATGCAGAGAGGTCGTTTTTCATAACGGATTAGAGTGTAAGCAAGGGATTGGCAGAGGTGGGGGAACCTTTTGGAGCCCATTTTAGAGCCGGTGAGAATATAGTCGTGTGCCATGCAAGGCATTGAAATCGGGCAGGTGTGCAGTTTGCTACGTTTCGGCTTATTGGTCTGCTAATTTACATACCCCTGAAATCCTTCACTCGGTATTTAGCTTGGAGTTAGTTGCATCTGTTCCTGTAGCTCATGACGTACCTCCGCAGGCATTTTTGCATTTATCTCCCATCCCCAACCTCCACCCTGCCGCCTTTTGCGCATGAGCACGGAAAGGCTAGATGTTGGAATGAAAAGGTTTGACGACGGAAAATTGGGTTTCGAAGTGACGAGAACCGGAGCACATGGTAAAGTAAGTGGGTCTTAAATTAATGGGCTAGTTAACTAGACTGCAAGCCAGAAGAGGAAATGGCTAATTTGCTTCCGCGGTAATAAGATCAAGGAATGCACAGGAAGATTAAGTAGATCTATAGGAAATCAGTTTTCGGCGTGACGTAAGCTGAAATCGGTAGTGGCATGAAGCGGATCAGTGGCATAATAGGATTTCCTGGTTGTGGGAATTACGACGTGGGCGACGATCAACGCAAGGCACAGAGGGAGTTTGGCTCTGGGGTGATGAATGCTTGGTGTCTGTGGGGAGACCGAAGTGGACTTGCTAGGGAAACATGCTCTGGACTGAGTGGAATTGCGCTGTTAGGGGAGAACTTAGAAATATGAGCAGAGCAGTAGGCTATGGAGGAATGGAAAAAAGGAAGCTGGGAGTAGAAGTTCCGGCAGTGACATTTTGAAAATCTGGTAGTACCGGGGGTCGTAATGCTAGAGGGGAACCTTGCGGCAGATCTATGCTCTGTGCAACGGCAGTTGGGGAACTGGAGGAAGTGGAGGACTAAATGTGGTGAATTTGGTGCGTGGTCGAGGTATTTTTTTTCACTTAGGATGCTAACCGAAGTGTCTTTTGCATTGTGATTCTACGCTTTTGAGTGGCGTTGGTAATGCATGCCAAATTGTTTCTCCCCCGTTCCTGTTTGCCCAAAAATTTCCTTGATCATGCTACCGCTGGTGGCTCCCCAAATATGTACTGTTTGATTGTCTTGGTGACATTAGAATTGGGAGTGTCCAACCTCGCCCTCTAACATTTGGATCGTTGGCCTCACAACTAACTGGTGGGCTTTCGGTGCTGTTGAAATTGGCAATGCTGCGCTGTTCATTGCTAAACCTCGGGTTTATCAACTACGTCACCCTGTGCTGGTAATGACGGGCTTTGCTCTTACTTGGCGCCAATCTGTTTCATTACACTCAACTCTTGAGTGAACCCTGACATGAGCTTTCGTCTGCCACAGTCAGGCCGTTAGCGGGAAATGGCGCAGTCTCATTGCTTACCATGCACCTCAATTCTCCACAATCTACGTGCCAGACAGCAGCAGTAGTGCTGTACGCAGGCCGCGAGGGAGTGAAATCCAATCCCGTCCATACCAAGCCCACGTACATCGCAGGAGTGGATCACGTGTTTACGCATCGGCGCATCATTGAAGGAATGGTCATGAAAGGCTAACTGCCACTGGAAGTACCCATCGCAATGGGATCCCCCTCTACGTAATAGGGATTTACACATTTTAGCGCACGGTTTGCACTACCACTGCGCGAGTTAACCTTTTGCTAGAGGGTATGTGAAAAACTATCATTCACGGGAAGGAGTGTTGCAACGCTTGCTCCTGAATGGAAATTTTTACTTTCAGAACGCTGGCGTAAGATAGTGGTTGAGGTGTGCAGTCGTACTGCATTAAGAGCTCCTGGAGTGGCGTGTACATGACTAGGAAGGGACCGAACCGAGGCAAAGGCAGTGCAGTTCTCACTTACGGTCCAACGACCTATTACTTGTAACAGTGTAGTCGGTCTCTAGACTCAACTCTTTCGCTTGAGCTTACAAGGCTAAATTGCACAACGCTTTTCCTCGAAAAGAAGCACATTATCCCAAGGATCGTAGGACGGTAGGTGATCATTCTTGGCCCGGTAGTGGGAAGTTGGGGTTATCAAACTGACTTTTCTTATGAGACGTTCATTTGATGCCTAACACGGGGCAAGGGGACAAAAACGTGGCGCGCTGCTTTTTACGCTGCTGTGGGTACTTCCAATTACGATGATGCTGGACGCTGGACTGTTGGTCAGCTTGTGTTAGATTCAACGTTGTCTCATGCAATCACCATCGGTTGGTGGATGGTGCACTCGACCCTTCGTTGCCACTGCCGAATTATATCAGCGTGAGAAGTTGTGTGCCTGCCTTGGGTGGGCATAGATCCACCCATTCGAGGCTGGTCTCAAAGCCTCGTTTGCATGCGGCGGGCTCGCACGAAGGCGCTCCATTCTGTTCTGCCTCTGCGTCAGTTGCAGCACCCAGTGTGCTCACTCTGCTTCACATTGAGGCTTTCTGCAGTGTGCGCTCGCTTGTTTACTAGAAGCGATGATGATATGGTGAATTGGTACCTTTGAAATCTGCATGGTGGTCATGATGCATTCTGCGAAGGCGGTCGAAAGCCTAGCTCTCGCGTCCTCAATGCACGAAGCCTAAAAAGAAATGTGTTACGGCCTCGGACTTTAGAACCACATATTGGCAGCTCCTATACGATTTCGCGAGGCGCCATTTTAGCAGTGGCGGTTGCAATAAAGTCCGCATTGAAGCCTTGTCAACTTTGATGATTCAGTGCTTACTTGATACTCGGTTTGTGGTCATTTGCGTAGAGTTCTTCATCTCCCGACCCTTTGATGTACCTGTGCAACTTTTCATTTGCTCTCCGTTTATTCCCGCCTTCGACATTTGCTCTTTCGCCTCACCTGTGGAGGAGGAGGCAGCATGCAATTGGTGTGCTGACGTAGTGGAGAGAGGCTAAGTAGGTGGCGGGTGGGTGGTTGGGTTGGGGTGGGGGGAAGGGCGAAAGGGTGAGGAGGGAGGGCTAGTGGACGCCAGCTACTGCACTACGTGGTGGTCTCTGGTGTTCGTCCCACTATCGAGGTTGTGCTGCGTTGGTGCATGAAGAGGTGACGGTAGTGGAAACTCGGCGTGGCTGGCGGCGACGCCTACCACCACACCAGGTAGCAGTCAGGGCGACGTGGTGGAGGGCTAGTACATACGTGCGGAGGGCAATGCGGAGCCCGCGGTTGCTGGCACGCTTTCTTTCCTGGCACGCATTCACTCTCATTTTATATCTTTAGCATGTTACCTCATTAATTTTCGCTATTTGATGCTTCATTTGTTTTCGTTTGGTGGGCAATGTTTGTTGTCATCTGCCATAATACGAAGGTAAGCAATATTGCATTCTGTATTTATTTTTTGGTGGAAGTGCTATACCGGAACTGATTGTTTAATTTGGTATTGTGCCTGTGCCAGCCTATCTGATGGGCAGTGATTAGTGGTCTAGAGTACTTCCTGTGTGGATTTTTATTAAAAACGCGTCATCACACTTATCGCACCTACAGGGTAGAAATGGTCATGAGCCCAAGCCAGTAACGCAATAACCAAACAACAGCGAACAAGGGGTGCAGCACGGTGCAAGCCCTAGTGCGTCTATCGTTAAAACAAAGTCAATTCAGTGCCAACAATGAATGCTAATGCGAAACATTAGACTTGTCAACACGGAGCGATGGGTCTAGATCGGCATTTCGATTGCCAAGTCGGGACAGGACAATGTTAACTTGATCATTAAAGATGCCTACTCTAAAGCGAACACACGTATGAGCTATCTTCCAATTTTAGGCTTAAAGAAAAGAGACGATGATCACAAAGGCTTACAATGTAGTCGAATACAGCACTACAGCTATGAAAGAGAACATAGCTGAAGCGACCAACGTAGTGGAGACAGACTGGCTGTCAGTGGCGGTTATTTCAGGGTTCGAGATGGATGCCTTCGTCGGTGTGATTGCGGGGGTAGTTGTGGATCAGGCAGTAGTAACAAGCGCACCTTTCTCCTCCATGCTAACGGCACATTTACTCAATGCCATCATTCAACGCATGAACGTCAGCCAATTGCAAATTATGCAAGATGGGGCAATCGCAACTGCCTAGTTAATTGCGTCAACCCTTCCACCTCTTGTAGACTACATTACTAAGGGTAGTGATAACTAACCGTAAGATTCTTTGTCGTAACAACAAGTGGGTACCATTGTAGACTGGGTTTGATCAGACTTAGTTTTAAGTAATGATTTGCTCTGCGATGAAGCGAGTAAAACGTGTTCACCGGCGTTAAGCAGCGGTGAAGCTATGCTCGTAATTCTGCCTCTCCGCAAGACTTTTGTGTCCTTCAAAATCAATCTTAGTGGGTGTGCTAATGATGACGGAAACGCTTTGTTCTGGATTTGAGCTCGCACACACAAGGCTTCCATTTTCGACTGTGAGGCATTTGCTGCCGGTAAACTAACTGATCAAACACCCAGCAACAGGACCTTGGGGCTTGGACGGCAGTTCTCAGGTTTGACGTGCCATATAAGAATTGAAGACTGATTCCAGCCTTCTGTTCCAAATCAACCTTAGTAACCCACGTGCCGGGCACGACTAGTGGGCAGTGAGATAAAAGGAAACATTGGGACATGGAGGAACGGCGAGTATTTAAGCTAAGGTTCTCAAAGCATCCAGCGTCAAAACAGAGTAGTGTGCGATTCGCCTTACTGGTAGGTTTGCCAAAAGTTTGGAGCAGATTACGCAGGCTTCAAACCTATTCATGAAATCCTCACGTGATAATTTGGTGCGTAACACTTGCAGTACAAGAAATGTCAAAAATTGGGTGAAAGGTGGGCAGCTCTTAACCTGTACAGAGTACTAAAAACTTTAATGATGATGAAGGTATCTTCCTCCGTATCTTCAAAGTCGCCATGCAAACGAAGGAGAGGCTTTGTAACCCAGTGTATGAAGGGGCGAATTTCGAGCACTGGCTGGCTTCTTGGGCTGCGACGTAGAGAGCACGAGAAATGTGGATCAGTTTGGATCTCACGTGTCCACACGAGAGTGCAGCCTGCTGCAACTGATCGGAAAGAGTACAGTCAACCATCCACTCCTAAAGCAGTCTTTCCTCACCTTCCCCTCCTTGCACTCAATATTACCTCACCATGGCTACATACTCGCGAGGCGGTCACCTCAACAATCGACACCTTCACGTTTTATTAATTAAGAATGAAATAAACGAAGCCACCACTTGGAGCCAATAGGTCGGTGATTCTGGTCCAAGGAAATCGGGGCACCTATTAAATGTGTACTATGTGTTTGGTACTGGCAGTTCTATCATCTTGCGGCTCGGTGTGCAATAAGGCCAGAAGTTGAGTCATCAATCTTCCCATTGCATGTACTATCACAACACCCACTAAGTGAGTTCATTTTGGCCGACACTTTCGTCTGATGCGAGGCGTACTTTGACGCCTCGTATCGGCTTGTGTGCGGTGAAGCAGTGGTCACGGAGCACTAATCTGTCGCTGAGTCCACCTCAAGAACTAGCGCAATCGAGCAGCGCCAGACTAGAGGGGGATTTGATGCAAGGAGTGGTTTTATGAATCGAAATGGATGTGTTGAAGAAGTTGTAAAATGGTAGTCATTTGCACTTAATCAGTAGGATCAATGAAACAGCCACCGTAGAATGATAACAAGCCAAAGTAAGCATTAAGTTTTACTGGCCATCTCTAGCAACGGAGGACAAAGATTTTATCATCAATCGAAAACATGTCAATGCAACTGGGGCCTCAGAGAAATCTGGCCACAGCTGAAGTTAACAGCTGTGTCATTCACGAACCAAAAGTACGTAAGATACAATTCAAAGGCCAGCAATGCGATTTGCAAAGCCTGTGGTTTAGGGTAACGTGCTATCATGCACGTCTACAAGTGTCGAAAGTACTTCCTCATGTGAAAGGAAGGGGCATCCTCTCATTCCTGGTCCCACTCTCACAACTACATCAAAGGCCACGGGCAGCAGTGATTGAGCTGCTGCAAAGTAGAAAGCAATGGGACGACTAAGGAGCGCCATCATTGCTAGCAAGCTGTTAGCAACAAATGGCAAGAGATCTTGGCATCTGAGGGTAGGGCAGTGGAGAAGGTGAATGCACCTACAGTCAAGCAGGTGACCGTCTTGTCAATACCCTTAACTACGGTTGCCATCAGAAGCGACGTTCGCTCACATTACGCCTCAATGTGTTACAAAATAGGGCAAATTACGCCTTAAGTTATCACGCCCTTAAGGTCCCATCCTCGGAGCGGGTATGCCAAGCGCGAACTAATGTCGTGACAAGAGCTGCACCTCCTCGAGGACATGCCTAATGCGAACATCTTGCTCACTCAGAAACATTCCAGCATATAGAGCACAAGATTTGCTCCCACGACTTGAGTGTCTTTGCAAAAGCAAATTACCAGTAAGCAGAGCTAGTTAGGCAAGTCTCAACTCCTTAACGCCCATGGTGTGGAGGCACCAGTTGACATCAGTACAGCCATCGCTGGAAATACGCAATGCGGAATAGACACAATGATTGTGGCACAATGATCAAGGACGCCATCATAAGCCATCAATATTGGCTTGCTTGAAATGACAGTTCACAGCGCTCTTTTCATTTTTAGTCGCATGGTATTTTCCTCGTCTCGCAGCCTGGGCGTGAAAGGACACTGGCTCAAGCATGCTAAAATGGTCTCTTAAACTGCACGTTGCTTTTTCGCTTTCAAACAATTGCGTGTGTCTGCAGAGGAAACTGATTTCACTCAAGGGCACTGCACTTCCGATTCCTCTGGTGGAGGGATAAGAGCTCGATCAACTTCAACCACGCGCCTGCACTGGTCAAAATTCAGACCGAACACGCGACTCTCGCTCCTCTGCGTTCTAGTCACCTGTAGCGTTGAGGACGGATCCGAGTAACCTCTTACCGCTCCTCAAATTCATCGCAAATCTTGCCTCAAGGCCTTGTGCAACTTAATTCCATCATTGTAGAAATGCATGACTGCTTTTGTACAAGGTGCTCCATGGCATTTGAAAGCAAACTCGCATTGCTTGCACATTTGGCTCGCGACTATCATGGTAGGTGCAGCCCATTTGCCTGTGTGCACGTGCATAAGTGAAAGCAGGTAGCTTTTCATTCATGCGTGTTTTTGTGCACAAAAATTTCACGACGCGTTCCTGTCAAATGAAATAATTTAAGTGGGAAGTCCTTATGCAGCACTAAGTGTTGAGGAATCGCGCAGTAAGCTGTCAGGTGGGTCGGTCGTATGCTGAAGTGAGGCTTCTACATACTGCGTATCTGTTGTGTTTTAGCAAATTTGAACGTGCCATGTCCAGTTTGTCGAATGACTCACGCAACACTTGGGGGACTCTTGTGGCATCAAAAAGGTAGGAAGCACTGCGCAATCACCCAATCGCTTGTCATCTGTTCACTTGAGCATCGAGAGTGACAAGAACACTTTCTTTTGAACCACAAAATAGTATGGAGTCACAAAATCTGCGGTCTGTGCCTCCTTCCATTCGTAACGTATGAATTGCTTCTCAGCCATACCTTCGAAATACATGTCCGTGAGTTCGCACCTGTTTACCTCTCCTTAAACGCGGTGTGTGTTATGCCACAGTCAAGGTCGTGGCTCTGCATACAAACATTCTTCAAATCAACGTCTCATTGCACAATTTCTTAGCTCAAATTTTGAGTGGTCCAGAAGTGCGCTTTTGCTGCATAGAATGCTTTGCAGAACACCCAACATGGAAAGCGATGTTCGAGCACATGCAACCACATCATTTCTGTAGGTGCTTTTTCGCCTGCTAGGCGTACCTTTGCAGCGAACACCAACGATAACGTCTTGGTCTCATTGTTTTGTAGACATTTGGCGCAGAATGTTTCCGTAGAATGCGAACATGTGCTATTAATTAAGCAAAAATGTACATTTTGGTGGTATATGCACAGCGTTTAATTACTTTGGCTTAAACTGATAGTTTAGTACGAGAGAGTATACGATGCGCAGAGGTTGGATGGACAAATTGTTGAAACTGTGGTGGGCAACGACCTGTGTGAAGTGGATTGGATACTGCTAGGTAGATTTGATAAGCCAAACGTTGAATCGCATTGCGCGTTGGTGTCACGTCACATCGGTAGGTCGGATGGTCTAGACATCGACACAACGGCATCTCATGACCAACATTTGAGTGCCTAGCTATAAGTCACTAGATTCTGAAGCGCGCTGAGCATGAAACTATAAGCGTGATCATTAAATTTTGTTTATTTGCATTTCAGGGATCTCTAACGAGCCTACACTCCTCTCTGTGCCATGCAAACAGAGTAGCTACCAATGGAAGACCATTTATTTTTCAGTTTCTGCTATCGGTATCCTTGCATTCCTGTCTATATTTCATGCAAAGCTAGATTATAAATAAAATTTAAAAAGGCGTGGCAGAAATCCAAAGGCAAACAAAATGAAGTGAATAACAGCGTAATGGGCAATGGGTTTTTGATTTCCATATGTTGGCCTGGCCCTTCCTGCACTGGCTGCTGTCGCCTAAACAAATGTTCGTGATACCCGTTGGCTACTAAACTGCATAAGCAGCATAACTTGTGGTCGGTAGTCTCCGACACGCGTTTGCAGCATAAAAACCAAGTTTGATTTTGGTTGACAAGCTGTGCTCATCAGCCCAAACTTTAGCTGTTTGCGAATTGCCAACTGGTGTTTGTGAGCGTCTACTTAATTTGTGCACAAAAAGTAGATAAAAGTAGCTGCCCACCCATTCCAATATGTTTTGTGTCCGTGGTTGTCTAGGGCTAAATTTGGATTTACAAGTTCTATTATTTATAGGATCTTTAATTAAACAACTATTCAGCACAGGAACCTTAGCAAATAAAGATGAAAAGCAAGCTTTTTAGGAGACCAGTAAGGTCTCATCCAATTTCATTTAGTTCCAGCCATGTTGGACCAGGCACATTTGATCGAGACATGGATGATCGTCACAAGGCTTGCGATGAAGAACATTTTGGCAAGCCTCAAACTTGCCGCGGACGACAGATGAGGATATTTGAAATGCTACAGAGGTGCCATTAGTCAGAATTTCCATCTGCCGTACGTCCCCGGGCATCACTTAGCCTGTGCATCAAAGGCTGCATTCGGGTACGCACTCGAAAGCCCAATTCACACCTACACCTTACCGGTTTTGCAGTTTTTAGGTGAGGATAAAGTTGCGATGACATTCAGCTACTTACAGGCCATTGTTTGCTACGGTGCCCAAAACATGCGGCTGAGTATGCCTCCATCGCTAGACACTTGACTGAGGGAAGCACCAACACGCGCTAGTCAAGTTTTGTCCCTTCACTAGAAACATCTTCAATGAAAGCCTTGAAACACAATTTCTGCTTTCCACATGCTTTGTTCCTTGCGGCTTTTAGGACTTTGCGTCCTTCACTGGAAAAAGTGCGTCTGACGTGGCGTAAGCAGTGTGCGCCCTTCGCAAATGAGGCTTTGATTACTCTGCTGACAGATACACGTATTATGAGTGCCTAAAGCAGGCCTCTTAGCACCTACCTCTACTGCATTTCTCGAATGGCATGAAAATATCCGAATGAATCAGTTCCTCCTTTCGGTGATTGGTAGTGCGCCCATGATGGTCATGCTTACCCTCTCATCTGTTGCGAGTGATACAGAGTTGGCACAAATTTAGCAAGCCTGAAGCTGGCAAAGTCCACCATTAACCTTTGATCATGGTACCACCCACCTTCCTTTCGTTCGCGTGTCCTATTTGCCCACTTATCTACTGGAGGCTTGTTTGCATCAGTGATATTCTAACCGCAATGCGCTTACAATGCCCAGAGTATTCTCCGTGTTATGAAAGACCGCCTGCTATAGAGAGTTTCAGCTGTATTGCTCCATCCAACTGGTCTACGTATCGCACGATGCTGTCATCTCGGCTGTAAATTTGCAGGACAGTGCCAGGTGCCAGAGCTACAGCGAAAAAGTCCACTAAAAAAGCATGAGACGCACCACAGTGCTGTCCATTATCACAACGAATACTTCATACTGCTGCGGACTTTATCCGTCTCTTCTAACTTGATTCATGCTTACGCAAATGACAGGACGCAACTTAAATACCAGGGACAAGTGGTGCCTTCTCCGGATCTGCATTTCAACCGATCCAGTGCATCCATGCCAGACCAAGGCGGTCTAAACCTCATATTTGTGAGTGTAGAACGAGTAAAGAGTGAAGAGGAAAACGTGTATAGATTCCAAGCACCATCTAAATGCGCTTTCGATTCAGGCAAGGGTTAGTACGTTTTGTAAACAAATAATCCTCTTTTATGAACTCAAAAGTCAAATGCACAGATTGTGCAAGTGAAATGCATTCCATATATGGAAGTGAAAGAGAAGAAACTCCCGCAACACCCAATGACCACCAATTCCGGCCTGAATCGCGCGTAACATTGACAAGAGTGCAGGTTCACCAATGCTTGTTTGGGTGAAGTTGCGGTAGGATAGCAGCCTTACAAACACAAACCCACTCTCTATATCGGGTGGTTGCACGGTGGGCGGTTGGCGTGTAGTGTCGTGTCGTGGCGTTTTGTAGAGTGTGGTGGGGTTAAGAAGGGCGGCGAAGGCAGGTGAAGGGAGAAAGAGTGAGGAGGGAAAACCAGTAGACGCCAGCGACCGCACTACGTGGTGACCTCTGCTGTCCATACCACCGCCGACGTTGTGCTACCATGGTCCGGGTTAGTACATGAAGAGGGGACAGTGGCCGCCACATTATGTAGCAAGGCGGCCTCTGGTCGCCGTCCTCGCACCATCGAGGCAGCGAGACGTGGTGTAGGGCTAGTACATGGGCGCAAAGCCCAGTGGAAAGTCCGTGGTTGGATGGCACACTTTCTTGCTTCGCACGCATTCACTCCTCAACCTACCCCACCCCACCCCACCTTACCCAAACCAGCTTACATCTGCCTTTGCACTTTGAACACCAAGGCCACCCCATGGGACGGTCGGCGGCGTCCACTACCTCTCCCTCTTCACCCTTTCTCCCTTCACCGCCCTTTGCCGCCCTTCCCAACCGCACCACACCCCACCACACCCTACAACGCGCCAGGCCACACCACACCCCGACAAGCACGGCACGGCACGACACGCTAACGGCCCACCCACAATCTACTTAGCCTCTCTTCACTGCGTCAGCACACCAATTGTACGCCTCACTCTCCTTTTCCTCCTACGCACGTAGTCCACTTTTGTGCACTGCGTGAGAACGCACAATTAACTTCTCCTCTTTACGTGCGCTGCTTGTTTTAAAGCTGCACAGAAGTCGTTCGAGTAAAAATATACCTCTTTAGGCGCCGGGCAGTCAAAATGAACGCTTATTTGATTGGGGGGGGGGGGGCCTGCGTGATCAGCAGAGGATTGCCTATATATGGATAAGTCGGCAGAGGTGAAGCACAAAGTTGCGTCAAATGCGCAGAATGTTACTAGATGTTCCACTGCACTGTGTTAATAATGCATGAGGATTACTTTGCTCTGCCGTATGATCCTGATGCTGACGAAGAGCTGTACTTAAGGTCAGTAAACCATGACACCTAGCAGTCATGATATTGATATCGGTCCACAAGGATTGGCGGCTCAGGCTCACCACATTCAGTCGCCTGTAACGCTGCAGCAATAAGGCCTTCCTTCGCTAAAAGAAGCGTAGTCGTATTTTAAATGGCGACCCTAGCAGACCACGGGATACTGCATCCGAAGATGCGAGCACAAGGTGAAGATGATTGAGATGGTATAATATTGAGTGCTTGACAAAATACCTTACTGTGCTGCCTGATTGCGGATCCAAATTTTCATTCATTAAAACCGCGCTCGGGTGAGAAAATGACTGCCGACCTAAAAACACCTACTTTGCACGCTACCAAATAATTTATTCTGGAGGCAAGCACTTCCATTTCAGCTGATGCTCGAGAGCTCTTATCTGCCCATCGAGACGACAACAGGTCGGAGGCGCAAAATGGGCACAAATTGTACCATCAAACACTTTGAATTGGCCATTTCGCAACTTGCGTTAGTAGGTGCATAAGGATTCAGGCCTCTAAATGGCTTCACCTTGCATTTCGACTTCGGAGGTCGAAGCATTTACCTATTTTTTCATCGAAGAGCTCATGATGCCTTAAACTGAGCACTATATTCGTGGCACTCAATCCCAGTGGCATTTATTGGAATTCTCGGAGACCATAGGCAAACTATTTGCTGTTAATATTCAAGTTCGCTCAAAATTGCTGGATGTGGTGTGGCTAAAGCTTTAAAATTAGCTAGAGCAATCTGATCTAGGAAAGTAAGATGGTCGTATAAATCTGGTCTACTTATTCGCTGACGAAGCCTTGCAGTGCTTTCGCTTATGGTTAGCTGTTTTCAAGCGGATGTGCAAATACGTCAGATCGAAGGACTAGCGTGGCTGCCGCATCACTCAGTCGATTAAACGGTCGGGCGAGTGTCGTTGAGCACGGCTTCGCGAAGGAGCCATGGCTCCAATAAAGAGGCTGAGCAAAAGGACGTGCAGTCACAACCACGAATGGTCTGGTACTTGGCTTCAGTGATATTAACAGCGCATGTGAAACACTATGGAGAAAAGCAAATGAATGAACCAACGCAAGGCTACTCTTACTCAGGCCTTCCTTCAGCATGGATTTGGATATTCGGTGAGGCAGCTCTATTCTGGTGTAGCAATGTTTAGCTTGAAACAACCTACATCGGCGACGCTGCTCGCCCAAACTGCAAACTGCACATAATGGCAGAGGATCCCCCTCTAAATTCACATTACGCACCCACACCTCTACAGTGAGAGGTTTCACTGGAACATTATTGGCCCTCCAATTGGAGTGTTTTAAGTTGTTTCGCTGTGCCGCGGTTTCACATGGAGCAACTTGTGACAAGGTGGAGACATTTCAGGCTTGTAAACATCCGGTCTCGCCAGGAAGAAGGAGCAGAATCAGCGTCGGTGAAGTCGATGCCTTTCTGTCAAGTAGGCAATGACCGATGGCGACCAGCAGGCATTGCTCCATAAACAAGGCAAGGATGACTCAGAATCGCAACAGTGGAGGAATGTTAATTGATGGCCAAACACGGGCACAGCCAAGTGAGGTTAACCTTTTCGCCAGGGTAAAATTAACAAGAGGATTGTCAAAGCTACATAACTCAGCGTAGCAAGCCACCAACTTCAAGATTTACCTTACGACCATCTGTCATCACCCAAGCCTCACGACCCAATTCGCATAGAGAAAAGTTGAGACACACATCGCCACTTGGTCAGGGTGTGCAGCCACAGTCGACTAATGAGTGTCGTTAGATTTGCCAGCCAAAAACTACCCACTTGACAAACGAACATGGGGTTAATCGTGAGGTGTTTTAGCCAAAATGATGACTGAAAGGAACCAAGAAAATCCAACCATGCAGACGACGGTGCTTGAATGCCTTTTAAAGTTGAGGTCAAGAGCTAAAAGGTCTCGCAACCCAAGAGAGACATTCTCGTAGTGGAAAGAGCAAGTGGTTTTGGATTGCTTCCATTTTAAGCTAATGGGAATGCTCTCACCGGACTTTGAATAGCATCCACAATGCAGTAAGCTCATCTGACGCACAGATGCGTGGCTCACTTATGGAGGTGGCTTCGATAAGCAAAATAATTTGTTGTCATGGTGCTGCTAGATTGGCAAAGTGAGTCAAGGTCTATGAGCCATAGGAAAGCAAACATTATGAACTACAGTTGAGCTTTCACAAATGAACTTTCGAATGCTCCTTCCTAACCAAGTGGTAGGGAGATTGTTGTGGTCAACTGCAGGTCTGCAGGCTTTGTTGTGCCACATGACAGGTTCAAAGAAACATTTGAGCTTCTTACGATGAAAATCAACGCACACCACCACTGTCCTTAGCGCTAACATTTGTGGGAGGCACCCAATGAAGCCTAATTGGAAAGCTGTAAGTGCACGCTAATTCGTAGGAATTAGCAATTAGTAGGAGCTGATAGCAGTGTCGGCCATAGGGTGCTAAGAATTGCGAAAATTAGATAGACTGGAAAAAATAATTCCCATTACAAAGCTTCCGAGGGTTGCAATGAAGTCTTCGATATGTTTACACTTTGAACGGGTTGTTGGGCACTTAGTTGAGTGGTGTAAGGGAGAGGGATAGTGAGCATCCGCGTCCAGACTGTCAACTCTATGTGGACAGGCGAACGACCATCTGACGACGCCTGGCTCACCAGGATGACAAATCGCGAGAATACAATCTCAGTTGAGAGAAGCACAGGCAGAGTGTGCTTGATGTGCTTGAGTTTACATACCAGCAATCTTGAAATTTACGAACGTGTTTTGCAGCAGCAGAACGAGAATGGGTAGATGGCGAAACTTTATAACCAAAAACCCTTTGCAGAATCTTGAAAAGCGAAACGAGTTGACGAATCGACAAAACCTTTATATGCCACAGAAACTGAACAGAGAAGCCTCACGTAAGATGTCCAAAGAAAAGATAATATTCAATTGCTTGTACCAAAATGAGTGTTGACCAAACTGCAATGTAATCATTTGACGATTTCAAGGTGGCTTTTCGTCATTAACAGCTCACGTACCTGTCCTGTCGCAAGGCCTTCTTGAAAAGGCCACGGCATGATAAATTACGTTGCAGGTTTTCCAACAACAGGGTAAGGGTGCTGGCCGTGAGCGGCTAGACAAGAAGCAATTACACATGCTGTGCACTGCATGTGATGACTTGTGGCAATATGAATTCCAATTTTGCGACTGAAATTGACCACCTAGCTTCTACGGCTCCCGAGGATCCAGACGTAAATGCAAGACCTTGAACGTAGCATCAAATTAGTTTCCCCACCATTAGGCTGAGAGAACACAGAAGAGTTAACAAGGAATGCCCGGGGCCAACCAGTCTATGAGGGCATTTAACGATTGCGGTATTACACACACTATCTGGTGCCCTTTGCATGGTAAATCAGCAACACCTGTTTAAGCTGATTGTAATTCTCTATTTTTGTGTCCACATCACTCTTCCGTGAACAGGGCAGCGTATTTCGCATGTACTTTGCCAAACATGACCTCCAGTTAGCGAGATAGGAGGGATGCTTTGGCGAGGAGATTACATGTTTGCAAGAAAGCTTTCTCCGCATTTTTACTCGAGCACGTAGGAGATCAGTTGCTGTGATGAGCTGCGATTCGTTGCATGATGAGCTGAAAAGACTTCGAAGCATACTGCAGAACAGAACTGCACTTCCAAACATTTGTCTCGATTTTTTAGCTCAACCGTTGTGTAAATTCGCAGGCGCGAGTGGGCAATGGGACTGAATTTTATCATCAGCTGCCAAACATGCGGAAATATATGAGGTTAATAAGTTGCAGCTAGACCACTAGTAGGAAGACGCAAAATTTGATTTGTTGAGGTATTTTATGGCTTGAATGGAGGACGTCCTTGAATTTGCGAAAAATAAATTGCATTTGTGCAATTAAAGCAACCATAAGAACAACGTATTCGGAATGTCGTTTTTCACGAAGTCAAAATTACCTAATGGAAGCAAATCTCATCTGCGTCGACAAATGGTGGAAAATGGTAATGCGCTGCACGACTAGGAGACGAGAAGAAGCGCGCGCACATCAAAGGAGTGACACGTTAGCTGAACCTAATTAAATGACAGGCTCGGAATCACTCCAAAAGCACTGAGTTCAAGCAACAGAATCCGCCTGCAACAGCTCACGTGCATTGTCCCGACAGCAGGACATTAAAGCAGACTTTAGCCCTTTCAGACTGAATGGACACAATCTTGCGACATCCGTTAAAGGCTTCACTTCATTCCCCATTGCAGTAAATCGCGTCTCCCATGCAACTTCAAAACAAACCAACGCCATGGTCAATAGCAGCGAGTAAAATGCGCTTTGTTGGGCTTTGCCTGCTTAGCACTGTAATCCTGGTTGTGAAAGCCAAGTCATTGCATTCTCGTAAGTGACCGATGCGACATACTGATGACTTGCAAGTCGGTGCTCGAGCACGATTGCCTTAGTCCGATTCAGTTTAAAGAACTGCCTCTGCATCACTTAGAGCGAAATGCACCTTTGGGGAGGAGCATCGCCAAGTGGGATGCCTATCGCTCTTCTGTCTACAAAAACTTGTTCAAGAAGAGGCAACAAATGACAATACAAAATAACATGAATAATTGCAGCGTCGACAGAATCGCACGAATGTTCGCCCACACTCAGTCACAGGATCACTGTTAATAATGTTTGCTTGGTAAATGAAGCTGGTTGGCGAAGCGGAGGAGCACGCAATTCGGCTAAAATCGGTGCAAAAAGAGCCACCAGAACAGCAACACGAACGACTGCCTGATGTTTATCATTTTAGAGCCGTCGGATTCCCTCGTAAACCACTTCTTTTTGTATTTTACTGACAAAAAGCTTGAAATATGTGGGCGACATCACTCGCGTGACTCGTCACGGAATGCAGGCAACTAAATTCGAAACAAAATGTTCTCATAGGCTTCTTCAAATATACGCCATTCCCATAAAAGCGTTGTAAATTGAGAGTGCAAAACATTGGCAATGCTGAAAAGTGCTCTTCGATTCGGCTCCGCGTTGTTGTTGACCACCATGTGGACTGCAAGGAGAGGTGAGACGAGTGGCATGTTGCCTTCTTGCATTAGCACATGCGAATAAGTGCTTGACGAACAGTGCACCTGCTCATTATTTGCTTTTCTTCATGGCTAGAGTGCATTATTGTGAACTTCAATGCAGGCATTTACTAGCCTCGTGGTCCCCAACTGCCACTAATTATAACCTGGCATAAGATCCTTGCATTAGCGTTCATACAAGTTAGCCTTCGAACTGTCGTTTGCATTGTCATTACTTTTTTTTACATTTGGACTAAACTCGTCATATCCCCGTTATTAAACAGAACATGATCAGACACGCTTGCTCAACAACGCGCTTTTGTGCTACAGCATCAACAGAAATGGGTGGAAGATGATCCATGCTCCCATTGTACTTCAACTGGAGCTACATCGGCCCCACCTTCATTGAGTTGAGCTGGGATCTCGAGAAAGTGGGCAAAACTATGCTGATGCAGTTAGACTGACCGCGATGGGAGTCACCTATTTCTACTTCGGATTAATTTTACAGTGTTCTCAGATGGCAACATTGCTCCCTGAGGACTTAGACCCAAGTTGACCTATAATGTGACCCTGGAGGGCTTGAGGATTACAGGTCCTGTTTTCAACTGCACCAAAACTCTCGCAACAACGTCCAATTGTTAGTTCTAGTGTGGTTGCATAGTGTGCAACCGCACGTTTAATTGCGTAGGATGTAGTAATAACAGTGCTGCGTCTCAGCTTTGGTGTTTATCTTATTGCCAATCCTTCCAATAACGCATTTGTTCTGCACGGCAACGGATGGAGGCGCCAACTCAACGAACACATCTGCCACGGCAGTGGCTGAAGAAAGTGCAATTGTTCCAAATTCCAGCCACAAGTCTTATGGCAGTCCTAACTTATGGCCATCGAAGCAATCTTCTTCAACAACAGGCCACTACGATGCAAAACAAATGCTCACGGCCACTCACTCTCATCCAACCAACAGCGATGCGACCTAGCATCTTAATGAAGGTACTTCATTTATGCTTTGTTTTTTTGCGCTCTTTATTCTGCTCTTTTGTCCATCCTTATGAAGTGATGATTTAATTTACAAGTGGTCTCACCTTAAGTCGCTAATTTCTTCAATTTTTGCGTACCGCATGCAATTAGTGAGGAAACAGAGTAATTGTTGGCATTGGTGCTCAGACCGGAGGGCTTCGCTCAATGCAGTTATCGTGCCGAATTTGACCGGCAACGTAAAAGGGAGCACTTCAGCTCAGCAGAGTCTACTTGCGATTTTGCAACGCCAGTATGAGCTTTAAGTAATACATGTGTAAGTACATCCTGCTGAGTATGCAAGGTTCCCATTGGCAGAGATCGAGATTCCTCCTTGCAGAAGTAAATCAAACTGTGTTCTACACACCCGTAAGAATCCGACATGCCAACCACATGGCTACGTCTTCTCTGCCCTGTTGATAACAGAACAATTGCAGCATTTCTACCAAAATGTTATTTTGAAAAAACATCTGAACCCTGAGGGCTAATCGGATTTATTACCAAGTGCAGAACCGCGAACTCGGCGGTGGGGCAAGACCCCAACCTACTGGGTTTCGCTCCACGCATACTATCGTCCAACATGGGATCGAGCAGGCGATGCTAAAATATGCATGTCGAGCATGAAAGGTGAAGAATTGCAGCACCGTTCATTCCAAAACACCGCCTGTCTGCTTTGAAAGATATGCTTAAGGGAACAGGTAAACTTCCATCTGTGAGTTATTTGGAAAAATGCTCACAGAAGGTAGTAACATTAGAGTCTAGAGGAAGTCATTAAAATGCATGGGATCGGAAAGAGGACATCCTTAGTTCTATAAATAAATGGCAAGTTGCGCTTGGTTTGTGATACTAAAATAGGCTGGCAGGGCTTACTTGCCATGGGCTTCCCATAAATTCGAGATTGGTTCTAAAGTGCTCAAGTAACCGCGACTCACAATAATTTGGTTGCGCAAAAATGTTACTGTTTGCTAGCCTACTGGTTCGCCTTTCCATTGAACACAGCGACATAGTTTCTAAAAGCTACTCTGGCTCAAGTGGATTCGACCCTATTGCCCAAAGTCGAACAATTGGTTGCTTCATGAGTGCTGCTGTGCTCATCAAAGTAGCACCTTAATCGAAATTGGGACTCATCTCTTGTTCTCGCGCAGATGCGCTGCAAAGGCTGCAATTTTACGCGCCAAACTATGCAAGCCACAAACTGAGGCGGTTGCTCCATTGCCTGTGTGAGATTAGCCGTTAAGGTGATGTCAGAAATAGAAGTGGATGGGTGTCGGAAATCGAGTTCTTTACTTGTGTGGCTCCTGGCGCACCATCTGAATGCATGTCGGAGTGGAGCATGGGAAAGCGACTTAGTGAAGAGAGCTTCGAAGTCGCCTTGATTACCGACGTCTGTCAGGCGGAGACGGAAATCCTCGTTTCACGTGACATAAAGTGGTGCCGATTCGATTAGACGAGTCAAATCGGGGTGATGCCAGGGTTGGCTTCAAACTCAAAGCACAAAGCACCCCTAAGGCGGAGGCAGGCATGATGAGCCTGCCAGTCCTGTCCACCTTCTTCTTCATTCATTGCTAATCTGCCATAACCTTGGCAGGGTGACTTGTCCAGTCACCCCCTGCACAGGCCAATCTAGTGGGGCCGGGTCAAGCCTTGTCCTACCCACCATGCCACAGTGCTACTGCAGCACCAAGTTATCTTTACCTCAGCAGCTGCCCCAAATCTCCTTACATATGTGACAAATGTGAGAGCATGGAAGAGGCATAAGTGTAAGTGCCGCAACTTTCGGCTGCAAATAAGTAAGTGACCAGGAGTATTCTGGCTGCAATGCCAAGAACTTTGCTTCCAGATCGCCGCCAAATCCAGGATTGATGGATGGATCTGCGGCGCATTCATTCTGATTCCGCAATTCGTGCCAAATATGAACAGCAACTGGCAAAGCAGAAAATTAAATGCTCCAATCACCTCTACACTTGACCGCTTGTGCCATGGAGCGTAGCAATGCGACAAGCTTTACAAAATGATCAATGTGTCGATTGAATGCAAATTTCAACTGCGTTGCAGTCTTTGTCCTTTTTGCACGTAAAGTCTCGGGAGGCTTACGGCAAACTTATTGGAAACAAGGGACCACCATTTTTGCAGCTGGAAGAGGTTGACGAGCTCTAAGAGCTGATAATGAACTGAAATGAGTTAAACTAGCAAACCATCCACCAAGCACTGCAGTAGCCAGAATCCTCCGAGCATTCGGACACACATAGCAAACCACTACGATGAAACGGCTGCTTAAAGTCAGCGTTGGTAAGCAAAGTGGCCGCCCTCCCTCAAGGCAACCCAATTCCGGTTTCAACGCATCAGCACACATTGCTTCCAGTGGAATTTCGGCAGTCGTCACCAGCAGCAGCAGAATGACATGGACGAGGATAGGATTCGTGGCAAGTTGTTGACAGGTGTGGCGTAAAATCCGAGGAAATGACATCGGGATGCGAATGAGTGGGATGCTGCTTTGATGGGTGGTCCACGCCAATCTATCACGCAGATCGAGACAGGATCGTGTAAGTTGGTGCATTTCCACCTGCACTATCACTTTGGACAGTTGTCTGAGTGTCGCACTAGCCTCCTTATGATCAGAGTGGGAGGAGTCGAGGAGCCAGGCAATGCATTTATTTCCATTCTCGCCGTCACCATCCTCGTCCGAAAAGCATGTCAAATTGCCCTTCTTTCGGTTGTCCTCGAAAAAATAGATCACTGAGCAGGACATTCGCGCCCTTGCCATCCAGCGCCGACCACGGACAAAAGTCTGTCGTCAATGTCGGTTTGACAGGTATGCAAATCGTGAGCAGGATGCTTGGGTATTGGGAGGATTCGTAGCTAGGACGGAATTGGTAGGAATGGTCACACAGCTCGCAAAATGCATACCACTGACACATACGGGATGATTGTCTGGATTCTGGTTAAGCCAGATGCTCACGCAGGACGTTTTCAATGAGGAGAGCATTGTAGTAGTCGCCCAACTCATTGTGATGATGTGCCGTTCTCAAGTAGTCTACGAGGTGGACGATGCTGCAACTAGTCACTCCAATGTCACTGCGAGAATGCCATGCTACGATGCGCCCTGATGCAAAATCAAATGGTGGCCATTTGGCCGGATCCGGATAAAATAAGCAGCGTATTTTGCAAAGGATGGAACGGTCCCAAATGTGGTCTCAATGGCAGACGCCTGAGGCAGCGGAACAATTTTGTCGCAGGTTTTGATGCCTATATTCTACCAAAATCAACTACATTGTGAAATTCTTGACCAATCTTGGATGTTGGGGTGGCAGTGCTGACAAAATCATCAACGAATTCATTGCCTTTCCAACCTGATTCGCCCACGGTGCGCATCCCGCCCTCTACCTCCTCGAACTCATCCCCTTCGTTAGGCTGACAGCCGGTGTCACGGGTCCACTCAAACCAGGCCGCATTTAAGCAGAAGCGACGTCCATTCACGGGAAGACTAGCAAGCACACACATCGTCACCTTGGACAGATATGCAAGATCGTTGAGTTTACCGAAGTATTGTTTGTCGGGTCAAAGCCTATTTCACTGCGCTCAGTAGACTGTAGCAGTTTCACATCAGGCAAGCAAGAAAGCGCAGTAAGCTTCAGGGCAGGCAAACGCATTCCTCTTTTCAACCCAAAATATTTATTGCGACTGAGCCTGCGGACCCTACGGCAACTGCATTTAACCTTGGGTTGCTTATAAATTTTTACTTACATGATTTCGCTCACCTTCGCCAGTCATCAGGAAGGCTTAAACACACAACTATGCGAAGGGTCAATGTCGGGCTGAAATATAGGCGAGTCAGGAGAGATCTCAGAACGTTCCCTTAGAGGAGTAGAAGAGCACTTGATCTACAATTAGGCACACTGTTTGTAAAAACAATCGCGCGATTCTCGAACCCCCAACAGTGATGTGCAAGCCAATGGCAAAGAGGGATTTGGCTTTGGTGCCGCATGGTTTGCGATTTTCAACTGTGAGGGACTTAATCATTGTTAAATGTCCATCGCCATGTGTTCTGATGAAATCGCACGAAGGTGCAAGTAGCACCTACTGCCGGAACTGCTTACAGATAGCAGAAATTCTGCGTGGGCATTATATCCGGAATTGGGGCTTAGAGAAATCTTGACCGCCATCTCATCGAGTGCGATGACTGGTGCCTGGTCGTCAGTGGAAGCGTCAAGTGTTCTGTAGAGCTGCTGCAAGTTCTTCATTAATGTACGCTGAGTTGCCGGACGTGCCATCTTAAAGACAGATATGAATCGAACCGGCTGGGTTGGAAGGCCGATCCAGGCCGTGCACTACTCACAGTGAATACCCAATGCCCTGTCAGCCGCCTCCTCCCTGTTGCTTACAGAGGGCAAATGAAGATAGATTCAGTTCGAGGACACGTCGATAGCACACATCGACTCGAAGGAAGAGTGCAAGCCAGAAAATGAGAGTGACGTGGGCTGATTATTTGCAACTAAACTGCCCTTCTCTGCCAAGGCAACAGAATTTCATGAATGAGCTAAGTGAGAGGGTTTGGAATTGCCACCTCGCGAGATCCACCGAATGCACCGAAGCATCAGCATGCTAAAATCCGAAATCCTCTCATATGTAAGATTCAATCCGCTTGGTTTAAGTAGCATTTTCAACCCAAATCTGTGTGAAATGCGCACCCGAAGAAAAATTCTACCTCAGAGAAGAGGCCCGCCTTGCCAATGTTCCATCCACTCCTTGAGATTTACTGTTGGCTGCCCATTCTGGCAGGCTAAACGCAAATGCTGCAATTGACAATCGCCGTTGCTGTGATTGTGAGCAACGTATACGCCCATTTAGCATAGCTGCCAACAATCACATCTCCGGCAGACCGGAAATCCCCATTTCCAAAGAGGTGCTCTACGCGAAACTCCCGACCTTTAAAATCAATGAATTTGGAAGATTTTCTAATTGCAAGCCATGCAACAGAATGATAACTCTAAAATCCAGCCAATGCGCTGCTCCGATACCGCGTACTCTTGTCGACCTCTCCACGAGGGGACGAATGAAAGGCTCATCCTCGTAACCATTAATCGACTTCAGGTACATCCCACTTCTAATTAGGCCTATGCCAAGCATCATGAAGACTACGATATCAAATCCTAATGCTACATGCTGTAAACTGCATAAGTTCAAGGTTGGCAAAACTGGCTCGACGACACTTTCGCAGGTATTTCATTAGAGTGCAACGATTTGACTGCGAAACTCCTCCCTTTTTAAAATTCACAAGAATCCGTCCCGACATGCGTGATCCTACCAACCTCTAACGCGTGATTATTGAAGAGACAGAGAGCATTGATGAGCCACTTCTGATAAATAGGAACGTCGAAACGAACCGCCTAAACAGCAAGGTGAAAATAAAGTGCAGAATTTGACAGTTTAAACACAAAATGAAATGGATGCGAAAATAAACTTACAGTGCTCTTGTCATTTAACGCCATGGAGCTGCAAGGATTGCCAGTCACACGTGGAAGGAATGGTGCGGTATAGAGCAAATTGACCCATGCAGCAGCACAGAATCATGGCCACGACGAGCCAATTGGCATGAGGAGATGTTTTGTTTCGCCTTGACTCGACGGTTTGCTTTCGACAAAGTTATGCGAACTGATAAGATAACTGTTGATACGACCTCTGGGAGAGTGGATGGGTCTTTAGAATTACAACTGAAACTGTCTGTAGAAGTGGGTTTGGATCTTGAACGCATCCACATCGATAAGGAGGAAATAGGTTGCGATTGGAGGAGCAATGAATGATGTAGCTGAGGGATAAAGGGCTTGAGGGCTGCATGCAGACTCGCCGGGTAGTGGATGCAAGCACTCTGAACACGATCAAATTTGTTTAGTGTCTGTCGCAGACTAAGCCCCAGTAAAGATCAGAGGCCTGCTGATCACCTTGGGTCCGGCGCCAGGTTAGTCCGATGCGCGGTGTCTGCCTTATTTGAAAACCCTGAGGTACTCTACGTTGCATCATCGAACTTTGCTATGGCCAACTTACCTCACAAAAGTTGCTTCATGGGTGAATAGTACTTCAAAGCACATGATTTGTAATGCGAACTAATTCAAGGCAAAATGTGGCCAATAACGTTGATCACATTAGCAGGGACCGCACAATAGGAGGGCCATTAGCTCGTCCACAGTGCTCTGCCTATCACCAAATAAGACCAGTCGACTAGATTTGATCCACCGGTGTGCGAGCATGATCGCAGGATGTTGAGACCTTACTTTTTGGCTTGGATCTTACGCTTAGGGACAACTGATTTTCGCACGCTGCCACAGCATAATAGGATGGAGATGCAATGGCTTGCTCGATGCAAACTCAACAGCATGCGTGGCCTATCGCAGTCTACACATATGCTTTATGCTGTAAAGTCAACCACCTTTCCTGAAAGGCTCGAAATTAATAAGGTCATGAAACCCTTTTATGCTCATAAACCGCAAGACATCATGCCTTGAGCTTCATGCCGCATTCCGCAGCGGTAAATTTAATTCGACTGAGTAACTGGCAGCAGTGGTTATTTCAGAGCACGAAAACCATTCTCTTCCTAATCGAATGAATGCTATTCCTTGTGCTTTTGCTCGAAACTAAATTGAGAGATGTTCGTCAAAGTAACAACCGATAACAATAACGAACCAGCACAAGTGTCCACGAACTTTTTTAAGCCAAAAGCTAGGACGGCATTATGGAAAGGGAATCAAGACCATGGTCACTCGTCAGCAGTGGTATGTGATTCTATGCCATCCCCATAGACACTGTACCAGTGCCTGCAGAAGAGGCTCATTTCCAGATAAACTGTTCATTGTGACTTCGTTTGACGATGTCGAAAAAGAGCTTTGAGAACGCAAATTATTGGCATGCCACAACTCTGCTTCACCTGAACTTGAATTATAGGTGTAACCATGAGATAAATGAAAACGCACCCCTGCAAAAATTAAAGCAAATTGAAGTCCAATCCAAAGATGCAGCAGTAGGCAGCAGGTATATAAAATCTGACCCACAGGAAGGATAATGGTTTGAAACATATGCAGAACTTGCGCCATGTACCGCAGTGCCACAGGCCGCGCACGCTTGGGTGTCGTGAAGGCTAAGGGCAGTCTAACGCTCACATGCTGTCTCAACCGGTGCCATTTGGGCTGCTTCAGTGGTCACGGGAGTAGAGCTGGAGCGAATATGAAGGAGCCTTAGCTCGACGTGGACCATCGCTACGGAATTGGAGAAGGGGACGACTGAGTTCCTTGTGGTGACTGCTGTCTTCCACGTCATGTTTTCGCAAGCTCTCGTCGCTCTCCCAATCACCCATTCCTATCAATTTCATCCCCTCCTTCACATTGTCAGTTATTGTTTCGTGTTCATTGCCATATTTGCATTGTTCAAATGACAATTTTTCCATTTCTCGTTTGTGGATTTATTTTTTAAAGCAAAGGACTTGCTATACCTGCCCAATATTATGTTATTCCGAGTGTTAAAATTTTTGTTCAGATAATTTGATGGGTGCCCGTTTGGATCATCCGTCAATACTCTTCCAGTATCAGCGTGATTCGAGACTTTTTGGGTGTTACTCCATGGAATGCTGAGCCTCACCTGCAGATCTGTTGATATTTTGGGAACCAGAATGGGTTAATTTCTTTTACTGTGCGCAGCTCCCGCTGAGCCAGTCGATTCTAGTTTTTTTTGAAATTGTCAAGGAGTTCACCTCATTCGTAGACAACGCGCTTTAAGCTCATCAACGAGGCTAAAGGAGTCAACAAAATTCTGCTTCTTAAATATCACCTATCACCTTTGATGCTATTGTTATCTAACTGAATCGGAAATGGGGCTTGAAAGACCCTTTTGTTTACATATCACTTACGCTAAGTTTCGTTAAGATGGGAGTGCTGAAATCCGGTCCGGCTCCCTTTTGCGCTGGCTTCTTTGCCTCACTGTTACCTCACTGCACGCCTCTGTCCTTTATGCATCGAGCGCTCATGATTAGTCTGTTCTTGCCATGGTTGGTAGCAGATGAAATTTAAGCTAAAGGTGGGCGTTCGACACCGCCTGCCGCTCTCTTCTCTCACCCAAAATTTGCCACGCAGTAACTAATTTTCGCCTAGCTAAGAGAATTTGTGCCTTGCGTTTGATGAAAATGACTAGCATTAATGGCCACCAGAGTCGCCCGTTGACTCACAACCACTGCTATATTTGTTAAGATTTTCTTATTTCTATTTATTTTGGAGAATATGCCAAATTTATTGCAGCGTTGACGTGTGTGCAGTGACAATCAGCTATCCGTCTGCAGATCACCACTCTCGCCTCAGGGCTGATAAGCGCCTTAAATATGCCTGCGTAAGCAAACTTTGTCACTGTCGCATCCTTTGCTGGTCAGTCAACCAGCCACCGGGCTTACAGGCTGACGCGGTGGTCTACTATGCGTGATTGTACTTGTTGGGAATATGAATGCCGCCGGATGCAGACAGGCGCTAGCTGTGCACGGGCCGCCAACTGCAATAGAGCCTCATTTTTATGCAGCACACTGCGTATGAAAGGGAGGGCATAGGGTTGCATGAGTGAGGGAAATTTTAACTTAGCATCCGAATAAGCAAGTGTTAGAAAATATTTGCTGGGAGGTGGGAGAACAGGTAAAGGTGAGCAAGAATGCGGTGAGGGAGCGCGACTCCTGGTGAGGGAAAGGGAGGGAAGGACGTTCAGCCGCCTTGCGTCTTGTCAGTGGAACTGCTAGTTGCATTAGCTCTGCAGTCACTTTGTTATCTTCGGCAATCTCCTGCTTCTGCTAATGGCCAGAAACTTCAAACACCACCTGATTTCGAGGCAGTCCGTGTTACTAAATATCAGTAAGGGCCCGCTTAACTTTAATAATAATAATTCAAGTTGGGTTATTCGGCTGCATAGTGGCACAGGTTGATGCACCAACATGTACTGGACAATTTGGCACAGAACATACAATGTTCTTGGCGTTGTCTTGCAGCTCCCTTTCAGTTGAAGTAAGTAGAGTTGTGACAAGTGCACCACTTGCAAGCTCGGCCGCTAAACGCTATTGGGGAGGCTTGCAGAGTACCAATCGCGGCATGGCTCCGCTACACCAGTCGCCTAGCATCCGTCCGTAATCTCGCTGTGGACAGGCGGACCTGGCAAAAATGGCCAAGGCTCTTCCTGAAAGACGTGATTGTACAGTGTCAGGATCATGCCATGTCTTTTAGGAGTGCAGTTTTCTTGGAGGTGCAAAACAGCTAACAAACGAGCAACCGAGTGGCGTTGATGAAACGAAATTGAAGACTAGAGCAGGGGATGCCAAAAGCTGTGGCTCATTCCAGACTTGCATCACCTGCAGCTTTCATTTTCTTCAATCGGTGGATCTTTCAGCACAGGCTGCCCAAAGCGATTCGGAACTGTGAAGACCCCATTCCCAAGAGCCGACTATGTGCTCGACTAGCACGCAAGGTAAAATCACCCATTTTGCCCTCGCAGAAGCACTGACGGTGTGCACATTTATGAATGCCTCAAATGTGGCAAACGGGTTAGAGATGGATCTTTACGATGTGGCGCATCTTCAAAGTCATGTGTCACCACGTTAAGCCATGGACTAGGGTCGACAAGGAAATCCTTCGGCTTTTTCTGCCACATGTCTGACTAAGTCCTTTACACAGCCCTCGCGATGCTACTTGAATTCGGAAGGGTCAAGTAAACTCTTAACAGCATTTCAGATCCTTACTTGAAGCAAACACGCAGAGCGTTAATGGCAGACCTCTGGCGTTGTTGATTCCTTTAACTTTGTAGGCATTTCAGAAAAATTTGTCAGATCTCTACTCGTTGCCATCCTTTCCCTCAACAATACCGAGCATGTGCTTTGCATTACCTGCCAAGCCATCTTTATAGTAAGTACCAGTTGCAGTTTGCAGTGGGTGCAGTATGGGTAAAATGATGTGATATTAATGATGATGTAGGATAGGTACGCCAAGTGTTTGCTCGCATCCAAACGCACCCAATGTTTTCAAACTAATGCGATAGTTAATCGTTCAGGCAATGCAATGCCTCCTTTTCAATGCACTGCTATGGTGCTTTGTAGTTAGGTGATTGGCTTCATGCAACTATGGAACACCTCTTGCAGGTGCAACTCGATTTGGGTCTGCCTTTATAGCATGTGTGTGATGGCAGAGGTAGCTGCGCAGGAGCTTTTGGTGAGAGCTGGCATTTGGCATCACCAATTCGATGACAGTAACTTCTGATGTAGTGGGATGAACTAGTAGATGTCGTAAGAGCGGCTTGAGCTTGTGGATTTATGGCTGATGGGAGCATATAATATTCGCCTCCAAACATGCAAAAGATCTCTCATCCTATTCACTAACCGGATCTATCAAACCCTAATTAGCGCAGCAAGCAGCAGATTATTTGTTGGGCTGGGTGACTAATAACGTCAAAAGGAAGTCAGTTTGGTCAAGGAGCACCCCCCCTTTGCTGCACCTTCTGCATTGACTGCAGCATTGTGTCGTGACAAGTGGTTTTTGTGTGGCCCCTTAAAGCCGGATGGCCGTGGTGCGGATACTCATTGTGTTACTCCAGGCAAATAATGTCGAAAGATAAGCTGACTGGAAAGCTTGCCTAACTGATTCAATTATTTAATTAAAGTACTAAGGAGCAGGCCCGCATAATGCCTAATCATCTGGACACATAACCTGAATGCATCCTAAGAAGCGATGACAAGTAGTGCTGGGTAAAGAGCTATAAGTACTACTTACTTGGGACGTTGGTGCCTAAGTGCTCCATAACAGATTTCAAATCACTGTGGAGGCACAGATCAAGGAAGGCATATGTGGAAGTAGTGCCATCATCCCATGGCTGGCATTCAACAATTACTCGATGCTCTTCTCGGGAATGGTTATGGGCGTTTATGAATTCATCAATGAATTAATCACGTCTGCCTCAAAGTTTTCGGCGTTATGACACTCACGAAAATCATGGCTATGCTCGGTCATTATTATGGCTATTCCAATGAGACATTCGTAACGCATTCCTTTGTCAACAGAAAAACGTGGATGTCTGGCTGCTTGGAAACTTTGAACGTCGGTTCGACCATTTTTAGAGGCCATTGCACCTCCCTCGAATAATGCCAACAGACGTTTACAATGTCGAAAGAACAAAATCCCAAGCGTTGAGTAACTTGGCAGTTAAACGGACAAGTGATAACGTAGCGAGTCGCACATCACAAAATCCTTGGGAAGGTTGGATTGACAGTCTTACTGCAATGGAAACGAGAAGGTTCCACATTAGCTTCATTGAGCATAATGTCATAATTTGCGTGTTAGTGGTGACTTGTCTTTTTGGATAACCACAAGATTGCTCACTTTGCCAACTTTATTAGGAAGTGTGTTACTCAAATCCAGACGGCGTCCTTCAGGCTCTTTCAAAAGCCGAGGCGCAGATGAAGAGACATTGGTCTCGTGCTAGCTCTATCCCATTCATGCACATCTTCTCTCTGACACCAATTAGCTGTCTACGCTGAACACACTTGGAACTGAGACGCGATGGGTGGGAAGTAAAAGTAAAGGCGAAGTAATGTGTGTGACTGTCTGGTCTGCCATGGCTTCATGTTCTACCGCAGTCAGCGCGTCGCCACTCGAGCACCTATGCAGTTGAACGATCATGCAATAACCGGAAGAACTAGCGATTGCAGGCATTTGCAGGCGGTGTGCAGCACAATTTCATTAAAGCGTGCGATGCTTACTTTGCAATCTGAGTGGAGGAGGAGACGAAGGCATGGAGGAGTTGAGGGTGAAGGAAAGGACTTCTAACAAAATGCAGGCTTTGCCTCGCGATCATCTGCGTCATCTGCAGCTTGGGCCTCTAAAAGTCATCCATAAGGATATAACACCTTGATACAAAGGCTAAAACTATTTGACATTTTTAACGCTAACTCCGCCGACATGTGGTCCTGCTTAGACACTCTAGACAATGCCGTTTGGAGACTCCCAATCCTTGCACCATCAAACAACAAGGAGTAAATGTTAATGGCATAACTCGTGACGAAAATGCGTCAATGGAAAAACTTTAAGGAAGGAAGAAAAAAGCATCCACTGTTCGTATACTACTCGAATCAAATGACTCCTTGGTAAGTTCACGCTGCAAATGACCGTCTGCCAAATTTGCTTCATCTTGCCATTTCCTGGTAATTATGGTTGCAGCATCCCACAAGCGGTGTAAATTATGTACAAGGTTTAGCCGGAAAGCCTCCCTACACCTAAAGAGTTAAGCCGAATTCTTAGATTTACCTGCCACAGATACTTGTGCAAAGATGGATTGCCCAAAAGCCCAACTGCTCGCCTGTTTTA
This sequence comes from Taenia pisiformis, assembly GCA_023968675.1. Lineage (NCBI taxonomy): Eukaryota > Metazoa > Platyhelminthes > Cestoda > Cyclophyllidea > Taeniidae > Taenia > Taenia pisiformis. The sequence goes on from CM043732.1 coordinate 322,212, forward strand.
TAGGTGCGAAAATTGTACAAGTGATTACTTTTGCTTTATGGAAACGTTGGGTCCAGCGCATTCTGTATGCTTGCTAGCCCGCCTACTCGTACTGCACAGGTTTCAAATAGCAAAAACTTTGCTACAGTGAGTCAGACCTTCCATTACTAGAACCTTCTCCACTCAGCCTACCATTCTCCCACCAGTACTCACAATGCTAGCCAGCTCTGGGTAAGTGCTTGAGGAAGCTGCAACTTTCACAGCCCTTGAGCCTACTTGAGAACAGTCCCAGACTTTGAATTTTCTGGTGACCGGTCAGGTCATTTGCTGAGATTGCCTACAGCAGGAGAGCACTTTTAGCCTTTTCGCAGAAAAGCTGGACCAACTTTTCTCCACTTTCCCGATCCTTTGCGTCGCTTTCAATGGCAGTCCTACCAAAGTCAATGAGCCTTGTCTACATGTGAAAGTTATTACTGGGTGGATGGTCGGTTGGTGTCCCTTCATGAATAGCATGAATGCGCTTGCCTGGGCGACATTGCTATGCAAAAGATTCATTCCATAATAAGCAAATTAGCAGCATTTTTCCTTGATCTATCGCATGCGTAACATGGGTTAGCACTTTGTTGGTTCACTGTGACATCGAAGCTTTGATTCGAGTGGATGGTTGGACCATTCCCACCACTAAAAAGGGCTTAAATCATGGGACTCCCATGGATTACATGACTTCGGACCCATAGGTGGTTGAACCAAATAATGCAGAACTTTAATAGGGAGTGAGCCAGTGGCCAAACAACAGGCGGGATTCCGGCAAAAGCAGCAGTAGCATTTCTGTTCTTCAACAATAAATAGGCAAACTGTGCATTAACACTAAGTCAAATCGACTACTTTGACACCATGCCAAGCTTTTACGTATGTCATAAAACTTACCGCCTCTAACAACAAACTTGTGATGGCGCCTCTCAGTGAAATCCATGCAAATATGGAGCATGTGCATTAACTACGGTCCTTAAGGGCCTCACTATTTCCTCAGAAACTGGTTTTGTGCAGTAGCATCCAAAGTCATCCTTCTGTCGGCGCATTCACCAAGCTAAGTGACTACTCACTCTTCCAAAGAGTTTTCTCCGATTTCATTGCGCTCTCAAGCGGGCATTTAGCGCCGAAATGAAGAGATACGGGACATGCCATGGTTAACTACTTCGTTCCTTATTCAAATGTCATTTATTTGCCTCGCTGAGTGAAGGCTGCCAGAAGTGCGTACTTGTGGCTAAGGTCTCAAATGGTAAAATTTTAATGCAATGGTGTCGGAAAGGCTTTGACTTAGTAAAGGCGAAACCATAGGGCAATGGATCTTGCAGACTAACACGGACCTTATTTAATGAGCATAACAAGTTGTTGTTGGAACCCAATTTTGCATTTTGTTCGTAGGCACTGACGAGGGGTTTGCACGAGACCTGATAAGAAATGCTGAACTCCTTTAAGGCACATTTTACCATCGAGTATGCGCACGTGCAGCGATTGCACTTCCGTTAATCCACCACACTTGGCGTTATTATTGTGCGCTTGCATAACGCTGGAAAAAGAATTGCAAAATGTACGTTTTAGACAGCTTCAGCGAGTGCAATCAATGATAAGCCTATAAGCGTGCGCATTGTAGTGTACTCATGTCGACACTTTCTCTACCTTATGAGTAGTCTCATTCGACTTGGCTGTTGCAAGGGTGGCTTCAAGACTGATTGGATTAAGTATTGTGCGCGTAACCATTCCATTCGCGTAGACCTTCAGGCCACATTCTCCTCGGCTTCACCAAATTGCACTCAGATGCATGCTATCGCTGTACAAGCTGTGCCAGTCGCACCAGACATGGCCGCTAAGCCTCGGTCTGCATTAAGCTAGTGATAGGATCTACTGTAGAACTCACAATAGGTGGCAGAACTTGATTTAATTCAGAAAAAAATTTACAGAATAGCAGCTGGGCATTGTTGAGATGTAGATGGATGTAGACTGCATTTGAGCATGTAACTTTGATGGACCTTTACCCGGCTAAATCATCTTGGCAATTGCAAGTTTATGCGAAGGAAAGCTGAATTCTGCCAATTATGGGTAAGCTTGTGCGCTGCTTTAGGGTTAATTACCATGCTCCATGCTTTCGTCCATTTCATCAGCTTCTCGACTTTACCATTTAGCGCGAGGAAACATTGACCAAGCGGGAGACCATACCAGCAAGATTGAACATCTTAAGTTGCAGCCTGGGGCCGCATTAACATTGCGGTGCTACCAAACCTGAGTCGATAAGCTTTTGCGTCTGCAGCGACTCATTTCGTCCATTACAGCCCCACTACTGAACTTCTCACTTACGGATGTATTCAGGTCAGAGTTTGCATTGTGAGTCACCTTCTCCGTGGATGCAGTTGTCACTTGATCGACTCAATAATTGATGGCGGTTTCTGATTGGTACTTAAGCGTTCTGAGATTTAGTGCACATCATGAAAATACTCAGTCATTACCAGTGGTTACTAATAAGGGTTGCTAGATCGTGAGAGCCATCACAATCAGACTAAACACATGATACTTGCAGATCTCACGTAAGTGTGTCAACAGGTCTAGCAATTGGTAACGATTCGGGGACCGCCTCCACTTGTGTCGGCGTTTCTCGAGGTGGCAAGGCTGGCATCATTACCGCATACCAACTGTTTTAATTAAGCAACACCTTGTCATCTACATGAACCTCACATTGACTTCTGGGATTAGCAAATGGAAAGGAGAAGAAATAATCGCTACATTCGGCAGCAGCCACTAATAAGGAAAACCGATTTAAAATCATATCCGGGAAACATGGTTTATTTTGCCCTGAAATACCACTTTTATCGTTTTAAAAGGTTTTTTCACAACGCTGGAGGGTTTATTTGGAACTGAAGTCAGTATCAGTGTCAGAAAGCATCATCAGACTGCTTCACCAAAAGCGCCACCCCTTAATTGACCAGTCAGGATTGATTTGGCGATAAGTAATTATTTTCAATGGACTCCAGGGACTGCTGCACAGCATAACAACCGACCTGATAGAGTGGTTATCGCCTCGAACAAAACAGCATTCCTTAGGGTAGAAACATGTACTGAGTCCGAGCGTTCATGCCAAATAGTAGGTTTGGGAGCGAGAGGAGAGAATCGACGCAGCGGTGCCATCAAATAAGAAAACACAGGATATTAGGCAAAACATGCGCAAGGTCACATTTTGAATGCAAGGCATAACTCACTGCAGGGAGCTGGATCGGAAGCACAGAGGTGGACAATTGTTCAAGGCAGTACCAACCAAAACCATTCAAACCGATGGCCATGCAACACTTGGGAGGCATAGGAATCAGAACCAGTACGATGATCTTCGGGCAAGCATTTGAAGGTGGTATAAAAAGCATCCTGCTGCAATGCCAAAATCACGCAAGGTTATTTTCAAGTCAGAAGCTAAGTCAACTAGGTGCCAATGCTGCTGCTGATTATGCCTCTGGGGGCACAAATTACTTTGCGACATTGCCAATCCCAAGTTCAACCATCAGACTGTGAGGCAGTGTCTACAGGTGAGATGCATCCTCATTAAGCAGCGCCTAAGAAGAAGTGAAGAAAACAATTGTTGATGACATTGGTATTGTTGGTAGCAGTCGGAAGGGTCGGTAACTTGTAGCGGTCCACCTTTGAGACAACCCAGTTAGACCTTAATCTCCCCATCCCACAACGCAACCATTCATTGCAAGCATCGCGTTCTGCTCACCATTAGGGTTGTCATAGCAAACAAAACCTGTGAATAGTCGAACAGAGATCAGCAGGAGGTGTAGTGATTTTGAAGGCAATTGGCCCAATGTGTGTACATACCAAAGCCTTTGTTCCGGTTTGTTACGCTATCCACAAATACCTTCGTGCTAATCATTCGTGCAAATGAGAATCCAGATTGAGCTGGTCATTTTCAGCACATTTCTTGCTACAGATGGAAGATGAACAATTTTAAGCCTTTAGAATCTCATATTATCTGCGCTAGATCAGCACGCTGTTGTTGAAGCTGTGGGGCAATATTTCAGTGAAGCGAAGAGTTCCTTCTGCGAGTGAGTGCAAAAGGAACACAGCAAATGAAGAACTGAAGTCAAAGGAGACAATTTGAAAAGAAGAAGCGGTGGAAACTCACTCATTCCAAGGCGAGAATGGGAGGGCATGGAAACCTGAGGCAAAATTTTCCTTTAAGGAATAAGCGGTACCTACTCGTGCCATTGGAGAGAATGCTTGATATTGCAGGTGACACAAACTCATGCCAAGAAAGGTGAGAGTCATTAACGAAATCTTGAAGAAATTGCTGTTGCTGTGAATGCCGCATCGAGAGTTGCCACGAATTACGCTGCGCCAACATTTGTCCAAAAACTTGTGCTGCAAGACCAAAGTGGGCGAGGTGAGGGACAGTGATGCGTGTGGAAATGCAGTTCATTATACAAACATGGGGTGATTTCTCACAACTCCGTCAAAAGTGTCTGTCTCAGCAGTCGCATTGATGGCGGACTGTCCGGCTTCTCCACCTCAGCAGAATCAGTTCTCCGTCTCATCAGGGACAGAAACACCGCGGCAGACATTGAAGATGTGAATAGATAAGTTTCAGGTAAGGCCGCCACCACTGGTGGACGCGTGTACCGAAGTAGCTGTTGATCAAATAAGATTTATGGAAAGAATGTTGGCAACCAAAATATGATAAAATGGGTAAATACTCATTCAATTCTATCTTCACGCATTTAACTGCGTTCATTTGAGTCGACTTTGACCCATTGATTCCTCGTGGATGTGTTGGTAACATGTTGCTTCCAGTCATCTAGTAGTTGTCAATGAATGTGATTACGAAGGATAAAAAAGCGTAGAACTTTTCATTTGATTGTGGCAACAAGTCAAACATTCTTAAATCGGAAAATGTGTTTCCAGAGCAACCTTGATTTTAGAGTAAATCAGTCTTCAGCCCAAAAATGATGCCATTTTAAATAACCCCCCGCCCTACCAGTTTGTCCGATCCGCACAGCAAGTTCAATCTGTCAACGGTGTGCACGCTTACCTGATTGGTACTGACAAAGTCGCTCATTCGTTGCAAGCTGAAAACATGCCTCGGGTGAGCTAGCTGAGGCGTGCGTCTGTAAGCATTTATAGTTTTCGTTTTTTAAAGGGGTTGCCAATAAAGTGGTGCAAATGGGCAGGCAATACGACACATTCGACTCCGGTCAACTTGCTCACGCATGCCAGATAAATACATTTCGGTAGGCCAAGTGGTAGGGCCCATTCAACACTAAACGACAATGAACCTTGACAATACACAGCAGTGTCACGTATATTTGCAAGAGTTACAAGACTACCAGGTCTACTAAGACTGCAAGCCCACTGTGTTTTGGTGAAATGAAACTGGTGCCAGAAAAGTAGCGATTCGCCAGACGCATGCATAACACCGACGAATTGATGATTTGATGGGAAGCACTTCCTCAAGCCTACGCTATTTCGGAGCTGTGGCAAATTGTGCGCACTGAAATTGGCTGAATCTGTTGCGAAAACCAAACCCCGAGGCGAAAAGGCGGATTCATTTCGTTCCATTGCTTGACATTGCTATGAAAAGCAGGCATATGAATGAGAAGGAAACAATGCTCGAGGACGCCAACTCACCACAATGCAGATCTTAAGCCTGTGAATCATTGGTGTCGCGTGGGTAAATTTTAGACTCTATGCGTTGCTTTTGTGTGACTACCGCTAGTACTCTGTGTTTTCAATGGCTAATAGGCGGATCGTTGCACCCTCTCAGACATGTGGTGGCGTCTGCTTACTTCCCCATATCCGCATTAATTCCACCAAAATCCGCACTAAGTGAAGGAAAGTACACTTTCTTGCCACAGTGCAATGCGGTCTTGAGAGTAGGCCTAAACTACACACTGTACAGCTTTAGGGGTTCCTGTGTGTCCCTCTGTGCGTCCGTATTTATCATTTCCCACGTGCATAGGCTTACGATTCCTCCCCTTTGGAGGCAGTGAGAAGACCTGTGCCAACGAGTGAAGCAACTTGAGTGGTGTAACTAGACTGGTGGACCTAGCACTGCTCACAATGCTCGGAAGGGTAAAAGGGATGTGTAATACCCACGATATTATAGACATGCTGTTTGAGCCAAAAGTTTGGCGAAAATTCGTTTCCCATGGCAGCTGAGAGGGCGGGATAGCCAAAACAGATTCATTTCAATTAATCGATGACCCTTAAATTAGTGAGCCTGTTCGGTGCGGTAGTATTCAGGCCAGAGCGCGTGCATGTTATAAATGTGAGGCCAGCGACATTAGGGCATGACGCCAGTACTCTCTTCCTGTTTTACTAAGGTTGGCCAAAACTATCCATTCTCCTAATGGCATGTTCCTAGGTTCGAAGCGGTTAAGTGTTTCCAGGGCTTTAGTAGTTGCTTTTTTTGCCAGCATAATTTGTCAAACGTTGCTGGCATGAAGCACCAAAGCCTCCGTTCATCTTGTATTTTGATGCACTAAAGGCATACTTAGACCAGCGGCCTCCCAACGATCCCCGCAATCCAAGAGAGTTCATTCTTCACTGCTAATGATTCTCTTGGCAGGAGACCAGGCAGCAGCAATGAGGTCACGCAAACGGGGTCATTTAGATTGCGTTTAATTAATTCGGGCACAGTCTTTCCCTGTAAATTGCCACAGGACTCGAAATAAGGAGACTAACCTGGCTGTGAACTAACATGACTTGCATTTGATGTAACCAGCACCGATTGACACCAAAACGCTATCGCAACCACGAGCGACAAGCAAGTGAGTCATCTGGCGCATGGGTTGCATTCTCACTGCCTCCTTTTTGACAGGAGGCATGAGATGTTCAGCCGTGCCTACAACGTCCAATATCTCAAATTGCCGACCTTAGAGAAGGCGTTGCCATACATTGTGATGCACGGAATTCAAAACTAATTGCTATTGAAGATAAGGTCATGCCTTCTTTTCGGGTAAGATGGCTGTCACCTAAGGCTGTTCCAAACAAGTGATGGCATGTCAAACGCCACACTGTCACTACAAATTCATGTGTGACCCATGCTGCAGCATTAATGGCTTCCATAATCCAATAATCTTTGTTGATTAAATTGCACGTAATATCTGGAAGTAGGTTGCGGCTGATCCATGAAATGATGGTTTGGTCGCGGCCTACAAGGATGATTTGCAGCTCAAGTTCTAATGGTGGAGGAAATAAATATGCTTTTGTTCTAAAATCTTAGTTTATTTTTACTGATTAACTTCACCAGAAACGTCTTCAGCTCACTTCCAACGTTATGGTCAAAAATATTAAGTGACACAAACATCCTTTTGCGTCGCTGAGTCACAATGCTGAGTAATGGAAGAAACGCATTCAAACAAAATGCCGGAAACTATAAACAAAACCAAGGCAAGAGTAATAGCGCAAGAGCACAGATGGTAATGCTTAATGGCTTCTTTGCTGACGTTCTGTTTGGCGTTGTCGGTTTGGTGACCCGTGGACAGCCCGCATCCTTTTGACATAAGGGTTTTATTTTAAAAGGTGGAATGCAGTGTTGACTCGCCCCATATTTGTGAAGGCGAGAGCAAATTCAGCTATTCTCAGGGTGGAACTTCGTAGTATAACCAACAATGATACTAAGCGTAGTGGGGCAAGTGCTCTCATGCCAATAACCTAGTTGTTTGTCAGATTTTTAAACAGCTTAGATGCCACATTGTGAAAATAGTTGCGCCGTTTACTTGGAGCACACCGTTAGTGACGTGGCGCTTTCCAACTTGGGCGCGTTATTTGCTGAAACGTCACTACAGAACACCCTTATGTTTCGTAGTCAGCTCACGGCAGGTGGGTGCGCGGCGGAGTTATTCTTCCATGTATTGCCTTATCCATGAATTGGAATGCGGGACGGGCAAAGTAGGCGTAGACATGCCTATGTACTGCCACGTTCAGTTTTACAAGTAAATGCTACACGTCAACGGCCACTGCCAGTGTTCTTTTAGCCGCCTCAGATATTACCCAAGCTGCAACTAGTGAGGCTCTGTTGGTCAGTCGGGAGAGGATCAAGCCTATTTGAACATAAACACAGCGCTCTGAGCCCATCACATTGGCAGGTGCTCAAGCGATCCCCATAACTCTAAAACATGGGCAAAATTTACTGTAGGCTGTTCAAGTCAACCTGAGAGATGTTCTACAGCGAGCGCATTCCTAATGTCAACTGGCTGTCGCAGTTTTACTTCTCCTCACACGCATCAGTGGTGTGAGTCGGTCGCATTAGCACTGCATGAGAAAGTTTTGCCGCAATGCGAAAGAAGAGGACTAGCATGCAGTAGCCTAGAACCTCGAACGCAAAGCAATTTTATTCGATGGAGTTTTGCTACTGCTTCATTGAGCACAAGATCAGAGGAACTCGCACCACCTGATGGGTCTTGCAGTACCACCTCATTCACCGAAAGCCACTACCGTAAGTTTCGGAGCATGACAAATGAATGATTGCGCGATTACTGTATGCTCCGTGCTTATTGGCATAACTGTAGGCAATGAGGTCAAATTTCCAGACTTGCCATTATACGTATCGGCTTTAGTTGTTAAGGCCCCAAAATGTGCACGACTTGGTCTGCATTATCAGCTTATCTGAGGTCAGCGCAGTGTTTAAACAGGACATGTTGGTGCCAACGGAAGCGATTTGTAACCTCAAATTTCGTACTCAAATTCCTTTTCGTGGTCATCAGACATACCACACACCACGCGTAGTGCTGGTGGCAATGCTGCAAGCTTTTGTGAAATTATCAAATAGAACACAAAACGTAGCTAGTTAGTAGTGAATGTCTTCAGACAAATAGATGAGCTGTTGAAGCCACCTAGAAGGATTTACCGACAGCTTGATGGAGGAAGTAATAACGCTCTGAATTAACATCCACTTACTCCTACTCCACCTACCCATCATTTTGCGGTCGTCTACTACTGCATTGAATCAAACGCGATGGTTTAAGG
>CM043732.1:331699-350483 GCA_023968675.1 Taenia pisiformis
CAAATAAAGTCAGCGATCCGAGTTTTCTACTTCCGGACCAAAGGGGTACTAACCCAGACCTGCGCAGCATAACCTCTGTGGTGCTCCAATCCACGGGTGCTAGCGTTAGGCTGTCGCCGACATACTCACAATTCTCTCCAGCGACTATTAAACTAGTATTTGACTGCTACCATCTCCTTTGATGCCTACCACTATGGTACGCCTTTTGATTATTCGGCCACAGGGGTCAGATTTCGCCTTCTCTCTCGCTCACCACGTATCACGTATGCGGCGTGACTCACTTCCTTGCAAATTCTGCAATCAATTGCAACCTACTCTATTTTATGCAATTGCTTTCTTACCGTTTTACTTTTATTTGGCATCTACAGCAAAATGGAATAAACTACAAAATGGCATCACAGTAAAGCAAGGCATAGGAATACAAAAGTGGTGCTGGTGTCTTCGCGAACCTTGCTAGGATTTAATGCTGCTCTCTTTCGTCGATTTCGTTAACTTTTAGAGAGCATCATTCCACTTAGCAGTTTTACATACAATATGATCAAAATCTGCTTAATGCAACTCATTTGGGGAAAAGTGAGACCTTGCATTAGGAGCGAAATGAATCCATACAAACATGCTCCAGTCGGCGCCCCATCAGCTATGCCAGCAAACAACGTGCATGGAATATTTTACCCATGATGCATAGGTTTCGCGAAGCACTACTTTGCAAACTTGACAAATACAACAATGGCAATAAGCCGTGCAAGTGCAAAAGTGGGGTGTTAAGGCACCTCTACTCCTCTAACACATAGAACAGATTTTAAATCGACGCATAGGTCAAACGACTGACAAAAAGAGCCTCATTAGTTGTGGCTAATGAATCACTGGCAGTGGGCCGTCGTTGTGTAGCATTTACTTGTAAAACTGACCGTGGTAGTACTCACGCATGTCCACAGGTAATGGCGACCATCTACGGGAATGCTGGAACGCCTACTTTTGCCCGTCTCGCATTCCAAATCGTGGGCAATGCAATACATGGAAGAATAACTCCGTCGCGTGCCCACATGCCGTAAGCTGACTACTAAACAGGGGGGCGTTGTGGGTGACAGGTGGGTAGTTGCAGGTGGTGAGCGAACCGTTCTTTAGTGATGCTCCAGCAAATGACGCGCCCAAGTTAGAAAACGTCACGCCACTAATGGTTTGCTCCAAGTAAATCCAACAACTATTTTCACAATGTGACGTCTAAGCTGTGATTTGCAGCTACGTAAATGATTAAGAAGTGGAAAAAAGTTTGTCCAGCTTTGCTGCAGAAAAACTGAAAGTTCTCTCATGCAACTTATAACATATTTCCATCTCCCAAAGGCAAACGTAGTCAAGAGGCTTTTCAATGTAAGATAGCGGCAAATCTAATTTGACTGAGTAAATGGCAGCAGCAATTAGTTGTAATCACACAAGCCATTCTCTTCCAAACAGAATGAACGCTATTGCTTGTGCTTTTACGTAAAACCAAATTGAAAGCTATTCGTCAAAGCAACAGCCAATAACAATAACGAATCAGCACAATTGCCCACTGAATTCTTCTAGGCTAAGGCTAAGAAGACATCATAAAAATGGAATCTAGACCATAGTCAATCGCCAAAAGTGGTCTTTGATTCTATGGTATCCCATAAATGTTGTACATTTGCCTGCAGATGCGGCTCATTTCCAGATTATCAATTTACTGGTATTTTCTTTGACGATGTCGGAAAGGGGCTTTGAGAACAAAAATTATTGGCATGCCACAACCCTGCTTCACCTTGACTTGAATTATGGGTGAAACGCTAAGGCGCTTCCGTATAAAAATGAAGCAAATTGAAGTCCAACCCAATAATGCAGCAGTAGGCAGCAAGTGAATAAAATCTGACCCATAGGAAGGATCGGATTTTGAAACATACGCAGAACTTGCGTGGCACAGGCTGTGCACGTTTCGGTGTCGTGGAGGCTGGAGGCAGTCTAACGCTCACATGCTGCCTCATTGGTCACGGAAGTAGAGTTGGAGCGAATGGGAGGGAGTCTCAACTCCCCATTGACCATCGCAACGGAATCGGGGACGGGAGCGACTGATACTCAGCCTCTTCCCATTAATTCCATTCCCTCCTTCACGTTGTCATTTGTTATTTCGCGTTCTTTGCCATATTTGTATTGTTCAATTGATAATTTTTCCATTTCTCGTCTGTGGATTCATTTGTCAAGCGAAGGATTTGCTATACCTGACTAGTACTATTTTATTACGAGTGTTTAATTTTTGACAAGATAATTTGATGGCTGCCTGTTTGGATCACCCGTCAATGCTCTTGCAGTATCGGCGTAATTCGAGAGTGTTTTGGGGTGTTACTCCATGGAATGCTGGGCCTCACCTGCAGATGTGTTGCTATTTTGAAGTCCGGAGTAGGTCAATTTCTTCTAATGTGTGCAGCATCCTATTTTCGTGCTTTTCTAGACGAATGGTGCCCTCATATGATCAAATGAAAGTGGATTGAAAGGTAAAGAGGAGGAAACAAAAGCAATTTTAAAAGCAGCTTTGACTTTGCTGAAAGAGATAGTTGTTGAAAGGCGGGAGAAAAACAAGGCAATTTGGAGCAAAATTTTGCGGCCTCTATGGGTGGATTTGTGTGCATGCATGCATGCGTGCGTACGTGCGTGCGTGCGTGCGTGCGTAAGTGTAAGCACGCATACTTTCCTACCTTTTGCATTTCTTTTCGTATTTCATGCGGAAAGTATCAGCTCTGGTGAGTTCAGAAGTTAGTGTGATTATCACCAAAAGAATTAACTGCTTATGACTACTCAAGCATTTAATGTTATCAGGGCTGCTTGCCGTGTACGAATGCAGCGAGAGATTTATGCACGTAGGTGCAGGGTAAGGGGGTGTCTCCAATGCCACCTGTTGCCAGCTCATCTGCAAAATCAAATCAAATATAAATCAAATCAAAAATAAACTCACTGTCATGTAGCCTGACGACTTTGAAATCAACTATTTACGTTAAGTATGAATGGAAATATAAGCGTCGCACATATGTGACACCAGTGAATAGTGCTTTAAGTGCTTTGTTACTACTATAAAGATTGACGAGTACTGTAGATATTAATCATAATAACTTCTAAGATGTGCGCTTAAAATTTTTATACAATTTCCAGGTACAAGATCACGTAACCCCACAAATCTCGGGCTTATGCGACAAAATTTTTAAACACCTTTAACACAAAAGATATAAAACCATTTTTGCGTAGTAGCGTTTCCACAATTGCTCATAGCTATCGAGAGACTTAGAACAATGTATGATAAAAGGTGTACGCAAACAAAAATGAATCTGCCAAAAACTGCCCTCGGGAAGTCTGTTTATGGGTACTCATATGCAAGATATGAATCACTAATGGAAGATGCAAAGGCTGAGGAAGCTTTGGAGAAAATTGTTACAGTGACGATTATCAACATGTGGTATAATGGCAAAATTAGCCCACTTTGTGCTTTGTGATCCCCATATTTGGAGTCTGTGGGTGGAGACCAAGAGTTATGCCAAACAGCGTTGTGAGTTGTGTCAAGGTAGAGGTGCTGGTTGTCTGTGGTTCAAAGGGCGCGAGTGAAATGCCATCACTAAGAGGCGGCGTGGTGAGCGGGGAGGCTGAAGACTCCGAGTAAGAAAGTACAGGAATTAAAAGTATATTGCCTATGAAAGCAATTTCAGTGATATGAACATTGGTAACATAAGAACGCTCACAAATTGACGCGCCGTATAAAACGGTTGCGCTTCTTCGTGTATCGATTGGCAAGACACACCGAAACACAGCTATAAACTCTACTGAATTAATTTCAAGTAAAACCTAATTTCTAAAAGGCGTGATAAATCGTACCAAGCAGTGACTTCTTTTACTTGCCAGCAAAAACCTACGTGGATAATTTTGGAGTCTTCTAAGAGTTCAATTTAAGCTATAATGAGTTAGGAGGGGACTTATGCTTACGTACGGAAAAGCCAAGAGCCAATTAGAGGGGATAACAAAGCATTCAGGGAAGGTTGAAACGTTCATTGATAACAACCAGGCCTATTAAGCACCCAAAGAAAAAGAAGAGGAAGGTAAGTGGACTTGGCAATTGTGATTGTACTTTGTGGGGTTTGTTTTTTTTAAATAGAAATGCAGTGTTAATGTGATTGCCAAGTTATTGACGAAAGCTGCGTCCAGAAGGTCAACGTGCCTGTTCTGGCCTCTAAAAAGCGGGCTTTGATAAGCTTTGACTGCATCGTCGACGCCGACTGCCAGGGAGGCGACCGGTGTGGGACTACGCCCGCTTTCGCCTAGAAGTCGCCGGCCATAGCACGATGGTGCGCGCACTTCTACTTATCCTACTTATCTGCGTTAGTAGCACGCAGAAGCCGAGGGTCCCGTCGACGACTGCACCGAAACACCGCACACACAAAGGTGGCATAGCGCATTCCTGGTGGAAACAACTCGGCAGGGCAGACAAAGACAGGGACTGGAAGGTTCAAGAAGTGCTCGTACTGGGAGTTGAAACACATTAAAGCCTCTATTCCCGCACTTGCACAACGCTTTTGAGCAAAACCGCAGTAATGAAAGGAATATTTCTAGTACTTCTACTACTAATGGAAATATTTTTTGCATGGCTGCCATGGCGTCGGAAGACGCTGCAGGATCTGTCATTGCAGCTCCGGCGACAAATCTGCGAGTTTGTTAATGATAGAGATGGCGTCATTGTCTCTGTGAGGATGGTATGGAAGTGCTTAACTAATGAATTTTAACGAAAGCTAAAACCAAAACAGTCACGTTTTAAGGTAAATAATATTTTGGAGCGCGAAGGTAATGCACGTGTGGTGTAGCGGTTATCATGGCTGCCTTCCCTGCCCTGCTGAGCTGTTTATATCAGGAATGCGTGATGCCACTTTCGTGTTCAATATGCCCCGGCGTTATTGTTAATGGGATGCTTGATTTCTGCGTGCTGCTAACATACATAAGTAGATGTGCGCAAACTGTCGTTCTATGGTCGACGAAATCGACGCGGGTACAGGCGTGGCGGTGTGCCCCAAGTTTGCCGAAGTCTGCCTTAAGGGGGTCTGAACGCTTGCGCCTGTTGCCCTATGCCATGGCAACTAGTTTGGGTGGAGTCTACCCTGTATCTCGCGACGGCATGGGCAAAGGCACCCCTGCAGAAGTTTAAGCCGGCACAGGTGGGATTTATGCTGCTATTAGTGAATGCGTTGTCTTGTGCATGAAAGGTAACTTGCTTATTTCAGCAGTACTGAAACATTAAATCGAAGTCTCCACAATTGCTTGCAAAGCAATCATTTGTATTCAATTACTTTTAGCCATATGCTGCATTCGCAAGGCGGTGCACCGATTGCAAATACCTTCCTGAGAATATTGTGATGCTAATAAAACTAACGCCATTGTGAGCATTAGCGTAAGGATTGCTTTTAGTCAAACTATTTTAAATGAGTCAAAATTTAATTGGCGAGAATTGTGGCGTCCCGATTAGCTCCAGTAGAAGGAAGCAGGCTATGCATGGGGCAGAACATATAAATCGAAGAGAGGTAGGAATGGGACTGCCGGCATAGGCAGGAGGCCAGCTGACGTATCCTGGTCAAAGCAGCAACCGCTTCAAGGAAGGCCAACCGGCAGTCCGAACATACAGTGTCTTTGACGTTAACCATCTTCCGCTAATGTTTGCAGCAAAAAAAATACCTGGTAGCACTTCTTAACTTCTAAAAGAACAAAAAAGCCAATTGACTTAACCACCAATTACTCAATGGTAATTACGCATGTGCGCTTGTAATCACTTTAAATTTGCAGATTTTTTAAGGTAAGGTTATCAATTGAGCTAATGTTTAACTGAACCACTTTCTACCTTAAAATCTGTTTGCACTTTGCAAGTCAAAGCAGTCCTCTATTTCGTGAAGCGGGTGGTGGTGTGCGGTTTTCGTTTGCGACCTGCATCCTAATTCGATATTCCAAAAATTTTATTTTATATGTAGCCCTCTGTTGCTCGATGGTGTCGCTGCTTACGTTCTTGATAACCTTATCGACCCCAGGTACTTTATTCCGACACTCTATAGCATCGTCTATGCACCACTGCTAATTATGGCAGAACCAACTCTTGTCTTGCATTCTGTACCGAATCAGCCTCTTAGTAACTTGATAGAAAATGAAACCGTTGCTATTACAGCACTTATTGATCCAGTTTATGAGGGTGATCCCCTTGTCACCATACCGTTGACTGATGTGAGTTGATAAGTTATTATGCTCCAAATTCAAGTTTCCTTTATTTGGAGGCCATTTGCTTCGGCTTCCCAAGGTGGCGGAATTCACCGTTCTCTTGACCATTGGGTCTCACAATGATTCCAAATTCGAATCATTTGTGCTTCAAATACCAAGCAAAAGGAAGAAAAACATCACGATTTAATGGAAGGTGAGAGTTGCAATGCTCGAACTTGCTCATTGTGCTTCTTTATTTTTCGTTTTACAACACATTCCTCCTTTTTTTCAAGTCAGAATATTCGAATTTTTGAAAGTAACTGTCAAACGCTTAAAGTATTTTGACCTTTTAATGCCGTTCATGTTGGCGCTGGCAGTTGGCGCCCTCTTTTCTGCAGCTTTCCAGGTTCTGATTCCTGAGGTAAGACCGTTCAGCCACTTGTTTGAAGCATTTTTGTCTTCTTCGACAAACAAGTTTGTTTTTAAGGCACCGCGATTGGCGGAATTGCCTCTAGAATTTGGAGGTCAGAAGCACTCCTGTCTTCTAAAATCAAGTTGTGCTCCTATCGGTCTTCTTATCAACTTCGGTATCTAATACATACTCCTCATTATGCCTCTATTGTTGAAGGTAGAATCGCTAATTCTTGTTGCTTCTAATTCGTAAACCTTTTTACCACTTTAGCTGAGCAAGGTATCTGATAGCGCGCCTTAAGCCTCTCCAGAGTCCACAAACAAAGTAGGTACCTTTGCCTTTACATGCGGGCTGCATTAACACGAATGAAGCCTAAGTACTCTAAAATGCCTCCTAGCCTGACAATCTGACCATTTTGGGGCTGGCGATCCAATGGCAACTGAGTCAATCACATGTTCCACTCAAGCCAATTTGAGCCGCATGAATTTCCCAGCCCAAGGATTAGTTGAAGTCGCGCCGATGGCGACTCAATCCCTAACTTTCTAGACGAAATGGCTATTGTTGTGGGCTTTGCTGAAAGCTCCTTCGTCGGCATTGCCATCTGTTTGTGCGTCCTTTTTTAAAAGACCTTCCCCACGAACTTAGTAATGTGGGACGTCTTTTGGAGGCCACCTGTAGCATTGTAGTTTGGGACCAACTCTACTCCTTGTCTCGTAGGTGACTTTACCGACCTCATTATTTCCGGCTTCTCGGTCAAATCAGCAATCTGTGCCAACTTTGCTTCTGCTTGTATTGCCCACTTGGGCCTCATCATTGGTCTCATAATTGATGAGGCGTCTTCTGAAGCTCTGAACGTTTCCATGGCAACCGCCGGCGTCTTTTTTACATAAGTCTTTCGGCCATGGTAAGTCTAAGTGATGGATGCGTTCTGTGTTGTGGACCAAGTAACCTGTCTAATGGCAATCTAAACCATTCGCAAGACTCTAAAAGAGGCAGCAAAGTGGTCGGAGTCATCCTTGGGACTGTTTGTGATTCAGGTGCCTTATTTGGTCGCCGGCTATGCGTGTGTTCTGCGTGTGATCCATGCCAGTAGCTACATTGCCTTTTAATGGCTGTGGATTTTTCGTTAGCTGTGGACTCCCTCATCACAGTCCTTAGCAAATGATAATTGTAAAAACTATCTATTTATTTGATTCCAATTCTTTCTGTGTTCTTTTCTGCCTTGCATTTTGGGACGGATCTGCGGTATGATATGGTGACATAAGTGATTAACAAACCACCTTGTTGGTCGCCACTTTGTCAATCCATCACGAAATAGTTGCACTTTTTTTCCACTATTACACCTCTACAAATGTGTGAAGGCTTGTAGTGGGGCAGGAAACTATCGGGCTTGGATCGTAGGATGCAGTGACCGTAGCTGAACGTCTGTCGGTTCAAAACGGGCCACCCGATATGCAAGCACTCTGACAAGCTGTGAAAGCAATGCGAATGCTAGGCTGAGGACAGAATAAACCCTGCTTACCCGCAAATTTGTTGTGTAAGTAAAACGTCAACCCCGATCTCTTGCACTAGCTCCTTCAGCGACTTTTTGGGGGGTCACGCCTTTAGGCCAGAACTCAGAATTTCCCTGAAAGTCAGATTCGTGCCAACACTACGTGGACATGCAGTTGTAGTGGATTGATGCTAATTGAGGGGCCAAGATTGGTTGGAAACCTGAGTCAATCGCCACCTTAGGTTCACCGACATGCGACATCCACCTGAGGTTTTGGTTGACCTGGTCGGCAGGTCAAAGTGCAATCGATTTGGCTTTGCCAAGGCTCATCAAAGGCTCGGAGAACGGAAATGGTAACGTTTCGCTTTACTGACTCATTTAATTGTGTCAGTATTTTGCACACTGGAGGAGTTGATGTTGATGGATCCAATGCTCGCTAGACATGTCGAGCAAATGAAACGCCTACACGTTATTTGATTGGTTGGTCTACAATGATAGTGCTGTCAACGCGACCGTGCTTATAGTATATCTAGTAGAATCATGCCATGTTTGCAACACTGCAGTGACTTCGGTGATTTGATGCCTTGCTAAGCTGTGCTGTGATTGGGTGAGTGCATGGATTTCGCCTTCCATTCTGGTCTCCAGGGCCTATTAATGGCCGCCCATTAAACGCCCTTTAGACAAATGCACAAATGTTTTGCCTTCAATTTTTCGTATCTCACGAAAACCCATTGGCACAATAGTGGGCTTCTGCTAGGCCTGATTGACGTAGATATGCATTTTTCCTGCCTCACATTTCGAAATGATGGGCTTTCATCAACAAATTTGGAAAGAGAAGAAGGGGGAGGAAAACAAAGCACAACACATTAGCAACACCTATGTCTTATGCCTCTTCTTCAAGATGGCCACGTGTTTGGAAAGGCAGAGAAGGGGGTGGCAAGGAATAAGAAGGACGCCAAAATAAGAAGGAAAGTGAATGAGAGAGAAGCATTGAGAATGAGTCAAATGCTGAGAAAAGTGATAACTTAGATGAATTTTCACTAATTAATGATGTGAAAGGAAAGATAGATCAGAAGTGTTACATTATGGCTTGTGACGCTGTGGTGAGTGGCATCGAGCTGATTTGTGGAGTCACTAACCTTTTCATGACGAAGGAGCGGGGCCGCTTACAACAGGGTTAACGTTGCTTCCACAGACAGCCTCCCGACTGCCTATTTATCTACCCTCAGTAGACATCGCCTTTCTCTTACGTCTATGTAAGAGGACTATAGGCAAGTGGTGCAATAGCAAGCAAAAGACGGGGCATAGAGCTGACCAAAGCAACTGTGGGCACCCCATCCATTCGTATCTGAGCAGATCTTCCCGCGATGACTACTAATTGGAGTCTTCAGGTTGATGATTGTTGGTTCACTGAATTCCAGAACTGCCTTCAGAAAATAGGAACAACTCCACCCTTTCATTGTCTCTCCTCTCCAATGAGGGCTCTTTCTCCATCCCTCTGAAAAATGGAATTGACAAGTGAAGCACAATCAGCTCTATTGTCAATCTCTTTATCGACGGTGATTCTCGAATTTCCACGGGTTGGAGACAGTGTAGGAAAAGAATCGCAAAGGCATCGTATCAGTAAGCATGGACAATAGTATGCGATTTTGAGAACTGATTAGTGCTTGCAAGGAAAAAGAACAAGAGGTCTCCAAAAGGAAGATGAGGGGAGGAGGAGAAGGGGTATGCTGTGCGCTCGAGCACCTAATAGTTGAATTTGTAGTGATTCCAGAATGGTCAACATTCACACTTACTTGTATCCGCTTAACGGCTGGACGGCACATTTATAGTGCGTCTACACGAGTAAGGAGTCACTAGAGAGCAAATTCAGAACTGCTCACAAAGTTGCGGAGATGCGGTCGAAGTACTTCGCAAGAAGTAGACGTGATTGGTGATTGGCGGTTGAGCTTACCTATAAATTTTATCCTATCCTGACATGGGCAGCAGACGACGATCTCTGCAGGATAACAGACTTCATTGTTCACCATTCCTCGAGGACAAACAGATGCTATGGTGGTGACAGCTCGCCGTTTCCTTGGAGTAGAGGCATTGTAGGCGGGTGCATTGCGGAGTGTAGGCCTCGAGTTGTCGCAAGACGAGATCAGTACCACACTGATGACATTTCCACCTTCCTTAAACCCTCCTCCCCATCGTTGATGAGGTAAACACGCATTTCCCGGATCAGCATCTGAAGGGAAAACGGCTTCTGCCTGCCAATTTTTATCTGACAGATCTTATTGCCATCAACTTTGCCTCGGTCTTCACCGATAGCCTTTAGGTTATGACATTCACTACCATGTTTCCTATTGCGGACGTCGATGGTGGGGTCCATTTTGAGTTCCTACACTTGATACTGCACCTGTTTCTGGGTTATTGTTCCTTTTCCTGTCGCCTCCTCTATACCGCATCAGCGTCTTACCAACTTTGTGGAGCACGGGAGAGTTGTAGACATGCAAGCTGATCAGAAGCTGTGGCTGTGGATATTGTGCTTTGACTCGTTGACTTGTCGATAGCCCTCTCATAGTTTGTCAAGAAGTTATCCATAGCACTGGAATTTGTGACACTTCCTCCGCATCTCCTCACTACCCGAATAAGGTCAAGAGAAAAAAAATACGTCTACAGGAAGGGAGCTGCAGTTGTGGCTGGCGACAAAGTTGAATTCCGGCCCTCTAGCTAGGGAACGCTCACCTCCTTGTCCCACTCATTCTGTCAAGCTAGGGTTCAGCACTTGCTTACCACGCCGAAGCGTGACACTCAGATTGAATGATGAAGTCATGTAAAACAGATGGCGTCATCAGTTGGACTGCTTAAATGGCAGCGTTGCTATCAAAGTTTCTCTTAAACAACCGAACTGAAACACAACTCGATCTGAAAGAGTGGATTTATTTACAAAGTATGTAGTAGAGAGTGAGCCTCGACACACCTTGCCAGGGAACAAACAGCGGGTCCCATTAAGGGCCACACTGAGTAAAAGTAGGGAATGGAGCGCATTTTGTCCATAAAAGAGCCAAGCGGACTGCTGACGTGGCTTAAGCTACATGCCAGATTGAAAGGGTACAACCCGCCAAGCATGGAATCGTCTAACTCGCGGTCCTGCAAGGTAATCAAGCACTTCGATATCAATTTGCTTTCTAACGCACGTCACCAGTATTTTATAGTGCCAGAAATTACGTTCTCAAATGACTTTAATGTTTCGTTTTTACTGATGGGGGAGATCCATGGTACTTAAATTTCTCAAACTTCCTTAGCCGTAATGGCATCACTGATTTACTTCCACGGGTGCCTTCCATTATCTTAATGCCCTCTTTAATGGTCTATTTTAATTCTTTACCCAGCAAAAAGTAAAGTAGGGTAAAATGTTTGATAGCCTTTTAATAACCTGCAGTGCGTATTCAATGATGCACGAGCGCGAGAAGTCGCTGGTCCACATCCCCCAGTGCCTCCACTCTGACCCAGCGCATTGAAATCGAATAAATGAAGAAGATTGTTTGCTTATTATTGTGATTGTGGAGAAATATTTTAGTAGTTACTGAAGCGAATGTGCATGCTACAGGCGATCATTTGTTACATTGACATTAAGCACAAAATTTCGCCCTGTCTCGTTAAAACATCACTCTGCGCCTTCCAGTGACTGAGAATAGCCATGTTTCGAGCTCACGCACTGTCTGCTAGTGTATGATGAAGATGGCCTCCTACGCAGCAAAAAGCGGTGCGTTCTAGTGGATCCCATCGACGATGTGCGATTATAAGTCTAGTCAACTGACCATTTGTCGGCATATGAAAACCTTAATTCGCCTTTCTCGTGATTGATTTTAAACGAACTAGACCACCTTCTGCTCAGCAATTTCTCTATGCTTGCCGCCACGAAAACCCGATAGACTGTTGCTTCACCTAATGCAACTACTTAACTACTTGAGCTTCTGATCGGCTCGATCGCTGAATATCATGGGCTTGAAGTAAAAAACACTGATCAGTGGAGTCACCCATAAAAGCTGTAAGTGACCTACTGCATTGCAGAGGCGGCTCGTTAATCGTCGCTTCCATCAAAATCAAATTTATTACATTGTTTTGCTCACAGGGGCAGCAACAAAAGTTTATTCTGAACGAGACGGGCGGAGCAGATTAAGTTACATAAATGAAGTGTAGAGGGAGTCATTTGGGACCAGCAAATTGGCCCTTGTGATGGAATTGGCAAAACAAAATGAATTCGTACTTGTCATTAGCTGCGGCAAACAGAATCCACCTCGCCGAGAACAAAACAGGGTAATGTCAGTGGCTGTAAATCGCTACAATGCCTCGCCTTCCGACGTCACAAAGCATTTCCACCGGGATGGCAATTCAGCACCCCAAAGCTAACTCAAAGCAAAATAATTTTTTTTACAGAAGATCGAATTTTTAACGAGTGGCGAGATCTTTAAGTGAATGGAGGATGCGACGAGAACAATTTATCCATCTGTGTCTTATCATAAATTACGGGGAAATAAAAGTGTCCTTTGAAAGAGTGGATGTGAGACTGGGTTTATTTCATGGAAAAAGGTCGATAAATCTTAGCTTTGCGTGACACTACTTGATTCGGAGCTTTTGGCTTCCCGCCTGCATTGTTCGCCACACAGCAGTTGATTTTGGAAGGGGACGTTCCAAAATGAGAAGTGGGAATAGTTAAAATTCAAAATTTAACTAACTGTGGACGTAACAACGCATTCCATTTCACAGATAATGCCTGAGCACACAGGAAGTGGGAAAGGGGTGCACACTGCATGAGTTCGAGTAGTTTTCCTGAGGTCACAAGGCGCTAGACACGATCGGAAAACCACACTGTCGAGAGCATTTTTCAGCGCAACCAAACATTTGCGAAAAATGTCATACAAAGATTCTGTAGGAGATGCGATTTAGTTAGAGCGATACCGTTGCGATAGGCGGATGTTGAAGCTGGCAAAGAAGGAGGTGAACGCGGTGAACGTACTGTCAGTCGACGCAAAGTTGCGCTTGACGCAATCACACTTTTTTGATCAGTTCAGTCAGTGGTCGGCCGCCCTTAGGAGTGGGTTTTTGATTTCAAAGAAAAATTGCACTCAGCCAAGTCGTGACTTCATTTCGAAAGATCCTGAGCCTCAGTGCTTGAGTGCAGAAAGAGATTTTGGTGAAAACTACGGCAGGAAATTTAATCACCCAAACCTTTATGGCCCGTGAGGTGGCCTGCGTTCTCGTTTGGAAACTGTCCTCCTCGAAGAGGGCATAGAAGGCATGGCAGTTATGTCATCCTCGTACTCATCGTGAGTGTTGCGGTCCACTGTACTGCACCTGAAGGAAAATGCTGATCTGTTCCCATGAGCAACCACGAACAAAAGCGGTGGTGATGACACTACTGACCATGGGAGCACAAAACAATCCAAGCACACTCTTTACCGGCACTATTACATTCCCATCGAGCAGGGGAACAAAAGAACTTTAAGCTTTTATGCACTGCATGGATTCACTAATATAGCAATGTGCGTGTTCATTAAGTTTATCTTAAAATTGCATTCTCTTCACTCAGGTGCACGTAATTTTAATGTACCGAGTGGAGGATGAAGCTTCTGAATGGTGATAAGCAAGAGCTGCATCCATAGATATCCATTGTAGTGAAGGGAGAGTTGAGTTGCACGAGGTTCTGCGACGAGGCTTACAGCAGATGCAGTGGGTGGGCAGACGAAGCACCTGGATCCGTCCTCAACCAGACATGTGATGTGGACACAGAGCGGCCGTCGTCGCGCGTTAAGTCTGAGCTTTGAACATCAGAGTCCTGTGGTAATAGCTCATCTCACCCAACTTGCCTTTTGACTATGCGTCCTAAGTGAGGAGACCTTAAGTGAATCCACTTGTTTTGTAAAATATAAGGACAGGTTGTTTAAAGGAGGAACTCAAAAGTGGCATGCACTTCAGATGAATTTGTTGTGGTACAGTACTTTGACAGCAGGAGTTAAGGAATGTTTTCTTAGCGCCATTTGGATAAGAAGTTGGTAAACGCTGCCTTTAGCTCGTCGATGTTCTATGGCAGTTACTTCATTAATCCTATTAGCGTGGCTTTGCGAAGACTAGTTTCTAAAATGACTGCTGCTTTGTCATTTTAGCATTATTCATTTGGCTTACCTTTGCCTCGGCAGAAGCTAAACAAAATCAAAAATGTTTATCATTTGGTCTTGCTAATATTGTGCGATGGGGTTGTGAGCGAATGCTAGAAAAGAAAGGAATGTGCCTATTCTTGGCTTGATTCGAATTGATTGTGTCTTTACTGCATTCCTACCAAATGCCATTATTGGCGAAAGAGATTTCAATGAGCAGATTCGGCGACTAAGTTTTAAGCGGACAGGACGATAACCCGAGCGTTAACCTCTCTTTAACGTAAGCTGGCTAAATACTCGACTAACTAAAGGCCACAGCCTTGGCGTGTAGAAAGTTTGGTTGAATCAGATTGACATTCTTGACTTCCAATTGACCTGAGCGCCATTGGTGAATGGGGACTTCGTATTCAGCACCTTTAACAGCAGGACCCTTTAAAAGAGCATTTTTGATTGGATTGGAGAGCATTCTGCAAGGGGTGAGCAAATGCAGAAGGGAATTCTCAGGCTAGAGTGATGAAGTAAAGATGGCGTCGGTTGGGTGCAGAAGGCAGGAGAAAAAACAAAAACGAGTATGGATAATTAAGAAAAGAGAGCGTGTCTAGTTCAACTGGTTTAGGCAGTATCAGGCTGGCAATTGAAATGGTGAGCCATTTCACTAACACAGTAAACTGATTGCTCTCAATGTCTAGTCATCAACAGTGATGGGCTTGATTTTCTGCTTATAAAAGTGGCACAATACCCAAATTCGTGGGGTTAGGTCGTGCGCTACAGAAGTTTTATCAACTGTCAATCACATTGGTCCAATAACTTCCATCTAGTCAGTAATAAGCATTGCTGAGTTGGTTGCCAGCCATAATGCAAACATCACCGCACCTCCATGATCTAATGAAAGGTAAAGTCTAAGCAATCCTTTTCAGTATTTACTATTTGTTAGACGAGAAGCCGAAATCCGGAGGCTGAATGGTAATGGTGCTATGATTTAACGAAAGCGCGTAATGAATTAGACTGGGAATGAAAAGAAGTAACAAGCTGCGGAGCAGTCGTGCGATTAAATACTTGTGCGACATTTGCAGTGCGCGAAAAGAGAAATGGAGACCGCATTCCTTTTAGTGGTTGGTCGCATGCATTTGCATGCATTTTTGAAGAATTTGAATGAATTGCTCACTAGCGCTGTCGGATTCAAACAAACAGATGATAACGCTTAGCTGCGAAGAAGGCACTCGGCACAACGCGTGGTATGGCAATAGGTGTCAGAATTCTGCCGGTGAAACAAATCCCAGTAAGCAAGACGACAGGGTTGGAAACGGAGCTATCCAAAAACAGTAGGAAGAAGGGAGAACCAAATGCGGCTTCAAATGCACTCAGTCCAGAGCAACCGAATTGATAATAAACAAGGTAAACGACAAAGGATGCAACACAGGAGAAGAATACCAAAATGAATTCTGCGAAGTAAAACATGAAAAAGGAACTAGTAGAATTAAATGCACAAGCACAATTATTACAGAAAGAGTAAAGGAATAAAGGAGCGCGAAAACGAAAGAAGCGAGAAAGAAAGCGCTAGAAAAAAATACTACCAGACAAGTAAAAACAAGCATTAACAAAATAATAATAAAAGTAGACGGAAGGGAAGGACGAATGAAAGGATGGATTCGGTGCAAAATAGAAAGAGCTGCAGGCAAAATGAAAGAAATTATTAAGCAAGAAAATGGAAGAAAACATAAGAGGAAGGTGGGAAAAATTCTCATCCAGAGAGAAACAACGGCAGAAAAATCAGAAAATTCATCCAAAATAAAAGAAAAACCAGCAAGTCCACCCACAATAACAGGCAACGAGAAGACAGTGAAAGGTGTGCGTGCTGCCGACGGTTATGACACTGTACTTCCCACGCAGCCTGGTGGCGCGGATGCACACGTGTCCGGGTGGAAAGGCAAGTTGGGGAGAGCGAAAGATGTGCTCTCTGCAGGTCATCGCGAGAAACTGCTGTCTGCGCCGACGCGGCTCGACTCCGGCGAGGATGAGACTGCTGCTACTGCCGCCTCGGCCGCTGCTGCTGCGCAGGAGGAGGGGGCGCGTCTGCGCCCAGTGGCATGCAAGGATTATTCGCATATTGTTTTCTTTCATATAATTCTTTTTGCTTATTGATTCTCACTTCTCTTTTCTGACTCTTTTTCATTAACCTGGATAAATCGATGTTTTTTTTTTCCTGCGCAACTCATTTTGTAATGCTTTAGTGCACCTGTATGCTCTGCATTTTATGTAGCTGTTCGTTCCATAGGAAGTAATTTGTTGATGCTTATGCATAGTTGTCCAATGATTGCGTTCTGCTTTTTAATTATAAAAGTTAAGTATTTTTTAGTAAAGAAGAAACATTTTTAAACCGCGCCTCTTTAAATTCACCACTTGAGAAATATTTTAACATTGCAATCTTTGCTGTGTTAGTAGGCTTGTTAGCCTGATTCTCTGTGCATACCATTGATATAAAATGCCCCATGGCTCTTACTCACCCTATGTCCTCAAGCTGATGCACACAACTGCATGCCCAATGGCAGCCTTCAAGGAATTTTTTCATTTTACCATCATTGGTGCCGAAATCTCTTACCTAAGTGCAGCCACTTGCACGTTTTGTTGCCGATTGAAAGCATACAACTGCTTATTGGTGGTGGAGATAGCCTACTGTTTTCAACAGTCGCCTGGTAGATGGAATGTAACATGTTTTTTGTCGCAGCAAAGGTAGTTCGGTTCTCAAGAAAATCCTGCTTGAGTACTGCCAAATTTGGCTCAGTTACTGACTTAGAACAAACAATGCCTGCATCAAGGCCATTCGAATGCTTTAAGGGTAAGAAGCTTAGAGCCTTGGGTGTTTACAAAATCGTGGCAGAAGGAAATAATGGTTTGTTAAAATCATGTGCTAATGAATGGAAGTTAATGCTCATAGGGTGAGAGGAAACTCTGTTGTGAAGAGGTTCGGAGAATTTTAGTGATGATGCACTCTACATGTGTCACGCTTCCGATGAGGCTCCCACAGCCCTTAAGCCCAGATAATTGGGAAAAGGGGTTCACGCCAATCGCCTCACTTTTCATTGGCGCGTAATTAATTAAAATTCCTTCTAAACGTTGACTTGAGTCAGCATGTCAAGCAAGCCGGATTTGAACTTTTAATTACAAGATCTGGTCAAAAAGAAGCTAACGTTCTGACTCAGCTTTTAAATGATTGTCTTCATTTTTTATTTTATTAATCTGCAAATCCACTAAGAATGCGGTTCAACCAAAGGGTGAAGGTTCAGTGAATGATGTTGTCCTTTATTCAATATTCTGCCAAGAAACTTCGCTACCGCATTGCATGCTTCGTCTTGGAGATTTACTGCATGACTAACCCAGCCAATTGTTAGTTGTAAAAAAATTTCCTGCCTAATAATTTTAACAAAAATGGACCAACTTTGTACCTTTTGGAATTTTTTCAAAAAATCTACGTAATGCCTCCCTGTTTGTGTTGATCACCTTAATGAAAGCTGCTTTTTTCGTTTTCTGCTTGCGCATGTTTCTTACCTAGTTTGCTATATTGTAAGCTTTAGTTGAAAAAATGAGACCGCGCCTTCTACCGTGGTTTTTGCAAAGGACAGATTTACTATACTTATTACCCTATTTAAATTCACTTAAGAATTCTCATACGTTACGTGAGATGTTGTTAAAATTTTACAAAGCATGAAAAGCTTTGACTGCTTTGGCGATCCTGCCATCAGATCGGCGCCTATGTGCAATAGCGGTTTGTTGAATGCCTAACTCGCAGTCCTGCATCTTTCACAGCACCTTGTAGATGCAACTTTCATTTATTACAAACGCGTCTAAAGTGAGTGGGTTCCTTCACCAACGTACACTAATTGTAAGTCCATTTTGAGGTCTCATGATGTGCACAATCTAAATGCTGGAATTGAAAGTATCTCGCGCTGATTGAATGCCACTCTACTAATTACATTTATTGTTGCGTTTGGTTTATTGGTGAGTCGAAATTGCTAAATATGTTAAATAAAAAGGTCCCTATTCGTTACTTATATAAGCCAGTTGCAAAAAACTAAAAACCAAACAATTTGCCATGTAATCAAGCCCTCATACTGTGACAAACTTAACACGGCAGCTTCAAAGCTGTCACTCTCGATACAGCAAGCTGTAATTAAGTTTTGCACCAAGTCTGCACTCGATACACTATAAAACAATGGCATTTTGACTAAGAAGGCAACGGTTTCGACTCCCTTAGCCGCGTGCTTTGTGTGTGCAATGAAGGAGATCGGCAGTCGATTAAAACTTCCCAGACACTTAATTAAATATGTTGACCAAAGCAACAGTAGCACGCTGATGACAGAGATATAGCGCGACTAACATTGTACTTCATAGTGAATCTCCCACATTTAGATCACGCAGTTTCTGTGTGGCATGGATAATAATGGACATTTGTCCTTCTTGATGAAAGGTAGATACACCTTTCTTCGTACCATTAGCATCACAGACATTTAGGCTGGAAAA
>CM043732.1:350983-537894 GCA_023968675.1 Taenia pisiformis
AGAAGTCTAGTGAATTGGGTAGTTTGCTTGACTCTCATTGTTCAATCTTATTCAGGTCCGTGACTTTGTGCTTTCCCCTCATTGAACTCTTAATAATCGGCACATGCGTGGATTCTACGAAACGCCGCCAAAGGCATTGTGGGCAAGGATCTCTAGAACTCTGTCGAAAGGATCCGTAGGCAGTTAGATAACGTGATACTAGGCTTGTAGGCGTTGTGTGTCCATGCTCGTTGGAAATCTGGCCCCTTCCCTAGGTGCGAGCAAGTATGAGACTGCGGGTAAGCTGCAAACAGCAGGGAAGGCCTTTCCTAATTTGTTGTACACTTTAGATTCAGTTGCGCCCGTATCTATGCTAGTGAACCTCTCAAATTGAATTAACCTCCGGAGTCCTTGAAACATCTCTTTTTTGTCTGCGTTATTGTACATCCTCTGACAACCACATCAAGTCTGTTGAGAATATCGACGCGTGCGCCTGACAGGAGGAAGGAAGTTACCTAAGCGACGTCAGCATTAGGCGCACTAGATTGCGTTTAATTAATTCGGGCACAGTCTTTCCCTGCAAATTGCCACAGGACTCGAAATAAGGAGACTAACCTGGCTGTGAACTAACATGACTTGCATTTGATGTAACTAGCACCGATTGACACCAAAACGCTATCGCAACCACGAGCGACAAGCAAGTGAGTCATCTGGTGCATGGGTTGCATTCTCACTGCCTCCTTTTTGACAGGAGGCATGAGATGTTCAGCCGTGCCTACAACGTCCAATATCTCAAATTGCCGACCTTAGAGAAGGCGTTGCCATACATTGTGATGCACGGAATTCAAAACTAATTGCTATTGAAGATAAGGTCATGCCTTCTTTTCGGGTAAGATGGCTGTCACCTAAGGCTGTTCCAAACAAGTGATGGCATGTCAAACGCCACACTGTCACTACAAATTCATGTGTGACCCATGCTGCAGCATTAATGGCTTCCATAATCCAATAATCTTTGTTGATTAAATTGCACGTAATATCTGGAAGTAGGTTGCGGCTGATCCATGAAATGATGGTTTGGTCGCGGCCTACAAGGATGATTTGCAGCTCAAGTTCTAATGGTGGAGGAAATAAATATGCTTTTGTTCTAAAATCTTAGTTTATTTTTACTGATTAACTTCACCAGAAACGTCTTCAGCTCACTTCCAACGTTATGGTCAAAAATATTAAGTGACACAAACATCCTTTTGCGTCGCTGAGTCACAATGCTGAGTAATGGAAGAAACGCATTCAAACAAAATGCCGGAAACTATAAACAAAACCAAGGCAAGAGTAATAGCGCAAGAGCACAGATGGTAATGCTTAATGGCTTCTTTGCTGACGTTCTGTTTGGCGTTGTCGGTTTGGTGACCCGTGGACAGCCCGCATCCTTTTGACATAAGGGTTTTATTTTAAAAGGTGGAATGCAGTGTTGACTCGCCCCATATTTGTGAAGGCGAGAGCAAATTCAGCTATTCTCAGGGTGGAACTTCGTAGTATAACCAACAATGATACTAAGCGTAGTGGGGCAAGTGCTCTCATGCCAATAACCTAGTTGTTTGTCAGATTTTTAAACAGCTTAGATGCCACATTGTGAAAATAGTTGCGCCGTTTACTTGGAGCACACCGTTAGTGACGTGGCGCTTTCCAACTTGGGCGCGTTATTTGCTGAAACGTCACTACAGAACACCCTTATGTTTCGTAGTCAGCTCACGGCAGGTGGGTGCGCGGCGGAGTTATTCTTCCATGTATTGCCTTATCCATGAATTGGAATGCGGGACGGGCAAAGTAGGCGTAGACATGCCTATGTACTGCCACGTTCAGTTTTACAAGTAAATGCTACACGTCAACGGCCACTGCCAGTGTTCTTTTAGCCGCCTCAGATATTACCCAAGCTGCAACTAGTGAGGCTCTGTTGGTCAGTCGGGAGAGGATCAAGCCTATTTGAACATAAACACAGCGCTCTGAGCCCATCACATTGGCAGGTGCTCAAGCGATCCCCATAACTCTAAAACATGGGCAAAATTTACTGTAGGCTGTTCAAGTCAACCTGAGAGATGTTCTACAGCGAGCGCATTCCTAATGTCAACTGGCTGTCGCAGTTTTACTTCTCCTCACACGCATCAGTGGTGTGAGTCGGTCGCATTAGCACTGCATGAGAAAGTTTTGCCGCAATGCGAAAGAAGAGGACTAGCATGCAGTAGCCTAGAACCTCGAACGCAAAGCAATTTTATTCGATGGAGTTTTGCTACTGCTTCATTGAGCACAAGATCAGAGGAACTCGCACCACCTGATGGGTCTTGCAGTACCACCTCATTCACCGAAAGCCACTACCGTAAGTTTCGGAGCATGACAAATGAATGATTGCGCGATTACTGTATGCTCCGTGCTTATTGGCATAACTGTAGGCAATGAGGTCAAATTTCCAGACTTGCCATTATACGTATCGGCTTTAGTTGTTAAGGCCCCAAAATGTGCACGACTTGGTCTGCATTATCAGCTTATCTGAGGTCAGCGCAGTGTTTAAACAGGACATGTTGGTGCCAACGGAAGCGATTTGTAACCTCAAATTTCGTACTCAAATTCCTTTTCGTGGTCATCAGACATACCACACACCACGCGTAGTGCTGGTGGCAATGCTGCAAGCTTTTGTGAAATTATCAAATAGAACACAAAACGTAGCTAGTTAGTAGTGAATGTCTTCAGACAAATAGATGAGCTGTTGAAGCCACCTAGAAGGATTTACCGACAGCTTGATGGAGGAAGTAATAACGCTCTGAATTAACATCCACTTACTCCTACTCCACCTACCCATCATTTTGCGGTCGTCTACTACTGCATTGAATCAAACGCGATGGTTTAAGGTGTGTCAGATCATGTGGATTTGCGTTTATTCAGACATTCAGCAAGTTTCTTTTGTGCGAGGTGATTAAAAGAACAGTGAAGATTGCGGCTTGCAAAGGACGCTCTAAAAATAATCTTTGGTGCTCCTGTCACTCACCCACTACATATGCCCATGAATGGTTGATAAGTGAGATTAGACTTGGCGCTAGACACTTGGCTGAGTCCATGCGACCTTCTTCTTCTCCAGTGCCGAAGTTTGTGCCCGGTTAAGAGATTCAGCTTTCTCCGCAATGCAGGTGATGCAAGGTGGGGCAGAAATTGGAACCAAGCATCTATTCCCTTCGAGAAGTGGGCGTACCTATAAGATTTTAGGATGCTTCAAAGGACAAACTTGCTGTTGTAATAACTGTGGCACCTAATAACACGCCATTTGATCGCAAGCACAAATTAGGGCACTGAGTTGATTGGCAGTACTAGTTGGCTTCTGTGATGTCCGCATCGTGGCATTGCAGCAACCTGATCATGCGTCGACGCATCATGGAGGCCGCTGTTTGCAGTTGCACACTATGGGATGTCCTGGTTTCCTTGAGAGGTTCCCCGGTCACAACGAAGGCGTACTTTTACGGTGGAATGCAAAGTAAGCGCCCGTTGATGCAACGTGGGGCCAGGTGACTATGAAGTCCTACAGCTTTACAAAAAATTTTGCATTTGTAAGCAATGCACAAGGAGGCGTCTGCTAATCAATAATTTTCGCATCCATGCAAGTTGTTAGATAGTAATCAGCCTTCAACAATTAATGCCTTCTTTTTAATAAATGCGAGTGTGCGCAAGGTGGCATGGACAATAATGTTTGCCAGCGACCGCAAGTCCCATGCCAATGTAAACATATTACTGGCTTAAGTCAAAAATTTCGTGATGTGGTCCATAACATGCACATCTGACACATCAATAGCAGGAGAGGAAGCTGATTACTTTGACTAGCCCATTGATGCTTTCTGCACAAAAAAATGGCCAGTTCCTTATATAAGGAGTCATTGGTGCACATTAGGCGAAACCTCGATTGGTGGAATGCTAGAGTCAAGTGCGCTTTACGGACAGTCAGCATCAAAGCCATATGCCAATTCCGTGTGGCCAGTCTCCCCATTCGTAGGTAAAGGAACTTGTTAGTTCAAGGGACCTGC
Source organism: Taenia pisiformis (assembly GCA_023968675.1). NCBI lineage: Eukaryota > Metazoa > Platyhelminthes > Cestoda > Cyclophyllidea > Taeniidae > Taenia > Taenia pisiformis. Next base: position 355,024 of record CM043732.1, read on the forward strand.
CTGGTTTTCTGTCTCTGATGGCAAAATCTTGCCCCTAACCAACTGCGTTACCATGCAATGCATGCTCTTTGTGGGTCGTGGCACAACGTCAGCGGGTAATGCGGCATCGCGTCCAATCTCGTCCCAAATGGCAACAACGCTCACAACGTGTCATGACATCCCATGTCGAAGTAAAAAAGGGCTACACCTCTTCTCTTGTTATTCTTTTGTGATCTCTATCCTTTTTGACCTTCTTTACGGTAAGCATTTTGACATCAATTTTGGCCCCACCAGTCCTTTTTGATATTCTTGCAATTGTCTTTGTGTGCGTACGATTATCAGCTTCTGTTGCTTCGAGTTTAGGTTATGCTCCTGTTTCGTTTTGCGTACTTTCATTATGCATGCTGACTCATGTTTTCCCGTTTCATTAATTTTCTTTACAGTTTTCGTCTGTCGCCTTGATGCATTTTGTTTGACTTTCAGTCGCCAACCCTTTGCTTGTTCATTTAATTGCCCTTGTCATACTCACAATTTTTGCTGTCCATGCTTTTAATAGATGTTTGCTGCACAAGCAATTACTTCTGCTTTGCCTTTCTTGCGCCTGACTGCTTTACTCTGGGCTGTGCACCTGCCTTTTCCTTTGACCGCCATCTGCACTGCATATCACCTAATATGCCCTCCTTTTCAATTTTCCTAATGGTTTCTTTTCATGTCAACCAAAAGCATTGCGTCCGTCCCTGTTAAGTGTCTTGCTGTTTTTGCCCTCATGAATGCACTTACCTCCGCTGCCGTGTCTATGCCATTTGAAAGCGGCCGGGCGCATCGACAATTCCCACGTGGCATTCAAGGCGTTCAATGAAGTGGCATGACTGTGCAGGTGATAGGAAGTTACCTTGCCTGGGATTTTGCCTTCCTCGCTGCGCCCTTAAACCTTCTGGCATGCTTAGTCCGCACGATGTGCTGTGAGCCCCATGACTTGCGCTCAGTTTTGGAATGTTAATCGCAGCTTGACCAGTGTATTCCTCTGTGAATGCTGACGGGGATACTGCTGCAAAATGACCGTTTTCAGATCCAAGTAAAATTGACGCTCTTAGGAAGTGCTGGGACATTTAGAACAGGGACAACACGTTGTGCAAGTGTCACTGCCATGCACTTCGATCTGGTTGACGCTTGATTTTGGCCACTGGTCTTCGACGCACAGCATGAAAGCCTTTCCTTCGACCATGCAGCTATAGCTTAATGGCAGATGGTTTTTGCGTTATCGGCTCCGGTAAAATTACCAACAATTGCATTGTCCGCATTGAGTCACTTCCGGTGGCCTTCGAAATGGAGCAGCAGTCCCTCAAATTGTCTTTAAGGCGGCTAGACAATGTGGCTGACAAGTCAGCCCATGGCTGCCAGTTGGTTTGGACTACAGAATCGTTCACCCACTTGAATGGAGAATGTACTTAAGGGAGAAGTGGCATATATTTAACTGCGTTTCAAGCCCCGTCTCCATCTTCCGTCCACACTATGTGCATATGTGGGTAGATAAACGCTAGGCGGAGGTGTGCGTGATCCAGAAAATATAGCTCAGATCGGTAGGTAATAGTGAGGCGCGGACACCCAATGTAGGTGAGATGATGGAGGTTAGATGACCGAAGAGCAGCTGAGACAGATGCATTGAGAAACAGGCTAATGAGTGGCGTGAGATGAATGCCAGATGGAGAATCGTCACTGGTCCATAGAGAATTGGGTTCTGTGTTGGTGGTAGTTGGGAGCCTGACACATGAAAGAGGTACATGGATGAAAGTGATGAACGGAAATGAGGTAATGTGCAAGGTTATGGCAATGGAGCATGAGTTGATGAAATGTGGGCCCATGGAGCCAACATGGACAGCTTGCGGGGGAAGTGGTGTAAAGTATGGTGAACTGGAAATGTTTGAACGTAGTGCTGGAAGTAATGCAAGATAACAAATTTAAGCAGATCGTATGCATTGTCCGGATGCACATTACGCATTCGAGGTATAGAATATCGGATATAATATAATCCAAGGAAACGAGTGTTTCGTTTTATAGAAGCCTTGTTGATAGTGCTAAGCTAGTTTTGTCAAGCTTCGGCCTATGTTTCGCAAAATCACCTAGGGTGAATTGACACAGAGGAGTGTGACGTCGTACTTACAAGCCGTAAATAGTTGCGCTTGGGAACTCATGGCTGACCTTCCGTTGGCTTATATTTCGATCCCATGACCGATTATCAGGCGATATGGGTAAATTGAATGGATGCCCTAGTGCTGCTAAAGGTCAGTGCGCAAAGATGGCAAGTAAAGAGCTTGTTTTCTTACATTATTCTGGGTAGCTGGTTGCTATGGTGAAGTTATTTGCAAGTTTTGATCTGAATTTGGACAAAATTAGCTGCTCCTGCTACTGCTGCTGCTAATCGTACTACGCACGAAGAGCAAATGAGTTGCTGCCACGTTTCATTGCGCAGACGAGGTCATTGTCAACATGAGTCACCAATTTGTTGAATCGGTTGCACCAACTCGACTCGGGCATCCAGTTACCCATTTCCAGGGTGACTTGAAAAATCTTCTTGAGGCTTTTCCTCAATGTCGCTATTAACCTCGAAGCGCCAAAGAAAAAGGAAAGACACTGCAACTCTTCGATTGTCAAATTCGCAAACGTCAAAAGTAGTTCTGTCACCTGGTTCATGGCTTTCGGCTTGCAGTGCATCGCTCTGATTGGCGAGCCTTTTAGTCCGCGTCTGCGCAGGCGACGTGAAGTCATGCCGACAGAGGAGACAACTTGCTTCTTCTCGGTGTTAGATTTTAGGCTGGATTAATGCGTCTTGTCTTCTTCGACCTGTAATAGAGGAAGAAATGGGAAAGCACATGAGGGCAAAGCAGTTAAATAGAGTGAAGCGAGGTATTGGGTGGGCGACAAGTGTTTGCGAAATATGGGGATCTGATTACATCGGTAACCGACCTGGCACCTGACTAACGGATTTAACTGTTGACTTGGTCGGCTAGGGGACAAATTGGGAGGAGAAAAGCGAGGCGAATGCGTCATCCACATGCCGAATACGCACAGGCACATATGCAAGGTCAAAGTCGGCAATGACACATGCGAACCCACAAACATGAGCGAACAGACAGACGGGCACAGACACACTTTGTGTAAACCGAGCTGACGGCCTGGAGTGGGAGGTAGGCGTTCTTACCCGCCATTATATGGCGTCAGGTAGATAGATCCACAGCTAGAAAATGACATGGCAGTGAGATGAGTAGATGGGCTCCGACCAGTATGCAAAGCGAAAGCATCGCTCAAACGAAATATAGTAATAGGTAACCATGGGAATCGAGGCTAAGCTGTGCTAAACTACGGGAAGTACCGGGCAAAACTTCACAGAGTTAGACCCACTCTATCATATTCTGGTCTGATTGAGGTTGTGATTTTTGCATTATTTAGTGATGCTGTATAGGATGATTCTGCATGCAGCTGCATTGCAGTGCTTTTGCATTCCTTTTACTTTTACCTAAGCTTTGCCCTAAACGCCAGATGCAGTGATGCTGAATTAGGGTACTGAGATGCAGCAGATGATGAGAATGCCGCGCATTCGGATAGGTGCACAAAGGGAAACCAAAGGAGAACTGGGTTTGGAAAGAGTAAGTTATCTGCATAATGCCATTGGTGAGGAAAGTAATCGGTTGGGACAAGCGAAATATGTCCATAAGTGGTCAGAAAGTCCAGCCGTCAAAATACACCACCCACTCTTTCCAATTAGCATGCATTCATTTCTCACACTCTTACGCGTTCATCATCAACGTTCATTTCTGAACCATTTAAGCCTCTTTGATTGGGCATCCTTATTTCCTAGTTTGCCGATATAGGTGCTCTGCTTTTATAGAGAGAATTAACAGCATATTGCAAGCTCGTGAGTCCCAAACCTTTGTAATTAGTCGTAGGCGCAGAGAAAATAGAGCTTGTCTCTGAACTCTTGGTCTCCCAGCTTTCTTCGTCAAAGTGGACATCATGCACATCCATCACACCTACCTCCCTCCAAGTTTTTCAATGAGGACTGCCGCAACTCCTTGCAGGAAAGAGTTGCTGGCCATGATCCTAGTCAATTTTAACATCACATAGGTAAGCGTAAAATAAAACTTCTGCTTCCCGGTCCCATCAGATTTCTTTGCCGGAATGCGCTCATTAGCCGTCGGCTGCGCACACAGTGGGATTGTAAAGTGAGAATTGTCGAGACCAATAACGGGAAGGAAGCAGCTATTAAGTCTTGACGTTTTGCTTGATTTTTGTGTCACTGCAGCTTTGCTTATGAAAATGGACTCTCTCTCCATTGCACAAGCCAAAGCTGTCATATACCTAAACATAAGACATTGCAAGGAATTGGGGAGGAAGGAGGCACCTATTTCATTCCTTATAAATTTGAAATTTAGAAGAGAGAGGTGTACAATTCTGTGCCCCACCAGAAGCATTTGAAGGTAGAACAAGCATCTGGTCCTCAGCTTAGACCAGCATGGTAATGGGAGATTTTGATTGCCCCCCCCTATCGGTTACAGCTTGTCACTTGTGACTCGATGCAAGAACTGCTAAAATGGTTGTCGAAACGGGATTGGCCGTTAGGCTAGAGTTGCAATCGATTCTGCAGTTTGTTTGTTTGTTTAGTTTGAACAATAGATGGTCAAAAGTGGGTACTTGTGCTGTCGCAGCAATCGCATTGGACGTATCCCCATTGGGTTCCACCTCTTACCAATTGTGAAGTATTTTACGGCCAGGCGAAACTGAGAAAAGCCAATGCATCACAAACTGTGCGAAGCAACGTTTGCCATCCCACATTCTCTAAAACAGCCGCATGACGCAAGATGGTATCGTAGTGCACGAGCCTTGTTGATTTTTAGCACTGTGACAAATCGAAAGAAGAAGCTTTGCTGGAACGCTTTTCCAATAAAAGTTAGAAATCCACAGGGTGCAGCACACATGGGTTGATTGTCATTTCCACATGCGTAAAGTCCTGCACACACGTTGATCCACCCATCTAATCGAAACCAAAACCCAACATTCTTCAGGGTTTCTGTGTTGCTCGAACGCACCTTGCAGCTCTTGTTAATTAACTTCCTCCATTTAAAATAGCCACGAGTTTGCAGCCGTTAAATTGCTTAAACCGGCTAATTTATAAGCGTCGACTAAGGCTGCGCATCCTGTCGTTCCGAATAGGGCAATTATAACGCGCAGCTCAATGCAAAGTCATGCGAACAAGCATTAAAGCTACGAAACGGAGTGGATGATAACTGCTAGTTAATGCATGAAACGCTTGAAAGGTCACAATGGAATGCAATTCTTCCTTGCCCGGATTGCATGCTGAGCTGATCATGCTCCAAACAGACGCGCTTCTTAGTCAGAAAAGAAAATCCTGGAAAATGTGACCCAATTTTGTTCAAATCACGCCATTTTATTGCAATTCCAAATCCAATCTACCATCGATGTGGACAATAGCTACCGCTAATGATCGTACAAACGATGAGCGAGCTACTGAATGCAAATCCTCGTTTTACTCACCAAAATCTACGTGCCGCAACTGACCTGCATTGCGAGAATCGTAAACATTGGATGAAGCATCCAAACAAACATATGATTCAATGATAACTAAATTTGCTCACCACCGGGTGTTAGGTGAACGTTTATATCTACTTTCTTATATCCATTTCATCCTTAAAATGCATATGACGAAGACATCTATTGCCCATTCTTCTCAAATCTTCTTCAAATTTTGAAGTGGATCACTCGGTGACACATAGTGTTCTTGGCAATTCTTCACACCAATCTTTACCAACTATATGATATGCTAAGCAAAATTGGTCTGGTGTGCGTCAGTTCAAAAGTGGTTAGTGTAATGGTGGTGTTGATGGTAAGGCCAATTTTCTAAACGTTCTGCTTTCCTTGAGAAGAGGCGTGTGCCCATTTGAATTGTGCACAACTGGCATTGCTGCAAGTTGGCGAAGCTCTAAACGATTGGCTGTTTGACATTTTGCTCCATGCATGTCGTCAGAGTCAAATTGGCATGTCACTTCCATGTTTATTCAAAGGCAGTGACATTCAAATTAGCTGCATCTAGTTGATCGTACGTTGCCTTGCCAGCCCAACTAAGAGGCCACATTGCACGACGCTTAACCTCCACTCCCTGCAACCTGTCACTCGATGAGTGAATAACGAATTATGAGCAAGACTTTAATGCTTTCTAAAAGGGTGCTTTGAAATGACCAACCAGGGGCGTTATCAGAGTCAAATGTTTGGGCATGCAAGCTGGAATACGAGTAGGGAGTGAGTCTTGAGACCACCATGGGTAGCCTACTCATAATAGAGTTGCCTAAGCCATTGTCAAGTCCCTTTTCAGGATTATGGAATGAGAAGCATACACAGCCCATTCGGTTACACTCCATACATGGATGGCACAGCGATTTTGATGCTTCAAAGCTTGTCAAGTAGACTGATGCGAAGCGCATCAAAACATCTAGTGGGTTAAAATCACCACTGCATGAACACAGCAAAAAACATTAACAAAGCTAAACTCTGTATTCGGCATTCCCTACATTCAACTCTTGCCACATATAGCATAGTCTCATAAGGGTGCGAACTTGTCACATTTGACCTTTGAACCATTTGCAACACCAGATGAAGCCAAATGTTTGCGATGACATTCGGATTAGCAAATCTAGTCACGCTAGCCAAGTAATAGAACCGCGACGCTGCCTGACGTCATTTTTAAAACAAAACCAACAGCCACTAGCCACGTGCATGAAATGAAATAGATTACGCATATTTGAAGCGTTGAGAAACCGGACAATATTGAAAGGATGTAAAGTTATGGTTTCCGCTCCGATGGCTCTAAATCGACCAGGGGATTTAGCAAATCGGCTATTGAGCAGCTAGTTTCTCCGCTAGTCAGTGGGAGGCATTTTTGATCACAGCATTTGGAACTCTTACCCTGTGGTCATAGGCGTTGCAGTTGCTCCTAATGCTGACGTCGCTTAGGTAACTTCCTTCCTCCTGTCAGGCGCACGCGTCGATATTCTCAACAGACTTGATGTGGTTGTCAGAGGATGTACAATAACGCAGACAAAAAAGAGATGGTTTCAAGGACTCCGGAGGTTAATTCAAGTTTGAGAGGTTCACTAGCATAGATACGGGCGCAACTGAATCTAAAGTGTACAACAAATTAGGAAAGGCCTTCCCTGCTGTTTGCAGCTTACCCGCAGTCTCATACTTGCTCGCACCTAGGGAAGGGGCCAGATTTCCAACGAGCATGGACACACAACGCCTACAAGCCTAGTATCACGTTATCTAACTGCCTACGGATCCTTTCGACAGAGTTCTAGAGATCCTTGCCCACAATGCCTTTGCGGCGTTTCGTAGAATCCACGCATGTGCCGATTTATTAAGAGTCAATGAGGGGAAAGCACAAAGTCACGGACCTGAATAAGATTGAACAATGAGAGTCAAAGCAAACTACCCAATTCACTAGACTTCTGAACTTGATGTGCAGCTAAAATCAAATTCAGCAAAATATGATTCATAGGGTTAGAGGCATCTCTGCCTAGCACCATCGCCTTGTCTACACTATTGGCATTCTCCGAAGAACCAGCGTACTATTTCCAGACCATAAGTAAGCCTAATGATCGATAACCCATTAACCAGGTTTCGTGATTTTGAGATTGATCTAGATGAGGATATGCGAGCATGAACTATAAATGGATAGCCGTCTGCAAACGTAGGGGAGAATGCGTCAGTTGGGCAAATTTAAGATAGCCTTCCCTCCCATTCAGGCAAAAATGCTCGCCTTAAGTGCTTACTAAATACAAGTGGCCAAATTACATTTGTTGAGCACTTGAAAGAATCGACTCTTCACAGCTGGATACCATTGTTGCGTAGCACTGTCATGCCAGTTTGCCCATGTTGGGAGGGTGTCACTCCGCACTTGTTTGAGAAGAACGTCTGCGCCAGGTAGAGTCTAATGCTGTTAGTCCGGCACTTAACAGCACAATCAGTAAACCGTCATTGGTAAGGGCGTTAAGGTTCCAGATTCACCTCACCTCACATGCGTTGCCAGATGGCAGTGGATTACAAGCTCATTTGTGCTATGAACACTATCCGCTATAATGACAAGTGACAAGTCGACAGATCTCCCACAGGTAATAATGCTTTCCACCAAAATTCACATTGCAATCAAACAACAATATTCAGGACTCCAACGGATTCAGCAACTTAGATAAATCCATATGCCTCCATTTGCCACAAAGACAATTCTGCAAGGCCAGCCATCAAGCGTGCATGACATTTGGCAGCATCACATTGCATAATAGCATGAAATGCTCTTCGGTTGGAATAAGGTTAATATTTTCGCAGGAACCTTTGGAATCCAGGAATGCACCTACCAGACATCCAACTCCTGACGTGATTCATAACGCGGCAGGGTGGGCAGCAGATGTGATTAATGGCTGGTCACTTTTGATGCGAGCACCATACTTGGCCGAGCCAATGAAACGATCCCAAGCCAAAAGTTCCATCATCATGACTTATTTGCTATATTGGCAGCTAATGGGGTAGCAACGTCTTCAGGACTCGCAAAGCGCATGCTAACATACGAGATACAAAGAGCACACAAATATTGCGAATGTAGATCATCATAGCATCACCTTCAACACAAAATCAGACGATGGATTGACAGCTGGGATGGAAACTCCAATAACACTGGGAAGATTTGCAGCGCCAACCTAGCATAAATGTACACAAACTAAGAGTATAACATGTGCACATCATCAAAATTACTGTCGGATGGATTAATACATCTTATTCTCCTTCGTTGTGCTGAAATGGCGAGCCTGACACTGCGGTTCGTAGTCCCTACCTCTATCAGCCGCGAGGAGCATGGTTTGTTCACGCGCGCTTTAAAATGCCCGCAGCTACATTACCACGAAAGGAAGGTGTACTGTAACCGCATACTTACAGGGGCCCAAGATTCTAGCTGAGTTCAAATTTGACGACATTGAAGGAAGCCAATATCAGAAGTAACTTTGCCTGAATAAGACTAAGAGCGATCCAGTGGCAAAGGTCTCTTCCTGTCCCACATGCACACTTTTGCTGAATATAGCTTTACAATCAGCGGAGAGTGTAACTAACCAACTCCGATCCCACGCAGCTGCTACCAATAAAATTAATAGATTCGGGAGCTCGCAGAATAGTAGTAACCCATTGATAAATCGTGCATGTTGTAAAATCTGAGCTGTCGTGAAACATGCGCCACGGTAATAGCTCGATAAACAGGACTTCTCAGGGAGAGTGTAGCAGTGGAGAAAATGAAGCGAAAGGCATTTGGTAAAGATTACCTGAAGTATGGAGGTGAATAGATGAACACGTGAGGAGGACCAATTAAATCCAGCTACCATCGTCAAGTTATGCGTTAAAAGTCAAATGCCAAAGCCTGAGCTCGCCTGTTGTATTGGAAAATAAATCTAGATTGCCTTGCTTCATTTCGCCCTCCAGTAGTTGCCAACATCGTGACATCATTCAAGCAAACTCAGCATCTCGGCACCTTGCACAGTCCTTCCTGATTGGCCAGCATAGCATACGAGTGTGTTGAGTGTGCTAGCAAGCAATATAGTATCAAGCTCAGCCAAATGCATAAGGCTGCACAGCGCTTTGTTTCTCCGCCACCTACCATTTGTCGTCCTGTGACCTGAACATGTACGTCTTTGACTTATAGACCCATTTATCCATTCCCGTCACCCGAACGAGGCGCGGTTATGTGCTACCTCTGTCTGCTAATCAATCCAGCATGCAGCTGAATAAATTATAATCGGTCGTCGAAATCGCTCAACTCAAATCGAACTGATGCACGACCGACTGGGTGAATCGCCTTAGGTCCTAGTCGCCCAGTCAAATTTTGATTGCGTTACCATGAGCCTGCCCTTGAGCTTGTCGGTCGACAAGCCTTTTGTGATAACCCTCAAACAAAACATCTTGTACAGGCTGATCTCTTTGAACCCGTACAGTAAATGCAATTCCGCGAATTGAACCAGTTCTGACTCATCATAGACTGGCTGAAAACTGCATGGGCAGCTGCAATGGAGGAAAAAATCAAGTGAGCCTATCAAAGCATTTAGGCCAGAGTTGTTAACTGGGACACCCTGCGTACGGCAAGCACGCAGACGCATGGTTGGCATTGGATCCTTGAGCTTCAAAACTTGCCAGCATCCTCTTTACTCACTTCTTGACACACATTTAAACGATTAAAAGAAGCAGAAAATGAGATTAATCTAGCTAGATGTATTTCTAGCTAGATCATGTCCGATCACCACATGGCTGCAACTCCAAAGCAAAGTGGTGCAAAGTTCGAGAAAAGGACAGTTCGTATGAAGCCGAATAAGCCTTAGCTAGTTGGCGATCTATTTACTTCTTTTCTGCATTCGTCAGCAGGAACGAAGGCAGCACCACCCTCTACCAGTGGAAGGGTCATCAACATCTGCTCGTGTTCCAGTTTCCTCCTTTGTCAATGATGTGCTAGTTGACCCTACTGAGCTTACGCATCACACATTCCTTAGAACGTCGTAGTAGAAAGAGCTCGAGCAGGTGATACTGCACTAATTAACAGCAGGTCACACGTAGCGGACTCGAGCACAATCGCTAGCAATGTCCTCACACCCCTTCTCTCTCACCAAAGGACCGTGTTCACCCCCTCTGCATTCGCCACAAATGTCAACCCTTGTGATTTCTTCGACGTGTTTATCAGTCCGCCACAATTCGCAGCATAGAAAAAGAGAACACAGTTGATGTTCAAAAGGCTACCTCCCATGCTGACCGCGTAGGAGGCTCAGATTGACCTAGTGATGCTAACGCGTGGTGCCACAATTGTTCAAGCATAAAGAACAAACGTTGCAAATCAAGAGTGTCCTATGCATTCGTCATGGATTGAGAAGCAAAATAATGTGCAGTATGATGCTCGGTTTTCGTTGGGTTGTTAAAATGAGCCTAATATCTTTCCTATGAAAGGTCAAATGAATTTTCTTGAAAAAGTGGGATGGTTTTATTTCTACTGACCTAAGTTAGTAGGATTGCTTGCGAAATGAGCGCTTCGAAAGAGAGCACACGACAAGAGGCAATCATCCTGGAATGATATTAGTCCCATTGTACATTTTTGGAATAGAATAAAACGACAATTTGGTGCGTTTGTTTGCCTGCAATTGATTGCGAGTTCGGTGAATTTAAACTTCATTCCCACTTGGTGCCCGATTTGGAAAATTCCACGACTGTCTGCTTTCCAATGACTGGAGTGGACAAAAGTATTGAAGAATATTCTGCCCCTGAACATAGCTCGCGTCATCTTTAACCAGAATTTCACGACACCTTGCCTAAATACGACGTGGTGGGTGGGAGTTTGATGCCAAAACTCAGAGCTATCAAAATGTCATCATTGCGGTCAAGGCTAACCAACCACATTGATTGGCGACACACAAGTTATGCAACAGGTGACATATGCACCCGTCAATAATAAGTCGGGAGGAGATTAAAAATGCGGGCAAATAACATAATTCTGCAGCGAGGGTGTTGCATGTAACGGAAAATAAGACTTCTGCAGAGTTTCGTGCAACCCGACATAGTTTGTTACGTAGAATTGGCAGGATGGAGTAAATTGTCCACTTAGGCAGAGGGGTATGTGGCCTAATTGCGTCAATCCTCCTTCCATCAAAATTCCATCACCGCGGCTTGGATGCGTCAAACTCGACAGCGCTTCCACATATTTTCATTCAGTAAAACAGAGGTAGGCTGTCGTAACTGAAGGGTATGCTCGCTTTTCATGCATGTGGATTAAATTTTATGTTGCCATGTAGAATTTCAAGAGTTTGGCATGCGTTTAGATTAATCAGCTGCAATCTCACCCGACATCAACCTACATAACGTCTCATGCTGCTATGCATGGAGAAAGTAATGACAGCTACGTGTGCCTGCTGTTGGAGGCAAATTTACGCTCGACCATGGAAGTTCGTCACAGTGCATTTGAGGATGGCATGGTGCTTCGCCAATTACGTTGGAATGAGTCGCAAGCCTTTGTTACTCGAAGTCTACTTCCATAGAAAACCGTCAGTATGGGTCAGTTAGCATTGGGGACTTATCGGCATAAAAATGCTCTCATTCCATGCAAGCATATTCGCATGCATTGCTAAGCTGCCCAGAATTCTGCGCCCATTTTTAATTGTCTGCATTATACGGTTGACAGCTAAGGGTCTGGACACGTGAATAGGGAATCACAGGTCTTACTAAAACTTTTGCACCCTTTTGCACAAAAGGCTTGTCGACCGACAAGCTCAAGGGCAGGCTCATGGTAACGCAATCAAAATTTGACTCGGCGACTAGGACCTAAGGCGATTCACCCAGTCGGTCGTGCATCAGTTCGATTTGAGTTGAGCGATTTCGACGACCGATTATAATTTATTCAGCTGCATGCTGGATTGATTAGCAGACAGAGGTAGCACATAACCGCGCCTCGTTTGGGTGACGGGAATGGATAAATGGGTCTATAAGTCAAAGACGTACATGTTCAGGTCACAGGACGACAAATGGTAGGTGGCGGAGAAACAAAGCGCTGTGCAGCCTTATGCATTTGGCTGAGCTTGATACTATATTGCTTGCTAGCACACTCAACACACTCGTATGCTATGCTGGCCAATCAGGAAGGACTGTGCAAGATGCCGAGATGCTGAGTTTGCTTGAATGATGTCACGATGTTGGCAACTACTGGAGGGCGAAATGAAGCAAGGCAATCTAGATTTATTTTCCAATACAACAGGCGAGCTCAGGCTTTGGCATTTGACTTTTAACGCATAACTTGACGATGGTAGCTGGATTTAATTGGTCCTCCTCACGTGTTCATCTATTCACCTCCATACTTCAGTTAATCTTTACCAAATGCCTTTCGCTTCATTTTCTCCACTGCTACACTCTCCCTGAGAAGTCCTGTTTATCGAGCTATTACCGTGGCGCATGTTTCACGACAGCTCAGATTTTACAACATGCACGATTTATCAATGGGTTACTACTATTCTGCGAGCTCCCGAATCTATTAATTTTATTGGTAGCAGCTGCGTGGGATCGGAGTTGGTTAGTTACACTCTCCGCTGATTGTAAAGCTATATTCAGCAAAAGTGTGCATGTGGGACAGGAAGAGACCTTTGCCACTGGATCGCTCTTAGTCTTATTCAGGCAAAGTTACTTCTGATATTGGCTTCCTTCAATGTCGTCAAATTTGAACTCAGCTAGAATCTTGGGCCCCTGTAAGTATGCGGTTACAGTACACCTTCCTTTCGTGGTAATGTAGCTGCGGGCATTTTAAAACGCGCGTGAACAAACCATGCCTCTCGCGGCTGATAGAGGTAGGGACTACGAACCGCAGTGTCAGGCTCGCCATTTCAGCACAACGAAGGAGAATAAGATGTATTAATCCATCCGACAGTAATTTTGATGATGTGCACATGTTATACTCTTAGTTTGTGTACATTTATGCTAGGTTGGCGCTGCAAATCTTCCCAGTGTTATTGGAGTTTCCATCCCAGCTGTCAATCCATCGTCTGATTTTGTGTTGAAGGTGATGCTATGATGATCTACATTCGCAATATTTGTGTGCTCTTTGTATCTCGTATGTTAGCATGCGCTTTGCGAGTCCTGAAGACGTTGCTACCCCATTAGCTGCCAATATAGCAAATAAGTCATGATGATGGAACTTTTGGCTTGGGATCGTTTCATTGGCTCGGCCAAGTATGGTGCTCGCATCAAAAGTGACCAGCCATTAATCACATCTGCTGCCCACCCTGCCGCGTTATGAATCACGTCAGGAGTTGGATGTCTGGTAGGTGCATTCCTGGATTCCAAAGGTTCCTGCGAAAATATTAACCTTATTCCAACCGAAGAGCATTTCATGCTATTATGCAATGTGATGCTGCCAAATGTCATGCACGCTTGATGGCTGGCTTGCAGAATTGTCTTTGCGGCAAATAGAGGCATATGGATTTATCCAAGTTGCTGAATCCGTTGGAGTCCTGAATATTGTTGTTTGATTGCAATGTGAATTTTGGTGGAAAGCATTATTACCTGTGGGAGATCTGTCGACTTGTCACTTGTCATTATAGCGGATAGTGTTCATAGCACAAATGAGCTTGTAATCCACTGCCATCTGGCAACGCATGTGAGGTGAGGTGAATCTGGAACCTTAACGCCCTTACCAATGACGGTTTACTGATTGTGCTGTTAAGTGCCGGACTAACAGCATTAGACTCTACCTGGCGCAGACGTTCTTCTCAAACAAGTGCGGAGTGACACCCTCCCAACATGGGCAAACTGGCATGACAGTGCTACGCAACAATGGTATCCAGCTGTGAAGAGTCGATTCTTTCAAGTGCTCAACAAATGTAATTTGGCCACTTGTATTTAGTAAGCACTTAAGGCGAGCATTTTTGCCTGAATGGGAGGGAAGGCTATCTTAAATTTGCCCAACTGACGCATTCTCCCCTACGTTTGCAGACGGCTATCCATTTATAGTTCATGCTCGCATATCCTCATCTAGATCAATCTCAAAATCACGAAACCTGGTTAATGGGTTATCGATCATTAGGCTTACTTATGGTCTGGAAATAGTACGCTGGTTCTTCGGAGAATGCCAATAGTGTAGACAAGGCGATGGTGCTAGGCAGAGATGCCTCTAACCCTATGAATCATATTTTGCTGAATTTGATTTTAGCTGCACATCAAGTTCAGAAGTCTAGTGAATTGGGTAGTTTGCTTTGACTCTCATTGTTCAATCTTATTCAGGTCCGTGACTTTGTGCTTTCCCCTCATTGACTCTTAATAAATCGGCACATGCGTGGATTCTACGAAACGCCGCAAAGGCATTGTGGGCAAGGATCTCTAGAACTCTGTCGAAAGGATCCGTAGGCAGTTAGATAACGTGATACTAGGCTTGTAGGCGTTGTGTGTCCATGCTCGTTGGAAATCTGGCCCCTTCCCTAGGTGCGAGCAAGTATGAGACTGCGGGTAAGCTGCAAACAGCAGGGAAGGCCTTTCCTAATTTGTTGTACACTTTAGATTCAGTTGCGCCCGTATCTATGCTAGTGAACCTCTCAAACTTGAATTAACCTCCGGAGTCCTTGAAACCATCTCTTTTTTGTCTGCGTTATTGTACATCCTCTGACAACCACATCAAGTCTGTTGAGAATATCGACGCGTGCGCCTGACAGGAGGAAGGAAGTTACCTAAGCGACGTCAGCATTAGGCGCAACTGCAACGCGTTTAATTAATTCGGGCACAGTCTTTCCCTGTAAATTGCCACAGGACTCGAAATAAGGAGACTAACCTGGCTGTGAACTAACATGACTTGCATTTGATGTAACCAGCACCGATTGACACCAAAACGCTATCGCAACCACGAGCGACAAGCAAGTGAGTCATCTGGCGCATGGGTTGCATTCTCACTGCCTCCTTTTTGACAGGAGGCATGAGATGTTCAGCCGTGCCTACAACGTCCAATATCTCAAATTGCCGACCTTAGAGAAGGCGTTGCCATACATTGTGATGCACGGAATTCAAAACTAATTGCTATTGAAGATAAGGTCATGCCTTCTTTTCGGGTAAGATGGCTGTCACCTAAGGCTGTTCCAAACAAGTGATGGCATGTCAAACGCCACACTGTCACTACAAATTCATGTGTGACCCATGCTGCAGCATTAATGGCTTCCATAATCCAATAATCTTTGTTGATTAAATTGCACGTAATATCTGGAAGTAGGTTGCGGCTGATCCATGAAATGATGGTTTGGTCGCGGCCTACAAGGATGATTTGCAGCTCAAGTTCTAATGGTGGAGGAAATAAATATGCTTTTGTTCTAAAATCTTAGTTTATTTTTACTGATTAACTTCACCAGAAACGTCTTCAGCTCACTTCCAACGTTATGGTCAAAAATATTAAGTTACACAAACATCCTTTTGCGTCGCTGAGTCACAATGCTGAGTAATGGAAGAAACTCATTCAAACAAAATGCCGGAAACTATAAACAAAACCAAGGCAAGAGTAATAGCGCAAGAGCACAGATGGTAATGCTTAATGGCTTCTTTGCTGACGTTCTGTTTGGCGTTGTCGGTTTGGTGACCCGTGGACAGCCCGCATCCTTTTGACATAAGGGTTTTATTTTAAAAGGTGGAATGCAGTGTTGACTCGCCCCATATTTGTGAAGGCGAGAGCAAATTCAGCTATTCTCAGGGTGGAACTTCGTAGTATAACCAACAATGATACTAAGCGTAGTGGGGCAAGTGCTCTCATGCCAATAACCTAGTTGTTTGTCAGATTTTTAAACAGCTTAGATGTCACATTGTGAAAATAGTTGCGCCGTTTACTTGGAGCACACCGTTAGTGACGTGGCGCTTTCCAACTTGGGCGCGTTATTTGCTGAAACGTCACTACAGAACACCCTTATGTTTCGTAGTCAGCTCACGGCAGGTGGGTGCGCGGCGGAGTTATTCTTCCATGTATTGCCTTATCCATGAATTGGAATGCGGGACGGGCAAAGTAGGCGTAGACATGCCTATGTACTGCCACGTTCAGTTTTACAAGTAAATGCTACACGTCAACGGCCACTGCCAGTGTTCTTTTAGCCGCCTCAGATATTACCCAAGCTGCAACTAGTGAGGCTCTGATGGTCAGTCGGGAGAGGATCAAGCCTATTTGAACATAAACACAGCGCTCTGAGCCCATCACATTGGCAGGTGCTCAAGCGATCCCCATAACTCTAAAACATGGGCAAAATTTACTGTAGGCTGTTCAAGTCAACCTGAGAGATGTTCTACAGCGAGCGCATTCCTAATGTCAACTGGCTGTCGCAGTTTTACTTCTCCTCACACGCATCAGTGGTGTGAGTCGGTCGCATTAGCACTGCATGAGAAAGTTTTGCCGTAATGCGAAAGAAGAGGACTAGCATGCAGCAGCCTAGAACCTCGAACGCAAAGCAATTTTATTCGATGAAGTTTTGCTACTGCTTCATTGAGCACAAGATCAGAGGAACTCGCACCACCTGATGGGTCTTGCAGTACCACCTCATTCACCGAAGGCCACTACCGTAAGTTTTGGAACATGGCAAATGAATGATTGCGCGATTACTGTACGCTCCGTGCTTATTGTCATAACGTATAGGCAATGAGGTCAAATTTCCAGACTTGCCATTATACGTGTCGGCTTTAGTTGTTAAGGCTCCAAAATGTGCACGACTTGGTCTGCATTACCAGCTTTTCTGAGGTCAGCGCAGTGTTTAAACAGGGCATGTTGGTGCCAACGGAAGCGATTTGTAACCTCAAATTTCGTACTCAAATTCCTTTTCGTGGTCATCAGACATACCACACACCACGCGTAGTGCTGGTGGCAATGCTGCAAGCTTTTGTGAAATTATCAAATAGAACACAAAACGTAGCTAGTTAGTAGTGAATGTCTTCAGACAAATAGATGAGCTGTTGAAGCCACCTAGAAGGATTTACCGACAGCTTGATGGAGGAAGTAATAACGCTCTGAATTAACATCCACTTACTCCTACTCCACCTACCCATCATTTTGCGGTCGTCTACTACTGCATTGAATCAAACGCGATGGTTTAAGGTGTGTCAGATCATGTGGATTTGCGTTTATTCAGACATTCAGCAAGTTTCTTTTGTGCGAGGTGATTAAAAGAACAGTGAAGATTGCGGCTTGCAAAGGACGCTCTAAAAATAATCTTTGGTGCTCCTGTCACTCACCCACTACATATGCCCATGAATGGTTGATAAGTGAGATTAGACTTGGCGCTAGACACTTGGCTGAGTCCATGCGACCTTCTTCTTCTCCAGTGCCGAAGTTTGTGCCCGGTTAAGAGATTCAGCTTTCTCCGCAATGCAGGTGATGCGAGGTGGGGCAGAAATCGGAACCAAGCGTCTACTCCCTTCGAGAAGTGGGAGTTCTTATGAGATTTTAGGATGACTTCAAAGGACACACTTGTTGTTGCAATAACTGTGGCGCCTGATCAACACGCCATTTGATCGCAAGCACAAATTAGGGCACTGAGTTGATTGGCAGCACTAGTTGGCTTCTGTGATGTCCGCATCGTGGCATTGCAGCAACCTGATCATGCGTCGACGCATCATGGAGGCCGCTGTTTGCAGTTGCACACTATGGGATGTCCTGGTTTCCTTGAGAGGTTCCCCGGTCACAACGAAGGCGTACTTTTACGGTGGAATGCAAAGTAAGCGCCCGTTGATGCAACGTGGGGCCAGGTGACTATGAAGTCCTACAGCTTTACAAAAAATTTTGCATTTGTAAGCAATGCACAAGGAGGCGTCTGCTAATCAATAATTTTCGCATCCATGCAAGTTGTTAGATAGTAATCAGCCTTCAACAATTAATGCCTTCTTTTTAATAAATGCGAGTGTGCGCAAGGTGGCATGGACAATAATGTTTGCCAGCGACCGCAAGTCCCATGCCAATGTAAACATATTACTGGCTTAAGTCAACAATTTCGTGATGTGGTCCATAACATGCACATCTGACACATCAATAGCAGGAGAGGAAGCTGATTACTTTGACTAGCCCATTGATGCTTTCTGCACAAAAAAATGGCCATTACTTATATAAGAGTCATTGGTGCACATTAGGCGAAACCTCGATTGGTGGAATGCTAGAGTCAAGTGCGCTTTACGGAAAGTCAGCATCAAAGCGTCTCTGCAATATATATATGCAGCTAAGGCATATATGAGGCCATATGCCAATTCCGTGTGGCCAGTCTCCCCATTCGTAGGTAAAGGAACTTGTTAGTTCAAGGGACCTGCCTGGTTTTCTGTCTCTGATGGCAAAATCTTGCCCCTAACCAACTGCGTTACCATGCAATGCATGCTCTTTGTGGGTCGTGGCACAACGTCAGCGGGTAATGCGGCATCGCGTCCAATCTCGTCCCAAATGGCAACAACGTCCACAACGTGTCATGACATCCCATGTCGAAGTAAAAAAGGGCTACACCTCTTCTCTTGTTATTCTTTTGTGATCTCTATCCTTTTTGACCTTCTTTACGGTAAGCATTTTGACATCAATTTTGGCCCCACCAGTCCTTTTTGATATTCTTGCAATTGTCTTTGTGTGCGTTACGATTATCAGCTTCTGTTGCTTCGAGTTTAGGTTATGCTCCTGTTTCGTTTTGCGTACTTTCATTATGCATGCTGACTCATGTTTTCCCGTTTCATTAATTTTCTTTACAGTTTTCGTCTGTCGCTTGATGCATTTTGTTTGACTTTCAGTCGCCAGCCCTTTGCTTGTTCATTTAATTGCCCTTGTCATACTCACAATTTTTGCTGTCCATGCTTTTAATAGATGTCTGCTGCACAAGCAGTTACTTCTGCTTTGCCTTTCTTGCGCCTGACTGCTTTACTCTGGGCTGTGCACCTGCCTTTTCCTTTGACCGCCATCTGCACTGCATATCACCTAATATGCCCTCCTTTTCAATTTTCCTAATGGTTTCTTTTCATATCAACCAAAAGCATTGCGTCCGTCCCTGTTAAGTGTCTTGCTGTTTTTGCCCTCATGAATGCACTTACCTCCGCTGCCGTGTCTATGCCATTTGAAAGCGGCCGGGCGCATCGACAATTCCCACGTGGCATTCAAGGCGTTCAATGAAGTGGCATGACTGCGCAGGTGATAGGAAGTTACCTTGCCTGGGATTTTGCCTTCCTCGCTGCGCCCTTAAACCTTCTGGCATGCTTAGTCTGCACGATGTGCTGTGAGCCCCATGTTAATCGCAGCTTGACCAGTGCTTTCCTCTGTGAATGCTGACGGGGATACTGCTGCAAAATGACCGTTTTCAGATCCAAGTAAAATTGACGCTCTTAGGAAGTGCTGGGACATTTAGAACAGGGACAACACGTTGTGCAAGTGTCACTGCCATGCACTTCGATCTGGTTGACGCTTGATTTTGGCCACTGGTCTTCGACGCACAGCATGAAAGCCTTTCCTTCGACCATGCAGCTATAGCTTAATGGCAGATGGTTTTTGCGTTATCGGCTCCGGTAAAATTACCAACAATTGCATTGTCCGCATTGAGTCACTTCCGGTGGCCTTCGAAATGGAGCAGCAGTCCCTCAAATTGTCTTTAAGGCGGCTAGACAATGTGGCTGACAAGTCAGCCCATGGCTGCCAGTTGGTTTGGACTACAGAATCGTTCACCCGCTTGAATGAAGAATGTACTTAAGGGAGAAGTGGCATATATTTAACTGCGTTTCAAGCCCCGTCTCCATCTTCCGTCCACACTATGTGCATATGTGGGTAGATAAACGCCAGGCGGAGGTGTGCGTGGCCCAGAAAATATAGCTCAGATCGATAGGTAGTAGTGAGGCGCGGACACCCAATGTAGGTGGGATGATGGAAGTTAGATGACCGAAGAGCAGCTGAGACAGATGCATTGAGAAACAGGCTAATGAGTGGCGTGAGATGAATGCCAGATGGAGAATCGTCACTGGTCCATAGAGAATTGGGTTCTGTGTTGGTGGTAGTTGGGAGCCTGACACATGAAAGAGGTACATGGATGAAAGTGATGAACGGAAATGAGGTAATGTGCAAGGTTATGGCAATGGAGCATGAGTTGATGAAATGTGGGCCCATGGAGCCAACATGGACAGCTTGCGGGGGAAGTGGTGTAAAGTATGGTGAACTGGAAATGTTTGAACGTAGTGCTGGAAGTAATGCAAGATAACAAATTTAAGCAGATCGTATGCATTGTCCGGATGCACATTACGCATTCGAGGTATAGAATATCGGATATAATATAATCCAAGGAAACGAGTGTTTCGTTTTATAGAAGCCTTGTTGATAGTGCTAAGCTAGTTTTGTCAAGCTTCGGCCTATGTTTCGCAAAATCACCTAGGGTGAATTGACACAGAGGAGTGTGACGTCGTACTTACAAGCCGTAAATAGTTGCGCTTGGGAACTCATGGCTGACCTTCCGTTGGCTTATATTTCGATCCCATGACCGATTATCAGGCGATATGGGTAAATTGAATGGATGCCCTAGTGCTGCTAAAGGTCAGTGCGCAAAGATGGCAAGTAAAGAGCTTGTTTTCTTACATTATTCTGGGTAGCTGGTTGCTATGGTGAAGTTATTTGCAAGTTTTGATCTGAATTTGGACAAAATTAGCTGCTCCTGCTACTGCTGCTGCTAATCGTACTACGCACGAAGAGCAAATGAGTTGCTGCCACGTTTCATTGCGCAGACGAGGTCATTGTCAACATGAGTCACCAATTTGTTGAATCGGTTGCACCAACTCGACTCGGGCATCCAGTTACCCATTTCCAGGGTGACTTGAAAAATCTTCTTGAGGCTTTTCCTCAATGTCGCTATTAACCTCGAAGCGCCAAAGAAAAAGGAAAGACACTGCAACTCTTCGATTGTCAAATTCGCAAACGTCAAAAGTAGTTCTGTCACCTGGTTCATGGCTTTCGGCTTGCAGTGCATCGCTCTGATTGGCGAGCCTTTTAGTCCGCGTCTGCGCAGGCGACGTGAAGTCATGCCGACAGAGGAGACAACTTGCTTCTTCTCGGTGTTAGATTTTAGGCTGGATTAATGCGTCTTGTCTTCTTCGACCTGCAATAGAGGAAGAAATGGGAAAGCACATGAGGGCAAAGCAGTTAAATAGAGTGAAGCGAGGTATTGGGTGGGCGACAAGTGTTTGCGAAATATGGGGATCTGATTACATCGGTAACCGACCTGGCACCTGACTAACGGATTTAACTGTTGACTTGGTCGGCTAGGGGACAAATTGGGAGGAGAAAAGCGAGGCGAATGCGTCATCCACATGCCGAATACGCACAGGCACATATGCAAGGTCAAAGTCGGCAATGACACATGCGAACCCACAAACATGAGCGAACAGACAGACGGGCACAGACACACTTTGTGTAAACCGAGCTGACGGCCTGGAGTGGGAGGTAGGCGTTCTTACCCGCCATTATATGGCGTCAGGTAGATAGATCCACAGCTAGAAAATGACATGGCAGTGAGATGAGTAGATGGGCTCCGACCAGTATGCAAAGCGAAAGCATCGCTCAAACGAAATATAGTAATAGGTAACCATGGGAATCCAGGCTAAGCTGTGCTAAGCTACGGGAAGCACAGGGCAAAACTTCACAGAGTCAGACCCACTCCATCATATTTTGGTCTGATTGAGGTTGTGATTTTTGCATTATTTAGTGATGCTGTATAGGATGATTCTGCATGCAGCTGTATTGCAGTGCTTTTGCATTCCCTTTACTTTTACCTAAGCTTTGCCCCAAACGCCAGATGCAGTGATGCTGAATTAGGGTACTGAGATGCAGCAGATGATGAGAATGCCGCGCATTCGGATAGTGAACAAAGGGAAACCAAAGGAGAACTGGGTTTGGAAAGAGTAAGTTATCTGCATAATGCCATTGGTGAGGAAAGTAATCGGTTGGGACAAGCGAAATATGTCCATAAGTGGTCAAAAAGTCCAGCCGTCAAAATACACCACCCACTCTAGTCCAATTAGCATGCATTCATTTCTCACACTCTTACGCGTTCATCATTAACGTTCAATTCTGAACCATTTAAGTCCTCTTTGATTGGGCATCCTTATTTGCCTAGTTGTGCCGATATAGGTGCTCTGCTTTTATAGAGAGAATTAGCAGCAGATTGCAAGCTCGTGAGTCCCAAACCTTTGTAATTAGTCGTAGGCGCAGAGAAAATAGAGCTTGTCTCTGAACTCTTGGTCTCCCAGCTTTCTTCGTCAAAGTGGACATCATGCACATCCATCACACCTACCTCCCTCCAAGTTTTCAATGAGGAACTGCCGCAACTCCTTGCAGGAAAGAGTTGCTGGCCATGATCCTAGTCAATTTTAACATCACATAGGTAAGCGTAAAATAAAACTTCTGCTTCCCGGTCCCATCAGATTTCTTTGCCGGAATGCGCTCATTAGCCGTCGGCTGCGCACACAGTGGGATTGTAAAGTGAGAATTGTCGAGACCAATAACGGGAAGGAAGCAGCTATTAAGTCTTGACGTTTTGCTTGATTTTTGTGTCACTGCAGCTTTGCTTATGAAAATGGACTCTCTCTCCATTGCACACGCCAAAGCTGTCATATACCTAAACATAAGACATTGCAAGGAATTGGGGAGGAAGGGAGGACACCTATTTCATTCCTTATAAATTTGAATTTAGAAAGAGAGAGGTGTACAATTCTGTGCCCCACCAGAAGCATTTGAAGGTAGAACAAGCATCTGGTCCTCAGCTTAGACCAGCATGGTAATGGGAGATTTTGATTGCCCCCCCCCCTATCGGTTACAGCTTGTCACTTGTGACTCGATGCAAGAACTGCTAAAATGGTTGTCGAAACGGGATTGGCCGTTAGGCTAGAGTTGCAATCGATTCTGCAGTTTGTTTGTCTGTTTAGTTTGAACAATAGATGGTCAAAAGTGGGTACTTGTGCTGTCGCAGCAATCGCATTGGACGTATCCCCATTGGGTTCCACCTCTTACCAATTGTGAAGTATTTTACGGCCAGGCGAAACTGGGAAAAGCCAATGCATCACAAACTGTGCGAAGCAACGTTTGCCATCCCACATTCTCTAAAACAGCCGCATGACGCAAGATAGTATCGTTGTGCACGAGCCTTGTTGATTTTTAGCACTGTGACAAATCGAAAGAAGAAGCTTTGCTGGAACGCTTTTCCAATAAAAGTTAGAAATCCACAGGGTGCAGCACACATGGGTTGATTGTCATTTCCACATGCGTAAAGTCCTGCACACACGTTGATCCACCCATCTAATCGAAACCAAAACCCAACATTCTTCAGGGTTTCTGTGTTGCTCGAACGCACCTTGCAGCTCTTGTTAATTAACTTCCTCCATTTAACATAGCCACGAGTTTGCAGCTGTTAAATTGCTTAAACCGGCTAAATTATAAGCGTCGACTAAGGCTGCGCATCCTGTCGTTCCGAATAGGGCAATTATAACGCGCAGCTCAATGCAAAGTCATGCGAACAAGTATTAAAGTTACGAAACAGGAGTGGATGATAACTGCTAGTTAATGCATGAAACGCTTGAAAGGTCACAATGGAATGCAATTCATCCTTGCCTCGGAATTGCATGCTGAGCTGATCATGCTCCAAACAGACGCGCTTCTTAGTCAGAAAAGAAAATCCTAGGAAAATGTGGACCCAATTTTGTTCAGATCACGCCATTTTATTGCAATTCCAAATCCAATCTACCATCGATGTGGACAATAGCTACCGCTAATGATCGTACAAACGATGAGCGAGCTACTGAATGCAAATCCTCGTTTTACTCACCAAAATCTACGTGCCGCAACTGACCTGCATTGCGAGAATCGTAAACATTGGATGAAGCATCCAAACAAACATATGATTCAATGATAACTAAATTTGCTCACCACCGGGTGTTAGGTGAACGTTTATATCTACTTTCTTAAATCCATTTCATCCTTAAAATGCATATGACGAAGACATCTCTTGCCCATTCTTCTCAAATCTTCTTCAAATTTTGAAGTGGATCACTCGGTGACACATAGTGTTCTTGGCAATTCTTCACACCAATCTTTACCAACTATATGATATGCTAAGCAAAATTGGTCTGGTGTGCGTCAGTTCAAAAGTGGTTAGTGTAATGGTGGTGTTGATGGTAGGGCCAATTTTCTAAACGTTCTGCTTTCCTTGAGAAGAGGCGTGTGCCCATTTGAATTGTGCACAACTGGCATTGCTGCAAGTTGGCGAAGCTCTAAACGATTGGCTGTTTGACATTTTGCTCCATGCATGTCGTCAGAGTCAAATTGGCATGTCACTTCCATGTTTATTCAAAGGCAGTGACATTCAAATTAGCTGCATCTAGTTGATCGTACGTTGCCTTGCCAGCCCAACTAAGAGGCCACATTGCACGACGCTTAACCTCCACTCCCTGCAACCTGTCACCCGATTAGTAAATAACGGATTATGTGCAAGACTTTAATGCTTTCTAAAAGGGTGCTTCGAAATGGCCAACCTAGGGGCGTTATCAGAGTCAAATGTTTGGGCATGCAAGCTGGAATACGAGTAGGGAGTGAGTCTTGAGACCACCATGGGTAGCCTACTCATAATAGAGTTGCCTAAGCCATTGTCAAGTCCCTTTGCAGCATTATGGAATGAGAAGCATACACAGCTCATTCGGTTACACTCCATACATGGATGGCACAGCGATTTTGATGCTTCAAAGCTTGTCAAGTAGACTGATGCGAAGCGCATCAAAACATCTAGTGGGTTAAAATCACCACTGCATGAACACAGCAAAAAACATTAACAAAGCTAAACTCTGTATTCGGCATTCCCTACAGTCAACTCTTACCACATATAGCATAGTCTCATAAGGTGCGAACTTGTCACATTTGAGCCTTTGAACCATTTGCAACACCAGGATGAAGCCAAATGTTTGCGATGACATTCGGATTTAGCAAGTCTAGTCACGCTAGCCAAGTAATAGAACCGCGACGCTGCCTGACGTCATTTTTAAAACAAAACCAACAGCCACTAGCCACGTGCATGAAATGAAATAGATTACGCATATTTGAAGCGTTGAGAAACCGGACAATATTGAAAGGATGTAAAGTTATGGTTTCCGCTCCGATGGCTCTAAATCGACCAGGGGATTTAGCAAATCGGCTATTGAGCAGCTAGTTTCTCCGCTAGTCAGTGGGAGGCATTTTGATCACAGCATTTGGAACTCTTACCCTGTGGTCATAGGCGTTGCAGTTGCGCCTGATGCTGACGTCGCTTAGGTAACTTCCTTCCTCCTGTCAGGCGCACGCGTCGATATTCTCAACAGACTTGATGTGGTTGTCAGAGGATGTACAATAACGCAGACAAAAAAGAGATGGTTTCAAGGACTCCGGAGGTTAATTCAAGTTTGAGAGGTTCACTAGCATAGATACGGGCGCAACTGAATCTAAAGTGTACAACAAATTAGGAAAGGCCTTCCCTGCTGTTTGCAGCTTACCCGCAGTCTCATACTTGCTCGCACCTAGGGAAGGGGCCAGATTTCCAACGAGCATGGACACACAACGCCTACAAGCCTAGTATCACGTTATCTAACTGCCTACGGATCCTTTCGACAGAGTTCTAGAGATCCTTGCCCACAATGCCTTTGCGGCGTTTCGTAGAATCCACGCATGTGCCGATTTATTAAGAGTCAATGAGGGGAAAGCACAAAGTCACGGACCTGAATAAGATTGAACGATGAGAGTCAAAGCAAACTACCCAATTCACTAGACTTCTGAACTTGATGTGCAGCTAAAATCAAATTCAGCAAAATATGATTCATAGGGTTAGAGGCATCTCTGCCTAGCACCATCGCCTTGTCTACACTATTGGCATTCTCCGAAGAACCAGCGTACTATTTCCAGACCATAAGTAAGCCTAATGATCGATAACCCATTAACCAGGTTTCGTGATTTTGAGATTGATCTAGATGAGGATATGCGAGCATGAACTATAAATGGATAGCCGTCTGCAAACGTAGGGGAGAATGCGTCAGTTGGGCAAATTTAAGATAGCCTTCCCTCCCATTCAGGCAAAAATGCTCGCCTTAAGTGCTTACTAAATACAAGTGGCCAAATTACATTTGTTGAGCACTTGAAAGAATCGACTCTTCACAGCTGGATACCATTGTTGCGTAGCACTGTCATGCCAGTTTGCCCATGTTGGGAGGGTGTCACTCCGCACTTGTTTGAGAAGAACGTCTGCGCCAGGTAGAGTCTAATGCTGTTAGTCCGGCACTTAACAGCACAATCAGTAAACCGTCATTGGTAAGGGCGTTAAGGTTCCAGATTCACCTCACCTCACATGCGTTGCCAGATGGCAGTGGATTACAAGCTCATTTGTGCTATGAACACTATCCGCTATAATGACAAGTGACAAGTCGACAGATCTCCCACAGGTAATAATGCTTTCCACCAAAATTCACATTGCAATCAAACAACAATATTCAGGACTCCAACGGATTCAGCAACTTGGATAAATCCATATGCCTCTATTTGCCGCAAAGACAATTCTGCAAGCCAGCCATCAAGCGTGCATGACATTTGGCAGCATCACATTGCATAATAGCATGAAATGCTCTTCGGTTGGAATAAGGTTAATATTTTCGCAGGAACCTTTGGAATCCAGGAATGCACCTACCAGACATCCAACTCCTGACGTGATTCATAACGCGGCAGGGTGGGCAGCAGATGTGATTAATGGCTGGTTACTTTTGATGCGAGCACCATACTTGGCCGAACCAATGAAACGATCCCAAGCCAAAAGTTCCATCATCATGACTTATTTGCTATATTGGCAGCTAATGGGGTAGCAATGTCTTCAGGACTCGCAAAGCGCATGCTAACATACGAGATACAAAGAGCACACAAATATTGCGAATGCAGATCATCATAGCATCACCTTCAACACAAAATCAGACGATGGATTGACAGGCTGGGATGGAAACTCCAATAACACTGGGAAGATTTGCAGCGCCAATCTAGCATAAATGTACACAAACTAAGAGTATAACATGTGCACATCATCAAAATTACTGTCGGATGGATTAATACATCTTATTCTCCTTCGTTGTGCTGAAATGGCGAGCCTGACACTGCGGTTCGTAGTCCCTACCTCTATCAGCCGCGAGGAGCATGGTTTGTTCACGCGCGCTTTAAAATGCCCGCAACTACATTACCACGAAAGGAAGGCGTACTGTAACCGCATACTTACAGAGGGCCCAAGATTCTAGCTGAGTTCAAATTTGACGACATTGAAGGAAGCCAATATCAGAAGTAACTTTGCCTGAATAAGACTAAGAGCGATCCAGTGGCAAAGGTCTCTTCCTGTCCCACATGCACACTTTTGCTGAATATAGCTTTACAATCAGCGGAGAGTGTAACTAACCAACTCCGATCCCACGCAGCTGCTACCAATAAAATTAATAGATTCGGGAGCTCGCAGAATAGTAGTAACCCATTGATAAATCGTGCATGTTGTAAAATCTGAGCTGTCGTGAAACATGCGCCACGGTAATAGCTCGATAAACAGGACTTCTCAGGGAGAGTGTAGCAGTGGAGAAAATGAAGCGAAAGGCATTTGGTAAAGATTAACTGAAGTATGGAGGTGAATAGATGAACACGTGAGGAGGACCAATTAAATCCAGCTACCATCGTCAAGTTATGCGTTTAAAGTCAGAGGCCAAAGCCTGAGCTCGCCTGATGTATTGGAAAATAAATCTAGATTGCCTTGCTTTATTTCGCCTTCCAGTAGTTGCCAACATCGCAGCATCATTCAAGCAAACTCAGCATCTCGGCATCTTGCACAGTCCTTCCTGATTGGCCAGCATAGCATACGAGTGTGTTGAGTGTGCTAGCAAGCAATATAGTATCAAGCTCAGCCAAATGCATAAGGCTGCACAGCGCTTTGTTTCTCCGCCACCTACCATTTGTCGTCCTGTGACCTGAACATGTACGTCTTTGACTTATAGACCCATTTATCCATTCCCGTCACCCGAACGAGGCGCGGTTATGTGCTACCTCTGTCTGCTAATCAATCCAGCATGCAGCTGAATAAATTATAATCGGTCGTCGAAATCGCTCAACTCAAATCGAACTGATGCACGACCGACTGGGTGAATCGCCTTAGGTCCTAGTCGCCCAGTCAAATTTTGATTGCGTTACCGTGAGCCTGCCCTTGAGCTTGTCGGTCGACAAGCCTTTTGTGATAACCCTCAAACAAAACATCTTGTACAGGCTGATCTCTTTGAACCCGTACAGTAAATGCAATTCCGCGAATTGAACCAGTTCTGACTCATCATAGACTGGCTGAAAACTGCATGGGCAGCTGCAATGGAGGAAAAAATCAAGTGAGCCTATCAAAGCATTTAGGCCAGAGTTGTTAACTGGGACACCCTGCGTACGGCAAGCACGCAGACGCATGGTTGGCATTGGATCCTTGAGCTTCAAAACTTGCCAGCATCCTCTTTACTCACTTCTTGACACACATTTAAACGATTAAAAGAAGCAGAAAATGAGATTAATCTAGCTAGATGTATTTCTAGCTAGATCATGTCCGATCACCACATGGCTGCAACTCCAAAGCAAAGTGGTGCAAGGTTCGAGAAAAGGACAGTTCGTATGAAGCCGAATAAGCCTTAGCTAGTTGGCGATCTATTTACTTCTTTTCTGCATTCGTCAGCAGGAACGAAGGCAGCACCACCCTCTACCAGTGGAAGGGTCATCAACATCTGCTCGTGTTCCAGTTTCCTCCTTTGTCAATGATGTGCTAGTTGACCCCACTGAGCTTACGCATCACACGTCCCTTAGAACGTCGTAGTAGAAAGAGCTCGAGCAGGTGATACTGCACTAATTAACAGCAGGTCACACGTAGCGGACTCGAGCACAATCGCTAGCAATGTCCTCACACCCCTTCTCTCTCACCAAAGGACCGTGT
Organism: Taenia pisiformis; assembly: GCA_023968675.1. Classification (NCBI taxonomy): domain Eukaryota; kingdom Metazoa; phylum Platyhelminthes; class Cestoda; order Cyclophyllidea; family Taeniidae; genus Taenia; species Taenia pisiformis. The sequence goes on from CM043732.1 coordinate 384,567, forward strand.
TCACCCCCTCTGCATTCGCCACAAATGTCAACCCTTGTGATTTCTTCGACGTGTTTATCAGTCCGCCACAATTCGCAGCATAGAAAAAGAGAACACAGTTGATGTTCAAAAGGCTACCTCCCATGCTGACCGCGTAGGAGGCTCAGATTGACCTAGTGATGCTAACGCGTGGTGCCACAATTGTTCAAGCATAAAGAACAAACGTTGCAAATCAAGAGTGTCCTATGCATTCGTCATGGATTGAGAAGCAAAATAATGTGCAGTATGATGCTCGGTTTTCGTTGGGTTGTTAAAATGAGCCTAATATCTTTCCTATGAAAGGTCAAATGAATTTTCTTGAAAAAGTGGGATGGTTTTATTTCTACTGACCTAAGTTAGTAGGATTGCTTGCGAAATGAGCGCTTCGAAAGAGAGCACACGACAAGAGGCAATCATCCTGGAATGATATTAGTCCCATTGTACATTTTTGGAATAGAATAAAACGACAATTTGGTGCGTTTGTTTGCCTGCAATTGATTGCGAGTTCGGTGAATTTAAACTTCATTCCCACTTGGTGCCCGATTTGGAAAATTCCACGACTGTCTGCTTTCCAATGACTGGAGTGGACAAAAGTATTGAAGAATATTCTGCCCCTGAACATAGCTCGCGTCATCTTTAACCAGAATTTCACGACACCTTGCCTAAATACGACGTGGTGGGTGGGAGTTTGATGCCAAAACTCAGAGCTATCAAAATGTCATCATTGCGGTCAAGGCTAACCAACCACATTGATTGGCGACACACAAGTTATGCAACAGGTGACATATGCACCCGTCAATAATAAGTCGGGAGGAGATTAAAAATGCGGGCAAATAACATAATTCTGCAGCGAGAGTGTTGCATGTAACGGAAAATAAGACTTCTGCAGAGTTTCGTGCAACCCGACATAGTTTGTTACGTAGAATTGGCAGGATGGAGTAAATTGTCCACTTAGGCAGAGGGGTATGTGGCCTAATTGCGTCAATCCTCCTTCCATCAAAATTCCATCACCGCGGCTTGGATGCGTCAAACTCGACAGCGCTTCCACATATTTTCATTCAGTAAAACAGAGGTAGGCTGTCGTAACTGAAGGGTATGCTCGCTTTTCATGCATGTGGATTAAATTTTATGTTGCCATGTAGAATTTCAAGAGTTTGGCATGCGTTTAGATTAATCAGCTGCAATCTCACCCGACATCAACCTACATAACGTCTCATGCTGCTATGCATGGAGAAAGTAATGACAGCTACGTGTGCCTGCTGTTGGGGGCAAATTTACGCTCGACCATGGAAGTTCGTCACAGTGCATTTGAGGATGGCATGGTGCTTCGCCAATTACGTTGGAATGAGTCGCAAGCCTTTGTTACTCGAAGTCTACTTCCATAGAAAACCGTCAGTATGGGTCAGTTAGCATTGGGGACTTATCGGCATAAAAATGCTCTCATTCCATGCAAGCATATTCGCATGCATTGCTAAGCTGCCCAGAATTCTGCGCCCATTTTTAATTGTCTGCATTATACCGTTGACAGCTAAGGGTCTGTGACACGTGAATAGGGAATCACAGGTCTTACTAAAACTTTTGCACCCCATACATTGTCTCCTTTCCTCTTTTCTTTCTCTCTTTCTTTCTTCTCGACATCATTTTTCTTAGGTGAAATACACGTTCTTAGTAGGCGTGCTAGTAGATCCATAAGTGCAGTCGCACCTCCTGATCGAGACTACGGGGGCGTTTAACTGTGAAGCGGCGTGGCTTTTCTGTCTTTGTGTCTCAAAGATGTCTGATTACGGCCTCACGCCCTCTGTCTACTCGAAAGACCTGTACCTAGATATAAGCAGAATGCGCAGAAAATTGGCCCATCAATAAACACTACTTATAGACTTGGTATAGATTCATGCTTTTGTGTTGGGAATACAGTATATGTTAGAATGAAGCGAGCACAGCGAAGGCTTGTGTTTGTCGGTCGGTTGGTCAGTAGGTATCTGTTTGGGGAGGTCGGATTGGTAATAATTGGGCGCGAATGAGTGGCACTGTCGCATTGAATGGACAATGAAAGCCTGTACTATAAAAGGAGAGACTTTAAAATTTATGCTTACATGCAGGAAAGCCTAAACTAGCTTTGTACTCGTGCCAGACGGTTCCACTGTCGACATTGAGCTTTCATTCCCTGTGTGCAAAAGGATATGTCATAATTCAAAACGGCAAAGCACATTGCTGCTACTCTTGCTTGCCTACCAGGTGGCGGAGTTTTGATGAATCCCTGGTATAGAAGCGCAATCGTTTCATTTGCTACTACGTCCAGAAACACTTGGTAAAGTGTGGTGGCTTTTAGTCCGTCAAGCGAGACATTCCCCAGTATAAAATCGACTAAACTACTCTTTACTGATGAATGGTAGGGAATTGAAACCGCAGCCAGTCCAACCTCGTCTGCGTAGTGTCTGCCCAACGCTTCCACATCCCAATATAGCGAAATGCTATGTGAGCTTATGGGACCCCATCTGAAGTGATCTGGAAGTCGTTCCTCTGCCTCCACTGCCTCTTCTGGAAAAGAGGAAAGACAAATTCTGCTTGGTAGAAATGTTACAGGTTATCAGAATCATTCAAAATCAGAAGCATCAAATTCTTCCTTTGTTCCTTATTTGTGACAGTAGCAGTAGATTAAATGACGATTTACTAGTCCTCTTTTGATTGCAACAATTGACTTGCCTAAACTTTTGGGGGAGGCGTCTGCCATTATCGGCTTGTGGCATGCGAGTTTAAGTTATAATGTAATGCGTACATTGAGAGACGCACTAAGGCTTTAAATGGGACGCAACAGAGTTAAGCGCATAATCTCAGCCAATTTTGCTTCAATGCATTTACTTCTTGTGATAAACAAGAAATTATTTCGCAAACGTCATTGCCAACCAGTGTGAATGAATTGATCTCGAAGAGGAGAGAGTGGAATCAGTGGTGAATATTAGGTGGATGTGGAGGGTGAAAAGTAGCTATGCATAGCGCGTTCTATACGAAGAACAAAAGCAATCCATTATTGTGGGATATGCTCAAATGCCTGTTAGCGTTTGATTATTCAATACAACTCACCACCAAGTCCTATAGGGCATTGGAACGAAAGCAAAATTGCAACCAAAATGAGATGCAAGGAATATAGCATCATAAACGAGGTATCGGTTTGCAATCAAAATCTTGAGCTATTTATGTGATTAGGTACAGTTTAAAGAGCCTATGAAATGTGTTCCTTGAACTACAAGGTTAAGCCTGCACACAAAGGGCAGCTGATTGCAAAATGGTATGTTGATTCGTACGTGTAGGCTGGAGAAATTGCGACATATGAGCAATTATCAAGTTGCACAAATGCGAAGATCGAAATAATACGCGGGGCCACCCACGCCGTGGATAGCAAGCTTTTTTTGTGTCAACAGTAGGCGTGATGCCGTGATCAGACATCTTTGAGACACAAAGACAGAAAAGCCACGCCGCTTCACAGTTAAACGCCCCCGTAGTCTCGATCAGGAGGTGCGACTGCACTTATGGATCTACTAGCACGCCTACTAAGAACGTGTATTTCACCTAAGAAAAATGATGTCGAGAAGAAAGAAAGAGAGAAAGAAAAGAGGAAAGGAGACAATGTATGGGGTGCAAAAGTTTTAGTAAGACCTGTGATTCCCTATTCACGTGTCACAGACCCTTAGCTGTCAACGGTATAATGCAGACAATTAAAAATGGGCGCAGAATTCTGGGCAGCTTAGCAATGCATGCGAATATGCTTGCATGGAATGAGAGCATTTTTATGCCGATAAGTCCCCAATGCTAACTGACCCATACTGACGGTTTTCTATGGAAGTAGACTTCGAGTAACAAAGGCTTGCGACTCATTCCAACGTAATTGGCGAAGCACCATGCCATCCTCAAATGCACTGTGACGAACTTCCATGGTCGAGCGTAAATTTGCCTCCAACAGCAGGCACACGTAGCTGTCATTACTTTCTCCATGCATAGCAGCATGAGACGTTATGTAGGTTGATGTCGGGTGAGATTGCAGCTGATTAATCTAAACGCATGCCAAACTCTTGAAATTCTACATGGCAACATAAAATTTAATCCACATGCATGAAAAGCGAGCATACCCTTCAGTTACGACAGCCTACCTCTGTTTTACTGAATGAAAATATGTGGAAGCGCTGTCGAGTTTGACGCATCCAAGCCGCGGTGATGGAATTTTGATGGAAGGAGGATTGACGCAATTAGGCCACATACCCCTCTGCCTAAGTGGACAATTTACTCCATCCTGCCAATTCTACGTAACAAACTATGTCGGGTTGCACGAAACTCTGCAGAAGTCTTATTTTCCGTTACATGCAACACTCTCGCTGCAGAATTATGTTATTTGCCCGCATTTTTAATCTCCTCCCGACTTATTATTGACGGGTGCATATGCCACCTGTTGCATAACTTGTGTGTCGCCAATCAATGTGGTTGGTTAGCCTTGACCGCAATGATGACATTTTGATAGCTCTGAGTTTTGGCATCAAACTCCCACCCACCACGTCGTATTTAGGCAAGGTGTCGTGAAATTCTGGTTAAAGATGACGCGAGCTATGTTCAGGGGCAGAATATTCTTCAATACTTTTGTCCACTCCAGTCATTGGAAAGCAGACAGTCGTGGAATTTTCCAAATCGGGCACCAAGTGGGAATGAAGTTTAAATTCACCGAACCCGCAATCAATTGCAGGCAAACAAACGCACCAAATTGTCGTTTTATTCTATTCCAAAAATGTACAATGGGACTAATATCATTCCAGGATGATTGCCTCTTGTCGTGTGCTCTCTTTCGAAGCGCTCATTTCGCAAGCAATCCTACTAACTTAGGTCAGTAGAAATAAAACCATCCCACTTTTTCAAGAAAATTCATTTGACCTTTCATAGGAAAGATATTAGGCTCATTTTAACAACCCAACGAAAACCGAGCATCATACTGCACATTATTTTGCTTCTCAATCCATGACGAATGCATAGGACACTCTTGATTTGCAACGTTTGTTCTTTATGCTTGAACAATTGTGGCACCACGCGTTAGCATCACTAGGTCAATCTGAGCCTCCTACGCGGTCAGCATGGGAGGTAGCCTTTTGAACATCAACTGTGTTCTCTTTTTCTATGCTGCGAATTGTGGCGGACTGATAAACACGTCGAAGAAATCACAAGGGTTGACATTTGTGGCGAATGCAGAGGGGGTGAACACGGTCCTTTGGTGAGAGAGAAGGGGTGTGAGGACATTGCTAGCGATTGTGCTCGAGTCCGCTACGTGTGACCTGCTGTTAATTAGTGCAGTATCACCTGCTCGAGCTCTTTCTACTACGACGTTCTAAGGGACGTGTGATGCGTAAGCTCAGTGGGGTCAACTAGCACATCATTGACAAAGGAGGAAACTGGAACACGAGCAGATGTTGATGACCCTTCCACTGGTAGAGGGTGGTGCTGCCTTCGTTCCTGCTGACGAATGCAGAAAAGAAGTAAATAGATCGCCAACTAGCTAAGGCTTATTCGGCTTCATACGAACTGTCCTTTTCTCGAACCTTGCACCACTTTGCTTTGGAGTTGCAGCCATGTGGTGATCGGACATGATCTAGCTAGAAATACATCTAGCTAGATTAATCTCATTTTCTGCTTCTTTTAATCGTTTAAATGTGTGTCAAGAAGTGAGTAAAGAGGATGCTGGCAAGTTTTGAAGCTCAAGGATCCAATGCCAACCATGCGTCTGCGTGCTTGCCGTACGCAGGGTGTCCCAGTTAACAACTCTGGCCTAAATGCTTTGATAGGCTCACTTGATTTTTTCCTCCATTGCAGCTGCCCATGCAGTTTTCAGCCAGTCTATGATGAGTCAGAACTGGTTCAATTCGCGGAATTGCATTTACTGTACGGGTTCAAAGAGATCAGCCTGTACAAGATGTTTTGTTTGAGGGTTATCACAAAAGGCTTGTCGACCGACAAGCTCAAGGGCAGGCTCACGGTAACGCAATCAAAATTTGACTGGGCGACTAGGACCTAAGGCGATTCACCCAGTCGGTCGTGCATCAGTTCGATTTGAGTTGAGCGATTTCGACGACCGATTATAATTTATTCAGCTGCATGCTGGATTGATTAGCAGACAGAGGTAGCACATAACCGCGCCTCGTTCGGGTGACGGGAATGGATAAATGGGTCTATAAGTCAAAGACGTACATGTTCAGGTCACAGGACGACAAATGGTAGGTGGCGGAGAAACAAAGCGCTGTGCAGCCTTATGCATTTGGCTGAGCTTGATACTATATTGCTTGCTAGCACACTCAACACACTCGTATGCTATGCTGGCCAATCAGGAAGGACTGTGCAAGATGCCGAGATGCTGAGTTTGCTTGAATGATGCTGCGATGTTGGCAACTACTGGAAGGCGAAATAAAGCAAGGCAATCTAGATTTATTTTCCAATACATCAGGCGAGCTCAGGCTTTGGCCTCTGACTTTAAACGCATAACTTGACGATGGTAGCTGGATTTAATTGGTCCTCCTCACGTGTTCATCTATTCACCTCCATACTTCAGTTAATCTTTACCAAATGCCTTTCGCTTCATTTTCTCCACTGCTACACTCTCCCTGAGAAGTCCTGTTTATCGAGCTATTACCGTGGCGCATGTTTCACGACAGCTCAGATTTTACAACATGCACGATTTATCAATGGGTTACTACTATTCTGCGAGCTCCCGAATCTATTAATTTTATTGGTAGCAGCTGCGTGGGATCGGAGTTGGTTAGTTACACTCTCCGCTGATTGTAAAGCTATATTCAGCAAAAGTGTGCATGTGGGACAGGAAGAGACCTTTGCCACTGGATCGCTCTTAGTCTTATTCAGGCAAAGTTACTTCTGATATTGGCTTCCTTCAATGTCGACAAATTTGAACTCAGCTAGAATCTTGGGCCCCTGTAAGTATGCGGTTACAGTACGCCTTCCTTTCGTGGTAATGTAGTTGCGGGCATTTTAAAGCGCGCGTGAACAAACCATGCTCCTCGCGGCTGATAGAGGTAGGGACTACGAACCGCAGTGTCAGGCTCGCCATTTCTGCACAACGAAGGAGAATAAGATGTATTAATCCATCCGACAGTAATTTTGATGATGTGCACATGTTATACTCTTAGTTTGTGTACATTTATGCTAGATTGGCGCTGCAAATCTTCCCAGTGTTATTGGAGTTTCCATCCCAGCCGTCAATCCATCGTCTGATTTTGTGTTGAAGGTGATGCTATGATGATCTGCTTTCGCAATATTTGTGTGCTCTCTGTATCTCGTATGTTAGCATGCGCTTTGCGAGTCCTGAAGACATTGCTACCCCATTAGCTGCCAATATAGCAAATAAGTCATGATGATGGAACTTTTGGCTTGGGATCGTTTCATTGGTTCGGCCAAGTATGGTGCTCGCATCAAAAGTAACCAGCCATTAATCACATCTGCTGCCCACCCTGCCGCGTTATGAATCACGTCAGGAGTTGGATGTCTGGTAGGTGCATTCCTGGATTCCAAAGGTTCCTGCGAAAATATTAACCTTATTCCAACCGAAGAGCATTTCATGCTATTATGCAATGTGATGCTGCCAAATGTCATGCACGCTTGATGGCTGGCTTGCAGAATTGTCTTTGCGGCAAATAGAGGCATATGGATTTATCCAAGTTGCTGAATCCGTTGGAGTCCTGAATATTGTTGTTTGATTGCAATGTGAATTTTGGTGGAAAGCATTATTACCTGTGGGAGATCTGTCGACTTGTCACTTGTCATTATAGCGGATAGTGTTCATAGCACAAATGAGCTTGTAATCCACTGCCATCTGGCAACGCATGTGAGGTGAGGTGAATCTGGAACCTTAACGCCCTTACCAATGACGGTTTACTGATTGTGCTGTTAAGTGCCGGACTAACAGCATTAGACTCTACCTGGCGCAGACGTTCTTCTCAACCAAGTGCGGAGTGACACCCTCCCAACATGGGCAAACTGGCATGACAGTGCTACGCAACAATGGTATCCAGCTGTGAAGAGTCGATTCTTTCAAGTGCTCAACAAATGTAATTTGGCCACTTGTATTTAGTAAGCACTTAAGGCGAGCATTTTTGCCTGAATGGGAGGGAAGGCTATCTTAAATTTGCCCAACTGACGCATTCTCCCCTACGTTTGCAGACGGCTATCCATTTATGGTTCATGCTCGCATATCCTCATCTAGATCAATCTCAAAATCACGAAACCTGGTTAATGGGTTATCGATCATTAGGCTTACTTATGGTCTGGAAATAGTACGCTGGTTCTTCGGAGAATGCCAATAGTGTAGACAAGGCGATGGTGCTAGGCAGAGATGCCTCTAACCCTATGAATCATATTTTGCTGAATTTGATTTTAGCTGCACATCAAGTTCAGAAGTCTAGTGAATTGGGTAGTTTGCTTTGACTCTCATCGTTCAATCTTATTCAGGTCCGTGACTTTGTGCTTTCCCCTCATTGACTCTTAATAAATCGGCACATGCGTGGATTCTACGAAACGCCGCAAAGGCATTGTGGGCAAGGATCTCTAGAACTCTGTCGAAAGGATCCGTAGGCAGTTAGATAACGTGATACTAGGCTTGTAGGCGTTGTGTGTCCATGCTCGTTGGAAATCTGGCCCCTTTCCTGGGTGCGAGCAAGTATGAGACTGTAGATTCAGTTGTGCCCGTATCTATGCTTGTGAACCTCCCAAACTTGAATTGCCTCCGGAGTCCTTGGAACCATCACTTTTTAGTCTGCGTTCTTGTACATTCTCTGACAACCACATGAAGTCAGTTGAGAATATCGACACGTGCGCCTGACAGGAGGAAGGAAGTTACCTAAGCGACGTCAACATTAGGCGCAACTGCAACGCCTATGACCACAGGGTAAGAGTTCCAAATGCTGTGATCAAAAATGCCTCCCACTGACTAGCGGAGAAACTAGCTGCTCAATAGCCGATTTGCTAAATCCCCTGGTCGATTTGGAGCCATCGGAGAGGAAACCATAACTTTACATCCTTCCAATGTTGTCCGGTTTCTCAACGCTTCAAATATGCGCAATCCATTTCATTTTATGCACGTGGCTAGTGGCTGTTGGTTTTGTTTTAAAAATGACGTCAGGCAGCGTCGCGGTTCTATTACTTGGCTAGCGTGACTAGACTTGCTAAAACGAATGTCACCGCAAATATTTGGCTTCATCCGGTGTTGCAAATGGTTCAAAGCTCAAATGTGACAAGTTCGCACCTTTATGAGACTATGCTATATGTGGTAAGAGTTGACTGTAGGGAATGCCGAATACAGAGTTTAGCTTTGTTAATGCTCTTGCTGTGTTCATGTAGTGGTAATTTTAACCCACTAGATGTTTTGATGCGCTTCGCATCAGTCTACTTGACAAGCTTTGAAGCATCAAAATCGCTGTGCCATCCATGTAGGGAGTGTAACCGAATGAGCTGTGTATGCTTCTCATTCCATAATGCTGCAAAGGGACTTGACAATGGCTTAGGCAACTCTATTATGAGTAGGCTACCCATGGTGGTCTCAGGACTCACTCCCTACTCGGATTTCAGCTTGCCTGCCCAAACATTTGACTCTGATAACGCCCCTAGTTGGCCATTTCGAAGCACCCTTTTAGAAAGCATTACAGTCTTGCACATAATCCGTTATTTACTAATCGGGTGACAGGTTGCAGGGAGTGGAGGTTAAACGTCGTGCAATGTGGCCTCTTAGTTGGGCTGGCAAGGCAACGTACGATCAACTAGATGCAGCTAATTTGAATGTCACTGCCTTTGAATAAACATGGAAGTGACATGCCAATTTGACTCTGACGACATGCATGGAGCAAAATGTCAAACAGCCAATCGTTTAGAGCTTCGCCAACTTGCAGCAATGCCAGTTGTGCACAATTCAAATGGGCACACGCCTCTTCTCAAGGAAAGCAGAACGTTTAGAAAATTGGCCCTACCATCAACACCACCATTACACTAACCACTTTTGAACTGACGCACACCAGACCAATTTTGCTTAGCATATCATATAGTTGGTAAAGATTGGTGTGAAGAATTGCCAAGAACACTATGTGTCACCGAGTGATCCACTTCAAAATTTGAAGAAGATTTGAGAAGAATGGGCAAGAGATGTCTTCGTCATATGCATTTTAAGGATGAAATGGATTTAAGAAAGTAGGTATAAACGTTCACCTAACACCCGGTGGTGAGCAAATTTAGTTATCATTGAATCATATGTTTGTTTGGACGCTTCATCCAAGGTTTGCGATTCTCGCAATGCAGGTCAGTTGCGGCACGTAGATTTTGGTGAGTAAAACGAGGATTTGCATTCAGTAGCTCGCTCATCGTTTGTACGATCATTAGCGGTAGCTATTGTCCACATCGATGGTAGATTGGATTTGTGATTGCAATAAAATGGCGTAATCTGAACAAAATTGGGCCACATTTTCTATGATTTTCTTTTCTGACTAAGAAGTGCGTCTGTTTGGAGCATGATCAGCTCAGCATGCATTCCGAGCAAGGATGAATTGCATTTCATTGTGACCTTTCAAGCGTTTCATGCATTAACTGGCAGTTACCATCCACTCTGTTTCGCAACTTTAATACTTGTTCGCATGACTTTGCATTGAGCTGCGCGTTATAATTGCCCTATTCGGAACGACAGGATGCGCAGCCTTAGTCGACGCTTATAATTTAGCCGGTTTAAGCAATTTAACAGCTGCAAACTCGTGGCTATGTTAAATGGAGGAAGTTAATTAACAAGAGCTGCAAGGTGCGTTCGAGCAACACAGAAACCCTGAAGGATGTTGGGTTTTGGTTTCGATTAGATGGGTGGATCAACGTGTATGCAGGACTTTACGCATGTGGAAATGACAATCAACCCATGTGTGCTGCACCCTGTGGATTTCTAACTTTTATTGGAAAAGCGTTCCAGCAAAGCTTCTTCTTTCGATTTGTCACAGTGCTAAAAATCAACAAGGCTCGTGCACAACGATACTATCTTGCGTCATGCGGCTGTTTTAGAGAATGTGGGATGGCAAACGTTGCTTCGCACAGTTTGTGATGCATTGGCTTTTCCCAGTTTCGCCTGGCCGTAAAATACTTCACAATTGGTAAGGGGTGGAACCCAATGGGGATACGTCCAATGCGATTGCTGCGACAGCACAAGTACCCACTTTTGACCATCTATTGTTCAAACTAAACAGACAAACAAACTACGGAATCGATTGCAACTCTAGCCTAACGGCCAATCCCGTTTTGACAACCATTTTAGTAGTTCTTGCATCGAGTCACAAGTGACAAGCTGTAACCGATAGGGGGGGGGGCAATCAAAATCTCCCATTACCATGCTGGTCTAGGACCAGATGCTTGTTCTACCTTCAAATGCTTCTGGTGGGGCACAGAATTGTACACCTCTCTCTTTTAAATTCAAATTTATAAGGAATGAAATAGGTGCCTCCCTTCCTCCCCAATTCCTTGCAATGTCTTATGTTTAGGTATATGACAGCTTTGGCGTGTGCAATGGAGAGAGAGTCCATTTTCATAAGCAAAGCTGCAGTGACACAAAAATCAAGCAAAACGTCAAGACTTAATAGCTGCTTCCTTCCCGTTATTGGTCTCGACAATTCTCACTTTACAATCCCACTGTGTGCGCAGCCGACGGCTAATGAGCGCATTCCGGCAAAGAAATCTGATGGGACCGGGAAGGAGAAGTTTTATTTTACGCTTACCTATGTGATGTTAAAATTGACTAGGATCATGGCCAGCAACTCTTTCCTGCAAGGAGTTGCGGCAGTTCTCATTGAAAACTTGGAGGGAGGTAGGTGTGATTGATGTGCATGATGTCCACTTTGACGAAGAAAGCTGGGAGACCAAGAGTTCAGAGACAAGCTCTATTTTCTCTGCGCCTACGACTAATTACAAAGGTTTGGGACTCACGAGCTTGCAATCTGCTGCTAATTCTCTCTATAAAAGCAGAGCACCTATATCGGCACAATAGCAAATAAGGATGCCCAATCAAAGAGACTTAAATGGTTCAGAATTGAACGTTAATGATGAACGCGTAAGAGTGTGAGAAATGAATGCATGCTAATTGGACTAGAGTGGGTGGTGTATTTTGACGGCTGGACTTTTTGACCACTTATGGACATATTTCGCTTGTCCCAACCGATTACTTTCCTCACCAATGGCATTATGCAGATAACTTACTCTTTCCAAACCCAGTTCTCCTTTGGTTTCCCTTTGTTCACTATCCGAATGCGCGGCATTCTCATCATCTGCTGCATCTCAGTACCCTAATTCAGCATCACTGCATCTGGCGTTTGGGGCAAAGCTTAGGTAAAAGTAAAGGGAATGCAAAAGCACTGCAATACAGCTGCATGCAGAATCATCCTATACAGCATCACTAAATAATGCAAAAATCACAACCTCAATCAGACCAAAATATGATGGAGTGGGTCTGACTCTGTGAAGTTTTGCCCTGTGCTTCCCGTAGCTTAGCACAGCTTAGCCTGGATTCCCATGGTTACCTATTACTATATTTCGTTTGAGCGATGCTTTCGCTTTGCATACTGGTCGGAGCCCATCTACTCATCTCACTGCCATGTCATTTTCTAGCTGTGGATCTATCTACCTGACGCCATATAATGGCGGGTAAGAACGCCTACCTCCCACTCCAGGCCGTCAGCTCGGTTTACACAAAGTGTGTCTGTGCCCGTCTGTCTGTTCGCTCATGTTTGTGGGTTCGCATGTGTCATTGCCGACTTTGACCTTGCATATGTGCCTGTGCGTATTCGGCATGTGGATGACGCATTCGCCTCGCTTTTCTCCTCCCAATTTGTCCCCTAGCCGACCAAGTCAACAGTTAAATCCGTTAGTCAGGCGCCAGGTCGGTTACCGATGTAATCAGATCCCCATATTTCGCAAACACTTGTCGCCCACTCAACACCTCGCTTCACTCTATTTAACTGCTTTGCCCTCATGTGCTTTCCCATTTCTTCCTCTATTGCAGGTCGAAGAAGACAAGACGCATTAATCCAGCCTAAAATCTAACACCGAGAAGAAGCAAGTTGTCTCCTCTGTCGGCATGACTTCACGTCGCCTGCGCAGACGCGGACTAAAAGGCTCGCCAATCAGAGCGATGCACTGCAAGCCGAAAGCCATGAACCAGGTGACAGAACTACTTTTGACGTTTGCGAATTTGACAATCGAAGAGTTGCAGTGTCTTTCCTTTTTCTTTGGCGCTTCGAGGTTAATAGCGACATTGAGGAAAAGCCTCAAGAAGATTTTTCAAGTCACCCTGGAAATGGGTAACTGGATGCCCGAGTCGAGTTGGTGCAACCGATTCAACAAATTGGTGACTCATGTTGACAATGACCTCGTCTGCGCAATGAAACGTGGCAGCAACTCATTTGCTCTTCGTGCGTAGTACGATTAGCAGCAGCAGTAGCAGGAGCAGCTAATTTTGTCCAAATTCAGATCAAAACTTGCAAATAACTTCACCATAGCAACCAGCTACCCAGAATAATGTAAGAAAACAAGCTCTTTACTTGCCATCTTTGCGCACTGACCTTTAGCAGCACTAGGGCATCCATTCAATTTACCCATATCGCCTGATAATCGGTCATGGGATCGAAATATAAGCCAACGGAAGGTCAGCCATGAGTTCCCAAGCGCAACTATTTACGGCTTGTAAGTACGACGTCACACTCCTCTGTGTCAATTCACCCTAGGTGATTTTGCGAAACATAGGCCGAAGCTTGACAAAACTAGCTTAGCACTATCAACAAGGCTTCTATAAAACGAAACACTCGTTTCCTTGGATTATATTATATCCGATATTCTATACCTCGAATGCGTAATGTGCATCCGGACAATGCATACGATCTGCTTAAATTTGTTATCTTGCATTACTTCCAGCACTACGTTCAAACATTTCCAGTTCACCATACTTTACACCACTTCCCCCGCAAGCTGTCCATGTTGGCTCCATGGGCCCACATTTCATCAACTCATGCTCCATTGCCATAACCTTGCACATTACCTCATTTCCGTTCATCACTTTCATCCATGTACCTCTTTCATGTGTCAGGCTCCCAACTACCACCAACACAGAACCCAATTCTCTATGGACCAGTGACGATTCTCCATCTGGCATTCATCTCACGCCACTCATTAGCCTGTTTCTCAATGCATCTGTCTCAGCTGCTCTTCGGTCATCTAACTTCCATCATCCCACCTACATTGGGTGTCCGCGCCTCACTACTACCTATCGATCTGAGCTATATTTTCTGGGCCACGCACTCCGCCTGGCGTTTATCTACCCACATATGCACATAGTGTGGACGGAAGATGGAGACGGGGCTTGAAACGCAGTTAAATATATGCCACTTCTCCCTTAAGTACATTCTTCATTCAAGCGGGTGAACGATTCTGTAGTCCAAACCAACTGGCAGCCATGGGCTGACTTGTCAGCCACATTGTCTAGCCGCCTTAAAGACAATTTGAGGGACTGCTGCTCCATTTCGAAGGCCACCGGAAGTGACTCAATGCGGACAATGCAATTGTTGGTAATTTTACCGGAGCCGATAACGCAAAAACCATCTGCCATTAAGCTATAGCTGCATGGTCGAAGGAAAGGCTTTCATGCTGTGCGTCGAAGACCAGTGGCCAAAATCAAGCGTCAACCAGATCGAAGTGCATGGCAGTGACACTTGCACAACGTGTTGTCCCTGTTCTAAATGTCCCAGCACTTCCTAAGAGCGTCAATTTTACTTGGATCTGAAAACGGTCATTTTGCAGCAGTATCCCCGTCAGCATTCACAGAGGAAAGCACTGGTCAAGCTGCGATTAACATGGGGCTCACAGCACATCGTGCAGACTAAGCATGCCAGAAGGTTTAAGGGCGCAGCGAGGAAGGCAAAATCCCAGGCAAGGTAACTTCCTATCACCTGCGCAGTCATGCCACTTCATTGAACGCCTTGAATGCCACGTGGGAATTGTCGATGCGCCCGGCCGCTTTCAAATGGCATAGACACGGCAGCGGAGGTAAGTGCATTCATGAGGGCAAAAACAGCAAGACACTTAACAGGGACGGACGCAATGCTTTTGGTTGATATGAAAAGAAACCATTAGGAAAATTGAAAAGGAGGGCATATTAGGTGATATGCAGTGCAGATGGCGGTCAAAGGAAAAGGCAGGTGCACAGCCCAGAGTAAAGCAGTCAGGCGCAAGAAAGGCAAAGCAGAAGTAACTGCTTGTGCAGCAGACATCTATTAAAAGCATGGACAGCAAAAATTGTGAGTATGACAAGGGCAATTAAATGAACAAGCAAAGGGCTGGCGACTGAAAGTCAAACAAAATGCATCAAAGCGACAGACGAAAACTGTAAAGAAAATTAATGAAACGGGAAAACATGAGTCAGCATGCATAATGAAAGTACGCAAAACGAAACAGGAGCATAACCTAAACTCGAAGCAACAGAAGCTGATAATCGAACGCACACAAAGACAATTGCAAGAATATCAAAAAGGACTGGTGGGGCCAAAATTGATGTCAAAATGCTTACCGTAAAGAAGGTCAAAAAGGATAGAGATCACAAAAGAATAACAAGAGAAGAGGTGTAGCCCTTTTTTACTTCGACATGGGATGTCATGACACGTTGTGGACGTTGTTGCCATTTGGGACGAGATTGGACGCGATGCCGCATTACCCGCTGACGTTGTGCCACGACCCACAAAGAGCATGCATTGCATGGTAACGCAGTTGGTTAGGGGCAAGATTTTGCCATCAGAGACAGAAAACCAGGCAGGTCCCTTGAACTAACAAGTTCCTTTACCTACGAATGGGGAGACTGGCCACACGGAATTGGCATATGGCCTCATATATGCCTTAGCTGCATATATATATTGCAGAGACGCTTTGATGCTGACTTTCCGTAAAGCGCACTTGACTCTAGCATTCCACCAATCGAGGTTTCGCCTAATGTGCACCAATGACTCTTATATAAGTAATGGCCATTTTTTTTGTGCAGAAAGCATCAATGGGCTAGTCAAAGTAATCAGCTTCCTCTCCTGCTATTGATGTGTCAGATGTGCATGTTATGGACCACATCACGAAATTGTTGACTTAAGCCAGTAATATGTTTACATTGGCATGGGACTTGCGGTCGCTGGCAAACATTATTGTCCATGCCACCTTGCGCACACTCGCATTTATTAAAAAGAAGGCATTAATTGTTGAAGGCTGATTACTATCTAACAACTTGCATGGATGCGAAAATTATTGATTAGCAGGCGCCTCCTTGTGCATTGCTTACAAATGCAAAATTTCTTGTAAAGCTGTGGGCCTTCTTAGTCACCTGGCCCCACGTTGCATCAACGGGCGCTTACTTTGCATTCCACCGTAAAAGTACGCCTTCGTTGTGACCGGGGAACCTCTCAAGTAAACCAGGACATCCCATAGTGTGCAACTGCAAACAGCGGCCTCCATGATGCGTCGACGCATGATCAGGTTGCTGCAATGCCACGATGCGGACATCACAGAAGCCAACTAGTGCTGCCAATCAACTCAGTGCCCTAATTTATGCTTGCGATCAAATGGCGTGTTGATCAGGCGCCACAGTTATTGCAACAACAAGTGTGTCCTTTGAAGTCATCCTAAAATCTCATAAGAACTCCCACTTCTCGAAGGGAGTAGACGCTTGGTTCCGATTTCTGCCCCACCTCGCATCACCTGCATTGCGGAGAAAGCTGAATCTCTTAACCGGGCACAAACTTCGGCACTGGAGAAGAAGAAGTTCGACTGAAGGCAGACGGCAATGATCGGTATCGTAAAAGCCTAGAATTCACAGGATAAATGTGTGGATATGTCAAAGTGGACACCTCATCCACCGACTAAAACACAAGTGCATGTGCATTAGCCATATGGTGTGAGCAGCGTTTGCGCCGTAAAGTAATGGAATTTATTGTCGTTAATTGCACCCTTCTGTTCAAATCAGCATTAGTAATCCACGTGTCAGACACGACCAGTAGGTGGTAAGATAAAAGGGAACCTTGGAACAGGGGGTTAAGGCCCTCAAAGCATCCAGCGTCAAAACGGAGCAATGTGCGATTCGCCTTGCTGGTAGGTTTGCCGAAATTATGGAGCAGATAACGCAGGCTCCAAACACATTCATGAAATCCTCACATGCTAATTTGGTGAGACAAACTTGCAGTGCAAGAAAGGTGAAGATTGTAAGCATGATGGGCAGCTCTCAAGGTGTACAAGGCACTAAAAACTTGAATGATGATGAAGGTATCTTCCTCCGTGCCTTCAAAGTCGCCATGTGAACGAAGGAGAGGTCTCGCAACCCGGTGTGTAAAGGGATGAATTTTGAGCACTGACTAGCTGCAACGTAGAAGCAGTATGTGGATCAGTATGGAGCTATGGTGTCCACACGGGAGTGCAGCCTGCTGCCAAAATGCGGCTATTTTAGTAGAGCAGCGTCATTAGATTTTCTGATGCAAATAATCGCAATGGATGCAGTCGGCCATCCACTTCTAAAGCATTCTCTCCTCCTCCTCCACCTCCGCCTTCCCTTTGCATTCAATATGTCCTCACCATGTCTACACACTCACGAGGCGGTCACCTCAACAATCGACACCTTCACATTTTATTAATTAAGAATGAAATAAACGAAGCCACCACTTGGAGCTAATAGGTTGGTGATTCTGGTCCAAAGAAATCGGGGCACCAGGCCTATTAAATGTGCACTATGTGTTTGGAACTGGCAGTTCTATCACCTTGCGGCTCGGTGTGCAATAAGGCCAGAAGTCGAGTCATCAATCTTCGCATTGCATACACTATTGCAACACCCACTAAGTGAGTTCATTTTGGCCGACACTTTCGTCAGATGCGAGGTGTACTTTGACGCCTCGTATCAGCGTGTGTGCGGCGAAGCAGTGGTCACAGAGCACTAATCTGTTGCTGAGTCCAACTCAAGAACTAGCACAACCAAGCAGCGCTAGGCTAGAGCAGGATTTGATGCAAGGAGTTGTTTTAAGAATCGAATTGGATGTGTCGAAGAAGTTGTGAATGGTAGAGTCAGTTGCATTGGGAAGGAGTCAGTGTAATATTTGATCAGTAGGGTCAGTGAAACAGTCACCGTTTAATGGTGACAAGCCAAAGTGAGCATTAGACTTACTAGCCATCTCAAGCAACGGAGGACAAAGATTTCAACATCAATCGACAACATATGAATGCATCTGGAGCCTGAGCTAAACTTGGCCACAGCTGAAATTAACAGCTGTGTCATTCACTAACCAAAAGTACGTGGGATGCAATTCAAAGGCCAGCAATACCATTTGCAAAGCCTGTGGTCAAGGGTAACGCGACATCATGCACGTCTGCGAGTGTCGCTAGTACTCCCTCCTGTGGAAGGAAGGAGCATCCTCTGACTCCTGACCCCACTCTCACAACTACATCAAAGGCCACGGGCAGCAGTGATTGAGCTGCTGAAAAGTAGAAACCAATGAGACGACTAACGAGCGCCATCATTTCTGGCAAGCTGTTAGCAACAAATGGCAAGAGAATCTAGGCATCTGAAGGTTGGGCAGTAGAGAAGGTGAATGCACCCACAGTCAACCAGGTGACCGTCTTGTCGATATCCTTATCTACGGGTGTTGTCAGAAGCAACCTTCATCCACATTACACCTCAATATGCCGCAGTTCAAGGTACATTACGCCTTAAGTTGTCACGCCTTTAAAGCCCCATCCTCAGAGCGGGTAGGCCAAGCGTAAACTAATGTCGTGACAAGAGCTGCACCTCCTCGAGGACATGCCTAATGCGAACATCTTGCTCACTTAGAAGCAATTCAGCAAATGCAGCACGAGATTTACTCCCATGACTTAAGTGTCCTTGCGAAAGCAAATTACCAGTAAGCAGAGCTAGTTAGGCAAGTCTCAACTTCTTAACGCCCATGGTGTGGAGGCACCAGTCGACATCAGTACAGCCGTCGCTGAAAATACGCGATGCGGAATCGACACAATGAGTGTGGCACAATGATCAAGGACGCCATCATAAGCCATCAATATTGGCTTGCTTGAAATGACAGTTCACAGCACTCTTTTCAATTTAAGCCGCATGGTATTTTCCTCGTCTCGCAGCCTGGGCGTGAAAGGACACTGGCTCAAGCATGCTAAAATAGTCTCTTAAACTGCACGTTGCTTATTCACTTTCAAACAATTGCGTGTGTCTGCAGAGGAAACTGATTTCACTCAAGGGCACTGCACTTCCGATTCCTCTGGTGGAGGGATAAGGGCTCGATCAACTTAACCACGCGCCTGCATTGGTCAAAATTCAGACCGAACACGCGACTCTCGCTCCTCTGCGTTCTAGTCACCTGTAGCGTTGATGACGGATCCGAGTAACCTCTTACCGCTCCTCAAATTCATCGCAAATCTTGCCGCAAGGCCTTGTGCAACTTAATTCCATCATTGTAGAAATGCATGACTGCTTTTGTACAACGTGATCCACGGCATTTGAAAGCAAAATCGCATTGCTTGCACATTTGGCTCGCGACCATCATGGTAGGTGCCGCCCATTTGCCTGTGTGCACGTGCATAAGTGAAAGCAGGTAGCTTTTCATTCATGCTTGTTTTCGTGCATAAAATTTCACGACGGGAAGTCCTTATGCATCGCTAAGTGTTGGGAATCGCGCAGTAAGTTGTCGGGTGGGTCGGTCGTATGCTGAAGTGAGGCTTCTACATACTGCGTATCTGTTGTGTTTTAGCAAATTTGAACGTGCCATGCCCAGTTTGTCGAATGATACGCAACACTTGGGGGACTCTTGTAGCATCAAAAAGGTAAGAAGCACTGCACAATCAACAATCACTTGTCATCTGTTCACTTGAGCATCGAGAGTGACAAGAACACTTTCGTTTTAACCACAAAATAGTTTGGAGTCACAAAATCTGCGGTCTGTGCCTCCTTCCATTCGTAACGTATGAATTGCTTCTCAGCCATACCTTCGAAATACACGTCCGTGAGTTCGCACCTGTTTACCTCTCCTTAAACGCGGTGTGTGCTATGCCACAGTCAAGGTCGTGGCTCTGCATACAAACATCCTTCAAATCAACGTCTCATTGCACAATTTCTTAGCTCAAATTTTGGGTGGTCCAGAAATGCGCTTTTGCTGCATAGAATGATTTGCAGAACACCCAACATGGAAAGCGATGTTCAAGCACATGCAATCACATCATTTCTGTGGGTGATTTTTCGCCTGCTAGGCGTACCTTTGCAGCGAACACCAACGATAACGTCTTGGTCTCATTGTTTTGTAGACATTTGGCGCAGAATGTTTCCGTAGAATGCAAACACGTGCTATTAAGTTAGCAGAAAATGTACATTTTGTTGGTACATGCACAGCGTTAAATTACTTTGGTTTATACTGATAGTTTAGTACGCGAGAGTATACGATGAGCAGAGGTTCAATGGACAAATTGAAGAAGCACATTTAATCGAGATATGGATGATCGTCACAAGGCTTGCGATGAAGAACATTTTGGCAAGCCTCAAACTTGCCGCGGACGACAGATGAGGATATTTGAAATGCTACAGAGGTGCCGTTAGTCAGAATTTCCATCTGACGTACGTCCCCGGGCATCACTTAGCCTGTGCATCAAAGGCTGCATTCGGGTACGCACTCGAAAGCCCAATTCACACCTACACCTTACCGGTTTTGCAGTTTTTAGGTGAGGATAAAGTTGCGATGACATTCAGCTACTTACAGGCCATTGTTTGCTACGGTGCCCAAAACATGCGGCTGAGTATGCCTCCATCGCTAGACACTTGACTGAGGGAAGCACCAACACGCGCTAGTCAAGTTTTGTCTTTTCACCAAAAACATCTTCAATGAAAGCCTTGAAACACAATTTCTGCTTTCCACATGCTTTGTTCCTTGCGGCTTTTAGGACTTTGCGTCCTTCACTGGAAAAAGTGCATCTGACGTGGCGTAAGCAATGTTCGCCCTTCGCAAATAGGGCTTTGATTACTCTGCTGACAGATACACGTGTTATGAGTGCCTAAAGCAGGCCTCTTAGCACCTACCTCTACTGCATTTCTCGAATGGCATGAAAATATCCGAATGAATCAGTTCCTCCTTTCGGTGATTGGTAGTGCGCCCATGATGGTCATGCTTACCCTCTCATCTGTTGCGAGTGATACAGAGTTGGCACAAATTTAGCAAGCCTGAAGCTGGCAAAGTCCACCATTAACCTTTGATCATGGTACCACTCACCTTCCTTTCGTTCGCGTGTCCTATTTGCCCACTTATCTACTGGAGGCTTGTTTGCATCAGTGATATTCTAACCGCAATGCGCTTACAATGCCCAGAGTATTCTCCGTGTTATGAAAGACCGCCTGCTATAGAGAGTTTCAGCTGTATTGCTCCATCCAACTGGTCTACGTATCGCACGATGCTGTCATCTCGGCTGTAAATTTGCAGGACAGTGCCAGGTGCCAGAGCTACAGCGAAACAGTCCACTAAAAAAGCATGAGACGCACCACAGTGCTGTCCATTATCACAACGAATACTTCATACTGCTGCGGACTTTATCCGTCTCTTCTAACTTGATTCATGCTTACGCAAATGACAGGACGCAACTTAAATACCAGGGACAAGTGGTGCCTTCTCCGGATCTGCATTTCAACCGATCCAGTGCATCCATGCCAGACCAAGGCGGTCTAAACCTCATATTTGTGAGTGTAGAACGAGTAAAGGGTGAGGAGGAAAACGTGTATAGATTCCAAGCACCATCTAAATGCGCTTTCGATTCAGGCAAGGGTTAGTACGTTTTGTAAACAAATAATCCTCTTTTATGAACTCAAAAGTCAAATGCATAGATTGTGCAAGTGAAATGCATTCCATATATGGAAGTGAAGGAGAAGAAACTCCCGCAACACCCAATGACCACCAATTCCGGCCTGAATCGCGCGTAAAATTGACAAGAGTGCAGGTTCACCAATGCTTGTTTGGGTGAAGTTGCGGTAGGATAGCAGCCTTACAAACACAAACCCACTCTCTATATCGGGTGGTTGCACGGTGGGCGGTTGGCGTGTAGTGTCGTGTCGTGGCGTTTTGTAGAGTGTGGTGGGGTTAAGAAGGGCGGCGAAGGCAGGTGAAGGGAGAAAGAGTGAGGAGGGAAAACCAGTAGACGTCAGCGACCGCACTACGTGGTGACCTCTGCTGTCCATACCACCGCCGACGTTGTGCTACCATGGTCCGGGTTAGTACATGAAGAGGGGACAGTGGCCGCCACATTATGTAGCAAGGCGGCCTCTGGTCGCCGTCCTCGCACCATCGAGGCAGCGAGACGTGGTGTAGGGCTAGTACATGGGCGCAAAGCCCAGTGGAAAGTCCGTGGTTGGATGGCACACTTTCTTGCTTCGCACGCATTCACTCCTCAACCTACCCCACCCCACCCCACCTTACCCAAACCAGCTTACATCTGCCTTTGCACTTTGAACGCCAAGGCCACCCCGTGGGACGGTCGGCGGCGTCCACTACCTCTCCCTCTTCACCCTTTCTCCCTTCACCGCCCTTTGCCGCCCTTCCCAACCGCACCACACCCCACCACACCCTACAACGCGACAGGCCACACCACACTCCGACAAGCACGGCACGGCACGACACGCTAACGGCCCACCCACAATCTACTTAGCCTCTCTTCACTGCGTCAGCACACCAATTGCACGCTGCATCCTCTTCCGCCTCGCGGCAGCATGTTGCGGTGCACAGAGAGGCTTGATTGTACGCCTCACTCTCCTTTCCCTCCTACGCACGTAGTCCACTTTTGTGCACTGCGTGAGAACGCACAATTAACTTCTCCTCTTTACGTGCGCTGCTTGTTTTAAAGCTGCACAGAAGTCGTTCGAGTAAAAATATACCTCTTTAGGCGCCGGGCAGTCAAAATGAACGCTTATTTGATTGGGGGGGGGGGGCCTGCGTGATCAGCAGAGGATTGCCTATATATGGATAAGTCGGCAGAGGTGAAGCACAAAGTTGCGTCAAATGCGCAGAATGTTACTAGATGTTCCACTGCACTGTGTTAATAATGCATGAGGATTACTTTGCTCTGCCGTATGATCCTGATGCTGACGAAGAGCTGTACTTAAGGTCAGTAAACCATGACACCTATCAGTCATGATATTGATATCGGTCCACAAGGATTGGCGGCGCAGGCTCACCACATTCAGTCGCCTGTAACGCTGCAGCAATAAGGCCTTCCTTCGCTAAAAGAAGCGTAGTCGTATTTTAAATGGCGACCCTAGCAGACCACGGGATACTGCATCCGAAGATGCGAGCACAAGATGAAGATGATTGAGATGGTATAATATTGAGTGCTTGACAAAATACCTTACTGTGCTGCCTGATTGCGGATCCAAATTTTCATTCATTAAAACCGCGCTCGGGTGAGAAAATGACTGCCGACCTAAAAACACCTACTTTGCACGCTACCAAATAATTTATTCTGGAGGCAAGCACTTCCATTTCAGCTGATGCTCGAGAGCTCTTATCTGCCCATCGGGACGAAAACAGGTCGGAGGCGCAAAATGGGCACAAATTGTACCATCAAACACTTTGAATTTGCAATTTCGCAACTTGCGTTAGTAGGTGCATAAGGATTCAGGCCTCTAAATGGCTTCACCTTGCATTTCTACTTCGGAGGTCGAAGCATTTACCTATTTTTTCATCGAAGAGCTCATGATGCCTTAAACTGAGCACTATATTCGTGGCACTCAATCCCAGTGGCATTTATTGGAATTCTCGGAGACCATAGACAAACTATTTGCTGTTAATATTCAAGTTCGCTCAAAATTGCTGGATGTGGTGTGGCTAAAGCTTTAAAATTAGCTAGAGCAATCTGATCTAGGAAAGTAAGATGGTCGTATAAATCTGGTCTACTTATTCGCTGACGAAGCCTTGCAGTGCTTTCGCTTATGGTTAGCTGTTTTCAAGCGGATGTGCAAATACGTCAGATCGAAGGACTAGCGTGGCTGCCGCATCACTCAGTCGATTAAACGGTCGGGCGAGTGTCGTTGAGCACGGCTTCGCGAAGGAGCCATGGCTCCAATAAAGAGGCGGAGCAAAAGGACGTGCAGTCACAACCACGAATGGTCTGGTACTTGGCTTCAGTGATATTAACAGCGCATGTGAAACACTATGGAGAAAAGCAAATGAATGAACCAACGCAAGGCTACTCTTACTCAGGCCTTCCTTCAGCATGGATTTGGATATTCGGTGAGGCAGCTCTATTCTGGTGTAGCAATGTTTAGCTTGAAACAACCTACATCGGCGACGCTGCTCGCCCAAACTGCAAACTGCACATAATGGCAGAGGATCCCCCTCTAAATTCACATTACGCACCCACACCTCTACAGTGAGAGGTTTCACTGGAACATTATTGGCCCTCCAATTGGAGTGTTTTAAGTTGTTTCGCTGTGCCGCGGTTTCACATGGAGCAACTTGTGACAAGGTGGAGACATTTCAGGCTTGTAAACATCCGGTCTCGCCAGGAAGAAGGAGCAGAATCAGAGTCGGTGAAGTCGATGCCTTTCTGTCAAGTAGGCAATGACCGATGGCGACCAGCAGGCATTGCTCCATAAACAAGGCAAGGATGACTCAGAATCGCAACAGTGGAGGAATGTTAATTGATGGCCAAACACGGGCACAGCCAAGTGAGGTTAACCTTTTCGCCAGGGTAAAATTAACAAGAGGATTGTCAAAGCTACATAACTCAGCGTAGCAAGCCACCAACTTCAAGATTTACCTTACGACCATCTGTCATCACCCAAGCCTCACGACCCAATTCGCATAGAGAAAAGTTGAGACACACATTGCCACTTGGTCAGGGTGTGCAGCCACAGTCGACTAATGAGTGTCGTTAGATTTGCCAGCCAAAAACTACCCACTTGACAAACGAACATGGGGTTAATCGTGAGGTGTTTTAGCCAAAATGATGACTGAAAGGAACCAAGAAAATCCAACCACGCGAGACGACGGTGCTTGAATGCCTTTTAAAGTTGAGGTCAAGAGCTAAAAGGTCTCGTAACCCAAGAGAGACATTCTCGTAGTGGAAAGAGCAAGTGGTTTTGGATTGCTTCCATTTTAAGCTAATGCGAATGCTCTCACCGGACTTTGAATAGCATCCACAATGCAGTAAGCTCATCTGACGCACAGATGCGTGGCTCACTTATGGAGGTGGCTTCGGATAAGCAAAATAATTTGTTGTCATGGTGCTGCTAGATTGGCAAAGTGAGTCAAGGCCTATGAGCCATAGGAAAGCAAACATTATGAACTACAGTTGAGCTTTCACAAATGAACTTTCGAATGCTCCTTCCTAACCAGGTGGTAGGGAGATTGTTGTGGTCAACTGCAGGTCTGCGGGCTTTGGTGTGCCACATGACAGGTTCAAAGATACATTTGAGCTTCTTACGATGAAAATCAACGCACACCACCACTGTCCTTAGCGCTAACATTTGTGGGAGGCACCCAATGAAGCCTAATTGGAAAGCTGTAAGTGCACGCTAATTCGTAGGAATTAGCAATTAGTAGGAGCTGATAGCAGTGTCGGCCATAGGGTGCTAAGAATTGCGAAAATTAGATAGACTGGAAAAAATAATTCCCATTACAAAGCTTCCGAGGGTTGCAATGAAGTCTTCGATATGTTTACACTTTGAACGGGTTGTTGGGCACTTAGTTGAGTGGTGTAAGGGAGAGGGACAGTGAGCATCCGCGTCCAGACTGTCAACTCTATGTGGACAGGCGAACGACCATCTGACGACGCCTGGCTCACCAGGATGACAAATCGCGAGAATACAATCTCAGTTGAGAGAAGCACAGGCAGAGCGTGCTTGATGTGCTTGAGTTTACATACCAGCAATCTTGAAATTTACGAACGTGTTTTGCAGCAGCAGAACGAGAATGGGTAGATGGCGAAACTTCATAACCCAAAACCCTTTGCAAAATATTGAGAAGCGAAACGAGTCGATGAATCGACCAAACCTTTATATGCCACAGAAACTGAACAGAGAAGCCTCACATAAGATGTCCGAAGAAAAGATAATATTCAATTGCTTGTACCAAAATGAGTGTTGACCAAACTGCAATGTAATCATTTGACGATTTCAAGGTGGCTTTTCGTCATCAACAACTCACGTACCTGTCTTGTCGCAAGGCCTTCTTCAAAAGGCCACAGCATGATTACTTACGTTGCATGTTTTCCAATAACAGGTTAAGGGTGCTGACCGTGAGCAGCTAGACAAGAAGCAATTGCACATGCTGTGCACTGCATGTGACGACTCGCAGCCAAATGAATTCCAGTTTGGCCACTGAAAGCGACCACCTAGCTTCTATGGCTCCCGAAGATCCAGACGTAAATGCAAGACCTTGAACGTAGCATCAAATTAGTTTCCCCACCATTAGGCTGAGAGAACACAGAAGAGTTAACAAGGAATGCCCGGGGCCAACCAGTCTATGAGGGCATTTAACGATTGCGGTATTACACACACTATCTGGTGCCCTTTGCATGGTAAATCAGCAACACCTGTTTAAGCTGATTGTAATTCTCTATTTTTGTGTCCACATCACTCTTCTGTGAACAGGGCAGTGTATTTCGCATGTACTTTGCCAAACATGACCTCCAGTTAGCGAGATAGGAGGGATGCTTTGGCCAGGAGATTACATGTTTGTAAGAAAGCTTTCTCCGCATTTTTACTCGAGCACGTAGGAGATCAGTTGCTGTGATGAGCTGCGATTCGTTGCATGATGAGCTGAAAACACTTCGAAGCATGCTGCAGAACAGAACTGAACTTCCAAACATTTGTCTCGATTTTTTAGCTCAACCATTGTGTAAATTCGCAGGCGCGAGTGGGCAATGGGACTGAATTTTATCATCAGCTGCCAAACATGCGGAAATATATGAGGTTAATAAGTTGCAGCTAGACCACTAGTAGGAAGACGCAAAATTTGATTTGTTGAGGTATTTTATGGCTTGAATGGAGGACGTCCTTGAATTTGCGAAAAATTGATCGCATTTGTGCAATCAAAGCAACCATAAGAACAACGTATTCGGAATGTCGTTTTTCACGAAGTCAAAATTACCTAATGGAAGCAAATCTCATCTGCGTCGACAAATGGTGGAAAATGGTAATGCGCTGCACGACTAGGAGACGAGAAGAAGCGCGCGCACATCAAAGGAGTGACACGTTAGCTGAACCTAATTAAATGACAGGCTCGGAATCACTCCAAAAGCACTGAGTTCAAGCAACAGAATCCGCCTGCAACAGCTCACGTGCATTGTCCCGACAGCAGGACATTAAAGCAGACTTTAGCCCTTTCAGACTGAATGGACACAATCTTGCGACATCCGTTAAAGGCTTCACTTCATTCCCCATTGCAGTAAATCGCGTCTCCCATGCAACTTCAAAACAAACCAACGCCATGGTTAATAACAGCGAGTAAAATGCGCTTTGTTGGGCTTTGCCTGCTTAGCACTGTAATCCTGGTTGTGAAAGCCAAGTCATTGCATTCTCGTAAGTGACCGATGCGACATACTGATGACTTGCAAGTCGGTGCTCGAGCACGATTGCCTTAGTCCGATTCAGTTTAAAGAACTGCCTCTGCATCACTTAGAGCGAAATGCGCCTTTGGGGAGGAGCATCGCCAAGTGGGATGCCTATCGCTCCTCTGTCTACAAAAACTTGTTCAAGAAGAGGCAACAAATGACAATACAAAATAACATGAATAATTGCAGCGTCGACAGAATCGCACGAATGTTCGCCCACACTCAGTCACAGGATCACTGTTAATAATGTTTGCTTGGTAAATGAAGCTGGTTGGCGAAGCGGAGGAGCACGCAATTCGGCTAAAATCGGTGCAAAAAGAGCCACCAGAACAGCAACACGAACGACTGCCTGATGTTTATCATTTTAGAGCCGTCGGATTCCCTCGTAAACCACTTCTTTTTGTATTTTACTGACAAAAAGCTTGAAATATGTGGGCGACATCACTCGCGTGACTCGTCACGGAATGCAGGCAACTAAATTCGAAACAAAATGCTCTCATAGGCTTCTTCAAATATACGCCATTCCCAGGAGAGCGTTGTAAATTGAGAGTGCAAAACATTGGCAATGCTGAAAAGTGCTCTTCGATTCGGCTCCGCGTTGTTGTTGACCACCATGTAGACTGCAAGGAGAGGTGAGACGAGTGGCATGTTGCCTTCTTGCATTAGCACATGCAAATAAGTGCTTGACGAACAGTGCACCTGCTCATTATTTGCTTTTCTTCATGGCTAGAGTGCATTATTGTGAACTTCAATGCAGGCATTTACTAGCCTCGTGGTCCCCAACTGCCACTAATTATAACCTGGCATAAGATACTTGCATTAGCGTTCATACAAGTTAGCCTTCGAACTGTCGTTTGCATTGTCATTACTTTTTTTTACATTTGGACTAAACTCGTCATCTCCCCGTTATTAAACAGAGCATGATCAGACACGCTTGCTCAACAACGCGCTTTTGTGCTACAGCATCAACAGAAATGGGTGGAAGATGATCCATGCTCCCATTGTACTTTAACTGGAGCTACATCGGCCCCACCTTCATTGAGTTGAGCTGGGATCTCGTGAAAGTGGGCAAAACCATGCTGATGCAGTTAGACTGACCGCGATGGGAGTCACCTATTTCTACTTCGGATTGATTTTACAATGTTCTCAGATGGCAACATTGCTCCCTGAGGACTTAGACCCAAGTTGACCTATAATGTGACCCTGGAGGGCTTGAGGATTACAGGTCCTGTTTTCAATTGCACCAAAACTCTCGCAACAACGTCCAATTGTAAGTTCTAGTGTGGTTGCATAGTGTGCAACCGCACATTTAATTGGGTAGGATGTAGTAATAACAATGCTGCGTCTCAGCTTTGGTGTTTATCTTATTGCCAATCCTTCCAATAACGCATTTGTTCTGCACGGCAACGGATGGAGGCGCCAACTCAACGAACACATCTGCCACGGCAGTGGCTGAAGAAAGTGCAATTGTTCCAAATTCCAGTCACAAGTCTTATGGCAGTCCTAACTTATGGCTATCGAAGCAATCTTCTTCAACAACAGGCCACTACGATGCAAAACAAATGTTCACGGCCGCTCACTCTCATCCAACCAGCAGCGATGCGACCTCCCATCTTAATGAAGGTACTTCATTTATGCTTTGTTTTTTTGCGCTCTTTATTCTGCTCTTTTGTCCATCCTTATGAAATGATGATTTAATTTACAAGTGGTCTCACCTTAAGTCGCTAATTTCTTTAATTTTTGCCTACCGCATGCAATTAGTGAGGAAACAGAGTAATTGTTGGCATGGTGCTCAGACCAGAGGGTTACGCTCAATGCAGTTATCGCGCCGAATTTGACCGGCAACGTAAAAGGGAGCACTTCAGCTCAGCAGAGTCTATTTGCGATTTTGCAACGCCAGTATGAGCTTTAAGTAATTCATGTGTAAGTACATCCTGCTGAGTATGCGAGGTTCCCATTGGCAGAGATCGAGATTCCTCCTTGCAGAAGTAAATCAAACTGTGTTCTACACAGCCGTAAGGGTCCGACATGCCAACCACATCGCTACGTCTTCTCTGTCCTGTTGATAACAGAACAATTGCAGTATTTCTACCAAAATCGTTATTTGGAAAATAAACATCAGAACTCTGAGGGCTAGTTGGATTTATTACCAAGTGCAGAACCGCAAACTCAGTGGTGCTCGTAATGCACCCTGTGGGGCAAGACCCCAACCTACTGGGTTTCGCTCCCCGCGTCTCATCCCGTGCATCCACGTATACTATCGTCCTATATGGGATCGGGCAAGCGATGCTAAATTATGCATGTCGAGCA
Source organism: Taenia pisiformis (assembly GCA_023968675.1). Classification (NCBI taxonomy): domain Eukaryota; kingdom Metazoa; phylum Platyhelminthes; class Cestoda; order Cyclophyllidea; family Taeniidae; genus Taenia; species Taenia pisiformis. The sequence goes on from CM043732.1 coordinate 414,540, forward strand.
TGAAAGATGAAGAATTGCAGCACCATTCATTCCAAAACACCGCCTGTCTGCTTTGAAAGGCATGCTTAGGGGGACAGGTAAACTGCTAACTGTGAGTTATTTGGAGAGATGCTCGCAGAAGGTAGTAACATTAGAGTCTAGAGGAAGTCATTAAAATGCATGGGATCGGAAAGAGGAAATCCTTAGTTCTATAAATAAATGGCAAGTTGCGCTTGGTTTGTGATACTAAAATAGGCTGGCAGGGCTTACTTGCCATGGGCTTCCCATAACTTCGAGATTGGTTCTAAAGTGCTCAAGTAACCGCGACTCACAATAATTTGGTTGCGCAAAATGCTACTGCTTGCTAGCCTACTGGTTCGCCTTTCCATTGAACACAGCGACATGGGTACTTAAAGCTGCCCTGGTTCGGGTGGATTCGACCCTATTGCCCAAAGTCGAACAACTGGTTGCTTCACGAGTACTGTTGTGCTCATCAAAGTAGCACCTTAATCGAAATTAGGACTCATCTCTTATTGTCGCGCAGACGCGCTGCAAAGGCTGCAATTTTACGCACCAAACTAAGCAAGCCACAAACTGAGGCGTTAGCTCGATTGCCTGTGTGAGATTAGCCGTTAAGGTGATGTCAGGAATAGAAGTGGATGGGTCTCTAAAGTCGAGTACTTTACTTGTGTGGCTCCTGGTGCACTATCTGAATGCATGTCGGAGTGGGGCTTTGGAAAGCGACCCAGAGAAGAGAGCTTCAAAGGTGCCTTGATTACCGACGTCTGCCAGGCGGAGACGGAAATTCCTGTTTCACGTGACAAAAGTGGTGCCGATTCGATTAGACGAGTTAAATCGGGGTAATGCTAGGTTTGGCTTCAATCACAAAGCACAAAACATCCCAAAGAGAGAGACAGGCATGATGAGCCTGCCAATTCTGACCACCTTCCTCTTCATTTAATGCTAATCTGCCATTACCTTGGCAGGGTAACTTGTCTAGTCGCCCCTACCCAGGCCAATCAAGCCATGCCACAGTGCTACTGCAGTACCAAGTTATCTTTACCTCAGCAGCTGCCCCAAATCTCCTTACATATGTGACAAATGTGAGAGCATGGAAGAGGCATAAGTGTAATTGCCGCAACTTTCGGCTGCAAATAAGTAAGTGGCTAGGAAAATTTTCCATCTGCAATGCCAAGAATTTTGCTTCCAGATCGCCGCCAAATCCAGGATTGGTGGATGGATCTGCGGCGCATTCATTCTGATTCCGCAATCCGTGCCAAATATAAATAGCAACTGGCAAAGCAGAAAATTAAATGCACCCCATCACCTCCACACTTGACCGCTTGTGCCATGGAGCGTAAAAGTGGGACAAGCTCTTCAAAATGATCAATGTGCCGATTGACTGCAAAACTCTAACTGCGTTGCAGTCTTTGTCCTTTTTACACGTAAAGTCTCGGGAGACTTACAGCAAACTTATTGGAAACAAGGGACCACCATTTTTGCAGCTGGAAGAGGTGGACGAGCTCTAAGAGCTGATAATGAACTGGAATGAGTTAAACTAGCAAACCATCCACCAAACACTGCAGTCGCCAGAATCCTCGGAGCATTCGGCTACACATAGCAAACCACTATGATGAAACAGCTGCCTAAAGTCAGCGTTGGTAAGCAAAGTGGCCACCCTCCCTCAAGGCAACCAACTTCCGGTTTCAACGCATCGGCACACATTGCTTCCGGTGGATTTTCGGCAGTCGTCACCGGCAGCAGCAGAATGACATGGAGGAGGGTAGGATTCGTGGCAAGTTGTTGACAGGTGTGGCGTAAAATCCGAGGAAATGGCATCGGGATGCGAATGAGTGGGATGCTGCTTTGATGGGTGGTCCACGCCAATCTATCACGCAGATCGAGACAGGATCGTGTAAGTTGGTGCATTTCCACCTGCACTATCACTTTGGACAGTTGTCTGAGTGTCGCACTAGCCTCCTTATGATCAGAGCGGGAGGAGTCGAGGAGCCAGGCAATGCATTTATTTCCATTCTCGCCGTCACCATCCTCGTCCGAAAAGCATGTCAAATTGCCCTTCTTTCGGTTGTCCTCGAAAAATAGTCCACTGAGCAGGACCTTCGCACCCTTGCAATCCAGCGCCGACCACGGGCAAAAGTCTGTCGTCAATGTTGGTTTGACAGGTATGCAAATCGTGAGCAGGATGCTTGGGTTTTGGGAGAATTCGTAGCTAGGACGGAATTGGTAGGAATGGTCAAACTGCTCGGAAAATGCATATCACTGACACACACCGGACGATTGACTTGATTCTGGGTAAGTCTGAGGATCACGCAAGACGTTTTCGATGAGGAGAGCACTGTAGTGGTCGCCTAACTCATCGCGATGATATGCCGTTCCCAAGTAGTCTACGAGGTAGACGATGCTGCAACTAGCCACTCCAATGCCGTCGTAAGGATGCCATGTCACGATGCGCCCTGTGCAACATCAAATGGTGGCCATTTGGCTGCATGGGGTGTCCAGGAAGAACATTTGTCATGCGGATCAAACAAGTAGCATATCTTTGCAAAGGATTGGACGGTGCCTAAGGTGGTCCTAATGGTAGACGCCTAAGGCAGCGTAACGACTTTGTTGCAGGTTTTGATGCCTATATTCGACCAAAATCAACTGCATTGTGAAATTCTTGACCAATCTTGGATGTCGGGGTGGCAGTGCTGGCAAAATCATCAACGAATTCACTGCCTTTCAAATCCAATTCGCCCACGGTGCCCATCGCGCCCTCCACCCCACGAAATTGCCCTCTCGTTGGGCAGACAGCCGGTGTCACGGGTCCACTCAAACCAGGCCGCATTTAAGCAGAAGCGACGTCCATTCACGGGAAGACTAGCAAGCACACGCATCGTCACCTTGGACAGCTATGCAAAATCGTTGAGTTTGCCGAAGGTATTGTTTGTCAGGTCAAAGCCGCTTTCAACACGTCCAGTACTCTGTAGCATTTGCACATCAGGCAAGCAGGAAAGGGCAATGGGCTTCAGGACAGACAAACGCGTTCCTCTGATCAGCCCAAAATAGTTATTGAGAGTGAGCCTGCGGGCCCTACGCCAACCGCATTTAACCATCAGGAAGGCTTAAACACACAACTACGCGAAGGGTCAATGTTGGGCTGAAATATAGGCGAGTGAAAAGAGATCTCAGAATGTTGCCTTTGATGAGTAGAAGAGCGCCCGATCTACAATTGGGCACACTGTTTGTAAAAACAATCGCGCGATTCTCGAAACCCCAACAGTGATGTGCAAGCTAATGGCAAGCAGGCATTTGGTTTTGATGCCGCATGGTTTGCAATTTTCAACTGTGAGGGACCTAATCATTGTCAAATGTCTATCGCCATGTGTTCTGATGAAATCGCACGAAGGTGCAAGTAGCAACTACTGCCGGAACTGCTTGCAGTCAGCAGAAATTCTGCGTGCGCACTGTAGCCGGATTTGGTTCGTAGAGAAATCTTGACCGCTATCTCATGGAGTCCGATGACTGATGCCTAGTCGTCGGTGGAGGCGTCAAGTGTTCTGTAGAGCTGCTGCAAGTCCTTCATTGAAGCGTCGCTGGACGTGCCATCTTAAGGAAAGATATGAATCGCACCAGCTGGGTTGGAAGGCTGATCCAGGCCGTGCACTACTCACAGTGAATGCCCAATGCCCTGTCAGCCGCCTCCTTCCTGTTGCTAACAGAGGGCAAATGAAGATAGATTCAGTTCGAGGACACGTCGATAGCACACATTGACACGAAGGAAGAGTGCAAGCCAAAAAATGAGAGTGACATGGGGTGATTATTTGCAACTAAAGTGCCATCCTCTGCCAAGACAACGGAATTTCATGAATGAGCTAAGTGAGTGGTTTTGGAATTGCCACCTCGCGAGATCCACCGAATGCACCAAAGCATCAGCATGCCAAAATCCGAAATCCTCTCATATGTAAGATTCAATCCGCTTGGTTTAAGTAGCATTTTCAACCCAAATCTGTGTGAAATGCGCACCCGACGAAAAATGCTACCTCAGAGAAGAGACCCGCCTTGCCAATGTTCCATCCACGCCTTGAGCTTTACTGTTGGCTGCCCATTCTGGCAGGCTAAACGCAAATGCCGCAACTGACAATCGCCGTTGCTGTGATTGTGAGAATCGCATAGGCCCATTTGGTATAGCAGCCAACAATCACATCTCCGGCAGACTGGAATCCCCATCTCCAAAGAGGTGCTCCACAGAAATCCTCCAACCTTTGGAATCAATAAATTTGGAAGATTTTCTGATCGCATGCCATGCAACAGAATGGTGACCCTAAAACCCAACCAATGCACTGCTCTGATACCGCGTGCTCTTGTCGACCTTTCCACAGGAACCCTGAACACGATCAAATTTGTTTAGTGTCTGTCGCAGACTAAGCCCCAGTAAAGATCAGAGGCCTGCTGATCACCTTGGGTCCGGCGCCAGGTTAGTCCGATGCGCGCTGTCTGCCTTATTTGAAAACCCTGAGGTACTCTACGTTGCATCATCGAACTTTGCTATGGCCAACTTACCTTACAAAAGTTGCTTCATTAGCGAATAGTACTTCAAAGCACATGATTTGCGATGCGAACTAATTCAAGGCCAAGCTTGGCCAATAACGTCGATCACATTAGCGAGGGACCGCACAATTGGAGGGCCATTAGCTCGTCCACAGTGCTCTGCCCATCACCAAATTGGACCAGTCGACTAGATTTGATCCACTGCATAGTCAGTGCCTGTGTGCGAGAATGAGACCTTACATTTTGGCTTGGATCTTATGCTTAGGAACAACTGATTTTCGCACGCTGCCACAGCATAATAGGATGGAGATGCAATGGCTTGCTCGATGCAAACTCAACAGCATGCGTGGCCTATCGCAGTCTACACATATGCTTTATGCTGTAAAGTCAACCACCTTTCCTGAAAGGCTCGAAATTAATGAGGTCATGAAACCCTTTTATGCTCACAAACCGCAAGACATCATGCCCTGAGCTTCATGCTGCATTCCGCAAACTGGGGTCGTGGAAGCGGTGGAAAGAAGAAGCGCACATCTCCAGCGCTTTATTACCAGCCGCAAAATGAATCAAGGTCTATGATAATCGTTGCCTCTAAATACGGTAGCATGCTTCTAGACACACAATTTCGGCTCAAAATTTCCGCAAGTTTTCCGTCCAAACGGTTAGATGGATTATGGTGGTAAGTAATTTAACGAAAATACTAATTGAGGATGCAACTTATTTGATCACAAAAGCTATGTCCAGAGTTATAACACATTTCCTTCTGCCAAAGGGAGGCGTAGTCAAGAGGCTTTTCATTGTCAGATAGTGGTAAATTTAATTCGACTGAGTGGCTGGTAGCAGTGGTTATTTCAGAGCACGAAAACCATTCTCTTCCTAATCGAATGAATGCTATTCCTTGTGCTTTCACTTGAAACCAAATTGAAAGATGTTTGGCAAAGTAACAACCGATAGCAATAATGAACCAGCACAAGTGTCCGCAAACTTTTTAAGCCAAAGGCCAGGACGACATTATGGAAAGGGAATCAAGACCATAGTCACTCGTCAGCAGTGGTACGTGGTTCTATGCCATCCCCATAAACACTGTACCAGTGCCTGCAGAAGAGGCTCATTTCCAGATTAACTGTTCATTGTGGCTTCGCTTGACGATGTCGAAAAAGAGCTTTGAGAACGCAAATTATTGGCATGCCACAACTCTGCTTCACCTGAACTTGAATTATAGGTGTAACCATGAGATAAATGAAAACGCACCCCTGCAAAAATTAAAGCAAATTGAAGTCCAATCCATAGATGCAGCAGTAGGCAGGAAGGATAATGGTTTGAAACATATGCAGAACTTGCGCCATGTACCGCAGTGCCACAGGCCGCGCACGCTTGGGTGTCGTGAAGGCTAAGGGCAGTCTAACGCTCACATGCTGTCTCAACCGGTGCCATTTGGGCTGCTTCAGTGGTCACGGGAGTAGAGCTGGAGCGAATATGAAGGAGCCTTAGCTCGACGTGGACCATCGCCACGGAATTGGAGAAGGGGACGACTGGGTTCCTTGTGGTGACTGCTGTCTTCCACGCCATGTTTTCGCAAGCTCTCCCAATCACCCATTCCTATCAATTTCATCCCCTCCTTCACATTGTCATTTATTGTTTCATGTTCATTGCCATATTTGCATTGTTCAATTGACAATTTTTCCACTTCTCGTTTGTGGATTCATTTTTAAAGCGAAGGATTTGCTATACCTGCCCAATATTATGTTATTCCGAGCGTTAAAATTTTTATTCAGATAATTTGATGGGTGCCTGTTTGGATCATGCGTCAATGCTCTTCCAGTATCGGCGTGATTCGAGACTGTTTTGGGGTGTTACTCCATGGAATTCTGGGCTTCACCTGTAGATGTGATGGTATTTTGAGGACCAGAATGGGTTGATTTCTTCTACCGTGCGCAGCTTCCGCTAAGCCAGTCGATTCTGACCCACTTGCCTAGTCCTTTGAAATTGTCAAGGAGTTCACCTCATTTGTAGACAACGCGCTTCAAGCTCATCAACGAGGCTGAAGGAGTCAACAAAAGTTCTGCTTCCTATTGTTAACTAACTGAATCGGAAATAGGGCTTGAAAGACCACACCTTTCTGTTTACACTTTGGACCCTTTTGTTTACATATCACTTACTCTGTTGCATTGGCATCCAGACGATCCATATTTTTCTTATTACGTGAGATGGCTCAACGTGGCAAGCGATATGCTTGAGGTTATAATGAAGTCAACAACTCCTGTTTTATGAAGATTTGATGCTTTAATTTTCACATTAGCTGGTTTTAATCAACTATATAAGGTTACATATTTGCTTCCGAGTTTATTGCCTATCAAAATCACGGCAACCACCAGTGCTGCTTCATCAGATTTCACTGCAACACCAATGTGGGTCATTGGAGCAAATCGACCGCAGCAGATTAAAGTCATCTATATGCTGGAGTAATGATTTTATTTCCAGTGAGTCCTTTACACGACATGAGATATTTACCTCAGACTAGAGATTGCATTAGCATCCAGACAATCCATATCATTCTTATTACGCGAGATGGCTCAACGTGGCGGAAGATATGCTTGAGGTTAAACTGAAGGCAACAACTTATGTATTATGAAGAATTAATGCCTAATTTTCACATTAGCTGGTTTTAATCAACTATATAACGTTACATGTTTGCTTCTGTGTTTATCGCCTATCAAAATCGTTGCAATCACCAGTGCTGCTTCATCAGATTTCACTGCAACACTAATGTCTTTCATTTCAGCAAATCGACCGCAGCAGGTGACATGTCATCCAAATGCGGGAGCAATTATTTTTTCCCCGTAAGTCCTTTACACGACATGAGATATTCACCGCAGAGTAGAGATTGCATTGGCATCCAGACAATCCATATTATTCTTATTACGTGAGATGGCTCAACGTGGAGGGTGATATGCTTGAGGTTAAAATGCCCATGGCAAGTAAGCGCTGCCAGCCCCTACTTCAGCATTGCAATCCAAGCATAACTTGCCATTTATTAACAAAACTTAGAATCTCGTTCTCTGTCAATGGGAACCTTGCATACCGACCTTTAAGTAATTACTAATGAATTACTTAAAGGTCGTACAGACGTCGCATTATCACAAGTGGACTCTGCTAAGCTGAAGTGCTTCCCTTTACATTGTATGTATCTTTCCTTGATATGACATTGACCTCAGGGAGAGCCAGGATCGTCTCACACATGCACAGATCATAGTTCCAACCTTTCCTGATTTGATGTACGCTTTAGATTTGGTTGCTCCCTTATATATGCTTCTGAACATCTTAAAATAAATTAGTCTCCTGAGTCCGTGGAACCGTCATTTTTTGGTCTGTGCTATTGTTCGTCCTCTGACGACCATATCTACTCTGTTGAGAATATCGACACGTGCGCCTGACAAAGGGGAGGAAGTCACCCAAGCGGCGTCAACACCAGACGTAACTGCAACACCTATGGCCACAGTACGAGCTCTGAATGCTGTGATCAAAAATGCCTACCATTGACCAGCGAAGAAACTAGCTGCTCTGTGCGAATCGATAGCCGATTTGCTAAAGCCCTTGGTTGATTAGGAGCCATCGGAGCGGAAACCAAAACTTTACACCTTCCAATGTTATCCAGCTTCTCAATGCTTTAAATATGCGTAATCGTTTCCATTTAATACACGCGGCTATTGCTGCTGGATTTGTTTTAAACTGATGTCTGGAAGCATTGCGGTTGTATTACTTGACTAGTGGGAATAGATTTGCTAAAACCAATATCACGCAAACATTTGGCTTCACCTCGTGTTGCAAATGGTTCGGAGCTCAAATTGGACAGGTTCGTAATTTATGCGACGATGCTGCACGAGGCAAGAGTTGAGTGTAGTAGATGCCGAATTTGGGGCTTAGCTTTGTTACTGCTTTATGTCGTGCTCAGGTGGCAGTGATTTTAACCCACTAGATGCTTTGATGTGTTTCGCCGCGGTCCATTCAGCAATCTTTGAAGAATCCAAATCGCTGCGCCATCCATGTAGGGAGCGTAACCAAATGAGCTGAGTATCCCTCTCATTCCATAATGCTAAAATGGGACTTGTTAATGGTTTGGTCAACCGTATTATGAGTAGGCCATCTGCTGTAGGCCCAAGGCTCGCTCTCTACTCGGATTCCAGCTTGCATGCCCAAATATTTGACTCTGAAAACGCCTCTGGTTGGTCATTTGTAAGCAGTCCCTTTGAAGGCATCAAAACCTTACACATAATTTGTTATTTACTCATTAGGTGACAGGTTGCAGGGAGTGAAGGTTAAGCATCGTGCAAATTCGGGCTCTTAGTTGCCCTGGTAAAGCAACGTCTGATCAACTAGATGCAGCTAATTCGAAAGTCACCGCATTTTAATAAACATGGAAGTAACATGCCAATTTGGCTCTGACGACATGCCACATTCATAAAGCAAAATGTTAAACAGCAAATCATTTAGAGCTTCGCCAACTTACAGTAATGCCAATTATGCACAAATCAAATGGGCACACACCTCTTCTCAAGGAACGTGTGCGTTCTGTACCTAGAAATCAGCAGAATGCGCAGAAAAGTGGTCCTATAATCAACACTACGATTGCACTAACCACGTTTTGAACTGGCGCATACGTGAGTAATTTTGCTTAGCATATCATGTACTTAGTAAAGATTCGTGTGAAAAATTGCCGAGAACGCCTTGTGTCACGAAGTGATTTAGTTTAAATTTTGAAGATGATTTGGGAAGAATAGGCAAGAGATGTCTTTATCATACGCATTTTGAAAATAAAATGGATGTAGGAGCAACAAATAAAGCTTTTACTTAGCACCCGGTGGTGAACAAATTTTTTTATTATTGAATCATACATTTGTTCGGATGCTTTATGCAATGTTTGCGACTTTCGCAACCCAGGGCAGCTGCGGCTTGTGTTTGCACCGCTTTCCCCGTCAGCGTTCGCGGAAGGAAACGCTGGTCAAGCTGCGATTAACATTCAAAAACTGAGCGCAGCTCATAGGGCTCACAGCACATCCCGCGTAATAAATATGTAGAGGGTAGTGGGAAGGACAAAGTGTCAGGCAGGGGACCATCCCATCACATCCCAGTCATGTGACTTCATTTAACGCCTTGAATGCCACGTAGGAATTGTCGATGCGCCTGACCGTTTTCAAATGGCGTAGGTACGGCAGTGGAGGTAAGTCCATTCACGAGAGCAAAAAAGTCGAGACACTCAACAGGGACGGACTCAATGCCTACGGCTGACATATAGACCCATTAAGAAAATTGAAGAGGAGGGCATATTAGGTGGTATGCAGTGCAGATGGTGGTCAAAGGCAAAAGGAAAGTGCGCAGCCCAGACAAAAGCAGTCAGGCGTAAGAAAGGCAAAGCAGAAGTAACCGCTTGTGCAGCAAATATCTGCTAAAAGCATGGACAGCAAAAACAGTGAATGAGACAAGGCAATTGAATGAACAAGCCAAGTGTTGGCAACCGAAAGACAAACAAAAGACGTCAAAACAGCAAAGGAAATTAATGAGAGGGAAAAACATGATACAGCGTACATACTCAAAATATGCAAAACGAAACGAGAGCATAACGTAAACTCAAAGCAACAGAAGCTGATTTATCAAACGCATACAAAGACAATTGCAAGAGCATAAAAAAGGACTGGTGTGGCCAAAATTGATGACACAACACATTGTGAACGTTGTTGCCACATGGGACAGAATTGGACGCGATTCTGCATTACCCGCTGACGTTATGCCACGACCCGCAAAAGCATGCATTGCATGGTAAAGCAGTTGTTTAGGGGTAAGATTTTGCAATCAGAGATTGAAAACCAGGCGAGTTCCTTAAACTGACAGGTTCCTTTACTAAGAATGGGCGAACTGATGTGGAATTGGCATATGGCCTCATATATGACTTTGCTGCAAAAATATATTGCAGAGGTGCTTTGATGCTGACTGCCCTAAAGCGCACTTGACTCTCGTATTCGACCAATCGAGGCCTTGCCCATTGTGCACCAACAACTCTTATATAACTAACGGCCATTTCTCCTGCATTTAGATGATATTCACCTGCTGCGGTTGATTTGCTGCAATGACCCATATTAGTGTCGCAGTGAAATCTGATGAAGTCTCACTGAGGTTGCCGTGATTTTGATAGGTAATAAAATCAGAAGCAAACATTTAACGTTATATAGTTGATAAAACCAGCTAATGTAAAATTTCAAAAATTAATTCTCATAAAATATAAGTTGTTGCCTTCATTTAAACCTCAAGCATATCGCCCGCCACGTTAGGCCATCTCACGTAATAAGAATAATATGGATTGTCTGGATGCCAATGCAATATCTAGTCTGAGGGTAATATCCCATGTCGTGTGAAGGACTCACTGGGAATAAACTTACTGCTCCAGCATTTAGATGACTTTAATCTGCTGCGCTCGATTTGCTGCAATGAAAGACATTAGTGTTGCAGTGAAATCTGATGAAGCAGCACAGGTGATTGCGACGATTTTGATAGGCAATAAACTCAGAAGCAAACATGTAACGTTATATGGTTGATTAAAACCAGCTAATGTGAAAATTAGGCATTAATTCTTCATAATACATAAGTTGTTGCCTTCAGTTTAACCTCAAGCATATCTTCCGCCACGTTGAGCCATCTCGCGCAATAAGAATGATATGGATTGTCTGGATGCTAATGCAATCTCTAGTCTGAGGTAAATATCTCATGTCGTGTAAAGGACTCACTGGAAATAAAATCATTGCTCCAGCATTTAGATGACTTTAATCTGCTGCAATCGATTTGCTCTAATGACCCACATTGGTGTTGCAGTGAAATCTGATGAAGCAGCACTGGTGGTTGCCGTGATTTTGATAGGCAATAAACTCGGAAGCAAATATGTAACCTTATATAGTTGATTAAAACCAGCTAATGTGAAAATTAAAGCATTAAATCTTCATAAAACAGGAGTTGTTGACTTCATTACAACCTCAAGCATATCGCTTGCCACGTTGAGCCATCTCACGTAATAAGAATAATATGGATCGTCTGGATGCCAATGCAATCCCTACCCTGCGGTGAATATCTCATATCGTGTAAAGGACTTACGGGGAAAAAATAATTGCTCCCGCATTTGGATGACATGTCACCTGCTGCGGTCGATTTGCTGCAATGAAAGACATTAGTGTTGCAGTGAAATCTGATGAAGCAGCACTGGTGATTGCGACGATTTTGATAGGCACTAAACTCAGAAGCAAACATGTAACGTTATATAGTTGATTAAAACCAGCTAATGTGAAAATTAGGCATTAATTCTTCATAATACATAAGTTGTTGCCTTCAGTTTAACCTCAAGCATATCTTCCGCCACGTTGAGCCATCTCGCGTAATAAGAATGATATGGATTGTCTGGATGCTAATGCAATCTCTAGTCTGAGGTAAATATCTCATGTCGTGTAAAGGACTCACTGGAAATAAAATCATTGCTCCAGCATATAGATGACTTTAATCTGCTGCGGTCGATTTGCTCCAATGACCCACATTGGTGTTGCAGTGAAATCTGATGAAGCAGCACTGGTGGCTGCCGTGATTTTGATAGGCAATAAACTCGGAAGCAAACATGTAACGTTATATAGTTGATCAAAACCTGCTAATGTGTAAATTAGGCAGTAATTATTTATAAAACATGAGTTGTTGCCTTCGTTTTAACCGCAAGCATATCGCCCGCCGCTTTGAGCCATCTAACCTAATAAGAATAATCTGGATTGACTGGATGCCAATGCAATTTCAAGTCTAAGGGAAATATCTCATGTCGTCTGAAGCACTCACTGGGAATAAAATCATTGCTACCGCATTTAGATGACATTCACCTGCTGCGGTCAATTTGCTGCAATGACCCACATTAGTGCTGCGGTGAAATCTGATGAAGCAGCACTGGTGATTGCCGTGATTTTGATAGGCCATAAACTCAGAAGAATACATGTAACGTTGTATGGTTGATTAAAACTAGCTAATGGTAAAATTCAAGCATTAATTCTTGATAAAACATGAGCTGTTGCCTGCATTTTAAACTTAATCATATCGTACGGCACGTTGAGCCGTCTCACGTAATAAGAATAATATGGTGCTGGTGTTTCTGGTGGTGTTGGTGGTGGTGATGTGATGTGGTGTGGTGAGGGGTAGGGGTGGGGAGGTGAAGGCAATGCATGGTTTGAGAGGATGATGAAGTGATAGGCACAAACGAGCAAATAGGACGCCGATGGGGTTAGTTGGGGTATGGGTGCCAGCAACCACGGGCTTTCCACTCCGCTCCGCACGCATGTAGTAGCCCGGCACCACGTCGCGTTGCCTCGATGGTGCGAGGACGGAGACCAGAGGCTGCCTCCTACTTGGTGTGGTGGCCAGCGTAGGCAGCCACCAGCCACGCCGAGCTTTCCACTACAGTCACCTCTTCATGTACTAACCCGGACCACGGTGGCACAACCTCGATGGTGTGACGGACACCAGAGGCCACCACGCAGTGCGGTCGCTGGCGTGCACCAGCCCTGCCTCCTCACACTTTCTCCCTTCGCCGCACTTCCTCGCACTTGCCCACCCTTAGCTGGCCTACTTCACACCACTTTCAAATCAAACCAACCCACCCCACTTTACAACAAGCCGTCCGCCCAACCATTTACTTGGCCTCCCACCAATGTGTCAACACACCAATAATAATAATAATATGGATTGACTGGAGGCCAATGTAATCTCGAGACAGAGGAAAAAATCTCATACGGTGTGAAGGACTCACGGGGAACAAAACCAATGCTCGCGCATCGGGATGACATGTCACCTGCTGCGGTCGATGTTTTCCAATGACCCACATTAAAGTTGCAGTGAAATCCAATGAAGTAGCACTGGTGATTGCCGTGATTACGATAGGCAATAAACCAGGAATCAAACATCTCCTGTCATATAGTGGATGAAAATCACCCAAAGTAAAAATTCAAGCATTAATTCTATATAAAATATGAGTTGTTGCCCTCATTTTAAACTCTAGCATTTCGCGCGCCACGTTGAGCTACCTCACGTAATAAGAATAATATGGATTGACTAAATGCCAATGCAATTTCGAGACAGAGGGAAAAATCTCATTTGGTGTAGAGGATCGACGGGGAAAAATCAATGCTTCCGCATCTGGATGACATGTCGCCTGCTGCGGTCGATTTACTCCAATGACCTCCATTAGATTTGCAGTGATATCTGATGAAGTAGCACTGGTTATTTTTGTGATTACGATAGGCAATGAACACAGAAGCAAACGACTCCTGTCATATGGTGGATGAAAACCACTTAAAGTCAAAATTCAAGCATTAATTCTTTATAAAACATGAGTTGTTGCCCTCATTATTACCTCAAGCATATCACCCGCCACGTTGAGCTATCCCACGTAATAATAATAATATGGATTATCTGGATGCCAATGCAATCTCGAGTCATAGGGAAAAAACCCATGTGGTGTAAATTACTCACGGGTAACAAAATCAATGCTCCCGCATCTGGATGGCATGTCATCTGCTGTGGTCGATTTACACCAAAGACCCATTTTAGAGTTGCAGTGATATCTGATGAAGTAGCACTGGTGATTGCCGTGATTACGATAGGCATTTAACCCAGAAGCCAACATCTCCTGCCATAGAGTTGATTAAAACCACGCAAAGTCAAAATTCAAGAATTAATTCTTTCTAAAACATGAGTTGTTGCCCTCATATTAACCTCAAGCATATCGCCCGCCACGTTGAACCATCTCGCGTAATAAGAATAATATGGATTATCTGGATTCCCATGCAATCTCGAGACAGAGGGAAATATCTCATGTCGTGTGAAGGACTCACAGGGAGCAAAATAATTGTTTCCTCATTTGGATGACATGTCTCGTGTTGTTTTCGTTTTACTGCAATGAACCACATTTATGATGCAGTGTAATCTGATGATGCAGCACTGGTGTTTGCCGGGATTTGAATATGCCATCTACATACAAGCAAATTTCTTCCGTCATATAGATGATAAAGGAAGCTAAAGTCAAAATTGAAGCATTATTTCTACATTAAACATGGGTTTGGGATTTCATTTTAACCTCAAGCATATCGCTCGCCACGTTGGGCCATCTCACGCTATAATAATAATATGGATTGAATGAATGCCAATGCAATCTCGAGTCAGATGGGAATAACTCATGTCGTGTGAAGGACTCACGGGGAGCAAAATAAATACTTCTTTATTTGGATGGCATGTCACGTGCTATGGTCGTTTTACTGCAATGACTCACATTAGTGTTGCAGTGAAATCTGATTAAATCTCATTTAGTTTAAAGGACACACGAGGAATAAGAAAATGCTCAAGAATTTTGATGATATGTCAACTGCTTTAGTATATTTACTGCAATGAACAAGTTAGTGTCACAGAGAAATCTAATGAAGCAGCACTGCGGATTGACGGGATTATTATAGGCAATAATATTAAAAGCGAAACTTTCCTCCTATATGGTGTCTTAAAACGAGCCAAAATCAAAATTCACGCATTTATTCCTCATCGAAATTGAGTTGTCGCTTTTACTTCAAACTCAAAAATTATGCCGCCACATTGAGCCATTTCACCTAATAATAATAAGATGGTCGTGATGCAAATGCGATCTGGGCTCAAAAGGAAATATTTCGTGTTAGAGAAGAACCCACGTTTGACCATATAAAGTTTAACACCGGATGATATGACAGGAACTGCGGTCGATTTGCTGCAGCCCATCCACATCACTGCTGCAGTGAATGTTTTATGCAGCAGCAGAAGTGATTTCTGGTATTCGGATAAACAATGCACTCAGAAGCAAACCTTTTCCCACAAATGGTGGGTTTCATAGAGCCAAACTAAAATTGAGGCATTTATTCCTTATGGAACATAAGTTGTTGCCTCTACTTTCAAACTCAAACATTATGCCGCCACGTTGAGCCATCTCACCTAATAATAATACGGATGGTCATGATGCAAATGCAATCTGGGCTCAGGAGGATATGTGTCATGTTTTGCGAAGGACCCACGTGGGTCAAAATGATGTTCCCGCCTTTGGATGACATGTCACGAGCTGCGGCCGATTTGCTGCAGCCCAACCACATCACTGTTGCAGTGAATGTCTTATGTAGCAGCAAAAGTGATTTCGGGTATTAGGATAAGCAATGCACTCAAAAGCAATCCTTTACACACATAAGGTGGATTTCATCGAGCCAAACTCAAAATGGAGGCATTTATTCCGCATCGAAAATGAGTTGTTGCCGTCACTTCAATCTTAATCATTTTGCCGATATGTTGCGTCATCTCACCTATTACTAAGATGGATGGTCATGATGCAAATGCGATCTGGGCTCAGGAGGAAATATGTCATGTTGTGCGAAGGACCCACTTATGTCATAAAAGATGTTCGCGACTTTGGATGACATGTCACCAGCTACGGGTCATTTGCTGCAGCCCAATATCAAGGGTCGTCCCTACGATCATTCGACGCTAAATTTCAAACCTTCACTTTGCCTTTGGTGAGTGCCTAGCTTGGGTCGCCTGCTCGCCCATCGACGTTGTGGCTCACATTCGTCGGATTCTGTCATCTCGCGAGAATGCTCAGTTAGCCACTTCCCTCAATCCTTGTCGTTGAAGCAGTGCAAGAACCACAAAATTTTGTTATGCATCAGTTTGGCATTGATGTTTCCGCCCAGCCACATTAATGGAGGGTTTCCAATTCCTCGGCCTTTTGAAGCATTTATTTTTCATGATTCAAATGCTCCTGCATACGTAGTGACGGGTCCATCACAATCAGACTTGTTTGCTCAAATTGTAACAAAAGCGGTAGCTGAATCGGCAGATTGGAAGATGATTAGGTGAGGAGTTGGAGTGCTACGCACCTCCCCAAAAAAATTGTCAAAGTTATGCCCCATTACCTGATTTCTATCTGCAGGACCGGGGCGCACCTGCAGGCTAGGGCACTTTGCACGGGCTATTAAGTGTGGGTCAAGTGGGCAGAGGACGCTGACATCAATTCTAATTAACTTACTAAAGCTGCTGTTGTCGTCCTTTGCAACTCGCAAAGAATAAATTGAATAGGGCTATGGGCTTGGTGTAATGAGGACTTGCAGTGCAGCGTAGTCCCTGTTTTAACAGGATAGGCTAGTAATATTGCTCAGGCAGCCTTTGGTTGCCTTCCTCGCACTATCGAGGCAGCGTCAACTGGTAGCAGGATAGTACATGCGTGCGGAGCGCAGTGGAATGCCCTTGGTTGCTGGCACGCTTTCCAGCTTTGCACGCATTTACTCTCCAGCTCCACATTATCCATCCTACATCGCCGTCCTCTTGGCTCATTCGTGCCTAGCTCCCTTCTTCCTTCCTCTTAATCCAAAAATAACACTTCTGACTACGCATTGCCTCCACCGCCCCAACACTCCTAATACCTTTACCAGCAGCACTACCACCACACCCACCGTAGCCATTAGCACCACCACAGCTATTTGTCTTATATGTGGAAATGAGAGGCCTTGGTTTTAGCTCTACCGATGTGCTTCAAAATGTTCCAATTAGGCTTTATGGCTGATGGGTTATATTTTAACACCTAAATATTTGGATGGTTAGCTGAGTCCTCACTAATCTGCGCTTTGACCAGCATTCACCTTTTGTCAACTTTTCTCTTGCCAGCAATCATAACTTCGCCTTCTATCCATATTTCACTTGTACACCCTAGGTATGCTTTTTATTGAGCAATGGCTTAAATGCTGCTTAGAAAATGGTTCGATACCTCAAATCATTACATATCTACGCGTGCGTTTCGGTGAATGGCAGAAAGACGTGTCGATTGTTTTGTTTTTTCTTGTTCTCACTTGCCATGGGGTGCCACATTCTTTGATGAATAGCAATTACGCCTGCAGCTTATGGAAGGAGCCTGCCGGGTGCTGCATTCCCAATGGATCACACCTGAATGAAAGAGATGAGGCCGAGATGAGGTCTGGCCCTTCTCTTAACCATCTGCTTGGTTACACGCGAAAAGTTAATCACCGGCGACTGTACTCGCGCATGGATACAGTGCCTTTGGGCCATGCTGACGGCCTACAGGACATTCTGCACGAGATTAAGCAGTCTGTTCCTCCGCAAAACTTCTACACATTGTGAAGTTGCATGCAAAGACAACTGTGGTCTTCTCAGACACCTGCTAAGGTGCCCACGTTTGATGGTTTTGCTGATAACCAAACCGAGGTAGTCTAGCACAAGGCGCCAATGCGCAAACCAAATGCACAAAACAGATAACTTTGTAACTGGTCTGAGGCAAAGGCGAAGTGAAGAAGTGAAGGTAGGCGAGAGATGACGCAAGTGAATGTGAATGGCGTAGAGGTCACCAATGCGGCTTCGTTCACTATTGACTGACTAGTTGGCGCATGCACAATAGTAGTGTGATGCGCGGCGCCCCACCGCCTTAGGTATACTTTGCTATCACTGTGTAACACGTGCGAATGCGCAATTCATTAGAAATTTGCATTGTTTTCGGAATTGGCAGTGGTACAGCTACGCTCATTTTATCGTCATTTACAAAGTACTTTGTGTGCTTCTTCCATTTTTAATTTTAGTGGGTGTTTTAACGATTTGAGAAACGTTTTGTTAGGTGGCGGATCTTACGTTGAACGTGCTACATAAGAGTTAAAGATTCAGGCTACTTATTCTTAAGAGCACAGGGATCTGCATAAGGAAATGACCTTGGATTGGTCACTGCTGCTGAGAGGGTGATGAAGCGTCATTGACCTTCGGAGACGCTCATGTGCCATGAAGTGATGTAGGATGGAAATAGAGAGAGCATCAGGTTGCAAACGAGAGGCAAGGCATAAAGCTGGAAATACAGGCCTACGCGGATTGCTTTATGCACCTATGAGTCCGCATCCTGCTAAAATCTGCAGACAATAGGAGTCCATCTACCATAACGGCGTGACACCAGCGGTTCCCATCCCTCTGTCCGATGTCTGCACGTCAGACAATTTTGTGAGCTGGAATGCCTTAGCGCTACTTGAATTCCTACACTGTCACTCCACCCGCCATCGCACTTGTGCTTGCGCATCAAACAGACAATGAATGACACAGTATGGAAGCAAACTGCCGTTTGTGCCCAGGTTCGCATGCCGGTGAGAGTATGCAGATGGTGCTTACACGAATGCTGGCGTTTTAACTTAAAACGTGTCATCGTTCGAGGTTTGGCTGCGGCCTATGACGCGGTCTCAGGGGAGAAGAGGTCACATGACCCCATAACAAACCGGGGGACGCATCATGCGCGGCCGCGACAATGGACACTTCTAAATACTGCTTGCCACAAAACCATGCCATGTGCTAGGCACACGCCGCAAGCTACCAAGCACAACAAGCCACCTCGCCTGTCTTACGCGAGACATTATTTGCGACTCTGTAGACATGCATCAACGACACTGCGCGTCTTGCACACGTGTGCCACGTAAATGACAGCATTGAACCGCAAAGTAGTTCAAGCCAAGTGCTGCTTTTGAGTGAGTGGATAGGAATTTGAGGCACTCAATTGATAAAGAGACACCGTGGAGGAAGGTGAAGTGGCGGCACAATATCAAGGAGACGAATTCCACTGCGATGCGATGTAAGAAAGCTGTGGCACTGCTGTGCTGCAGCTTGCGAGTTGAGAGGTGTTCTCCATCTTGTCAGCCGTATAACCGGCTTTTACTAAGTTCTCCGTTACGGGTAGCACTGTGACCACTTGACGGACACCGTCTTCGTCAAGCGTGAAATGTAGACTGCGATTCACTAACGGCATCTCCTTGCTGTATGCAGTCTCGAGGAGCAAGGGGTCATGTCGATTACCTCTAAAGCAACTTGAGGTGGGCCCAGATGTTAGTTAGGAGGGATGGTAAGGTGGTCGTAGTTTGCAAGAAGCCACCTCCTCCCAGTCAACTTCGCGGTAAAAATGTAGACCCTTGACACCTACAATGTCCAGACACTTCTTATAATTGTGCACTAGACAGGACCGGAAAGGGCTCTGCAGTGGATCTGAGAGCGTGTTCACATTGCTTATCGTCTAACGACCCCATTTTGTCCACTGCATTGCAACGCTTCCTTTGGTAGAAACTGGGCAAACTGGTCCAGACACAATGCGGGCCATCAGAAGGCCCAAACTCCACACATCCGCCTCCGTTGTGATTTCAACTTCATTGGCTATCTCTGGTGCCATGTAAGCAGGAGTTGAGTGAAAATCGTGCGAGGCTGGAGGTCTTCTTCTTTCGGACGAATCATACGACCGGTCGAAGTCAGTGATGAGTGGACAGGCCGCGTGGGAGAGGAGGACATTCTGGGGCTTGAGATCCATGTGCACAATGTGCATGGCATGAAGATGTTGTAAGTCACTTATAATTTCGGACGAGTAGAACAGCGCATCATCTTCATTCACGCAGCCATGATGGTGGACAATAGCCAGCAGACCGACACCACTGCCCTTGCGCAGCACGAAAGTGGGGGACCCGTGGATTCACAGACTACAGTATAGTCTTTCAAGGAAAGCTGACTGCTTGTGCTGCAGGGCGAGCCTCATGAGAATGCGGTGCTCGCATAGTGCACACTTAACGGCTGAGGCGTTTTGAAGGAAAATGCGTTTCATTGCATATGAAAACTTGTATCACTTGCTTGTGCTAGGAGTGCTTCGTAGACCATAGAGTGGGTGCCCCGAGAAATAAAACGTATCACAGTGAACCGTGATGATTGCATGTGTATGATCTAACCGCGGCTAGACGGAATACGGAGCGAAAGATATGCCTCAAGTTACCAACCAGATTCCAGCGCTAAAGCGGCGCGTGTTCTAGTGTAGACCAATCAGCTACGCCTACGTCCCCTACCAACCCCCCAAACCTGCAACAATTATGTTCACGCCCAACTGAATATGCGGCTGTGCGCATGGCCCTGTGTTGCCCGCCGATTAAAACTCAGCGCTGAACACCCAATGAGTGACGCTCTAGTGTGATTAGGCAGGCGGAAATTGTGTTGCCACCTGATTCGTCCCCTTCTAGACCCGTAATCAGTTGGTTAGCAACGTCTAGTCATGCCATAACTGACGACGTCTTTCATAAGTTCACAGGGTGCAGTTGATGTACTCCAATTCGGTTGCGGGAATGTTTAAGCTCACATGACAGCTATTGGCATGGCGAAAGACGCATTTGGCTGAAACTTCACGCTCGACTGAAGACCAGATTTAGTAAACCTAGGTAAATTCGTGAGCACAAAATTGCTTTACGAGCAGAGTGTGAAAGCTTAAACCAAGGCCGTGGTAATGCGCAAGTTCATATCAGCATCTGAAGAATTCCATGCGCATGATACTACTTAAGCATTCCCACTTTGCGCTCTCTAGCAGTCCTGGTGTGGTGGAATTAAGTGAGATCGTCATTCCAGTCATGTCATGCTTTGACCGACGGTCTTTCGTGAGTTTGACCATCCTTTGCTAATTTGCTTCTCTATCCACTGTCCACTTTTGCTATTGCCTCACCGCATCGATTAATCATGATTTGTGCATTGACTGGACAAATTTGCGAATCTGCGTGGACCATATCATCTTTCTTTTCGCTGCTTAACGCCTTCTTTGCCAATCCGGATGCTTCCCAGTCCATTTACCGCATTAGCCTTCTGTTTCCCGGTTCTTTCCCTTACAAGCTCTTGGGAATGCAAGTGAGCACGTCAATATGTGATTATTTTGGGAGTCCTGTTAAAAGAGGACAACGTACAACTTTACGCATACTGAGTAGGCTGGCAAAAAGCTTGCCCACACCAGTTTTCCTAATGATCTAGGTATATACATTACTTGACTGGCCACAGAATATGCAAAGGCGCTGCCATAAGAGCAAGGTTCTGTTGGTTGTTCTCTATGCCATGGCCATTGATGGCCTCTGAACGGAATCGGCGAACTGAAAAGTTCGCGTAAAGTATGGACCAGAGCCTTGCGCATCATGCAGTCAGCGAGCAAACTAACTCCATTCATAAGTGCAGCCCATTTAACGTTGAACCAGGCGCACTTTTATTATACTTGGCGTGGTTTGGCAAGTCCTTTAGTACTAGCTCAGATGTTCGCAATTTTATGCGATTAGCGAATTTTGAGCTGAAACGGAGATCATCGACTCCCAGGGAAGATTCGTGTCCTCAACAAACATCAAGTTAACTGGTTGGCTCTTTTCGGTCTTGATATCTAGCATTTGAAGAATGGACCCGTCACAAGGGAAATGTTGGAGTGTGGCTGCATCGGTAGCATGAATTATGCCAAGATGGGAAGGAAGGTCAACGATTTACGCATTTTAGTGACTGTGAGCTGCGAACCCGCGCAACGCGAAATGTCGAGTGTCACTGCATGAGATAAAACTTGGAAAGAAATGGGATAGTAGATGTTGGCTAAATACTAAAGGGCTAAGCGTGGGAATCAATCCATAAACTTGTCAGCCGACAATCAGTGCAGACACCGCGTTTTGGACAGGATGATTTGATCCACCGTCTTCGACTCATGAATTTGTCCGCTATGCAAACACACCTCTGGCGAAATAATTGACATTGGTTTGCTCTCAACAAACCGATCAAATTCTATACATGTAAGGAGCCAATTCAGCAGTTGGCATTCAACAATATTTTTTAGAGGATAAGCTTTAAATTTACATGGATGGTGCAGTTTACTCGAAATTGAAGGACAAACTTCTCGATTTCTGCCATTTGCGTCAACACTTTGCAACACAGGAGTTGCTTTTACTACACTAAGAACAATGAATAAGGCAGTGCAAAATGAGTCAGAGCTCTGTCCACCCTCGTTCATAAGAGCCGTTTACAGGTTAAAATATCGTGCAGTTTGGCAAAAGCAAAAACAGTACCCAATGCTCGCCATACGGTACTCGGGAACCTATTGCTTTCTTAGGGAGGATGCAATCAGTTCGCTGGCATGAAATGCTCCCTTCTGGAATTTCTGGTTAAGGACGCAGGCCTCACAAGGGTACTTTGCACAAATCACCGAAGTTTCATCCAAACAAAAAGATGCCCAATGGTCGACTGGTGAGGAGGAAGAAATGCACTTTCACCATTTGTAGTTACAAAAATTTGGGCAAGCGAGGGTGATTGCGAAATTGACCATCGATTTGCAAATTGATTCATTGTGGCCGGAAAACTGCAGGATTGCATCTCTACCGCTGCCAACACATTCAGTTGGAAATTTGTTTTTTGATTTCGGCTTTGAGGTGGCGCAATGATTTTGCTTTGGCAGTTGTCTCTGCTGTCATGCAATGAGGTTGGGAGTTGTACGCCTATAGCCCTCTTATGCGTCCTGCTCTCACCGACCTTGACTGAAGTTTGGCACAGGCTTTCAAAGGCGCAGGGGACTGCTCCCATGTATTTGCATCCTTTGCCTCCTTGCGGGCATAGCACTCGATTCCGGTTAGAGCAACACCTCCCAAGTGGTTCTGTTGCATTCCCTTTTTTGTGTGAGAAAGAAGCACAACCTACTATGATCCATGAGACGTTTGCGTAACACCTTAATAAATTGTGTGGAAAATCAACCTCTCAGCTAACTCCCTGTAAGTGGGTTCATGCTAAATGCACACAGACGATTTGAATAAAATGAAGCATGGACTTCTCACATTCGTCACCCTCCACTACGTTGCGGGCATCCTTTTCGATGCACAGGTCTGTTGACTCCTCAATGTCATCAGGATTTCGCCAACTTTAGAGCAGTTGGTTACGTTGCGCACACAGGGTCTCATGTTTGGCGACCAGACACTCCTGCAGATTGCGTTGGGAATGACTTTACTTCCGTTTTTAGTTGAGTTCAAATTCATTGTAAAAGGCATTTCTTAGAAATATGGCGCGTCAGCAGCAAGGTGAGCTACATTTGGACTGTGCTTTTTCAGTGATGCAATCCATTTCTACTCATCCCACTTTCTTCCCCCTGCCCTCTCCTTCACTCTTTCAGCCCCTGAGTCAATTTATTCATCACCATTATCATCACATAATGGCACGGTGCAAAGAGCAGATGGGCAACGAACTCTTTGATTTCAGCGCGACATTCGATGTGCTCACGACATCTTACCCTCCCTCTTACCGTGATGGCACGTGCACGTCAGACCCACGAGTACCATTGCAACCGATATCAACCTAAT
The DNA here is from genome assembly GCA_023968675.1 of Taenia pisiformis. NCBI lineage: Eukaryota > Metazoa > Platyhelminthes > Cestoda > Cyclophyllidea > Taeniidae > Taenia > Taenia pisiformis. Next base: position 438,278 of record CM043732.1, read on the forward strand.
GCTGCTTGTAATATTTTGCTGCAGCTTTTAGGTTTTACACAATTGAAGTTACTACTGCGCTTTCGATTGCCAGATGTGATAAATAGGCATCGTAGCCTATGTGCCCTGGCACATAATTTAAGGTTCGAGTTCATCCGTTTTAGACTCTGATGAGACGTACTCGTCGTTACAAATGTTGCTGCCTTAAATGCCTTTTGCGTATCTATTGCGTCTTAGTATAACGTCCTTTTTAGCCTCTGATCAGATCTCGAGTCGCTACCTCACTAATGATTGACGAAATCTAGTCATGGACCCATGGTCATCAAAACTGACAAAGCAAAATGAATTTAGGCAAAGTGGGTAGTTTTTCAATCCCTTCGCTTCATTTTTAGGTACGGCGTGCAACAGAGCCAACAACTACCGTTTGTGACCGAATTCGCACTAGACTGATTCATGCTCCCCGCTGGGGCAGTGGCTGCTACTTATGCATTTTAGTAGCAAATAAGCTTTATGCACTTGGTAGGTCGACAACAGCTCATGCAGGTAGGATGTTATTGGTACTTAAAAGATAAATCGACAGAACATGAGGTCTGCTCACCAACATTGCATCTTAATGCGCTCTTCCTTGCTTCCATTTGAGCATATTTCATCGATATATGGGGAAGCGATGCCAACAGGATGGTAAGAGCTGAACTATTCAATCGCAAGTAACTGCAATCACGTGGGGAAGGAAACAGCTGCTGTGAGGAGTGAATGGCATAAAGCGCTCATTCCGATTTACCGCGAACTATTAAGCACTTAGCCCGATTAATCCGGATGTTTGGGATGTCAACTCAATTGTGAAGCGCATGTGCTTAAAGATTACGGATGACATTCATCATGTTGTATGACCGCATGTTAGTGGAGCTCTTACTTAACGTAGCAATTTCTGTTACTCTCTGCTGCATTTATTCTTTAACCCGATCGAGACTGAAGAGGTTGCTTATCATTGATCTCCTCTAATTGCACACCGCTACTGCATAGACTCACGGTGATTAAAAGGGAAAGTGGGAACCTAGGGGCATTTAATATAACATTCCAAACAGCGATGGATATAGAGTCATGGTGGACCATGTCATCAAGGGATTGTCCATGACGGCTTTTCAAAAAACACTTAGTGTGATTACTGCGTTGCTGGCGGATGGTCTACTTATGCCGCGAAGCGGGTCGCCAATCCACGTGCATCCATGCACCTTTCTAAAAGCGTACATGCGACAGCATATGATGGTACATTGCCATCGATGCTTAATATGGCAGAGCATACGCACTGTCTAGACGGCCTTGGAACACAGTGGTTAGTTGTTATGATCTGCGACAGATAGCGACCGCAGAAAACTGACCTTGAACAAATTATCTGGCCATAGACTGTTGGTGGCGGAGTGGGACTAACGTTAATAATCTCACCATGGACTTTATTGACTGGACTTGTCTCATATGAGGCGTAGTGTAGAGTTGCAGTAGAAAGCAAATAGGTTTACCTCCAGTGACCACTATCAAGTCAGGAAAAATGATATTTACTAGAGTTGTGAACGTGTGAATAATTCAGGCACCTCTGCGTTCATTGCTGCAGAAAGCTTACATGCTGTGCTATGCAGGCTAACAAATGCGCCAAAATCGAAGTGCGTGAGGTTTAGACCATGGTCAAGATTAATGGCAATTGTCATAGAATGAAAGGTGGTTGTAACGCTATTTAACGCAGTGCTGGGTGGTAAAACCTAAAATGTTAAAACGAAAAATCTCTCACTGGGGCACAATGAATCCTAGCCGTTAATGAGCTGGCTACAGCGAAGACCGCTGCGAGTATCAGCAGTGATATAGGCATGTATTGATTTAGCAACGGCACCTATCGTCCTAGGCGGCTACTCTTTGATGAAATAAAGAGTGCCCGCAGGCTTCAGCAACCACACACCGCAATCATCCAGATGTCAGCTCATCGAGACCATCATCTGCAAAGATTCCAATGTGGGCAGTAGTAAGTGAGTAGCTCGGTCCTTATTTTATTTAGGTCCTAAGTTAACCGCAAAATGGTGAACGGCAACTCTGTTGTTTCTTATGAGAGCTGGATTCTGGACCACCGACTCCTGCTTGACTAGATTCGGTTTGTTATGCTAAGCAGAACTACCGCGATCGCAAACAAGTGTAATTACTGTAAAAGATTGCTTTCTAGGTTTAGCAGATGCACATCAGCAGACGTTATGTGCTTGATGGCGTTATATGCAAATAATGATAATAATGGAGAAATAGCTTAGAAAATAGATCCGTTGTGCTTGACCTGCCAAGGACAAACTATTTTAGTTTTGCCTTTAATGCGAGACCACGCGCCCAAGCAATTGGAATCCCATTGCTGTACTTTAAATACTTGCGTCCATGCACGACGAACAGATAAGATGGTGTTGAAAAAGTAACTTTATTGCATGCATGGAAGAATTCCGCATTGCCTTCTGCATTGTCCGCTTATCGAATTCAAAGTGGTTGGCTTGTGTTCAGCTATGAAATCGAACAATTTTATGTAAAACTTTACGGCATTGCTTTTACGCCCATGCTTATAATCCAGATGACTCGCTACTTCTGCGAACGATTTCGAGGCAGGCCCAACGCATTATCTCCACGAAATTGATGCCTGACTCATTTGAATACCTGTTGTGCCATATTCGCCAGTCGGCGGATGAACAGAAAAGGGGGAGAGAGCTATGACCACCAAGCGTCCAGAATATTTCTCTCATGTAGTCAAGATTCGAATCGAGGTCCCTTCTTCGTGGCAGCGTGGCTGTGATGGAAAATGTTTGTTGAGGAGTCAATATGTCCAGGAGAGCGTTCAAATAGGCATAATCCGCGGCAGACTCTTGATAATCAATATCAAAGATGATTGAATCATACTCGCTCATTGGTATTCTTTCCCTTCCTGCCCCATCTTCTAACCATTCATATCTCCCTAGTGTGATGCCACCGGCTGACCTCAACAATTGATCCCAATGGTCCGATAAGCTCCAAACGTCTGAAGATACGTCTACTTCGAGACGAGCAGCAGGAGCATAGCGCAGTACTGGTAGATCACAAATGTAGCGCGTCATTCGGCATTGTAACAGTCTTTTATAGTGACAAGGCGTGGTAATCATGCAGCGCATTTGTCGTTGAAAATGAGCAAAAGACCCCTCTGACTCCAGAAGGCGGAAGGAATCCTCCCAGGCATTGTAATAATTTTTTGCGTGAAGGGCACTGAGCTGGCCGATATTGGATCCCTCACAAAAAAGCAGTGGACAGAGGTATCTGTCCACCCATTTTATGTCCTCCACGCTGTCACAAACGCTACAAGCCTGATTGCAAGTGGCCTCGTTTGATCCTGAGCCACCATTTTTTTCCTAAAATGTTATGGCCCCGACTTTAGGCTTCACGCGGACATTAAAAGTTTCAGACGATTTCGCAAAAGATTCACAACGTCTTCAGGGTCAATCAGACTTACCCGAGATTTCATAAGGTCAAATCCGGAATGCGGCTAACCCGAAGTCTATCCTGGTCGATGTTAAATCGCTAGGCAGTCGTAAACACCACACTGTTCCAGCCAATCGACAAAATCTGCAGGCCGACGAAGACTTTTAAGCACCACTTAGAAGTATTCGAAGGAACATCTCGAGGTCTTGAAAGCAACAGCTAAAACTGGCCGGTTGTTAGTAAAATAAGACATCGAATTAAAGTTACATGTAAGGCTTGGGTCGCATATCATCAGACCCAGCTGCATGCTGAAGCACTTCATGCGCAAAGAATTGCATTCGAAGACATCTGCACCGCGTGGCTGAACGGTAGATAAATCGACATCGGTTATGAAACTCATATGTCTACACAGGGCGACCTAATAGCGCACGTCTTTATGGAGCATGGCAAAGTATACGAATATGTATGAGCATCAGCACACATTTGAGTGTCAAAAGCAAATGCCTCGTTTCCATGCCGCATATCTATGCTAATTAAGTAAATTAGCTACCAAAGCTCTTTAAGACACCTTTGCCTGTGATGCAGACTAAATAATTTATTTAAGTAGTGCACTTACGTGGTCCGGTAACTTTTAAATGTCAGGCAAATGGAACGCGGAAGACCGCATGCAATGCTCTTACTTACGCAGATCTCCAACCATGCACGCTATGCATAAATCCCATTCATGAAAACGCGCTAAAGCACATCAAACTTAATCCAATTAATGGCTTTTGTTTCAATGTTGGAGGCAAAAGCGTCGTCTTGCCGGCGAAAAGACACGCTGATGCCATAAAACGCACCAAGTAATTTGAAACATAGCACAGCGGAATTGATCCTTCAGCTGCACAGAATGATGCTTCTTGCGTGGACATCACAACCATCGGCTTATGACCGACGTGGAATAAGCACAAGCTGCCCCCATTATATTGTCGTTCATTTCTCAGTTCAATAGGATTGGCATTTTCTAATTGATGCACCATCAGTGTGAGTCTGCTTATTTAATGAATTACAAAGAATGACACTTCTATGTGGGGTGTGAGTGTGCTTTCCAACCAGTTAGATCATGCCCATTAAACGCGTGGACCGAGTTCCACTGATAGAGGCATTAATGCATCATCCTAGACCATTTTCTTAGCTGAGAAAGCGGGTTTATCCAAAAGCTTGCAATGGGCATAGAGTGGTAAATAGCTCCACCAACTGCATAGGAAACCGAAAAGAGTAGGAACGCAGCGAACATTTAAAATTAAGCCATGCAACTATCGATCAGTCAAAAAAATCAACACAACTCATTAAATAAGGGTATACTTGCAATTCCGACGCACAAGGAGTCTCGAAACTCTCTTTCCTCCCTTTTACAGGGAAGCAACGAACAGCATAAACCACCTACGCGTCAAATGCAGCAACGCTCCGAGCTTGCTCGGCTTCACCCTCACCACATTAAGGATGCGATTAGGATAGGGGCGAATTTCTGGACACAGCCGAATGAAAATCTTCCTGCTGTTCTCTTTACGTTCTAGCCCCTGATTATGCTACTTTAAAATGTCCGATTGGGAGACGAGTGTATCATCTAATTGCCCAATTCAGCTCTAATCTTATTCTTCTGCTGCAAGACCAATGAATGCTCAATGATTTGGAAAGCCCAGTCACAGTTGGAAAGTCTACCGTAACAAATCGCCAAAAAGTTGTCGGGTAACATTGAGTAACGTCTTGTAGAGTGTACTGCATTAATGTCCTACTCAGTCGTATGAATGGAATTTACTCTTTCCCTGAATAGATTTATAAGCATCGAATGAGTCAACCTTGAAGGAGTAGGCTTTTGTAATTCTAGGTGGACTCTGATAGAACACAACGTATGTTTTAAAGGTGCGCGCAGAAGCCAACGCTGGTGAAAATCGAAAGTAAAAGTCATCTACCAAAATGGTGTCGAATGCGTTTGCTGACCGGTAAAGAGAATAGCGGTTGAGTGTTGATTGTTCGGCAGAGTAATCAATTTCCACCCCGAGCTCTGTGAAATAAAGGTCAATCGTCTCAATAAAATGACCAACCTTATGACCGTTAAGTAATGGGGATTCCTTACGTCTCTATGTGGCTGGAAGCCAATGTATAATTAAATTCTGTGCCCGAATGTCATGCCCCTTTGTGCCACCGCCGTAATCAGTTTAGGTTCTTCTTTTCTTGTTCACTCTCAGGGAAATTCATTTAAATCTGTGTTGCTGATGTATCCGTATTCACGTGCGAAGGTTTCACGGAAGGTGCATTTAAATCCCTAGTGTCACAAAACTAGTAGCTTGTTGCGTCGAGAATAAGCAAAAACCATTTTCGCAGCACCTTATAGGGTACAGCAGTCCCGGATTTAATCTGTTTGTGTAAGACCCGTAGCATTAAGCCAAAAAGTTTCAAATGCCCACCCATTTGTCCAACCAGTTGACCCTTCCGACATTTGACAGAGAAAAAGCGTCCATTTCTTTATTATCCAGTAGGCAATCAGGATATAACCAGTGCACACACTTGATCATTTTACGAAGACCGAAGTCACCTACGCACAACCAGGTTTTTTAAAGGCTTTGATTTCGCATCGGAAACGGGTCAGCTTCTCAGATTATTCCGCCTTCTTGCCACAGTTCCTTTACTACTAGGAACGCACAATGGATCAAAAGCAGTCTCTATCTTACGTGTGGGACCTTTAGATAAATCCATTGATTCTGTCATCACAACTGCGTCCGAGATCAAGGAAGGAAGGATAATTGGAAGCGCCACCATTCTCACCTTCATGATTTTAACCTTGCTAAAGTAATAAACTTTAAATAAAATAAAATGATGAATTCACTTGTTCACAGGAGCTAATAAAGCGATACAAAATCCATATAAAACAATGTAATTTTGTGTTGGGAGGGATCGGGAATTAAAAACATAGTGCCTGAAGTTAATCAATTATGCAGATCAAGGAAGAGAAGCTAAGTCAACTGCGCCATCAGCATGTAAAGCAATTGCATCAGTTCTGTGCATGCGATCATATGCATCAAATCGGTGTGAAGAACAACTCCCGATGCCGTAAATTAACGTTTGTGGGGATGAAGCCATAATTTGTCCAAATCGAAAAAAATCACAATAGAGTTCTAAAATCCAACAAACATCTCAAAATTGAAAGTTGAGTTGTACTGCATCGATGACGATACACCACTCCCTTGTCTTAAAATGTGCAAGCTATTTTAGTAGACCGACGGGACCAAGAGAGGTGCAGAGTACAGACAATCACCAGTCTGCTTAACAACGTCAAAATGTCAATATGGTCATATGCGTTTTCCAGCTTCAGTTCCATGCGATCCCATCACTGCCGTCAATCAGTTTTTCAGCTTCAGGCACGCCATTTATTTGGTTTAAATGAACAAAAGAAGAAAGTGCAAATTGAAACCCACTTTTTTTTAACTTTGTGTAGGGCGCATTCGTATTCGCCATTCCAGGGTTGGCGCAAGGGCTTCAACACATAGCCTTAATTTGAATTCCACGCTTGACCTCGAACTGGTTGCATACTTCAACATGGTAATTTTTTGCACGCAATTGAAGGTGCCTCCTGCATCCGATGATTGCCATGGCACTTTACCCAACCGGCTTTCATGATATGCCAGCAAGATCTGATTCCTGACCCTGGTGATACATAGGAGTTAACGGTTCCACCCCAATACAAAACAGCGTAATTCCTTTGCCCCCACCCTCACGCACCAAAACTCAGGCCCGAATGCTCCACTATTGATGGACCTGGCAAAGCAAAGTGTTGGGAACATGCTTATTGCACATTGCCTTATACGACGTCGTCCTTTCTATTTGCAACAATTTTCTTTTCAGCTTAGCAATAGCTGAGGTCAGATGCTCTCTTATTCGCCTTTCTGAGTCAAGCAATATTCTGCCACAAACGTTATCCCCAAAGTTAGGCAAAACAGTGCAGGCAAAAGCGCGAGCGCCCTGTGGTTGAGAGTCTTCTTTATCTGCCGTGACCACTTTCGTTCGGCTTACTTGACCAGTCTCCAACAGGGCTACCCCTATGCATTTAGTATATGTGAAATCTCTCCCTCTACGTTCTCCAAACAGATGGCTACTTGCCTTCATGTCTACCATTCAACTCAACCATGCTTTACACCATTCGCACCTCCTTTTTCTCATTCTAACTCTATCTGTAACTTAAGCTTTGGCGCAGCTGGTGTCAGCAGTGCCTTCATTCATTCCCTCCGATTAGAGGGTTCACATCGTGTGACTTCCCAATGCGGTAAAATCAATGAACTGCTACAATCAGATAACCCCACACTGGACGCTTTTTCAGGTTTTCCACCTCCGCTGTCGCCGTTCACCTAAAACGCTTGCAGTAGGCTCTGTTTTTCCAGCCTAAATGTCTGTCATGCTAATGGTACGAAGAAAGGTGTATCTACCTTTCATCAAGAAGGATAAAATGTCCATTATTATCCATGCCACACAGAAACTGCGTGATCTAAATGTGGGAGATTCACTATGAAGTACGAATGTTAGTCACGCTATTATCTCTGTCATCAGCGTGCTACTGTTGCTTTGGTCAACATATTTAATTAAGTGTCTGGGAAGTTTTAATCGACTGCCGATCTCCTTCATTGCACACACAAAGCACGCGGCTAAGGGAGTCGAAACCGTTGCCTTCATAGTCAAAATGCCATTGTTTTATAGTGTATCGAGTGCAGACTTGGTGCAAAACTTAATTACAGCTTGCTGTATCGAGAGTGACAGCTTTGAAGCTGCCGTGTTAAGTTTGTCACAGTATGAGGGCTTGATTACATGGCAAATTGTTTGGTTTTTAGTTTTTTGCAACTGGCTTATTATAAGTAACGAATAGGGACCTTTTTATTTAACATATTTAGCAATTTCGACTCACCAATAAACCAAACGCAACAATAAATGTAATTAGTAGAGTGGCATTCGATCAGCGCGAGATACTTTCAATTCCAGCATTTAGATTGTGCACATCATGAGACCTCAAAATGGACTTACAATTAGTGTACGTTGGTGAAGGAATCCCACTCACTTTAGACGCGTTTGTAATAAATGAAAGTTGCATCTAACAAGGTGCTGTGAAAGATGCAGGACTGCGAGTTTAGGCATTCAACAAACCGCTATTGCACATAGGCGCCGATCTGATGGCAGGATCGCCAAAGCAGTCAAAGCTTTTCATGCTTTGTAAAATTTTTAACAACATCTCACGTAACGTATGAGAATTCTTAAGTGAATTTAAATAGGGTAATAAGTATAGTAAATCTGTCCTTTGCAAAAACCACGGTAGAAGGCGCGGTCTCATTTTTTCAACTAAAGCTTACAATATAGCAAACTAGGTAAGAAACATGCGCAAGCAGAAAACGAAAAAAGCAGCTTTCATTAAGGTGATCAACACAAACAGGGAGGCATTACGTAGATTTTTTGAAAAAAATTCCAAAGCAGGTACAAAGTTGGTCCATTTTTGTTAAAATTATTAGGCAGGAAATTTTTTTACAACTAACTAATTGGCTGGGTTAGTCATGCAGTAAATCTCCAAGACGAAGCATGCAATGCGGTAGCGAAGTTTCTTGGCAGAATATTAAATAAAAGACAACATCATTCACTAAACATTCACCCATTGGTTGAACCCACATTCTTAGTGGATTTGCAGATTAATAAAAGTAAAAATGAAGACCAATCATTTAAAAGCTGAGTCAGAACCGTTAGCTTCTTTTTTGACCAGATCTTGTAAATTTAAAAGTTTAAGTCCGGCTTGCTTGACATGCTGACTCAAGTCAACGTTTAGAAGGAATTTTAATTAATTACGCGCCAATGAAAAGTGAGGCGATTGGCGTGAACCCCTTTTCCCAATTATCTGGGCTTAAGGGCTGTGGGAGCCTCATCGGAAGCGTGACACATGTAGGAGTGCATCATCACTAAAATTCTCCGAACCTCTTCACAACAGAGTTTCCTCTCACCCTATGAGCATTAACTTCCATTCATTAGCACATGATTTTAACAAACCATTATTTCCTTCTGCCACGATTTTGTAAACACCCAAGGCTCTAAGCTTCTTACCCTTAAAGCATTCGAATGGCCTTGATGCAGGCATTGTTTGTTCTAAGTCAGTAACTGAGCCAAATTTAGCAGTACTCAAGCAGGATTTTCTTGAGAACCGAACTACCTTTGCTGCGACAAAAAACATGTTACATTCCATCTACCAGGCGACTGTTGAAAACAGTAGGCTATCTCCACCACCAATAAGCAGTTGTGTGCTTTCAATCGGCAACAAAACGTGCAAGTGGCTGCACTTAGGTAAGAGATTTCGGCACCAATGATGTAAAATGAAAAAATTCCTTGAAGGCTGCCATTGGGCGGACAGTTGTGTGCATCAGCTTGAGGACATAGGGTGAGTAAGAGCCATGGGGCATTTAATATCAATGGTATGCACAGAGAAGCAGGCTAACAAGCCTACTAACACAGCAAAGATAGCAATGTTAAAATATTTCTCAAGTGGTGAATTTAAAGAGGCGCGGTTTAAAAATGTTTCTTCTTTACTAAAAAAATACTTAACTTTTATAATTAAAAAGCAGAACGCAAATCATTGGACAACTATACATAAGCATCAACAAATTACTTCCTATGGAACGAACAGCTACATAAAATGCAGAGCACTACAGGTGCACTTAAAGCATTACAAAATGAGTTGCGCAGGAAAAAAAACATTGATTTATCAAGGTTAAATGAAAAAGAGTCAGAAAAGAGAAGTGAGAATCAATAAGCAAAAAGAATTATATGAAAGAAAACAATATGCGAATAATCCTTGCATGCCACTGGGCGCAGACGCGCCTCCTCCTCCTGCGCAGCAGCAGCGGCCGAAGCAGTAGTAGCAGCAGTCTCATCCTCGCCGGAGTCGAGCCTCGTCGGCGCAGACAGCAGTTTCTCGCGATGACCTGCAGAGAGCACATCTTTCACTCTCTCCAACTTGCCTTTCCACCCGGACACGTGTGCATCCGCGCCACCCGGCTGCGTAGAAAGTACAGTGCCATAACCGTCGGCAGCACGCACACGTTTCAGTGTCTTCTCGTTGCTTGTTATTGTGGGTGGACTTGCTGGTTTTTCTTTTATTTTGGATGAATTTTCTGATTTTTCTGCCGTTGTTTCTCTCTGGATGAGAATTTTTCCCACCTTCCTCTTATGTTTTCTTCCATTTTCTTGCTTAATAATTTCTTTCATTTTGCCTGCAGCTCTTTCTATTTTGCACCGAATCCATCCTTTCATTCGTCCTTCCCTTCCGTCTACTTTTATTATTATTTTGTTAATGCTTGTTTTTATTTGTCTGGTAGTATTTTTTTTCTCGCGCTTTCTTTCTCGCTTCTTTCGTTTTCGCGCTCCTTTATTCCTCCACTCTTTCTGTAATAATTGTGCTTGTGCATTTAATTCTACTAGTTCCTTTTTCATGTTTTTCTTCGCAGAATTCATTTTGGTATTCCTCTCCTGTGTTGCATCCTTTGTCGTTTGCCTTGTTTATTATCAATTCGGTTGCTCTGGACTGAGTGCATTTGAAGCCGCATTTGGTTCTCCCTTCTTCCCACTGTTTTTGGATAGCTCCGTTTCCAACCCTGTCGTCTTGCTTACTAGGATCTGTTTCACTGCCAGAATTCTGACTCCTATTGCCATACCACGCGTTGTGTTGAGTGCCTTCTTCGCAGCTAAGCGTTATCATCTGTTTGTTTGAATCCGACAACGCTAGTGAGCAATTCATTCAAATTCTTCAAAAATGCATGCAAATGCATGCGACCAACCACTAAAAGGAATGCGGTCTCCATTTCTCTTTTCGCGCACTGCAAGATGTCGCACAAGTATTTAATCGCACGACTGCTCCGCAGCTTGTTACTTCTTTTCATTCCCAGTCTAATTCATTACGCGCTTTCGTTAAATCATAGCACCATTACCATTCAGCCTCCGGATTTCGGCTTCTCGTCTAACAAATAGTAAATACTGAAAAGGATTGCTTCGACTTTACCTTTCATTAGATCATGGAGGTGCGGTGATGTTTGCATTATGGCTGGCAAGCAACTCAGCAATGCTTATTACTGACTAGATGGAAGTTATTGGACCAATGTGATTGACAGTTGATAAAACATCTGTAGCGCACGACCTAACCCCACGAATTTGGATATTGTGCCGCTTTTATAAGCAGAAAATCAAGCCCATCACTGTTGATGACTAGACATTGAGAGCAATCAGTTTACTGTGTTAATGAAATGGCTCACCATTTCAATTGCCAGCCTGATACTGCCTAAACCAATTGAAATAGACACGCTCTCTTTTCTTAATTATCCATACTCGTTTTTGTTCTTTCTCCTGCCTTCTGCACCCAACCGACCCCATCTTTACTTCATCACTCTAGCCTGGGAATTCCCTTCTGCATTTGCTCACCCCTTGCAGAATGCTCTCCAATCCAATCAAAAATGCTCTTTTAAAGGGTCCTGCCGTTAAAGGTGCTGAATACGAAGTCCCCATTCACCAATGGCGCTCAGCAGTACCACACTGACAAGTCGGTCAAATGGAAGTCAAGAATGTCAATCTGATTCAACCAAATCTTCTACACGCCAAGGCTGTGGCCTTTAGTTAGTCGAGTATTTAGCCAGCTTACGTTAAAGAGAGGTTAACGCTCGGGTTATCGTCCTGTCCGCTTAAAACTTAGTCGCCGAATCTGCTCATTGAAATCTCTTTCGCCAATAATGGCATTTGGTAGGAATGCAGTAAAGACAACCAATTTGAATCAAGCCAAGAATAGGCACATTCCTTTCTTTTCTAGCATTCGCTGACAACCCCATCGCACAATATTAGCAAGACCAAATGATAAACATTTTTGATTTTGTTTAGCTTCTGCCGAGGCAAAGGTAAGCCAAATGAATAATGCTAAAATGACAAAGCAGCAGTCATTTTAGAAACTAGTCTTCGCAAAGCCACGCTAATAGGATTAATGAAGTAACTGCCATAGAACATCGACGAGCTAAAGGCAGCGTTTACCAACTTCTTATCCAAATGGCGCTAAGAAAACATTCCTTAACTCCTGCTGTCAAAGTACTGTACCACAATAAAGTCATCTGAAGTGCATGCCACTTTTGAGTTCCTCCTTTAAACAACCTGTCCTTATATTTTACAAAACAAGTGGATTCACTTAAGGTCTCCTCACTTAGGACGCATAGTCAAAAGGCAAGGTGGGTGAGATGAGCTATAACCACAGGACTCTGATGTTCAAAGCTCAGACTTAACGCGCGACGACGGCCGCTCTGTGTCCATATCACATGTCTGGTTGAGGACGGATCCAGGTGCTTCGTCTGCCCACCCACTGCATCTGCTGTAAGCCTCGTCGCAGAACCTCGTGCAACTCAACTCTCCCTTCACTACAATGGATATCTATGGATGCAGCTCTTGCTTATCACCATTCAGAAGCTTCATCCTCCACTCGGTACATTAAAATTACGTGCACCTGAGTGAAGAGAATGCAATTTTAAGATAAACTTAATGAACACGCACATTGCTATATTAGTGAATCCATGCAGTGCATAAAAGCTTAAAGTTCTTTTGTTCCCCTGTGCGATGGGAATGTAATAGTGCCGGTAAAGAGCGTGCTCGGATTGTTTTGTGCTCCCATGGTCAGTAGTGTCATCACCACCGCTTTTGTTCGTGGTTGCTCATGGGAACAGATCAGCATTTTCCTTCAGGTGCAGTACAGTGGACCGCAACACTCACGATGAGTACGAGGATGACATAACTGCCATGCCTTCTATGCCCTCTTCGAGGAGGACAGTTTCCAAACGAGAACGCAGGCCACTTCACGGGCCATAAAGGTTTGGGTGATTAAATTTCCTGCCGCAGTTTTCACCAAAATCTCTTTCTGCACTCAAGCACTGAGGCTCAGGATCTTTCGAAATGAAGTCACGACTTGGCTAAGTGCAATTTTTCTTTGAAATCAAAAACCCACTCCTAAGGGCGGCCGACCACTGACTGAACTGATCAAAAAAGTGTGATTGCGTCAAGCGCAACTTTGTGTCGACTGACAGTACGTTCACCGCGTTCACCTCCTTCTTTGCCAGCTTCAACATCCGCCTATCGCAACGGTATCGCTCTAACTAAATCGCATCTCCTACAGAATCTTTGTATGACATTTTTCGCAAATGTTTGGTTGCGCTGAAAAATGCTCTCGACAGTGTGGTTTTCCGATCGTGTCTAGCGCCTTGTGACCTCAGGAAAACTACTCGAACTCATGCAGTGTGCACCCCTTTCCCGCTTCCTGTGTACTCAGGCATTATCTGTGAAATGGAATGCGTTGTTACGTCCACAGTTAGTTAAATTTTGAATTTTAACTATTCCCACTTCTCATTTTGGAACGTCCCCTTCCAAAATCAACTGCTGTGTGGCGAACAATGCAGGCGGGAAGCCAAAAGCTCCGAATCAAGTAGTGTCACGCAAAGCTAAGATTTATCGACCTTTTCCCATGAAATAAACCCAGTCTCACATCCACTCTTTCAAAGGACACTTTTATTTCCCTGTAATTTATGATAAGACACAGATGGATAAATTGTTCTCGTCGCATCCTCCATTCACTTAAAGATCTCGCCACTAGTTAAAAATTCGATCTTCTGTAAAAAAATTATTTTGCTTTGAAAATGCTCCTTCCCCACAGAGTGAGTTAGCTTTGTGGTGCTGAATTGCCATCCCGGTGGAAATGCTTTGTGACGTCAGAAGGCGAGGCATTGTAGCGATTTACAACCACTGACATTACCCTATTTTGTTCTCGGCGAGGTGGATTCTGTTTGCCGCAGCTAATGACAAGTACGAATTCATTTTGTTTTGCCAATTCCATCACAAGGGCCAATTTGCTGGTCCCAAATGACTCCCTCTACACTTCATTTATGTAACTTAATCTGCTCCGCCCGTCTCGTTCAGAATAAACTTTTGTTGCTGCCCCTGTGAGCAAAACAATGTAATAAATTTGATTTTGATGGAAGCGACGATTAACGAGCCGCCTCTGCAATGCAGTAGGTCACTTACAGCTTTTATGGGTGACTCCACTGATCAGTGTTTTTTACTTCAAGCCCATGATATTCAGCGATCGAGCCGATCAGAAGCTCAAGTAGTTAAGTAGTTGCATTAGGTGAAGCAACAGTTTATCGGGTTTTCGTGGCGGCAAGCATAGAGAAATTGCTGAGCAGAAGGTGGTCTAGTTCGTTTAAAATCAATCACGAGAAAGGCGAATTAAGGTTTTCATATGCTGACAAATGGTCAGTTGACTAGACTTATAATCGCACATCGTCGATGGGATCCACTAGAACGCACCGCTTTTTGCTGCGTAGGAGGCCATCTTCATCATACACTAGCAGACAGTGCGTGAGCTCGAAACATGGCTATTCTCAGTCACTGGAAGGCGCAGAGTGATGTTTTAACGAGACAGGGCGAAATTTTGTGCTTAATGTCAATGTAACAAATGATCGCCTGTAGCATGCACATTCGCTTCAGTAACTACTAAAATATTTCTCCACAATCACAATAATAAGCAAACAATCTTCTTCATTTATTCGATTTCAATGCGCTGGGTCAGAGTGGAGGCACTGGGGGATGTGGACCAGCGACTTCTCGCGCTCGTGCATCATTGAATACGCACTGCAGGTTATTAAAAGGCTATCAAACATTTTGCCCTACTTTACTTTTTGCTGGGTAAAGAATTAAAATAGACCATTAAAGAGGGCATTAAGATAATGGAAGGCACCCGTGGAAGTAAATCAGTGATGCCATTACGGCTAAGGAAGTTTGAGAAATTTAAGTACCATGGATCTCCCCCATCAGTAAAAACGAAACATAAAAGTCATTTGAGAACGTAATTTCTGGCACTATAAAATACTGGTGACGTGCGTTAGAAAGCAAATTGATATCGAAGTGCTTGATTACCTTGCAGGACCGCGAGTTAGACGATTCCATGCTTGGCGGGTTGTACCCTTTCAATCTGGCATGTGGCTTAAGCCACGTCAGCAGTCCGCTTGGCTCTTTTATGGACAAAATGCGCCCTATTCCCCTACTTCCACTCACTGCGATCCTTAAGGGGATCCGCTGTTTGTTCCCTGACAAGGTGTATCGAGGCTCACTCTCTACTGCATACTTTGTAAATAAATCCACTCTTTCCACCGTGGTTCATAGGTCTTGAGGGCAAACCCCCCAATGCTTCAAGATGCACCTCCTTTCCTGAGTTTCAGATGGAGTTGTGTTTCAGTTCGGTTGTTTAAGAGAAACTCTGATAGCAACGCTGCCATTTAATATTCCAACTGATGACGCCACCTGTTTAACACGGCTTCATCATTCAATCTGAGTGTCACGCTTCGGCGTGGTAAGCAAGTGCTGAACCCTAGCTTGACGGAATGGGTGGGACAAGGAGGTGAGCGTTCCCTAGCTAGAGGGCCGGAATTCAACTTTGTCGCCAGCCACAACTGCAGCTCCCTTCCTGTAGACGTATTTTTTTTCTCTTGACCTTATTCGGGTAGTGAGGAGATGCGGAGGAAGTGTCACAAATTCCAGTGCTATGGACAACTTCTTGACAAACTATGATAGGGCTATCGACAAGTCAACGAGTCAAAGCACAATATCCACAGCCACAGCTTCTGATCAGCTTGCATGTCTACAACTCTCCCGTGCTCCACAAAGTTGGTAAGACGCTGATGCGGTATAGAGGAGGCGAGAGGAAAAGGAACAATAACCCAGAAACAGGTGCAGTATCAAGTGTAGGAACTCAAAATGGACCCCACCATCGACGTCCGCAATAGGAAACATGGTAGTGAATATCATAACCTAAAGGCTCTCGGTGAAGACCGAGGCAAAGTTGATGGCAATAAGATCTGTCAGATAAAAATGAGCAGGCAAAAGCCAGTTTCCCTTTAGATAATGATCCGGGAAATGCGTGTCCACCTCATTAACGATGAGGAGGAGAGGTTACGGAAGGTGGAAATGTCATCAGTGTGGTACTGATCTCGTCTTGCGACAACTCGAGGCCTACACTCCGCAATGCACCCGTCTACAATGCCTCTACTCCAAGGAAACGGCGAGCTGTCACCACCATAGCATCTGTTTGTCCTCGAGGAATGGTGAACAATGAAGTCTGTTATCCTGCAGAGATCGTCGTCTGCTGCCCATGTCAGGATAGGATAAAATTTATAGGTAAGCTCAACCGCCAATCACCAATCACGTCTACTTCTTGCGAAGTACTTCGACCGCATCTCCGCAACTTTGTGAGCAGTTCTGAATTTGCTCTCTAGTGACTCTACTCGTGTAGACGCACTATAAATGTGCCGTCCAGCCGTTAAGCGGATACAAGTAAGTGTGAATGTTGACCATTCTGGAATCACTACAAATTCAACTATTAGGTGCTCAAGCGCACAGCATACCCCTTCTCCTCCTCCCCTCATCTTCCTTTTGGAGACTTCTTGTTCTTTTTCCTTGCAAGCACTAATCAGTGCTCAAAATCGCATACTATTGTCCATGCTTACTGATACGATGCCTTTGCGATTCTTTTCCTACACTGTCTCCAACCCGTGGAAATTCGAGAATCACCGTCGATGTAGAGATTGACAATAGAGCTGATTGTGCTTCACTTGTCAATTCCATTTCTCAGAGGGATGGAGAAAGAGCCCTCATTAGAGGAAAGACAATGAAGGGGTAGAGCTGTTCCTGTTTTCTGAAGGCGGTTCTGGAATTTTAGTGAACCAACAATCATCAACCTGAAGACTCCCATTAGTAGTCATCGCGGGAAGATCTGCTCAGATACGAATGGATGGGATGCCCACAGTTGCTTTGGTAAGCTTTATGCCCCGTCTTTTGCTTGCTATTGCATCACTTGTCTATAGTCTTCTTACATAGATGTAAGAGAAAGGCGATGTCTACTGAGGGTAGATAAATAGGCAGTCGGGAGGCTGTCTGTGGAAGCAACGTTAACCCTGTTGTAAGCGGCCCCGCTCCTTCG
This sequence comes from Taenia pisiformis, assembly GCA_023968675.1. Lineage (NCBI taxonomy): Eukaryota > Metazoa > Platyhelminthes > Cestoda > Cyclophyllidea > Taeniidae > Taenia > Taenia pisiformis. The sequence continues at coordinate 455,775 of CM043732.1, forward strand.
TCATGAAAGGGTTAGTGACTCCACAAATCAGCTCGATGCCACTCACCACAGCGTCACAAGCCATAATGTAACACTTCTGATCTATCTTTCCTTTCACATCATTAATTAGTGAAAATTCATCTAAGTTATCACTTTTCTCAGCATTTGACTCATTCTCAATGCTTCTCTCTCATTCCCTTTCCTTCTTATTTTGGCGTCCTTCTTATTCTTCGCCACCCCCTTCTCTGCCTTTCCAAACACGTGGCCATCTTGAAGAAGAGGCATAAGACATAGGTGTTGCTAATGTGTTGTGCTTTGTTTTCCTCCCCCTTCTTCTCTTTCCAAATTTGTTGATGAAAGCCCATCATTTCGAAATGTGAGGCAGGAAAAATGCATATCTACGTCAATCAGGCCTAGCAGAAGCCCACTATTGTGCCAATGGGTTTTCGTGAGATACGAAAAATTGAAGGCAAAACATTTGTGCATTTATCTAAAGGGCGTTTAATGGGCGGCCATTAATAGGCCCTGGAGACCAGAATGGAAGGCGAAATCCATGTACTCACCCAATCACAGCACAGCTTAGCAAGGCATCAAATCACCGAAGTCACTGCAGTGTTGCAAACATGGCATGATTCTACTAGATATACCATAAGCACGGTCGCGTTGACAGCACTATCATTGTAGACCAACCAATCAAATAACGTGTAGGCGTTTCATTTGCTCGACATGTCTAGCGAGCATTGGATCCATCAACTCCTCCAGTGTGCAAAATACTGACACAATCAAATGAGTCAGTAAAGCGAAACGTTACCATTTCCGATCTCCGAGCCCTTGATGAGCCTTGGCAAAGCCATATCGATTGCACTTTGACCTGCCGACCAGGTCAACCAAAACCTCAGGTGGATGTCGCATGTCGGTGAGCCTAAGGTGGCGCTTGACTCACGTTTCCAACCAATCTTGGCCCCTCAGTTAGCATCAATCCACTACAACTGCATGTCCACGTAGTGTTGGCACGAATCTGACTTTCAGGGAAGTTCTGAGTTCTGGCCTAAAGGCGTGACCCCCAAAAAGTCGCTGAAGGAGCTAGTGCAAGAGATCGGGGTTGACGTTTTACTTACACAACAAATTGGCGGGTAAGCAGGGTTTATTCTGTCCTCAGCCTAGCATTCGCATTGCTTTCACAGCTTGTCAGAGTGCTTGCATATCGGGTGGCCCGTTTTGAACCGACAGACGTTCAGCTACGGTCACTGCATCCTACGATCCAAGCCCGACAGTTTCCTGCCCCACTACATGCCTTCACACATTTGTAGAGGTGTAATAGTGGAAAAAAAGTGCAACTATTTCGTGATGGATTGACAAAGTGGCGACCAACAAGCTGGTTTGTTAATCACTTATGTCACCATATCATACCGCAGATCCGTCCCAAAATGCAAGGCAGAAAAGAACACAGAAAGAATTGGAATCCAATAAATAGATAGTTTTTACAATTATCATTTGCTAAGGACTGTGATGAGGGAGTCCACAGCTAACGAAAAATCCACAGCCATTAAAAGGCAATGTAGCTACTGGCATGGATCACACGCAGAACACACGCATAGCCAGCGACCAAACCAGGCACCTGAATCACAAACAGTCCCAAGGATGACTCCGACCACTTTGCTGCCTCTTTTAGAGTCTTGCGAATGGACGGTAGCTATGGAATTGGCTTAGATTGCCATTAGGCAGGTTACTTGGTCCACAACACAGAACGCATCCATCACTTAGACTTACCATGGCCGAAAGACTTATGTAAAAAAGACGCCGGCGGTTGCCATGGAAACGTTCAGAGCTTCAGAAGACGCCTCATTAATTATGAGACCAATGATGAGGCCCAAGTGGGCAATACAAGCAGAAGCAAAGTTGGCACAGATTGCTGATTTGACCGAGAAGCCGGAAATAATGAGGACGGTAAAGTCACCTACGAGACAAGGAGTAGAGTTGGTCCCAAACTACAATGCTACAGGTGGCCTCCAAAAGACGTCCCATATTACTAAGTTCGTGGGGAAGGTCTTTTAAAAAAGGACGCACAAACAGATGGCAATGCCGAAGAAGGAGCTTTCAGCAAAGCCCACAACAATAGCCATTTCGTCCAGAAAGTTATGGATTGAGTCGCCTTAAAGAACCATTTAAGCCATCGGCGCGACTTCAACTAATCCTTGGGCTGGGAAATTCATGCGGCTCAAATTGGCTTGAGTGGAACATGTGATTGACTGAGTTGCCATTGGATCGCCAGCCCCAAAATGGTCAGATTGTCAGGCTAGGAGGCATTTTAGAGTACTTGGGCTTCATTCGTGTTAATGCAGCCCGCATGTAAAGGCAAAGGTACCTACTTTGTTTGTGGACTCTGGAGAGGCATCAGGCGCGCATTCAGATACCTTGCTCAGCTAAAGTGGTAAAAAGGTTTACGAATTAGAAGCAACAAGAATTAGCGATTCTACTTTCAACAATAGAGGCATAATGAGGAGTATGTATTCGATACCGAAGTTGATAAGAAGACCGATAGGAGCACAACTTGATTTTAGAAGACAGGAGTGCTTCTGACCTCCAAATTCTAGAGGCAATTCCGCCAATCGCGGTGCCTTAAAAACAAACTTGTTTGTCGAAGAAGACAAAAATGCTTCAAACAAGAGGCTGAACGGTCTTACCTCAGGAATCAGAACCTGGAAAGCTGCAGAAAAGAGGGCGCCAACTGCCAGCGCCAACATGAACGGCATTAAAAGGTCAAAATACTTTAAGCGTTTGACAGTTACTTTCAAAAATTCGAAGATTATGACTTGAAAAAAGGAGGAATGTGTTGTAAAACGAAAAATAAAGAAGCACAATGAGCAAGTTCGTGCATTGCAACTCTCACTTTCCATTAAATCGTGATGTTTTCCTCCTTTCGCTTGGTATTTGAAGCACAAATGATTCGAATTTGGAATCATTGTGAGACCCAATGGTCTAGAGAACGGTGAATTCCGCCACTTTGGGAAGCCAAGCAGATTTTGCACGCCTTACAAATGGCCTCCAAATAAAGGAAACTTGAATTTGGAGCATAATAACTTATCAACTCACATCAGTCAACGGTATGGTGACAAGGGGATCACCCTCATAAACTGGATCAATAAGTGGTGTAATAGCAACGGTTTCATTTGCTATCAAGTTAATAACAGGCTGATTCGGTACAGAATGCAAGACAGGAGTTGGTTCTGCCATAATTAGCAGTGGTGCAGTAGACGATGCTATAGAGGAATGTAGCCAGATAGAGGACTAGCGTGCAGTGTCGGAATAAAGTACCTGGGGTCGATAAGACCATCAAGAACGTAAGCGGCGACACCATCGAGCAACAGAGGGCTACATATAAAATAAAATTTTTGGAACATCGAATTAGGATGCAGGTCGCAAGCGAAAACCGCACACCACCACCCGCTTCACGAAATAGAGAACTGCTTTGACTTGCAAAGTGCAAACAGATTTTAAGGTAGAAAGTGGTTCCGTTAAACATTAGCTCAATTGATAACCTTACCTTAAAAATCTGCAAATTTAAAGTGATTACAAGCGCACATGCGTAATTACCATTGAGTAGTCGGTGGTTAAGTCAATTGGCTTTTTTGTTCTTTTATAAGTTAAGAAGTGCTATCAGGTATTTGTTTTAGATGCAAACATCAGCGGAAGATGGTTAACGTCAAAGGCACTGTATGTTCGGACTGCCGGTTGGCCTTCCTTGAAGCGGGTTGCTGCTTTGACCAGGATACGTCAGCTGGCCTCCTGCCTATGCCGGCAGTCCCATTCCTACCTCTCTTCGATTTATATGTTCTGCCCCATGCATAGCCTACTTCCTTCTACTGGAGCTAATCGGGACGCCACAATTCTCGCCAATTAAATGTTGACTCATTTAAAATAGTTTGACTAAAAGTAATCCGTACGCTAATGCTCACAATGGCGTTAGTTTTATTAGCATCACAATATTCTCAGGAAGGTATTTGTAATCGGTGCACCGCCTTGCGAATGCAGCATGTGGCTAAAAGTAATTGAATACAAATGATTGCTTTGCAAGCAATTGTGGAGACTTCGATTTAATGTTTCAGTACTGCTGGAAATGAGCAAGTTACCTTTCATGCACAAGACAACGCATTCACTAATAGCAGCATAAATCCCACCTGTGCCGGCTTAAACTTCTGCAGGGGTGCCTTTGCCCATGCCGTCGCGAGATACAGAGTAGACTCCACCCAAACCAGTTGCCATGGCATAGGGCAACAGGCGCAAGCGTTCAGACCCCCTTAAGGCAGACTTCGGCAAACTTGGGGCACACCGCCACGCCTGTACCCGCGTCGATTTCGTCGGCTATAGCACGACGGTGTGCGCACATCTACTTATGTATGTTAGTAGCACGCAGAAATCAAGCATCCCATTAACAATAACGCCGGGGCATATTGAACACGAAAGTGTCATCACGCATTCCTGATATAAACAGCTCAGCAGGGCAGGGAAGGCAGCCATGATAACCGCTACACCACACGCGCATTACCTTCGCGCTCCAAAATATTATTTACCTTAAAACGTGACTGTTTTGGTTTTATCTTTCGTTAAAATTCATTAGTTAAGCACTTCCATACCATCCTCACAGGGACAATGACGCCATCTCTATCATTAACAAACTCGTGGATTTGTCGCCGTAGCTGCAATGACAGATCCTGCAGCGTCTTCCGACGCCATGGCAGCCATGCAAAAAATATTTCCATTAGTAGTAGAAGTACTAGAAATATTCCTTTCATTACTGCGGTTTACTCAAAAGCGTTGTGCAAGTGCGGGAATAGAGGCTTTGATGTGTTTCAACTCCCAGTACGAGCACTTCTTGAACCTTCCAGTCCCTGTCTTTGTCTGCCCTGCCGAGTTGTTTCCACCAGGAATGCGCTATGCCACCTTTGTGTGTGCGGTATTTCGGTGCAGTCGTCGACGCGACCCTCGGCTTCTGCGTGCTACTAACGCAGATAAGTAGGATAAGTAGAAGTGCGCGCACCATCGTGCTATGGCCGGCGACTTCTAGGCGAAAGCGGGCGTAGTCCCACACCGGTCGCCTCCCTGGCAGTCGGCGTCGACGATGCAGTCAAAGCTTCTCAAAGGCCGGCTTTTAAAGGCCAGAACAGGCACGTTGACCTTCTGGACGCAGCTTTCGTCAATAACTTGGCAATCACATTAACAGTGCATTTCTATTTAAAAAAAACAAACCCCACAAAGTACAATCACAATTGCCAAGTCCACTTACCTTCCTCTTCTTTTTCTTTGGGTGCTTAATAGGCCTGGTTGTTATCAATGAACGTTTCAACCTTCCCTGAATGCTTTGTTATCCCCTCTAATTGGCTCTTGGCTTTTCCGTACGTAAGCATAAGTCCCCTCCTAACTCATTATAGCTTAAATTGAACTCTTAGAAGACTCCAAAATTATCCACGTAGGTTTTCGCTGGCAAGCAAACGAAGTCACTGCTTGGTACGATTTATCACGCCTTTTAGAAATTAGCTTTTACTTGAAATTAGTTCAGTAGAGTATATAGCTGCCTTTCTGTGTGTCTTGCCAATCGATACACGAAGAAGCGCAACCGTTTTATACGGCGCGTCAATTTGTGAGCGTTCTTATGTTACCAATGTTCATATCACTGAAATTGCTTCATAGGCAATATACATTTTAATTCCTGTACTTTCTTACTCGGAGTCTTCAGCCTCCCCGCTCACCACGCCGCCTCTTAGTGATGGCATTTCACTCGCGCCCTTTGAACCACAGACAACCAGCACCTCTACCTTGACACAACTCACAACGCTGTTTGGCATAACTCTTGGTCTCCACCCACAGACTCCAAATATGGGGATCACAAAGCACAAAGTGGGCTAATTTTGCCATTATACCACATGTTGATAATCGTCACTGTAACAATTTTCTCCAAAGCTTCCTCAGCCTTTGCATCTTCCATTAGTGATTCATATCTTGCATATGAGTACCCATAAACAGACTTCCCGAGGGCAGTTTTTGGCAGATTCATTTTTGTTTGCGTACACCTTTTATCATACATTGTTCTAAGTCTCTCGATAGCTATGAGCAATTGTGGAAACGCTACTACGCAAAAATGGTTTTATATCTTTTGTGTTAAAGGTGTTTAAAAATTTTGTCGCATAAGCCCGAGATTTGTGGGGTTACGTGATCTTGTACCTGGAAATTGTATAAAAATTTTAAGCGCACATCTTAGAAGTTATTATGATTAATATCTACAGTACTCGTCAATCTTTATAGTAGTAACAAAGCACTTAAAGCACTATTCACTGGTGTCACATATGTGCGACGCTTATATTTCCATTCATACTTAACGTAAATAGTTGATTTCAAAGTCGTCAGGCTACATGACAGTGAGTTTATTTTTGATTTGATTTATATTTGATTTGATTTTGCAGATGAGCTGGCAACAGGTGGCATTGGAGACACCCCCTTACCCTGCACCTACGTGCATAAATCTCTCGCTGCATTCGTACACGGCAAGCAGCCCTGATAACATTAAATGCTTGAGTAGTCATAAGCAGTTAATTCTTTTGGTGATAATCACACTAACTTCTGAACTCACCAGAGCTGATACTTTCCGCATGAAATACGAAAAGAAATGCAAAAGGTAGGAAAGTATGCGTGCTTACACTTACGCACGCACGCACGCACGCACGTACGCACGCATGCATGCATGCACACAAATCCACCCATAGAGGCCGCAAAATTTTGCTCCAAATTGCCTTGTTTTTCTCCCGCCTTTCAACAACTATCTCTTTCAGCAAAGTCAAAGCTGCTTTTAAAATTGCTTTTGTTTCCTCCTCTTTACCTTTCAATCCACTTTCATTTGATCATATGAGGGCACCATTCGTCTAGAAAAGCACGAAAATAGGATGCTGCACACATTAGAAGAAATTGACCTACTCCGGACTTCAAAATAGCAACACATCTGCAGGTGAGGCCCAGCATTCCATGGAGTAACACCCCAAAACACTCTCGAATTACGCCGATACTGCAAGAGCATTGACGGGTGATCCAAACAGGCAGCCATCAAATTATCTTGTCAAAAATTAAACACTCGTAATAAAATAGTACTAGTCAGGTATAGCAAATCCTTCGCTTGACAAATGAATCCACAGACGAGAAATGGAAAAATTATCAATTGAACAATACAAATATGGCAAAGAACGCGAAATAACAAATGACAACGTGAAGGAGGGAATGGAATTAATGGGAAGAGGCTGAGTATCAGTCGCTCCCGTCCCCGATTCCGTTGCGATGGTCAATGGGGAGTTGAGACTCCCTCCCATTCGCTCCAACTCTACTTCCGTGACCAATGAGGCAGCATGTGAGCGTTAGACTGCCTCCAGCCTCCACGACACCGAAACGTGCACAGCCTGTGCCACGCAAGTTCTGCGTATGTTTCAAAATCCGATCCTTCCTATGGGTCAGATTTTATTCACTTGCTGCCTACTGCTGCATTATTGGGTTGGACTTCAATTTGCTTCATTTTTATACGGAAGCGCCTTAGCGTTTCACCCATAATTCAAGTCAAGGTGAAGCAGGGTTGTGGCATGCCAATAATTTTTGTTCTCAAAGCCCCTTTCCGACATCGTCAAAGAAAATACCAGTAAATTGATAATCTGGAAATGAGCCGCATCTGCAGGCAAATGTACAACATTTATGGGATACCATAGAATCAAAGACCACTTTTGGCGATTGACTATGGTCTAGATTCCATTTTTATGATGTCTTCTTAGCCTTAGCCTAGAAGAATTCAGTGGGCAATTGTGCTGATTCGTTATTGTTATTGGCTGTTGCTTTGACGAATAGCTTTCAATTTGGTTTTACGTAAAAGCACAAGCAATAGCGTTCATTCTGTTTGGAAGAGAATGGCTTGTGTGATTACAACTAATTGCTGCTGCCATTTACTCAGTCAAATTAGATTTGCCGCTATCTTACATTGAAAAGCCTCTTGACTACGTTTGCCTTTGGGAGATGGAAATATGTTATAAGTTGCATGAGAGAACTTTCAGTTTTTCTGCAGCAAAGCTGGACAAACTTTCTTCCACTTCTTAATCATTTACGTAGCTGCAAATCACAGCTTAGACGTCACATTGTGAAAATAGTTGTTGGATTTACTTGGAGCAAACCATTAGTGGCGTGACGTTTTCTAACTTGGGCGCGTCATTTGCTGGAGCATCACTAAAGAACGGTTCGCTCACCACCTGCAACTACCCACCTGTCACCCACAACGCCCCCCTGTTTAGTAGTCAGCTTACGGCATGTGGGCACGCGACGGAGTTATTCTTCCATGTATTGCATTGCCCACGATTTGGAATGCGAGACGGGCAAAAGTAGGCGTTCCAGCATTCCCGTAGATGGTCGCCATTACCTGTGGACATGCGTGAGTACTACCACGGTCAGTTTTACAAGTAAATGCTACACAACGACGGCCCACTGCCAGTGATTCATTAGCCACAACTAATGAGGCTCTTTTTGTCAGTCGTTTGACCTATGCGTCGATTTAAAATCTGTTCTATGTGTTAGAGGAGTAGAGGTGCCTTAACACCCCACTTTTGCACTTGCACGGCTTATTGCCATTGTTGTATTTGTCAAGTTTGCAAAGTAGTGCTTCGCGAAACCTATGCATCATGGGTAAAATATTCCATGCACGTTGTTTGCTGGCATAGCTGATGGGGCGCCGACTGGAGCATGTTTGTATGGATTCATTTCGCTCCTAATGCAAGGTCTCACTTTTCCCCAAATGAGTTGCATTAAGCAGATTTTGATCATATTGTATGTAAAACTGCTAAGTGGAATGATGCTCTCTAAAAGTTAACGAAAATCGACGAAAGAGAGCAGCATTAAATCCTAGCAAGGTTCGCGAAGACACCAGCACCACTTTTGTATTCCTATGCCTTGCTTTACTGTGATGCCATTTTGTAGTTTATTCCATTTTGCTGTAGATGCCAAATAAAAGTAAAACGGTAAGAAAGCAATTGCATAAAATAGAGTAGGTTGCAATTGATTGCAGAATTTGCAAGGAAGTGAGTCACGCCGCATACGTGATACGTGGTGAGCGAGAGAGAAGGCGAAATCTGACCCCTGTGGCGAATAATCAAAAGGCGTACCATAGTGGTAGGCATCAAAGGAGATGGTAGCAGTCAAATACTAGTTTAATAGTCGCTGGGAGAGAATTGTGAGAGTTGGCGACAGCCTAGCGTTAGCACCCGTGGATTGGAGCACCACAGAGGTTATGCTACGCAGGTCTGGGTTGGTACACCTTTGGTCCGGAAGTAGAAAACTCGGATCGCTGACTTTATTTGCCACACTTCAACCACATGCACCTCAATACAGACGTCTCTGCTACTTCTCTTTTCAGCATTGCTGTCCTACACTTGGCGCTGTGTTGTGCTGCCAGCACAAAAAGTGCTCCAAGTGTCCGCCAAGTGTCCCAGTCCCTGTACATTGAATTCGATTATGAATCACCGGGCGTATGAATTACCGAAATGATCGAAGTATTACCAGGAGAAAAGTCAGCGGTGCTGGTGATAAATTTGGAAGCTGTATTGACGGTGCTGTCTTTCACCTATCTAATGAGTACCTTCACATGTATTGCGAAATAACCACTTGGGTCAAAATAAATGATAGCGCCTTTGCATGACATGTGACGTGCTGTGCTCCATTTGCTGCTGCCGACCCATATTACTGTTGCAGTGAATGTCATATGGAGCAGCGGCAGTAGTGATTGCCGCTATTCGGATAAGCAATGCACTGAGAAGAAAATATCTCACGTCAAATGGTGGATTGCGGTACAAATTTAATTCAAAATTGACGCATTTATTGCTCATCTAACATGAGATGTTGCCTCCACTTCAAACGGATGCATATATGCCGCCACGTTGGGACATCTCACCTAATAATACTGCGATGGATTGGATGCCAAAGGTTACAATTGGTTATATCTGGTGTTGTGTGGAGACACCGCTTGGGTCAAAATCAATGATCCTGCCTATGCATGACATGTCACGTGCTGCGCTCGATTTGCTGCAGCCGAGCCACATTACTGGTGCAGTGAAGGTCTTAGAAAAGAGCAGTAGGGATTGCCGGTATAAGGATTAGCGACGCACTCAGAAGCAAGCAAATCCGGTCATATGGTGGATTAGAAGGAGTCAAATCGAAATTGACGCATTTATTCCTGATCGAGCAAGAGATGTTGCCTTCACTAGAAAGTCAAGCATATACCCCGCCACGTTGAGCAATCTCACCTAATAATAATGTGATTGATTCGATGCACTTGCAATCTCGATGAAGGAGGTTATATCTGGTGTTTTGTGGAGGAACCGCGTGGGTCAAATCAATGATCCCGCCTATGCATGACATGTCACGTGCTGCGCTCGATTCGCTGCAGCTGAGCCACATTACTGGTGCAATGAAGGTCTTAGAAAAGAGCAGTAGGGATTGCCGGTATAAGGAATAGCGACGCACTCAGAAGCAAGCACATCCGGTCATATGGTGGATTAGAAGGAGTCAAATCGAAATTGACGCATTTATTCCTGATCGAGCATGAGATGTTGCCTTCACTAGAAAGTCAAGCATATACCCGGCCACGTTGAGCAATCTCACCTGATAATAATGTTATTGATTCGATGCACATGCAATCTCGATGGAGGAGGTTATATCTGGTGTTGCGTGGAGGAACCGCGTGGGTCAAAATCAATGATCCCGCCTATGCATGACATGTCACGTGCTGCGCTCGATTCGCTGCAGCTGAGCCACATTACTGGTGCAATGAAGGTCTTAGAAAAGAGCAGTAGGGATTGCCGGTATAAGGATTAGCGACGCACTCAGAAGCAAGCAAATCCGGTCATAAGGTGGATTAGAACGAGTCAAATCGAAATTGACGCATTTATTCCTGATCGAGCAAGAGATGTTGCCTTCACTAGAAAGTCAAGCATATACCCCGCCACGTTGAGCAATCTCACCTAATAATAATGTGATTGATTCTATGCACTTGCAATCTCGATGGAGGAGGTGTTGTGTGGAGGAACCGCGTGGGTCAAAATCAATGATCCCGCCTATGCATGACATGTCACGTGCTGCGCTCGATTTGCTGCAGCCGAGCCACATTACTGGTGCAGTGAAGGTCTTAGAAAAGAGCAGTAGGGATTGCCGGTATAAGGATTAGCGACGCACTCAGAAGCAAGCAAATCCGGTCATATGGTGGATTAGAAGGAGTCAAATCGAAATTGACTCATTTATTCCTGATCGAGCATGAGATGTTGCCTTCACTAGGAAAGTCAAGCATATACCCCGCCACGTTGAGCAATCTCACCTAATAATAATGTGATTGATTCGATGCACATGCAATCTCGATGGAGGAGGTTATATCTGGTGTTGTGTGGAGGAACCGCGTGGGTCAAAATCAATGATCCCGCCTATGCATGACATGTCACGTGCTGCGCTCGATTTGCTGCAGCCGAGCCACATTACTGGTGCAGTGAAGGTCTTAGAAAAGAGCAGTAGGGATTGCCGGTATAAGGATTAGCGACGCACTCAGAAGCAAGCAAATCCGGTCATATGGTGGATTAGAAGGAGTCAAATCGAAATTGACGCATTTATTCCTGATCGAGCATGAGATGTTGCCTTCACTAGAAAGTCAAGCATATACCCCGCCACGTTGAGCAATCTCACCTAATAATAATGTGATTGATTCGATGCACATGCAATCTCGATGGAGGAGATTATATCTGGTGTTGTGTGGAGGAACCGCGTGGGTCAAAATCAATGATCCCGCCTATGCATGACATGTCACGTGCTGCGCTCCATTTGCTGCAGCCGAGCCACATTACTGGTGCAGTGAAGGTCTTAGAAAAGAGCAGTAGGGATTGCCGGTATAAGGATTAGCGACGCACTCAGAAGCAAGCAAATCCGGTCATATGGTGGATTAGAAGGAGTCAAATCGAAATTGACGCATTTATTCCTGATCGAGCATGAGATGTTGCCTTCACTAGAAAGTCAAGCATATATCCCGCCACGTTGAGCAATCTCACCTAATAATAATGTGATTGATTCGATGCACATGCAATCTCGATGGAGGAGGTTATATCTGGTGTTGTGTGGAGGAACCGCGTGGGTCAAAATCAATGATCCCGCCTATGCATGACATGTCACGTGCTGCGCTCCATTTGCTGCAGCCGAGCCACATTACTGGTGCAGTGAAGGTCTTAGAAAAGAGCAGTAGGGATTGCCGGTATAAGGATTAGCGACGCACTCAGAAGCAAGCAAATCCGGTCATATGGTGGATTAGAAGGAGTCAAATCGAAATTGACGCATTTATTCCTGATCGAGCATGAGATGTTGCCTTCACTAGAAAGTCAAGCATATACCCCGCCACGTTGAGCAATCTCACCTAATAATAATGTGATTGATTCGATGCACATGCAATCTCGATGGAGGAGGTTATATCTGGTGTTGTGTGGAGGAACCGCGTGGGTCAAAATCAATGATCCCGCCTATGCATGACATGTCACGTGCTGCGCTCCGATTTGCTGCAGCCGAGCCACATTACTGGTGCAGTGAAGGTCTTAGAAAAGAGCAGTAGGGATTGCCGGTATAAGGATTAGCGACGCACTCAGAAGCAAGCAAATCCGGTCATATGGTGGATTAGAAGGAGTCAAATCGAAATTGACGCATTTATTCCTGATCGAGCATGAGATGTTGCCTTCACTAGAAAGTCAAGCATATACCCCGCCACGTTGAGCAATCTCACCTAATAATAATGTGATTGATTCGATGCACATGCAATCTCGATGGAGGAGGTTATATCTGGTGTTGTGTGGAGGAACCGCGTGGGTCAAAATCAATGATCCCGCCTATGCATGACATGTCACGTGCTGCGCTCCATTTGCTGCAGCCGAGCCACATTACTGGTGCAGTGAAGGTCTTAGAAAAGAGCAGTAGGGATTGCCGGTATAAGGATTAGCGACGCACTCAGAAGCAAGCAAATCCGGTCATATGGTGGATTAGAAGGAGTCAAATCGAAATTGACGCATTTATTCCTGATCGAGCATGAGATGTTGCCTTCACTAGAAAGTCAAGCATATACCCCGCCACGTTGAGCAATCTCACCTAATAATAATGTGATTGATTCGATGCACATGCAATCTCGATGGAGGAGGTTATATCTGGTGTTGTGTGGAGGAACCGCGTGGGTCAAAATCAATGATCCCGCCTATGCATGACATGTCACGTGCTGCGCTCCGATTTGCTGCAGCCGAGCCACATTACTGGTGCAGTGAAGGTCTTAGAAAAGAGCAGTAGGGATTGCCGGTATAAGGATTAGCGACGCACTCAGAAGCAAGCAAATCCGGTCATATGGTGGATTAGAAGGAGTCAAATCGAAATTGACGCATTTATTCCTGATCGAGCATGAGATGTTGCCTTCACTAGAAAGTCAAGCATATACCCCGCCACGTTGAGCAATCTCACCTAATAATAATGTGATTGATTCGATGCACATGCAATCTCGATGGAGGAGGTTATATCTGGTGTTGTGTGGAGGAACCGCGTGGGTCAAAATCAATGATCCCGCCTATGCATGACATGTCACGTGCTGCGCTCCATTTGCTGCAGCCGAGCCACATTACTGGTGCAGTGAAGGTCTTAGAAAAGAGCAGTAGGGATTGCCGGTATAAGGATTAGCGACGCACTCAGAAGCAAGCAAATCCGGTCATATGGTGGATTAGAAGGAGTCAAATCGAAATTGACGCATTTATTCCTGATCGAGCATGAGATGTTGCCTTCACTAGAAAGTCAAGCATATACCCCGCCACGTTGAGCAATCTCACCTAATAATAATGTGATTGATTCGATGCACATGCAATCTCGATGGAGGAGGTTATATCTGGTGTTGTGTGGAGGAACCGCGTGGGTCAAAATCAATGATCCCGCCTATGCATGACATGTCACGTGCTGCGCTCCATTTGCTGCAGCCGAGCCACATTACTGGTGCAGTGAAGGTCTTAGAAAAGAGCAGTAGGGATTGCCGGTATAAGGATTAGCGACGCACTCAGAAGCAAGCAAATCCGGTCATATGGTGGATTAGAAGGAGTCAAATCGAAATTGACGCATTTATTCCTGATCGAGCATGAGATGTTGCCTTCACTAGAAAGTCAAGCATATATCCCGCCACGTTGAGCAATCTCACCTAATAATAATGTGATTGATTCGATGCACATGCAATCTCGATGGAGGAGGTTATATCTGGTGTTGTGTGGAGGAACCGCGTGGGTCAAAATCAATGATCCCGCCTATGCATGACATGTCACGTGCTGCGCTCCATTTGCTGCAGCCGAGCCACATTACTGGTGCAGTGAAGGTCTTAGAAAAGAGCAGTAGGGATTGCCGGTATAAGGATTAGCGACGCACTCAGAAGCAAGCAAATCCGGTCATATGGTGGATTAGAAGGAGTCAAATCGAAATTGACGCATTTATTCCTGATCGAGCATGAGATGTTGCCTTCACTAGAAAGTCAAGCATATACCCCGCCACGTTGAGCAATCTCACCTAATAATAATGTGATTGATTCGATGCACATGCAATCTCGATGGAGGAGGTTATATCTGGTGTTGTGTGGAGGAACCGCGTGGGTCAAAATCAATGATCCCGCCTATGCATGACATGTCACGTGCTGCGCTCCATTTGCTGCAGCCGAGCCACATTACTGGTGCAGTGAAGGTCTTAGAAAAGAGCAGTAGGGATTGCCGGTATAAGGATTAGCGACGCACTCAGAAGCAAGCAAATCCGGTCATATGGTGGATTAGAAGGAGTCAAATCGAAATTGACGCATTTATTCCTGATCGAGCATGAGATGTTGCCTTCACTAGAAAGTCAAGCATATACCCCGCCACGTTGAGCAATCTCACCTAATAATAATGTGATTGATTCGATGCACATGCAATCTCGATGGAGGAGGTTATATCTGGTGTTGTGTGGAGGAACCGCGTGGGTCAAAATCAATGATCCCGCCTATGCATGACATGTCACGTGCTGCGCTCCATTTGCTGCAGCCGAGCCACATTACTGGTGCAGTGAAGGTCTTAGAAAAGAGCAGTAGGGATTGCCGGTATAAGGATTAGCGACGCACTCAGAAGCAAGCAAATCCGGTCATATGGTGGATTAGAAGGAGTCAAATCGAAATTGACGCATTTATTCCTGATCGAGCATGAGATGTTGCCTTCACTAGAAAGTCAAGCATATACCCCGCCACGTTGAGCAATCTCACCTAATAATAATGTGATTGATTCGATGCACATGCAATCTCGATGGAGGAGGTTATATCTGGTGTTGTGTGGAGGAACCGCGTGGGTCAAAATCAATGATCCCGCCTATGCATGACATGTCACGTGCTGCGCTCCATTTGCTGCAGCCGAGCCACATTACTGGTGCAGTGAAGGTCTTAGAAAAGAGCAGTAGGGATTGCCGGTATAAGGATTAGCGACGCACTCAGAAGCAAGCAAATCCGGTCATATGGTGGATTAGAAGGAGTCAAATCGAAATTGACGCATTTATTCCTGATCGAGCATGAGATGTTGCCTTCACTAGAAAGTCAAGCATATACCCCGCCACGTTGAGCAATCTCACCTAATAATAATGTGATTGATTCGATGCACATGCAATCTCGATGGAGGAGGTTATATCTGGTGTTGTGTGGAGGAACCGCGTGGGTCAAAATCAATGATCCCGCCTATGCATGACATGTCACGTGCTGCGCTCCATTTGCTGCAGCCGAGCCACATTACTGGTGCAGTGAAGGTCTTAGAAAAGAGCAGTAGGGATTGCCGGTATAAGGATTAGCGACGCACTCAGAAGCAAGCAAATCCGGTCATATGGTGGATTAGAAGGAGTCAAATCGAAATTGACGCATTTATTCCTGATCGAGCATGAGATGTTGCCTTCACTAGAAAGTCAAGCATATACCCCGCCACGTTGAGCAATCTCACCTAATAATAATGTGATTGATTCTATGCACATGCAATCTCGATGGAGGAGGTTATATCTGGTGTTGTGTGGAGGAACCGCGTGGGTCAAAATCAATGATCCCGCCTATGCATGACATGTCACGTGCTGCGCTCCATTTGCTGCAGCCGAGCCACATTACTGGTGCAGTGAAGGTCTTAGAAAAGAGCAGTAGGGATTGCCGGTATAAGGATTAGCGACGCACTCAGAAGCAAGCAAATCCGGTCATATGGTGGATTAGAAGGAGTCAAATCGAAATTGACGCATTTATTCCTGATCGAGCATGAGATGTTGCCTTCACTAGAAAGTCAAGCATATATCCCCGCACGTTGAGCAATCTCACCTAATAATAATGTGATTGATTCGATGCACATGCAATCTCGATGGAGGAGGTTATATCTGGTGTTGTGTGGAGGAACCGCGTGGGTCAAAATCAATGATCCCGCCTATGCATGACATGTCACGTGCTGCGCTCCATTTGCTGCAGCCGAGCCACATTACTGGTGCAGTGAAGGTCTTAGAAAAGAGCAGTAGGGATTGCCGGTATAAGGATTAGCGACGCACTCAGAAGCAAGCAAATCCGGTCATATGGTGGATTAGAAGGAGTCAAATCGAAATTGACGCATTTATTCCTGATCGAGCATGAGATGTTGCCTTCACTAGAAAGTCAAGCATATACCCCGCCACGTTGAGCAATCTCACCTAATAATAATGTGATTGATTCGATGCACATGCAATCTCGATGGAGGAGGTTATATCTGGTGTTGTGTGGAGGAACCGCGTGGGTCAAAATCAATGATCCCGCCTATGCATGACATGTCACGTGCTGCGCTCCATTTGCTGCAGCCGAGCCACATTACTGGTGCAGTGAAGGTCTTAGAAAAGAGCAGTAGGGATTGCCGGTATAAGGATTAGCGACGCACTCAGAAGCAAGCAAATCCGGTCATATGGTGGATTAGAAGGAGTCAAATCGAAATTGACGCATTTATTCCTGATCGAGCATGAGATGTTGCCTTCACTAGAAAGTCAAGCATATACCCCGCCACGTTGAGCAATCTCACCTAATAATAATGTGATTGATTCGATGCACATGCAATCTCGATGGAGGAGGTTATATCTGGTGTTGTGTGGAGGAACCGCGTGGGTCAAAATCAATGATCCCGCCTATGCATGACATGTCACGTGCTGCGCTCCATTTGCTGCAGCCGAGCCACATTACTGGTGCAGTGAAGGTCTTAGAAAAGAGCAGTAGGGATTGCCGGTATAAGGATTAGCGACGCACTCAGAAGCAAGCAAATCCGGTCATATGGTGGATTAGAAGGAGTCAAATCGAAATTGACGCATTTATTCCTGATCGAGCATGAGATGTTGCCTTCACTAGAAAGTCAAGCATATACCCCGCCACGTTGAGCAATCTCACCTAATAATAATGTGATTGATTCGATGCACATGCAATCTCGATGGAGGAGGTTATATCTGGTGTTGTGTGGAGGAACCGCGTGGGTCAAAATCAATGATCCCGCCTATGCATGACATGTCACGTGCTGCGCTCCATTTGCTGCAGCCGAGCCACATTACTGGTGCAGTGAAGGTCTTAGAAAAGAGCAGTAGGGATTGCCGGTATAAGGATTAGCGACGCACTCAGAAGCAAGCAAATCCGGTCATATGGTGGATTAGAAGGAGTCAAATCGAAATTGACGCATTTATTCCTGATCGAGCATGAGATGTTGCCTTCACTAGAAAGTCAAGCATATACCCCGCCACGTTGAGCAATCTCACCTAATAATAATGTGATTGATTCGATGCACATGCAATCTCGATGGAGGAGGTTATATCTGGTGTTGTGTGGAGGAACCGCGTGGGTCAAAATCAATGATCCCGCCTATGCATGACATGTCACGTGCTGCGCTCCATTTGCTGCAGCCGAGCCACATTACTGGTGCAGTGAAGGTCTTAGAAAAGAGCAGTAGGGATTGCCGGTATAAGGATTAGCGACGCACTCAGAAGCAAGCAAATCCGGTCATATGGTGGATTAGAAGGAGTCAAATCGAAATTGACGCATTTATTCCTGATCGAGCATGAGATGTTGCCTTCACTAGAAAGTCAAGCATATACCCCGCCACGTTGAGCAATCTCACCTAATAATAATGTGATTGATTCGATGCACATGCAATCTCGATGGAGGAGGTTATATCTGGTGTTGTGTGGAGGAACCGCGTGGGTCAAAATCAATGATCCCGCCTATGCATGACATGTCACGTGCTGCGCTCGATTCGCTGCAGCTGAGCCACATTACTGGTGCAATGAAGGTCTTAGAAAAGAGCAGTAGGGATTGCGGTATAAGGATTAGCGACGCACTCAGAAGCAAGCAAATCCGGTCATATGGTGGATTAGAAGGAGTCAAATCGAAATTGACGCATTTATTCCTGATCGAGCAAGAGATGTTGCCTTCACTAGAAAGTCAAGCATACACCCCGCCACGTTGAGCAATCTCACCTAATAATAATGTGATTGATTCGATGAACATGCAAACTCGATAGAGGAGATTATATCTGGTGTTGTGTGGAGGAACCGCGTGGGTCAAAATCAATGATCCCGCCTATGCATGACATGTCACGTGCTGCGCTCCATTTGCTGGAGCCGAGCCACATTACTGGTGCAGTAAAGGTCTTAGAAAAGAGCAGTAGGGATTGCCGGTATAAGGATTAGCGACGCACTCAGAAGCAAGCAAATCCGGTCATAAGGTGGATTAGAACGAGTCAAATCGAAATTGACGCATTTATTCCTGATCGAGCATGAGATGTTGCCTTCACTAGAAAGTCAAGCATATACCCCGCCACGTTGAGCAATCTCACCTAATAATAATGTTATTGTTTCGATGCACATGAAATCTCGATGGAGGAGGTTATATCTGGTGTTGTGTGGAGGAACCGCGTGGGTCAAAATCAATGATCCCGCCTATGCATGACATGTCACGTGCTGCGCTCCATTTGCTGCAGTCGAGCCACATTACTGGTGCAGTGCTCTTTTCTAGGACCTTTATTGCACCAGTAATGTGGCTCGGCTGCAGCAAATCGAGCGCAGCACGTGACATGTCTTGCAAAGGCGTGATCATTGATTTTGACCCACGCGGTTCCTCCACACAACACCAGATATAATCTCCTCCATCGAGATTTCATGTGCATCGAATCAATCACATTATTATTAGGTGAGATTGCTCAACGTGGCGGGATATGGTGGCTTTCAAGTAATGGCAACATCTCTTGCTCGATCAGGAATAAATGCGTCAATTTCGATTTGACACCTTCTAATCCAAAAAATGATCAGATTTGCTTGCTACTTAATGCGTCACTAATCCTTATACCGGCAATCCCTACTGCTCCTTTCTAGGACTTTCACTGCATCAGTAATGTGGCTTGGCTGCAGCACATCGAGCGCAGCACGTGACATGTCATGCAAAGGCGTGATCATTGATTTTGACCTACGCTGTTCCTCCACACAAAACGAGATATCTTCTCCTCAATTGTGATTGCATGTGCTTCCAATCAATCACATTTCTATTAGGTGAGATGGCTCAACGTGGATCAGTGCCAAGAGAATTCACTGGCGACAGTCCTTATCTTCCTCCATGGGCACTGATAAACAGCCTGCCTAAATCCGCAACAAAAACGCCAAGTGTAGACGCAAGCACAGTGTTGCTATATGTTCACAGTACGCCTCACGATAACCGTTATTGCTCATTTTGTTGGGTTTTCTTGTTCCAATGCGCGTCAGCTGCTCCCTCTAGCCTCCCAATGTGCAATATTTGCTTCATTGCCAATGCTTATGAGATCTCAGACCTATTATTCTTTCTTTCAGCGAAGTAAATTCTGCAATATAGGAAGTGGGAGCACTACACATAGACAAAGGTAAATGCATTGCATACGCTACTTTCCAACTGATAAGGAAAGCAGCTAATTTGATTTGAAGACATAAAAGGCTGGCCTTGTCACTTTTCCCTTAAAGTCGCTTTTCTTTCACAATTGTGTTGATGGCATTTGGCCGGCCTTAAAGGATCAGCGCATTAGCCGAGAGAGTCGCCTTCGAAAGTAGAACCACCCGTTTGTCTTACCAGTCATGTAGAACCGATATAATAACTAGCGGAACTAATGGATTGATGCGCAGGAAGCATAAATTTAGCTGATGGAAAATTTTGTTTGGCTTAGGAGCGCAGCTCTTTAAGGTGAACTGAATTGCCACACATATTCTTCTCATATGCATCTTCATTTTCGCCCATCGGAGGAATAACTGCCAGTTGATGGTGTAGTCGCCGAGTATTTTGACAGCAGAGCTGTTCGACATAAAGCATTCAATTAGACAGATACTCCAATAAGTGCTGCATTCGACAGGCCAGACCAAATGATATCTGTATTATGACAAACAAAGACTCCAGCCATCAGATCCCTTGAAGGAAGAATGGGTGTTAGATCGACGATTACTAATGGACAACTTACAATTTCGCACCGGATCGCTTCGTCTTCAGCAGTGGTGTGACACATTAAGAAGGTTTGCCTTTGATGAAGGTAAGTTGTCTGCCTACAGGAGCAAAGTGTGAGTTCACTTGCGTAGGGATTGAAGGCAGTGTCAAAGTGCTTTAATGCCACTATTTCATTGCTAATAATTTCCTCTGTGGAATAGAGCTGCGAATGTGACGCAAAATTGTTGCCTGCGTTTGACTTCGGACTTGACGTGACACCATTATCCGCCGTTCTTAAATGCATCTATTATTGTCAAGACTCAATCTTATTAGGTTAATTCTGTCCTGCGAATCGTGCTGCCTATTAAACTAAATGGCATGCAAACATTATTTCGACGCGTTTAGTTCTTTCCATAAGGCTCGTATCAGACAAACCGAAAAACGATTTTCAATTTGTGTCCAGAATATACCTCTAGCGCTATTTAGATTTAGCGATTTCGTCTGCTCTATTTAGTGCTTTGCTCCTGCCCTACAAGTAAGGCCATAAACTATGATTTTGCTTCTTCCAATGAGCGACTCAGGCTACGCGAAGGCTGGCTGTTTTCAGCCATTTTATTGGAAGCAGAGAGAGGATTGGAGGTGGCAATGTCAAAGTATCATAGACTTGGCAATTCCAACCTCAAAGAGAGCAACTACGTTACCCGCAAAGCACACTTAAGGGA
Organism: Taenia pisiformis; assembly: GCA_023968675.1. Taxonomy (NCBI): domain Eukaryota; kingdom Metazoa; phylum Platyhelminthes; class Cestoda; order Cyclophyllidea; family Taeniidae; genus Taenia; species Taenia pisiformis. The sequence continues at coordinate 476,997 of CM043732.1, forward strand.
CATAATGGCTGTGCTGATTTCATTCGAGGTTCTAAAGCACCAACTGCCTCTAACTAACCCTTCACGACCTTAGTCAATAACCTGTAGCGTTTTCATTTGTTTAAAGATTGCAGCATAATGCACAGACGAAATCCCACCTACTTAGCTCAATAGGCTATTTAGACACAGCATCCAATCTACCCTAAACAAATGTAGAGAACATGAATGGTGTCTTTTCTTTTGATTATAGCAGTGGATTAGTAATTACAGCTGAGCCCAATGGAGAAATTATCATCTGAATGCCAAATGTGATTCATATTTTTTTTATTGCAACAGTAATTCACTTAAGGTAAAAGTCAAAGAGTTCAATTTCTTTATTCCTTTAAGGCTGCACTTAACCTGGAACAACGCAAATAACCAGTTGTTTGATTGTTTATAACCTTGCTTATTGAGGCAATCTACGTGCCATTTAATACGTCGATAGCCTCATGAGTCTCTTTAGTCGTGTAGTAAGTAGTTATCTTCCTAGGAAGCTATTGATTGTACTGGAAATGGTTGTTGTTTAAAATAAATTGCGAGCCCTAATTTGCATCAGCCTTGAGTAGTTTTGTGTTCCCAAAAACCAAAGACTCTGATGTGAAAAATAAACTGACGGAAGTAGCTCAAACTCACATCGTAAACCAGCAGCCTCTAATGGATCCGATGTCCTCATACCTGAATGGTGACTGTAGCGTATTGTTTGTTTGGGCTGTTGGTTGGTCGGACATATTAGTGGCGGCCACCTTGAACTTGCTACCTGGGCTGGCCTGCCGGCCATGCCAGCAGTTCCCTTACTTTCCATCTAGAATGCACGTATTCAGACCTACACCTGGCCTTCTCTTCTTCTTTTAGGGATGCTCAGGGGCACTACAGTGACAACGCTTGGGAAAGTATTTAAACGCATCCGTAGCGCGATAAACAGAACTTAATGGCAGGAAATAAAACAATTGCCAAAAGGCTAAAGCGCAGGACCTTTTGAAGGACATGCAATGCTCGTGTGGACTTTAATGCTTTAAAATGCCGCACGGAATCGACTCAGCATAGGTAACAAGGGTTGGTGACTACACCACACGAGGATGCAGCATTTTTTCCCGATCTATGCGGCTCAACCCACCTTGACGATGCAAGTTAGACACAAATCAAAAATTTTGGCATTATGTTCAGCACTCACGCACTAGCAGAGTAGTCAGGCTAATGAAGCAGCATGCTTTCCATGACCGAACTCCAGTCCAACCATGTTTTGCACTTGAACGCACCGATTAATAACCCGAGCAAGCTTCTTCCAAACCATGCTGCAGACCTATCGCTTCATTTCGCCGGTGTAAGTTGCATCAGCGTCATGAGCTAATGGTGCGAATGGCAACAATAAGGCACTACTTTTGCCTCGCCCTTCCATCAACACCGCTTGAGACCCTCGGCATTAGGCTCGATAGATTAGCACTCCTCATTCAAGCAGGGTAGCCACTGAAAATGACAAGTGGTTACGACACCGAATATTTGTATATTGAAACAATGCTTCAACAGAGATAACTTAGTGATCCTAGCTGAAATTGTGAAAAGGACTGTGGCAGAGAGATGAGGATATACAAGCTCGTATCGCCAGCTACAACAATTGACGGAACTGGCTGACTTACTTTAGTCGTGCTCCAGTGTAGTCAATCTGGAGTGGTACAAAGTCAGCGTTTTCCTTCCTAATGCTTCTGCCTTGATTGCGTCTCACTTTTACAAAGTACAAGGACCGACATTGACTTCAGCGAGATTGATTGCGAGCAATGTTCTTAGGCATCCATTATAAATCCGAAGGCCCATTTAAGATGTGTCTGGGGTGTTGCAGCATTCTACCATGTTGACGAGACCATAAATCCAATGACAACGAACTTTGACAGCTCGTTTGGGTAAACTCTGATGATGTAGGCTGTGCAGTTCGTCAATGTAATGGTCTTCATCCAGGGTGGAACGACCCGCAATATCTGATTGCATGTCAGCACAAGCCCGGATACGGTCGCTTTGTCTACATTTACTCACAGTCTCAACTCCGCTACATGGCCTGGTGATTCTCGTCCTTCTAGGAGCAACTACGTTGGACAAAGGCCATACAGCTCCGACCGCAGTTGCATTCAGTGCCCAAGGGGATATTCGTACCACCGCAAACAGTGTGTAAGAAATTATAAGCTCGCTGATGTATAGCCGACAGCTAAAATCAAAAATGCCCGTGAAAGATCTGTGCCTGCATGTCTGCCAACCAGCTACTATTCGGTTATTGAATATGGATAAACCAGAGCTTTCCTCGTCAGGCATCATGTTAGATGGTGTGGATTGAATGCTGCCTCCCTACTTCCGAGGTGGCACAAATAAAGCTTGTTTTCGTCTAGACTTGGCTCGGGTGTGTGAAGTGATACATATTGCGTAATCGTGAGACGACTGGCAAGCTCGACTTCCATTAATGCATCAGTAATACCTGTGTGGAAGGATCAGTTCGGTTGCTTGATCATAAATCATCGACACCGGCCAATTTGCACGACATGTGTGTGATTGGAAGTCGATGGGTTGGAGGATTTCCGTTAGACGGGCGATAAGATGGGCCTGCAGTAGGAACCATCTTATGCATGGGAAGGTTAAATGTCCCACTGATAAGGCAATGCACATCTGCAGCGGTCATTTGCTTCTAGCGCTGTCGTTTTTAACTTGTCTTTTCTAGTTCTCTACGTTTTGAAAGGCGTCGGTCAACGTCAATGAAGCTGAAGTGATTCGAAGTATAAGTTAAGCGGAGGTGTAAGGCCAATTTGACCTCGTAGCTGAAATGAAATGTCTAAATTTTTCTTTGGTAACCGAATCGGTATTCCAAAATGACTTAACCATACTTACTGATGCTTTCCCATCCCTCTAGTGCGGCTATATTAGCCAGCTTTGGTTAAGCTACCCGTCTGCCTGCTGAGTTCAGCATTGCCACAGTATAGGCTGACTTCGATGAAGTGATTTGTGTAAGCCTGCTTGGCATTTTTGCAAACATGCATCAGTTCTCATTCCTTCGTCATTCCAGCTAGCGTGATGCTAGGAACTGGTAAGGTTACCCGGCAAATACATGCTGTGGAATGGAATGTCAAAGAGCCAACGAATGCAAAATTCGTTTGTGTTCGGACTTTTTATGAAACTGCTGCAAGCGATGCTGCAATGCGCTGGCTGTCCACTTGGGCCTCCACCGTTGAGCTATAGCTGTACAATATGCGCTTCAAGCCATGCCGCTGGCATCAATGCCCATGGCATGCCAAACAAGCAAGTCTTGCTTTTCCCATTCTCCATAAATTTGAATAGCACAGTGAATTTTATTGATTTCGAAGTTTAATTTAATGTTCCTATGCAATTACTGCCATGCGGTCGTACTTTCTGCAGTGATGCATTTGTGAGGACACCTAGCCCATTCAATGATATGGTGCAAAAGTGCTCATTGCATGGGTTTCTGCGTTAGCTAAGTGCAATCTAACATAATGCAGACTTTGTCAAGTCACCACGAAAGCTATGGCGTTGCCTAGCAAATGCAGAAAGATTCCCAAACCTGCACGCACTCTTCAGTGGCTGCTAAAACAAAATGGCGATAGATCTGCACATGCGCATAGCGAGCTTAAAGCACAATGAACCTCGCTAATGATTGCGAATTGCATGAACGGCAATCGTGCAACTGAGGCGATACAACTGAAGGGTGCAGAATCGTTCATCTAATTGTTCATCATTGTTCATCATCATTGTTTAATTTAGCCACCGATGCCAACCCATAGCATTTGACTCAAAGTAAATCCCTAGTGATATTCATTGGGCATATCTCATGATTAGGTGCAATATTGATGCTTTTTTGTTACTTTAGTTTTATTTGCACTGTAGACCAGTCTCAGTGGATATTAGTTACGTTGTAATGGATATAACGCCTTCATTAGAAAATCCTATCGAATTTCTTCTAAGAGTGATAATGCGACCTAGCCCTATTAAAATGGAAACGATTTAATAGCGGTGAGAAAGCTTTTGCCAAGCCGTACAAAATGTATGCAGCTATGCCGGTAAAATATGCATTCAAATGTGGATTTTTGGACAACGGTGGCTTTGCACATTAAATTAAGTGAACATAAGGGTTCTAGTACTGGCCTTTAATGCAGGTACAAAAGGTCTCAAGCCACCTACGCGGAGATGGACAAAGTAGTAGTCAGCAATAAAATTAAACAAAGTCTTATATTGGAGTCATTTAATGCTGCTTTAGAATTAATGGCAGCTGAGCATGTGTAAAGAGGCTCAATGATCATTTTACAGGATTAGCAAGGAAACGTATCGATGTAGACTTACGTCGGCATCCTTTAGTGCTGGTGGCCCAGCAGGAATGGTTCCTAAACTGTAGTGAAGTCAGGGTGCCTTTGGCGAAATCTAAAACAGCTCGGGACCTGTGAAGAAAGTCGACGCCTAATATTGCATCCCAGACTAAATCGGGACACATGATAAATGGGACCTTCCACGTTTCTGTGCCTAATGAGACCGTTAGCGAGGTCTCGCCGGTACTTTAATCTTTCGCCCTTCTGCCGAAAACAAGTTTATAGATGATCGATCCGAGCGAAGCTTAGTGTGCAGTTCCGATAAGGCTTGGGGGTTCACGAGCGACTTGGCTGCGCCTGAGTCAATGAGGAAGGAACAGCAGTTGCCCTCTAACTTGCCCGAAACTAGCATAAAGGGAAGGGTAGCATGTCGGGGTCGGCACGAGAAGAAAAAGTAAGACTCACCTGGTCTAGGTGAGGGCCGTGGGTGTTTTTATCGCGGACGTAGGAGGGATCGGGTGTCGGTTGGTTTGGGGAGGCGGAGGTGCCGGAAGGCATTCGTGGCGCCCTGCTTGACTCCTAACTCAACTGGACGGTCGAGGTTGGTGGTAGTCTCAGCTCGAAAGCTTCTCTGGTGGTTGGTAATCCGGCTTTGAATTGAATGACCCGCCAATTTTTGACCCTGTTGGGAGGCAATCCTCTGAATGCCTGTTCTGCTAGCCGCTGAAGGGATCTGGCGAACTCCTCGTGACTTTCGCTAGAAAGCTGGTCCCGCTGGAAGAAGTCTCTCGCCAATGACTGTTCCCGCTGGTCGAGCACGAGTTGGGCCAGGGTTTCGCAGCAGTCATCCAGGTCTGACTCTGGTGACACTCCTGCATCGAGGGCCACCAAAAAGAGCTTCTGGGGGAGAGCATGGAGTAGGATGGGGATCCTCTGCCGGCGAAGGAATAGATGGATGCTAAATTTTACCATTCTCACCCATTCCTCAAAGTCCATGTCCATCTGGAAAGGGGGAAGGTTCGCCAACGCCGCCACTGTAGCATATTCTTTGTCTTCCTCATCTTTCCGTTGGCGGCCCTTAACTAGAGAAGACTCTATTATCTTCGACATCTTTATTTGATTATAAATGCAGACGAAGGGTTCGTAACTAATCTTTATGAGATAAGTCGGCGTCCTCGTCCTTGGTACCTCCGCTCAGTCCTTGCACCGTGTTCGAAGTCCCTTCGCGCCACTTCCCTACAAAGCACATTTAAACAACACCAATATTATTGTAAGAACCTCCAAATTTATGCGCACCGTTATTTTAAAGGGCAAATCTCTGATCCAATCCATATCCTATAGCACTAATTTACGGCTTTTAACAAGACCGCATCAGCCCAAGACACCGGCTTAAAGTTAGGTCATCAACATGGGTGTCCCAGTTCTACCCGTGACTGTCCTCGTGATTGTTCTACATGTGGGGAAAACAGCAGGACCTCCTGTTTATTTAACTTGCACTTAACCCAGCAGACGTCCCAATAGGACACCCTATTGGCCTCAGTTCCAGGTAGCATAAATAACCTGGTGCCCGCGGAGTTCCTCGACCAAAATTTGATGAAACAAAAAATGTGTATTGGATTGTATAAACTTGACGACGATCGGTACTCATATTCGCGTGCTCCTGGCAGAATTTTGGCGCATTCTAATCACGCTAATAGCCATCAATATTTCTTTTCATTACCACCATTGTAGTAGTAGTGCAATTTGGTAGTAAGTTGGTACCTGCTGAAAGAATCTCCCTGGACATTCACTAACTGTCATTTTGCATGGCCTCATGTAAATGGGCTGGCGCAGAACAGCTCAAATAAAATCGTATCAAGGCCATGCTCGCTTTCGCTGTTGACTGCCCTACATTTTTACAAATAATGTATTTTTCAGTTGTGCGTTATGGGTAATTTGTCAGATGGCTTGAGACCTCCGGTATCTGCATTACCAATTTAAGGTTAGGTGCTAGAATTGATGGAGCCAACTTGGATTTCCTGCAGCTCAAACCGTTTGGATGCACACAAGTTAGCAGAGAAAAAAAGGGCAATTATTGCCAGAAAGAGAAGCTGTTTTTTGCTTCAAGCGCAGATGGCCTGTGTGCCAGACGTAGAAGTTGCAGCGTGTGTTCTCAATGTTAAAAGAAGTCCTATTTGTGAGTAGCCATCCTTTGCGTGTTAATACTGAATGCTCGGCGTTTCTCAAACAAATTTATATTAGCCATCGTTGAGTTCATTATAACTATTAGAACCTACTGTGCTACCTCCAGCAGTTCTAATTTGATTACATTTAATTTTCCCAGACTGCAGTCGCAAAGGTTTATAAGCACTAATTGAACCACCCTGCAGTAAGTTTCTCAAACATGTGACCAGCATTCCCCTTGGTGATGCAATTGTTTGTTGCAGCGACGTTAGAAGTTCCTGTGCACCAAGTTGTCGCATTTTAAGTCGCGCTAATTTTAGAGAGATTAGGAGGTCATAATTCATTTGGATTTGTGAATATGGACAAGAACTACATCTTGATTAGCTGGACTTCAATGCATGACATGACTTGTGCTGACTTGTGCTGTCCCATTATTACAAACAAGGAATGAAAACTTCGGAAACACACAGAAGGTCGTTATGTATGCGATAGGGATCATAGCTCAAGTATGGGCCTCCAATTGCAGGTCTTTTTCCATATGCGGTGGATGCAGAACACGATGATTAAGCCATCAGTTTTTACCAAAATCCCTCCCCATTCATTTGTTTTCTCCCATTCGTTATTGACTTCGCAAAATTAGTATTTTCCTGCTGCTAGAGGACAAATACATGCACAGTTCTACACTACTCGATGGTGCGAGATAGGCAATGTCATCAGCCAATAATCACAACAGTTAAATAGATGCCAAACTATTATAATTCGTGATTTATCAGCAGTGACCCACGCAAACAATTTGCACAATGGGAGACATTGTGATACAGACATCCCGACAGATGGGCTGAAAATGTGCTCACTCATCCAAGATCGCCTCCGTCCTTCGCGACCCATTCGCGGAGTTTCAAACTCTTCGCTCACTGACGGTTCTAGATCTGCTTATTGTCTATTCTGTGACTCGCTTGATGCCTGACACCTTCGATCACGCCTGATTGCTCCAGTCACTCGGTCCCGTGCGCACATTGCTATCCATTCCTCCGAGAATGGCTAGTTCATGCCTATTTGCCGTGCCTTTAAGCATTTCCAAATCAGTCACCCGTTGACGACTCGATTGTTCGCCCCGCATTCATTTGTCTACATCTCCAACTTTTTCACCCATTTTTGAACGTTTTGCTTAATCTTGCACTGCGCATCTCCAGTTCCGAATGCTTCACATGCGCACGACTCATTCATTCCCATACGACGCCTTCTTTGAATCATAACTGTTTATTTATCCATTGCTCATCTATTAATTTCCAATCCTTTCACACACTGCATATTCTCTGCCAATTTTAAAGACCCAAATCCCTTCGGTCATGCATCTCCCCTCCTTCAGCATTTTTACCACTCGTTCATTGTGACAGCCCCTTTCCTTTACTGCAAGTAGTTATGCATTTTGATCTATGCATGCAATCAAATTTACCCATTCAAGATTTTCCAATTCAACCACTCTTCATGTAAACGCTTCCGATGTCTTCAACCTACTAGTCGCAACCGATTTGTTCCTTGCACTCATTCCTGCCTGCCACCTGCACTCATTCACTGACGTCCTCTTTCCACCGTTCAAATTCCACTCTACTTGGTCACGACTCATCTGCTCGTCCATCCCCAACAAGTCGATGCAAGCAGCCATGATCCTTAGATCGACGACTTCGACTTATTAAATTCTTTGGTGCACCATTCAACTAACTCCATGCAGCATCGCTTCAAATAAAGCAGTTGTAATTCGATTGGATGCTAAATTTGCATGGCAGCCAGTGAAGCAAAGGCGTGGTGGTGGTTGCCCTCTTCCCACCTCTCCAATCTTTGTTATCACGCAGTGTTATTAGCGTCTACTCTACCTTCCAAGGAGGTAGAAGTCGATGAAGACGCAAGAGAATAGGCACAGTAATCCGTAATGTTGGGTGAAAGGGCTGCAGCAGCAAACCTAGAACCGGCGAACCGAGCGCTGTGGATGGACACAGACGCATACAAACGCTACCCCCATCACCAGTGCATGACGCTTACCAAATGGAGCTTTCATTAAACCACAGATATCGAACATAGGCATCGAATCGATGACAAGACACAAAGCGTGTCATGGAAAATGAACGCTTAATTTGATGTGGCTTCGAAGCCATCCATGGCAGCGGATTTCATCTTGTTGCAGAGCCCTCCATGCCAGTGTCTTTTGATAGGGCATCAATTTATTTACTCATTGTAAAAATGCAAGGTCTACAAAGGGGGCTGCCATCGAAGCATGCGATGACAACCACAAAACAGTTGGGACCGCAGAACACAAGCACCGGAATCACTCCACAAGAGGCGGCCAAGTTCATTTAGCAGACACTTCATAGAGGAAGCGTATAAGTGGCTTTTGCAACCCTACATATGCCTTCACAGCCTCGTCTTCACAATTTCGCTTGTAATCTGATTTAGCTGGAAACCCATTTTTGAGCATTGCCACTATCGCTCTGCATCCCTGTAATAGGCCTCGACAGCATACCACCACCGTTTATTGAAGAACGTCCTTCCAGCAGTTTTGCGGTTTGTTGAGACAGTCGTTGCGATTAGAACATCCCAGCATTTCCCAAGCTTTTGATCGGGCCGATGTTTCATGAGTGGGTTGACGAGATGCTTCTCTCCATGTCACAAGCGTTTGGCTGTGTTGCAGCTGCCAGATTACCAGAAAACTTCCGCCAGCCTTCTCTGATGACCTAGCGGGAAAGTCAAAGGATACGAGCTCAAAATACTCAGCGGCAGAGAGCCATTTCCAACACATTAACTATTGTCTACTAACCAACGTCAATTATCACGCTAAAGCGCAGCAACCTGAGTTCCAATCAAGTTGGTGCGACGCGCCATTCATATTGACGCAGCCTTTCGCGTTAAAGCATTTCATCCCTCAACCCTGCATCTGCTTTGTCTTTTGTCTCAAATACTGTCTGGCGTACATTTGGTTGCATTGCAGTTGGTGCAAACACAAGGAGTGATGGTGCGTTGGACACGTATGTTGGAACGAAATATGTTGAGCGCCAAATGCTTGCATTAGTCTGGCCTGATTGTCTAATAACATGAGCACTTCGCATTTCGCCTCGTGCGACCACAGCTTGCATTCATACCACGTCATGTCAAATAGGTTCTGTTAAATAAAAGCAGTCACCCAACAATACACATTCCTGAGCGAATCTCATGTCCAACCTAAACACCCCAACGCGGAAATCGGGGATTCAATGTTCCAGACAGAGAATGATTTGGTTGGCCTAATAACCGCACATTCCCCTTGGCACCGCGGCTGACGATGGTGGGTCGTGATGGCAAGGAGTGCACTAGGTGACACCTCCTCTCCCAAATGTTGGCGGGAACAAGGAGGCAGGGCGAACTGACGCACAAAATGAAGCGGCACTGTGGCTGCTTCTCGCCTATGCGCATTGTTACCCGACGGCTTTTGACCAACTGTCTTCACCAATAAGGTATCAACAACATGAAAAATGTACAAGTCAATAAAACAGTTGGTTTGCAGGTCTAGAGGGTCGTTACCGAAGGCGAACTCTTTCCTTCTGTCTGCCGTGCAAAAGAATTTCCGATTCGAGTCAAAATATATGTTACGGCATGGTGATCCCCTGAAGTGGGCACCAAACCACTAGGCAATTGGCCTTCGGGCGTATGAAACATCAAGGAAGGCTACGAAGACAAGTACGCGATGAAAGAGGAGTTCGGTACCACCAGAGCACCGAGTGCATCATGCTCAAGCCTCTGTAAGCGCTAGGGGCTCGAACTTCCATTATTGAGTACATTACGGATCTGCAATTAGACTGCGCCAACCTGTCATTTAGTAGGGTGAGCATGCGTACAAGGATAGCCATACTTGTAGTACAACTCATTAATGCAGCTGGAAAACGATAGTGTGGAGGATTACTGCAGAGCTTAAAGAAACTGCAGCCTATCCGACCAAATAATCCCAAACAATTGATGAAGAAATGCTAGATGCGGTTGAGTTAAAGGAAAATCAGCAGTCGCTTTTAAAACGCATTGACCTAGACTTAGAAGGTAAATTGTTACAGACCGCTATGTAAATACCTCAAAATTAAGCCAGTTTGCTGCGTCAAACGATATTTTTGATTTGTTGGCAACACACAATCTTAAACCTTAGCAATGACCATATTGGGCACACCATGGCCATGTCTTGTCGCCTTGGGTTGTAAAATGGGCTGCCTTCAGTGCTGGTGGAGTGCTGTGCGCACCAGCAGAATGGCCAAAATCATCGCTGAGAACGAGCAAAACTTCTCTATGATGTGCTGGAGGGCAATCTTTAACCTAATAAAGCAAGGGCAGGAGAGATGGAAGCAATTGGTGAGAGTCGCATAGCTCTCAGCCTGCACCATTATCTCATTCACAGTTTCAAACATTCGAGGCAAAATGTCGCAAATATGTGTCACTTACCTTTATAATTTGTGCCAGTCGTTTTCAGCAGACGAGTTCTTAGCGAAGATATCGAGTTTTGCTAGACACTTGGCGTCCAATCGTTGTCGAACAAAGCATACAGTGCATAGAGCGATGGGTGCACAGCAGCGCTGAACCATTCAATTGCCTGCTTGGTACGATTACAGTGAAGGACATTTGATTGCGACTTCTTTCCAAGACGGCATTTTTGCAATAGATTTCACTTGAGTTCGGACACTGCCAATGACAATGCGATAGTCCCACCACACTAATTATCGTCAAGGCTCTGGTAGTCAGCACGACCTTCAGCATTTGGTCCACGTTCGTGATTTGTAGCCCCTCGGCCAAAAACAAGAGTTCGGGTAAGGAAATGACGCTAAGCAGAAATACCTCAAACACAAAACACAACTCTGAGTCCCGCAATTCCCCGTTAGCGTTGTTTTACTTGACGTCTTTCAACGTTATTTACATCCTTACCCATGGTTTAGTCCTCCTCACTGGCCTTCAAGAAGCTGACACATGGCTTTGGTGAGCAGATCGCTACTCTAGCGCCGTGGAGGAAGCTATGAGCAAACCAAGTCACCACAACGTCCCAAGACCTTCAGAGCAAGCCTCTTTAGTAGAAGGTGGTGACAATTGGTTGAAGCGATAGCGACTTTAGGCCGCTGGCAGAGTTGCTCAAAGATCAGCGCAACGCCAAAACTAGCCATTGGCAGGGTGACGAAGACGAGGATATGAAGAAATATGATGGGCTGACAAAACGCGTCATTCGCTTTGTCCATGAAGTATCGGCGGACTGAACTTGGCTGCCTTCCGTGGAGTGCCTGTGGTGCTAGTGTTCTGCAGTTCGGACTGTTTTGTGGCCGTCATGGCGTTTTTGTATGCCTTCATTTTTACAAGCAACTAAGTAAATTGACGCCATTTGGAAGGTGCTCCTGGAAACATCTACCTGTAAGTAATGCAAAAGTTGCATCAGCTTCCATTCTCACATTCCATACAAAAATGATTTTACGTAAGTTAATTTCGAGCTGTGGAGAAGAGAGAATACCAAACATCATACCCTCCAGCCTGCATGCCTTCGACTCACCCGAAGTTGGCTCAGCCGTGCAGCAGCCGAATTTAAATGCTGGCACAGCCACTGAAAGTGCATTCTCTTAAGCCAATCGAATGTCTCCTCACTGTGCATTGGGTATCCGCATTCGGAACTCGGTTCACAAAGGTGAGTCAGTGGTGGAGGTGAAGAATGAGTGATGAAGAGTCACCCAGCATCACGCATGCCTCATTTGACCATCCTTGTAACGTGGGCATTCAGCGGATACCAAACATCCTTTCTACAGGGCAGATTGGAGAGCGCCAGAGGACCGGAGCGATAATTGGTGATGTAGTGAACTGGAACCATTTTGATTTGTGTAAATTGCATCAGAGGCCAGTTTGATTCAATTGTATGCAGTACCGTGCATGGAGAGGAAAACAAAAATTCCTTCATTTGCCCCAGAAGTAAAAATCTAGGGCCGTCTCAGTTAGCCTCATTCGGCACACATCGATTCATGTGCGCGTGTGAAAACTACGGCCATTTACTTATGCCTGAACAACGGTAGAGGTGCAAGAGGATGTTCTGTGTGCTGATCTCGTGGGCACAAACGACAGCGGAGGCGCCAATTTCCTTGGCATTTGCTAGCATAACGTTAGAGAGAAAAACATTCAAAAGATCGAAGATATGTTGATTTGACAGATGTGTGGGCCATGCCTTGTGCATCATATCGGGCGCATATTCGACCCATCATATGGTTCGTGGTGCGACTCGCGTGTTTCCGGCCGGATTATTTAATCGCGTCACTACTATGCTGAAACAATCATGTCGCTTCCGTCCCCTCCTAGGTCAGCATGGATTCATCGCGTTTACTGCGATGGTCCGCAGCGAGTGAGAGCATGTAAACAACCTTAGGTCAGGCCAAGGTTGGCACGGTTTTCATGACCAATGTGGCCATCTTGAAGTGCACCGGTATCCTGCCTTTTATATGCTGCTGAACTGGCGCGTTTTATCGGTGACAATGGTTGCTCAGTCATTGTTTGTGCAAAGACACTCCACAAGTAGGCAACACCGTCTCCGATAGTCGAAATAGTGTCAAACTCATGCCTGCGTGACCAGCTACAAACACAAATGTCATCGCTTAGGCACAGCATATGCAGGCAGCCCTGGTGTGCAGATCTGCTGGCATTGGAAGCACACAGCACGCCTTCCACAGGCTTTTACCTCATTTCTCATCCCACAGGAAGGCGCTGCCTTAGTAACTGAGCCATGAATTTTACATGGCGGACTAATCAGATCGGCTGATGCGTCAGAAGCCAGGTCGCCACACGTGACGTTTCAGACGTCACGAGGGTCATGCAGGTGAGTCAAGTAACTAGGACTGCCACACTTTGTCTTCACGTCCTGCATCACATCAGACGCGCCAACTGACGAGTTACTATGCCTCTGTCCACCACTCTCCTCCTCCTCCTCCGCCTCCTGATATTGGCTTCCACATGCTCACCTCTCTGATCTGCCTTAGTGAATGAAACCTCGACTTCTTTAATAACCTGCATGTCATTGGCGTTAGTAGAGGTGTGTGCGTGTGTGGGGGCGACCGGAAGGAGGAGGATGGCGGGAGAATGGAGAAGGATATGAAGAAGGAGAAGGTGCACAGCGTCTTCACCATGAACAGTCGACGTGCTGACGGCCCTACAGCTAACACAACAACAATGAGGACACGCGGTGGCAGGCTGGCATCGATTCTTTACCAACAACATCGGCAGACTTATCAGGCACCGCCAACAGGCAAGGCCACCTCACCATCGACGCTGTTTCACGAACTCCATCCGTCATTGACAGTGGAGAAAGGGAGAGAAGCTGACTTGGCTACTGTTACCACCATTTCGTATCAAGTCCAACCGGTGAGATTGTCCCTTTCCTTGATTTCTTTTCCTTAATGCAGCGTCTCCATTATGGGCACGACGGGAGGAGCAGCTGGAGGTGGAGTTGGAGAAGGGTGTTGATTCTAGGGCCTCTTTAGTTCTAGTAATTGTTGTTGTTATTTGCGATCAACTGCTGCAGGAGATAGATAGCTTACTATTGATGATAATGATAACTTTGCCTTGCCAAGGGGGAGGGACTCTCTCTCTCCACTCATTTATTTATCCTCTTGAGCAGGTCTGGCGCTCACAGCAACGCGGGCGAGTCTGCCGACAGACAGAGTCGGCAACAACAATTGTGCCCCCGCTGCCGTCGCCAAGCCGTCAATTACTGCTGCGGGTGCAGTCTCCATCATTCCTTCAAGCATCTGCGTAATATTCCTTGCGTCCACATGTGGCTGCAGCCACTTCAAGCGAATGAAGACGCGCAAGCGCAAGTACTGCAAGTTTTCTAGATACCAGGAAAGTGCACTTTGGGGTAATGGCAGACCAAACCACAACATCGATCAGCGAAAACTCTCCATTTCATGCAAGCCGGTCGCACGTTTCGATGCTATGCACAAAGGCAAGAAGTAAGGCGCAGCAATTAAAAGCTCCCTTTTCTACTTGTACGCTATGCCATGCTTTGTGTTCGGTGGGCGCCATGCAATCCATCGCTCGCAGGCGCTCGCAGGAGGTTACCAATGACAGCCCAAGTGCCATCAAATTCCAAGTCAATTCAGTGGGTAATGAAAAAGCCGGTGGCAGTAAGCGCTACTGATGCAATTCATCATATTTTCACTCACTCATCTGAACGGCAAATTATCAGTCTGATGAGACACACTCTGGGAGATTCAAGCCCTTCCAGAGGAACAGAAGCACATTCCACATGCCGGGTGAGGAAGCGTCTGTGCTTACACGCAGTGATGCTGCCACTCACAAATTGGACAAGAACGACGACTTTACAAGTTAACTCGAAATAGAGGTGTCTTACACACGAACAGCTACGACAAATCAAAGGATACTAAAGGAATTCATGAGAATTTGACAAAAGCGTATCAAATGTGGAATTAGCACCCAAAGAAAAATTTAGATAAAAATGTAAAAGCAAATGGTTAAGGCACAATGAATCAGAAAAACCAACGTAAAGACCAGAAAATAGCACAATAAGTTGAAAACAAATGCGAAAGTAGATCAGCAGAGGAAGGAGAATCAGGTTGAGCAACCGCCGAACACGCGAATACCAACACAGCATGCGGTTCTTCTTGAGGATTAGATTCAGCCACCCTTGGGAGCAATGATGAGTTAGTCATTAGTTAGTTAGTTAGTTCGTAATTACGTCTTGCATCACTTTGACTTTTCAAACATAAGCTCCGTTTCATTGGAAAAATTGTGCACATTTATGCCAAGCACAAGCACCAAGCAATCGGTGCAAAGTGCTAGAGACCATTCTAGTCGGCTGGATTAAGAAAAAGCACTAAATGAGCAGAATTGTCGACTCATTTTAGCAGCATTACTCGTCAGTGAGTAGAAGAGCGATGCCCACCAACTGGCATTATCTCAATGCGCCCTCCACTCACTGGTTCTTGCTGTGTTGTTTGTGAGTGCCGCACATCAGTAGAAGTGTTAAGCATCTGGAGCAGAAGACAGCATCGACTTCTGCTGCCAATCATGTGGTTGTTGATTTTTATCCACATTTTTCCCTCCATTTGTACTCCACTCCCGTACTCCATCACCTGCATTTTGCTTGCGACGTACCTTCAGAGCGAGACCAGAGCAGAAATTAGTGACTGGCCTCCTAAAATCACGCAGGTTTAGCCCTTTATAGCAAAGGATGTCATTGCCGTCAGAGCTGCGCTGCATTTGGGCAGCATACAAGGTCGCCTGATGGAATGCCAATGATTGAACTCAGGTAGGCCATCATGGACCCAGCTGCAGTAGATATCGCTGCTTATCATATCGATGGGGTGAACGTCGCCGCCTCTTCGCTGCGCGACACATCGTCCTGCATGAACTCACGCCCAACAACGACCAGAGCTTGAGGATGCTCTGCGCTGCAAAAAAAAGCGCAAATGTTGAGTTGAGTGACCTCCCATGTCCATAACATTAGACGTGTCATCCATTAGACCTTTGTTTGACTAAAATCTAGTCACAGGAATCAGGATCAGTTGGTTATCGTGAACTGCGGCCTGCAACTGACCTGAAACCTTGTAAACTTTAATTCTAGCCTTGAAGTTGAGGGCATTAATTTACCACCAAACTGTTTTACCACATGTGCGCTAAAATTAACGAACCGACCTTTTATATCGACTGGATGGAAACCTTTGCTGGTGGCACCTATTATCCAATAACAGGCTTCATGCTCCATCAGGCCCGGTCACCCACCATGTCTGCCTCTGCCATTTCATTTAATTTGCATCAATCGTAGTGTTAGTTGGACTTTATTATGATCTGGATTGCAGGACTGCTTTGCTTACATGCTTGCTCTAAAATACACAAAAGTAAAGGCGGGTGTGGGACAGAACATGCATGAGAGTGCGCGAGTCCCCTGATTTCAAAGCCAAGGCATTTTGCAATTAAAAAGTTTCAGAATAAGGCGATGCAAACAACAGCGGTATTTTTGCATTGTCGAAATCATGGCTGCTACTACCCATTTAAGACCAAGTTCTCAAACACAATGGCGTTACATCGGTGGAGCTTTGTTGAAGGCTCGCACCACTAATTACATTTAAACTGTCATCGATTCTAACTGATGTGGCTATTTATTTGTTCGAAGGAGCCCTGGAGACGTGGTAGTCGCAGACAATGCGTCCAGATGCCAAACTCTAACCACTCTTGCAATGTTCGTTTTGCACTTCTTAAAAGATTAATCATGCCTGACTTTAGCCACTCCGCTCTTGCAAGTCTACAAAGTAGTGTGCATCAATTTGACTATTTTAGGAGGGAGACATTGAGAAAAAGATTGCGTTTTTGCTGAGCTGAAATGGGTAGACTGTCAATGTAAGGATGCTGGTGCTTTATGGCATTATTGGATGTGCACATTTTTATGCATTTGTAGCACGTAACACTTCCTCATTCGTATTTGTGACACATTCACCCGCTGCATAGAGCGCGGTGGGGCAAGGGATGTGTGGAAGCACATCGCTCGAGCAATAGCATTAAAGCCGTACTAGCAAAGTCGTAAATTTCCATCCATAACAGGATACATCAAGGAGATGGCAACACGTCGCATATATCGCGTTGCACATGCAAGCTGTAAGGCAGGATGTCGCTTATACCTAAGCTCTGCTCTTGTCCAACAAGGAAGCAGCTTTCACTGATGTAATGCCTGGGAGGGTTAGGTGAGTGCTCCTACTCCGCCATGCCCGCATGCCTTCCCTTAGGATTGGACAAAGCTAGCGGACATATGCGAGCGCCTTCGTGACGACTAAATTGTAGGTGATTGACGTTCACCACAGGGCATTGAGAACCATCGCCTAATTAACACAGTTACACTGCTGTCTACTAGTCGGCTTCAATTGCAAACGCAACACCAGCGGTTGCGTTGCTTAGAGTTGCTTGAGAGAATTTACTTATACTATGATTCTTAAGAGCCTTATCTGGCGGAGGGAGAATAAATTGACAGCTTCTGTGCAGTTTGAGAGAAGCACCATTGAGAATGTTCGCACTATAATGCGGAGAAGGGGCACAACATAATATAGTTGGTCTACACTCTGAATGCCACTGTTAAAGAGCCAAGCAGCATTGAGTCCTCTGTTGCAAGGCCAATCCACCTAAACATCAGGCACCACTAGATGTCGCAGTGTTCTGAGCATAAAGCATTCCTGCCAGGAAGAATTCGCCTTCCACTCCGTCAACAAATGACCCACTTGTTCTTCATGCCTGGAGTGGGCACGGCAGATCTTGTATTCTCTTCGCCTTGACAAGAATATCGCAATAAGGCTGTCACAGGAGGCACTTCAAAGCAATGTCCAAAAAGCAGGAGCCACCAACTCTTGCCAAACTTTTGTAGTCTGCATCACAAACAGAAAAAGAGAAAACCTAGAATTTAACAAATAGCAACTTTTCTTGGATGACATGTTATGCCCGTAGGGCATGGATTGGTGTCAATGTGGGTTCGCAGCTAAAAGGCAACACACAATGCTCAACCGGCCATTTCACATCCCGTTTGCCGACTGTCTTGAACAGACCTCAAGGACGACTGCTGGTGAGTGATTGGTATCCCCGGGTCTTTCGAGCAGCTCGTTTCATCAGCTTATGTATCACTTTGCTTATTCTTGCCACATTGACGCCCAAGGTCAAGGCGTCAGGAGGACAGGAAGTGATAGCACAGCCTGCACCAATATCCCACAAAGTCAATCGGGTGACTGTGATGCCCATTCAACAGCCAGTAGCGAAGCTCGAATTCGAGCTGCTGACGTGCTTACGCCATGTACACCAAGGGTTCACAACGGAACCGAATTGGGCGCTCGCACAGTGAGATGGCCTTTTGCTTTCTAACAAAGCCCTGTTTGAAGTATGCGGCGGCGAACATCCTCATGCCTTCGCTTTGCCTCCATTGGGTCAGTTGGCCTCCGAGCTTCTGCAATCATGGGAGAAAATAAAAGAAATTGTCTACCGTGCTTTTCGTTGCTGATGAACATTAATTTGAGCGACGGCTCTTTCTGCTGCATTCCAACGGCGCTTAAGGCACCAGTGCTTCTTTGAGAACAGGTACAATTAGTCGAGGGCTCGGAAGAATGGCATTTTTTCGCAAGGCATTCAAGCAACCTCATAAACTCACCACCTCATTTTGTATATCGTCTGAGCTGCAAGCGGACGATTGTCTGGTTCTCACTCCAGCAGTCTTGGTCAGGGCGGCGAAATGACTCAGATGTTGACGAGGCGGAGAATGACTGCTTTTGCTTGACATCCAGAGGCAAGTTGACCACAAATAATGCGACACCTTAGCTTACATCTCTTGAAGACCACTCATTCAATATGGTGAGCTATTGTCATTCATTTTGTTTTGCAAGAACTGGTTTTGTCATATTTTAATCATTGCACCTCGAACCAAGTCCACCAGGCACATATGTTTGCACATGAAGGTTTACAATTTCTGTGTTCATGCTTTCTGTTGCACCAGAGGTGTTGCGTTTATTGCTGGCATTTTCACACCTCTGACCACTGTGCGTGAGCATGAAGGTGTCGTTGCTGCGGGTCGCATGATGACCAAGGCGAACATGGAATAGAATTCGGCCGTTGGAACGTGCGGTAGCCTCGAGGTGGACAGTTCGAGAACTGGCTGCGAAAATATTCATCATTGGCTAGGCCTCAAATTTTCTACTGAGGCAGACTCGGCCATCAATTGAGCACGACAATGATGCCGACATGGTTGGGAATTCAGTATCATAGTGGTCGTGCTCGTTAATAGTGTCGATTCGGTTTTCCATAATTAATAAGTGCGGAGAGATATTCAGGCGAGGATTTGGCGCAGAAGTGCATGGTCACAAATTAATCATGTCTAGCTTTATATCAAAAAAGCCCTTCAACTCCATGGCTCTAAACAACACCACAGTCTAACAGCACTGCAGGCCAAACTGTGGTGTCCGTAAAATCACTGCTCTAGTGTGCTGCTATGTAAGCATACGCCTCTCGCTTACCATTTTGCGTTTCGGTACCAATTCCCGTCTTTTCGTTATCATTAGGTGCAGATGAACGCATTTGCTGTCACTTAAGGCTGTCCCTTCATGCAGCCACGGTAGCCTGGCTGGCCCGCTCACTAAGGAAGAAGCTGTAAATAAGTATTCACACAAATTTAGTTTTTGATTGTAGGTATTGGTCAGAGCTGACTTTGGGGCAGTTTTGTTCAATGCTTTTCATCAATGATATTTTTGGCCATTGTGAAGCCGTCGAAGAGACAAGGCATTTCACACGTGGTCCAGCCAGCGGGATCGCGGTCGAACAGGGCCCAAGTGCAAACTCATAATGACTCCTTCATTGACCGTAGTGAATGCAGACATAACATCCAGTTATGCTCAGATGCACATGTTCTTATTGGGGTCATCCCGTTCGTACTGGTGTGGCCGTGAGAGAAACAAACTCATAAATCCCCGACAATGGGCCTTTATGGACTTTGTCCTCAATCGCGCAGCAGCGAGAGACACAGGCAACACTTCCAAATCGCAAAAGGCTGAAGGGACCGTCTGCTCTTATGTGCCTGTCGCACAACAAAGACGAGAACAGACGAATGAATCAGAGACCGTTGCCACTGCAACGTTTGGAGCTTAGTGAGTTTGGGACCACATTCTGCAGATGTTAGCCAATGAAAGGTCTAGTGGTTGACGCGTTTACCATTTTGCAACCTACCTGTAATTGTTTGTCCACATGCACGAGCAAAGTAAAGTTAACGATCTGCCCTGCTTTCCTGCATTCCCACACTCTGACCGAGTTAGTAGGTGAGAGCCGATGTGCTACGATGCGCTGCATGCCAAGCGGTGACGAATTTTGGCAGAAAGAATAATGCAGCACGACTTCATGCCAATCACGCAAATGGTTTGCGCAGGCCTGCTGAATCAGTTCAAGAAGCAAACCATTGCCTCATTTTATGTTCTCCGGAAGCGAGCAGCTCAAGACCCACTGCTGCCATTTTCATCTCAATTCTGAAAAGGAATTTTCGCCAGACATAAATGACCTTTTTTAAGTGACTTTGTGTAGGTGGAGCAGATATTAGCAGCTATTTCGAGATGAGGCTCTGTAGCCTCCTAAACATAGAGCCTTCGGGAGTTGGATGTCTTCAATAAACTGCAACTGCATCCGCACACTACACACCATACAAGCGACAAGATTAACGCTGGCAGTAACTTGACATGTCAGAGACGTGAGCTCCGCTCGCCATTTACCCAAAAGTAAAGATTGGAGGAAGATATGGCGATGTAACCCCGACGCCCTAGGCTGGAACAGAGAGAAGGCGGAAAGGAGCATCTTTGACTTAGTATGTGGATCGACTGGACTCTGCATTGGACAGAGTTGAGGAGGACGAGGTCGTCATTTGTAAAAGTTGCATCCATTTATCATGATTTGCACACGAAGTGTGAGACCCTCTGAACCCATTTAGCCAATAATTCATCTACCAGTGCTGATTTACTCAATTCATAAGCTAGTGACATTGTCAAAGGACGTCAACGAGTTCTCTCACAATTATTAATAAATTTGTAGGATAAGTATGGAAGGCAGGATGCATATGCGCTTCGAGATGACCGCGCTGGACATTAAAACGTGCCGGCCTTGGCCTGACCTAAGGTTGTTTACATGCTCTCACTCGCTGCGGACCATCGCAGTAAACGCGATGAATCCATGCTGACCTAGGAGGGGACGGAAGCGACATGATTGTTTCAGCATAGTAGTGACGCGATTAAATAATCCGGCCGGAAACACGCGAGTCGCACCACGAACCATATGATGGGTCGAATATGCGCCCGATATGATGCACAAGGCATGACCCACGTAGCACCCTTCAACAAAGCTCCACCGATGTAACGCCATTGTGTTTGAGAACTTGGTCTTAAATGGGTAGTAGCAGCCATGATTTCGACAATGCAAAAATACCGCTGTTGTTTGCATCGCCTTATTCTGAAACTTTTTAATTGCAAAATGCCTTGGCTTTGAAATCAGGGGACTCGCGCACTCTCATGCATGTTCTGTCCCACACCGGCCCTTAACTTTTGTGTATTTTAGAGCAAGCATGTAAGCAAAGCAGTCCTGCAATCCAGATCATAATAAAGTCCAACTAACACTACGATTGATGCAAATTAAATGAAATGGCAGAGGCAGACATGGTGGGTGACCGGGCCTGATGGAGCATGAAGCCTGTTATTCGATAATAGGTGCCACCAGCAAAGGTTTCCATCCAGTCGATATAAAAGGTCGGTTCGTTAATTTTAGCGCACATGTGGTAAAACAGTTTGGTGGTAAATTAATGCCCTCAACTTCAAGGCTAGAATTAAAGTTTACAAGGTTTCAGGTCAGTTGCAGGCCGCAGTTCACGATAACCAACTGATCCTGATTCCTGTGACTAGATTTTAGTCAAACAAAGGTCTAATGGATGACACGTCTAATGTTATGGACATGGGAGGTCACTCAACTCAACATTTGCGCTTTTTTTTGCAGCGCAGAGCATCCTCAAGCTCTGGTCGTTGTTGGGCGTGAGTTCATGCAGGACGATGTGTCGCGCAGCGAAGAGGCGGCGACGTTCACCCCATCGATATGATAAGCAGCGATATCTACTGCAGCTGGGTCCATGATGGCCTACCTGAGTTCAATCATTGGCATTCCATCAGGCGACCTTGTATGCTGCCCAAATGCAGCGCAGCTCTGACGGCAATGACATCCTTTGCTATAAAGGGCTAAACCTGCGTGATTTTAGGAGGCCAGTCACTAGTTTCTGCTCTGGTCTCGCTCTGAAGGTACGTCGCAAGCAAAATGCAGGTGATGGAGTACGGGAGTGGAGTACAAATGGAGGGAAAAATGTGGATAAAAATCAACAACCACATGATTGGCAGCAGAAGTCGATGCTGTCTTCTGCTCCAGATGCTTAACACTTCTACTGATGTGCGGCACTCACAAACAACACAGCAAGAACCAGTGAGTGGAGGGCGCATTGAGATAATGCCAGTTGGTGGGCATCGCTCTTCTACTCACTGACGAGTAATGCTGCTAAAATGAGTCGACAATTCTGCTCATTTAGTGCTTTTTCTTAATCCAGCCGACTAGAATGGTCTCTAGCACTTTGCACCGATTGCTTGGTGCTTGTGCTTGGCATAAATGTGCACAATTTTTCCAATGAAACGGAGCTTATGTTTGAAAAGTCAAAGTGATGCAAGACGTAATTACGAACTAACTAACTAACTAATGACTAACTCATCATTGCTCCCAAGGGTGGCTGAATCTAATCCTCAAGAAGAACCGCATGCTGTGTTGGTATTCGCGTGTTCGGCGGTTGCTCAACCTGATTCTCCTTCCTCTGCTGATCTACTTTCGCATTTGTTTTCAACTTATTGTGCTATTTTCTGGTCTTTACGTTGGTTTTTCTGATTCATTGTGCCTTAACCATTTGCTTTTACATTTTTATCTAAATTTTTCTTTGGGTGCTAATTCCACATTTGATACGCTTTTGTCAAATTCTCATGAATTCCTTTAGTATCCTTTGATTTGTTGTAGCTGTTCGTGTGTAAGACACCTCTATTTCGAGTTAACTTGTAAAGTCGTCGTTCTTGTCCAATTTGTGAGTGGCAGCATCACTGCGTGTAAGCACAGACGCTTCCTCACCCGGCATGTGGAATGTGCTTCTGTTCCTCTGGAAGGGCTTGAATCTCCCAGAGTGTGTCTCATCAGACTGATAATTTGCCGTTCAGATGAGTGAGTGAAAATATGATGAATTGCATCAGTAGCGCTTACTGCCACCGGCTTTTTCATTACCCACTGAATTGACTTGGAATTTGATGGCACTTGGGCTGTCATTGGTAACCTCCTGCGAGCGCCTGCGAGCGATTGATTGCATGGCGCCCACCGAACACAAAGCATGGCATAGCGTACAAGTAGAAAAGGGAGCTTCTAATTGCTGCGCCTTACTTCTTGCCTTTGTGCATAGCATCGAAACGTGCGACCGGCTTGCATGAAATGGAGAGTTTTCGCTGATCGATGTTGTGGTTTGGTCTGCCATTACCCCAAAGTGCACTTTCCTGGTATCTAGAAAACTTGCAGTACTTGCGCTTGCGCGTCTTCATTCGCTTGAAGTGGCTGCAGCCACATGTGGACGCAAGGAATATTACGCAGATGCTTGAAGGAATGATGGAGACTGCACCCGCAGCAGTAATTGACGGCCTTGGCGACGGCAGCGGGGGCACAATTGTTGTTGCCGACTCTGTCTGTCGGCAGACTCGCCCGCGTTGCTGTGAGCGCCAGACCTGCTCAAGAGGATAAATAAATGAGTGGGAGAGAGAGTCCCTCCCCCATGGCAAGGCAAAGTTATCATTATCATTAATAGTAAGCTATCTATCTCCTGCAGCAGTTGATCGCAAATAACAACAACAATTACTAGAACTAAAGAGGCCCTAGAATCAACACCCTTCTCCAACTCCACCTCCAGCTGCTCCTCCCGTCGTGCCCATAATGGAGACGCTGCATTAAGGAAAAGAAATCAAGGAAAGGGACAATCTCACCGGTTGGACTTGATACGAAATGGTGGTAACAGTAGCCAAGTCAGCTTCTCTCCCTTTCTCCACTGTCAATGACTGATGGAGTTCGTGAAACAGCGTCGATGGTGAGGTGGCCTTGCCTGTTGGCGGTGCCTGATAAGTCTGCCGATGTTGTTGGTAAAGAATCGATGCCACCTGCCACCGCGTGTCCTCATTGTTGTTGTGTTAGCTGTAGGGCCGTCAGCACGTCGACTGTTCATGGTGAAGACGCTGTACACCTTCTCCTTTTTCATATCCTTCTCCATTCTCCCGCCATCCTCCTCCTTCCGGTCGCCCCCACACACGCACACACCTCTACTAACGCCAATGACATGCAGGTTATTAAAGAAGTCGAGGTTTCATTCACAAGGCAGATCAGAGAGGTGAGCATGTGGAAGCCAATATCGGGAGGCGGAGGAGGAGAAGAGTGGTGGACAGAGGCATAGTAACTCGTCAGTTGGCGCGTCTGATGTGATGCAGGACGTGAAGACAAAGTGTGGCAGTCCTAGTTACTTGACTCACCTGCATGACCCTCGTGACGCCTGAAACGTCACGTGTGGCGACCTGGCTTCTGACGCATCAGCCGATCTGATTAGTCCGCCATGTAAAATTCATGGCTCAGTTACTAAGGCAGCGCCTTCCGTGGGATGAGAAATGAGGTAAAAGCCTGTGGAAGGCGTGCTGTGTGCTTCCAATGCCAGCAGATCTGCACACCAGGGCTGCCTGCATATGCTGTGCCTAAGCGATGACATTTGTGTTTGTAGCTGGTCACGCAGGCATGAGTTTGACACTATTTCGACTATCGGAGACGGTGTTGCCTACTTGTGGAGTGTCTTTGCACAAACAATGACTGAGCAACCATTGTCACCGATAAAACGCGCCAGTTCAGCAGCATATTAAAGGCAGGATACCGGTGCACTTCAAGATGGCCACATTGGTCATGAAGACCGTGCCAACCTTGGCCTGACCTAAGGTTGTTTACATGCTCTCACTCGCTGCGGACCATCGCAGTAAACGCGATGAATCCATGCTGACCTAGGAGGGGACGGAAGCGACATGATTGTTTCAGCATAGTAGTGACGCGATTAAATAATCCGGCCGGAAACACGCGAGTCGCACCACGAACCATATGATGGGTCGAATATGCGCCTGATATGATGCACAAGGCATGACCCACGTATCTGTCAAACCAACACATCTCAAAAGCTGTGCCAGCAAATGCCAAGGGAATTGGCGCCTCCGCTGTCGTTTGTGCCCACGAGATCAGCACACAGAACATCCTCTTGCACCTCTACCGTTGTTCAGGCATAAGTAAATGGCCGTAGTTTTCACACGCGCACATGAATCGATGTGTGACGAATGAGGCTAACTGAGACGAATGCTGACGGTACTTACTGTCCGATGTCACGACCATCAGGCTGGGATCGTTGGCCTTCATGGTGTGAAGCTTCATCGCGATGGTAGGTGATTGTTCCACGACTTTGAACTGAATGGCAACCTAACATTTTGTTCAGATGGGTGAGACCGCCTTGAAGCCCATTTGGCTAGGTGCCGCAGGATCTCAGCTCACCCCTCGTCATTGATTGATAAATTGATGGAGTAGGTGAAATAGTGAACAAATGAAGGAGGCGAAATGATGGTAAACGTTTTAGTACTATAGAGAGGCGATGAAACGGAAGAAAGAAAGTAGTAGAGAATGTGGGATTGTAGGGTGGAAATGAATGAGTGAATGATAAGGAGGAGAGGCTGAGCAAAAAGATAGAGGTAAGGATGAGGAAAGGGATGAGAAGGGAAAATGCATCCTCTACTACCATATTATAAGTAGAGATGATTAGAGTGTCAGAAAAGAGCATGAGGTGGGCGGTGGATGGGATGCAGGTGGGCATTTCGGAGGGTAGAGCAGGAGAGGCCACTAGTACTGCAATTGCCACTTAAGGCGTAAGCGAAAGGAATTGCCACCTACGGTGTAGGGACCAATGTGCGAACTTAAAAAAATACGATCAAAAGTCAGCGCAGGGAACATCAAAAGAAAGGGGTAGGCACAAAGGCATTGTTAGCAAAGGAGAATGAAGTACAGTTTGGTAGTGAGAGTAACGCGGACGCAGAAATCCATGACTTTGAATCCACTCATCATGACATGGGCTGCATGCCTGCATGGAGGCGGAGGCCGAATTGAGAGAGCTTGGGCAAAATAAAACAATAAATGCACTTCGATTCCTCAAATAATGTTAATCGTTCTAATAAACCAAATGGCTTAAAACATACACGGCAAGGTGAAGGCAGTTCTGATTGACGCCACCACAGCTTTTCTTTGATTAAGTGCAGATTTGGTGGACCAAACTCGCTACTGTTGTCCGATATTTCAGTCGCTGCAAAACGTCGCAACGGCAATGCCACCATCAACGGATATCATCACAGCCACACTGTCACGTTTAGCTTGCCTTCAACTTCTGACCACCTGTGTGGGATCTCGAGAAGTCAGGAGCTTTTGCATTCATGCTCGAAAATTCCGCGGTGCTCATAGTTGCAGTGAATGATTTAGCTGCCGCTATTACACTGCTCTTTCAATGTATTTCTCTGCTAGCAATCCATCCGCGATGCATTGCTGCGGATAGCAGTGCGTCTTTGCTAAGCCCATATATCTACGCTCCGACTTTTATTTCAAGCACGGATTAATTTCGCAAAAAAAGACATTAATGAATGAAATGCTGTTGATAATTGGAGGGCTGCTGTAGGGTTGGGGTGTTTGAAGTGCAGCAGTGACTGGCTGATGCAAGGTCAGCACATCTGCACCGATGGAATGACAACGTGATGCAGTTTTGGTCGATATGACATGTCATGGTTTTTGCTTACTTTTGTACGCGAGTCTGCTGCAGGGGCATGGATGTGGAGAAGCGGAAAAAAAAGCATCTGGGCCGATCAGGGCTGCCTGGACAGCGAAGTAGTTTAGCACGTTAGTGTCAGTATATGCAGCACTTTGAAAGTATAGCGTTGGTATCTGTTGACAATCGGCGAGAGGGCTATTGCAGCTGTAAACATGTGCAAGTCTTAGTGGAAAAAGAACAGACATATTTGCGTCAGTGCAAATAAGACACCTTCTGCTTGAACGCAATCCACAATCGCTTACTTAGCAGACAAACACTATCCATTAAACCACGCGGACTGACTGAAGGCTCATGATTGAAATCCGCTTCATCTATTTATTAAAGAGTAAGCACGTCACCCAACTTGCCTTGCATATGGACATATGGACAAGAGCATAAGCCGCTGTATGTTTTTGGGAAGCTTTTGAAGCACGGTTTATCCGTTGGACTTTCTGCTTGCCAAGTATCAACTTTGCAATTAAATTTGACACACAAACTTTTATACAACAGCCTTGCTCAAAGTCATTCAAGCCCGCAGCTCTTCCCTTCTTAAAACTTGATTTCAATTTACACCTTCTTCCATAAATGCACTTGTTCATGCATAAGATGTCACAGCGGTATGGTCTGCACATTCTCCTCCTAAATACGTTGCCCAGCTGAGCTAATTAGCCAATCGCGCCAAATAAATTGGACAACAATATTATGGCAACTGCGCCGCGACTACAAAAAGGAAATCCATGTAGAGTGCAGTGTGCATTGTGGGAAATTCAACACGGAATGAAGACTAAACTGAGGAAAACGGAGCTGCTCATGGGCTTACTACTACTCGTTTCTCTCAGCTTTATGGCTAGTAAGCAGTATAAGGACGAATCTTAGACTTGGGCAAGTCGTTCCTCTCATTACGTACCTGCTCAGACAAAAGTACCAAAGGAATGGAAGGAATGCTTAAGAAGCTTGAGAAATCAACCAGAATAACCGATGTCCTGTCTCATGTATCTCGCCATCCTGAAGAGTAAAACTGCACATCTCGGTGCCCTGAAAACACCTCGTCGCAAAGTTGAATTTCGGTTGTCAGTGTATATTTAGTCGCGAGTCCCTATGCATGTTCAAAGGAATGACGCGGGATGTCCCTGTGCTCTTTACTGATGCCTTACTCCTTTGCCTCCTAGAAGAACAGCTTCGCGGCCTTGTTAGCCCGCGAAAGGAGTTTGGTGGATTTGTATGCACAATGTCATCACAATTCACGGGGCAAATATCGGGTTAAAGCAGACGCACGTGACACTTTAGGGCATGTAATTTCGGTTCCGTCAAACGATATCGTCCAATCTTCGTCGTAATGGAAACCTTTAGACTGTTTGCTTTGTCTTATGTTAGATATGATGCAAAAGGAAATAACGAGAGCGCGAAGCACACAGAGCTGAAGACAAGTGCGGAAGACAGGGTGGGGTTCCTTTGATGGCTTACGGAGATGTATTGTCCAGTGACTTGGTGTGGCAATGTTCCTCCCCATCTCTCCTTCACATTCAGAAACGCGTGATTGAAGCCCAAGTATCCAGGTCGAGCCTTCTTATAGACTCTACTCGGTTGTGGCAGGGTTGATTACATTGATGCTTAAAGAAAGTCTACTGCTTGTTTATGGGCAGGAGGGTGAGGAAGGCAAGGAAAGTTGCAATGGAGAGGGCTGCAGGCAGCAGCGAAGTGCGTGTGTGCAATGACATTCTGTCAGTGGCCATAAGCCAAATTGATCAAAATGGTTTGCTTCCGGCCAAATCTCCACTTATGCATGTGTGTGGATTGCGTCAAATGGGATATTACACCGCAATGGGAGCGACTTTGCACGCCTATAATGAATGCAATCGCACTAGAATGGCCTGCATAGCCTTAAAGCTTGCGAAGGCCATTAGGACATCAGCGTGTGAAAGCTCGACGTTAGTAAATTTTGGCCTTCTCTCCAACGCATGCCTCTGACTTACTCTTCAATCCCATTCCAGACCTATGCATTGCGTTAAAGAAGACCGAAATTTTGTATACATTAGTTGCAATTTTGAGACTCATCCCTTTTAACTGAATTCACAACTTCAAGGTGACTGGCCGTGTGTCCTTAAAGAAAATTTATCAACTGACCGAGGTTGGCTAGGCTCCTGACAATGCATCATACTGCATTTAGCGCTCCGAAGTGTGTGCTTTCAATACGGAATTAAGTGGAATAAGCACCAGTTGTAGCTAAGAGACGCATTTTAAAACGATCTTCTAAAGAATGCCTGCTCTACCATAAGACCATCAATAAAAAGGAATGTTTATCGCCACCACCACCACCACTACCAGTGTATGCAGAGTTTTCTCCTACCAAACTGCCACCCAGTAGATATGCAATGCTAAATGCTGAAACGGAACCCCGATGAAGGCACTCGCAATGGTGAAAAAAAAATAACTTTACTGTATTATCAACTGCTCCTCACTCAGATGCGTCTGGACTGCGGCAAGTCACTTGATTCTGGGTGGCAGTTGAGGCGCGAAAATTCAAACCAGTTATAGAATCAGCAATTACTTTCACTGGTAATGTGATCCCACTTATGCCGGCCAGTGTTTATGCCGACATTCTACAGCCTTCGAATGAGCGCACGAACCGCTATCAAAATGAAGGCATGAATTCCGTGGCATAAAACAGAAATGCGGAGGATATATATTGCCTCGCTGACTTATCACCCTGTGGACCATATTATTAGCGTAGTTGCCATCGCAAAGACTAACAGTTTCTTTCGTTTCGTGATGATTCGTTCGTTTCCGCCTTTGCTGTCGCCTTTCTCCTGCTCGCCTTCCGACGTCAACTCGGCGATGCCACCTTCCTCACCCAATGCTTATGGCTTTCACTGGCGGATAGCTAACACTTACTCCGGCCCTGCCCACAATATCAGCCAGTTGCACTATAACTCAACAGCGGGCTAACTGGTATTCCTGATATGATTGGCCAATAAGTTTATCGATGAATGCTGACATAAATTTCTAAATTTTACGACTCGCCCACACAAGGTTTGGTAGTGAGTCGACCTCTAGACTTAAGCGTAACAATCTAACATGTTTAAGTGTGCAGTGGTGGAGTTGTGAGTGCAGTCGCACTGCCACAGACCTCCTTAGACGTTTGTGAGTGCGGTTGTGCCTAGACACTGTGCGACGATTGTAAAATATGCACCTATATGTATTGGTGAGCGTGAGGGTGAGCATGTAGGTCTGTAGCTGCACCAAGCATTATGCAGCCAAAATTTTTTGTTAGCATTATGTGCGGCTTGCGCTTATATGTTCAGCTGTAGCATTCTAGGGAGAAAGCTGCTTATGAGCACTATGCTCGGCAAACGCTGCGTGCGAGATCCCGTAGGTGGGAGGGTCGAAATGCAGCGATCTTATTGTGTTATTTGTGGATCGACCAACTCTTCTCTCCGTCAATTGCGACATGTGAAATGCACCTATTTTTGCATCTCAAGATTAGTTGTTCAAATGTATTCAAGGGTTTGGAAGGGAATTATGCGCTAGGTTGTGAAGATGATGCAAGCAATGCTTAGTGACAGGAAGGAACGTACAGAGAATAGGAACGTCAGTAGCAGCATCTGACCCTAAAGGTGATACGATTGGGATGGAAAGCAGAATTTTCATTTGAAGCGTTGGTAATTGTTGCACTGATGTCCGGTTCGATGCCTCATGCTGACATTGTGGATGAAAGTTCCTCAGAAGGGTGCACTTCATTTAAGCCACAAAATAGGCTTGCGGGTCTCGCGGCTAAATAATGCTTGGCGAAATCGATACCATTATCAAGGTTTGTATTTGCATTTCTGTGAAGGGTGAGTAAAATGCTTACTGATAGGAGGATCGACTAATAAGCTAAACGGCATCAGAGAATGTGTGGTAGGTGTCGTGTAAAGGAAGGGGAGATGCAGCATGCACCGAACACATCTGCACTATACGTGGTTAAGCGGTAGGCGATGCTGTTGACGATGATGAGGCAGGTGCGAATGCTAGCATCCACTCTTTAGATCAGGGTCAAATCATTACTCCTGCTCTCTAGACCTACGCTACCCTAACGACCACCCGCAGTTTTAAGGCACTCAGCTCTTCTACAGAAAAGCGCTGTGCACCGAGGATGTCGATTTCGAATGACCATCTGTTGGCACGTCACCCATGACAAGTATCAGGACCTTGACATACACAGGTGGTTTTTTCTGCATCTTTCCACTTACACTCATTTAAGTCATGCATGCAGTTACCTGCTTTGTGAAACCGTTGGCCAGGCGCGCAGCGATTTAATTAAAAAGTTACCACATCAACGATTCAAAAGCCGCAATAATCGTACCACGACTCTGCAAGGCGTTAAAAAACGACACGCCTGCAATAATTTCACATACTCAATAAGCAGGACGATGAATGACTCTAATCACCCATTATTTTATGTCGGCTCGATCTGATCAGTGCTGCGATAGCCGAGTATGAGGGTGCTGCTCGCCGTCCGTTGCAGAGCAGCAGAAACAATATTTGGCTTACAACAATGGCACTGGCACAACCTGAAGCGAGGACACTTTACCAGCCACATCGTTTCGCTCAGAGCTAGCGGTAGGCAGAACGAGTGCGGGTGGTGCGATCGACGCAGCTCAAACGGGATTCCCCATCGTTTTGACAGGCAAGTAAGGGTAGCATTAAATAAACATGTTGGTTTCATGCTGTACACATGCTCCAGCATCCAAAACTTTTCGAAAATGCACTTGCGCAAGCGTACATTAATTCATTGTTGCAGCTTGCCTCGTGCCACTGGCAACATTGTGGTTGCTAACCTGGTCTTTGTGGACCAGATTAAAATCGAACAATCCATCAAGCGGTCGATCACCATATCTGGAGCCGTCGCTAAATGGAGGCCAGCCAGTAAGATCAGGGTTAAAGGCGGTGAGGGCAGAAGGAGAACGAGTAAATTAGGTGGCGAAACCCTTTCTTCAGTCGTTTGAATTATTGGAATGTGAGAGGGGTAGGAGGAAAGGAAGGAGGAATCCTGTACTCAGCAGGGATGGCAGCGGCATAGTGAAGTGGAGGATTGAATGGAGAACGCAAGTATACTGAAAGACGTAGGGCATGATGCACTTTCTCGCGATTTGGGCTAACATTCACCAAAGGACGCTTAATTGATTGCAAAGCATGCCTCGGGTTTGCAGATCACTGCAGGTTCGGCAAATTACCGTTCAAGAGCGAAGCGTATGATATTTATTTTGGCGAGCGAGTAAAATTGTGATTCATAGGGAATGTTTTTGTCTGGATTTGTTCATCTCACAGGCAGCACAGACCTCCGGGGTGTGGAATTATAAGGGGTTGCAAAACTGATAGAATGAGTGTTATGCATGGTTATAGACCAAAGGGTAGATAAAAGCCGGTTCGGTGATGACGTAGGCAGCATACTAGTTCAGGCATCACGGAGATTGTGCTGAAGAGATGGCATTGAATGGTGGTGCAGGAAGGCGCGTTGCGTCGGTTATGAGGCACCGTGAATGCTGACCCCTCCGATTCGCTCACTTTTGATGTTATGCGCATATGGTGATCGCTTTATCTCAGCTCGGGCCTACACTGGCTGCTTTTCTTTCGCTCACCATTATCACCGCTCTACCCAAGGGTACCAGATTCAACTAGGATTCACTGCCACATAAGAAGATACTGAATGCCCTCCTCCTGTTATTCGCTCCACTAGTGACACTCGTCGTGCATCCGAAACTCGGTGCTCTGCTGATCTGTTTTTATTCTTGCTGATATCCTGTTCAACCATCTCGTTAAGGCGCACTTCCTTGTAAGTTCGAAGTAAATAAGAATAGTCAATGTCAGTCATCATGAGACGAATTCGGCAACAAATTTTGGAACCAGTAGGTGACGATGCCTCGCATCAACTTGCATGAGGAATAAGGATGCATGAATACCGCCACGACGACAATTTTGCTCTCATCATCCATACATATATGAATGCATGCAATTAGCATTCTGTGTGCATCCAAGTGGCATTTCTAAGGTATTAGCTGGCTAACGGGGTTGTGCGTAGCAAATCAGCCGCTCTGTGGTCAGTGGGCAAGCGCTAACGATGCGAAGGGCCCAAATTTTACTTACAAGAATATGGTGGCAATATTGCTCCCTCCAGCAGTCTCTGCCAATCACTGCGTGCCCCACACTACCTTCTGTCATCTCCCATTACCAACTTAACGATGGTGATGTTTCGAAAGGCGCCTTTTACCTCCTCCTCTTCTCCTTCAGACCCAATGTCAATAAGATGACTAAAGTTGGAGCCTTAGCTCCGAGATATGCAGACGCCTTCCATCATCCTTTATTGCTGACCAGGAGATGGAGAGGGACCTTAGCGCACATGCTACTTGTTCAACAAAGCAATTCCAACCCCCTGTCATATGCATATCTCTATCCGTCGGTGTACCTCCTTTTAGAACCAGTACGGATTATTCTTTTGATAAAGCTACTCGGATTGTTCAGCACTGGCCTCCTGCACTTGGCTATTGTGCTATTATACCAATGAGCCGACTTTTTTCCAACTGCACCGACTGTAATCCACTCAGACGACTTGTGCGTAAGACGATACACTACGATTTGCTCAAATTTTGCTCAAAATTTTTCCTTCACTAGTGATGATGAAGGCATAATGGCAAAGTGATTTCATGATGTGGGCATCTTTACAGAAAAGGAGTAAAGGGGAATGCCTATGAGTTTTTTAAAATATTGCTCTCAAAGTCAGTCACGACAATGGATTTAACCAAAACTCGGAGTTGCGAGTGGGTCTGGTGCCACATTCGGATGTGCGCGCGTTCTCCTATACACTCATTTCTACTATTCGAGTCTTGACTGCGGTATCGGATCCATTTGAACAGCGCCCGCGCTAATGTGAAAAAGAATAAAACTGCTCTGCCAAATGCATGTTTCGCCCATGCCTGCGTTGCGAGCCGTAACAGAACATTGCTAGCTGCGAGTTCCAGGTGAGGAAATGATTGCTGACAAACGCAAGAGAACTCAATAAATTTGATCTCCACGTGTCTGTTGGAAAGGCTCCGCTTCACATTGTGGAGAGAATATGCATGTTTCTTGAAGGCCATCATGCGGTATTTAAGAGAGGAACAGGTTGGACCAATCATGTTTGTCACCCAAAAGCACACAATTTGCACTAATGAAAGCTTTTAAGTGGTGTACTTCCTATTTTACCCCTTTGACGAAACAAATATTATGCCACTTCTTGCCATACGAAAGATATGCGACGTCTTGCATTGGCACTGGCAGCAAGGAAACTTAAGAACCGCCCTTTATCTCGTTTTGGCTGCCTTCTGCACTACTTTAACTCCTTAGTCTCTTTTCCTTACTTTGCGTTTTAAGCGGCAAAGCACCGTTCCGCCATAACCCGTGTACAAATGATCCTTCCGATTGCCCTTTGCACACTCGCCCCAGTTGTCCTTTGACTATATCATTTTCGGTGAGCATTGATGCTGATTACTTCATTGTAAAGAACGCTGTGACGGCCTTGATGTTAAAGTGATAAACTAACCACTGCTGCGAGAACAGTCGATACAATTACCTTAACATCCCGCTTATACACGAAAAAGCTCAAATCCAAAAACCGTTGCGCGAATCCAGCTAGGTTCCACGGTTCTGTAGTACGATTCATACATACCCTAACGAATAGCGCACCAACTTAAGCCCTGCGACCCCGCAACATGTGGTGCATGAGCTGTTTATGCAAGCATTCTTGGATTATTTTTCTGGAGAGTCCAAGTCTACGTTAAGGGTTGAGCATGCCGCGAACAGCACAGCGCCCACGGTTGATAGAGTACCTCGCAGGAGTGCGAGAAGTGTGAAAAGAAAATGTCAGCACCTCAATAGGATGCTGTGCAACACCAAACTTCTTTGGCCATCTATAATAGCTGGCTGACTGTCATCGCAACATGCAGGACAACCTTAAGCCATGCTTCCAGCTGCCTTCTCAGCTGAGTGTTTGGGCATGAATAAGCATAAAATATGATGCACCAAAAATTTGAAACAATGGTAGGGATTTTGAATCGCGTAATTATGGATGGAATGATGTCAATGATGGTATGATTATATCCCGAGATAACGATTTGACGCTTCTGTTAGATTGGCATCGGGCTCAGTTGTTAATTTTGCTAATAAAAGTAAACGATTGCCCTTATTGCATTCCTGTGCGATTTTGTGTTCAGGAGGGCAAAGCACCACATCAACCAGAATAGTTAACATGCAGCTTTTAAATTTTGCTTGCACGTTCAAGTTCAGACAAAAAGATGCTTAGCGTATTGGCCGTCAGACACCTTGCGTCAACATGCAGATTAGCTGTTGGGTTTATGATTCCGATTTCATTTAAATTCAAACTTTGTACACTGGTCAGTACCGCTAAGCGCTCATCCACTTAGCTCAGTTCGCACAAGTTTGTGGTGGAAGGAGAGGATAACTAACATACATATTCACGGTAGTTTCGTTTTGCTCACAAGCATGGTTGAAGACAGCAACAAGCAGTATGGAGAAAAGGCACTACTTTGTTGACGCGGAGATATGTCGCAAATACCTACTGCATTAGTGGCCTGAAAAGGTTTTGGGACTGAATAGAATGCTTGGTACAGGTGGTTTTTATGCCTAATTCTGTGGGCATTTCGTGAACAAACAATCCTCGCATTAAAGCCATGCGATAGGTTCGCGCTTACCATAATGCCAATGCAGGCCGTTTCACTCAAGTGTTATTGCTCTCCTTGACTCTTGTGACGCCATACTTCTCCACTGCTGCTGACACATGACCCAGTTTTAGGTTAAACCTAGCGTATGACCGTACCTGTGAATTATATTCAAGATACATTAGGGGTGTCGGGTATTGACTATCAATCCTAAGTTAGCGATGTCACGACTGCAGCGCATTGGATTATAGTTGGCGTGCTGGTATCTCATAAGCAACAATAAATGCGCCATGTTTCCTGACACTAATTGCATACCTCACCCCTTGAGGAGGTAATTTAATGTCATCAGCCCAAAGTTACATGGTTTAAAATTTCACTGGCCTTAGCCTATGACCATTTGCCAAATCATTCGAAGTAAAAATGAAATCAATCCAGTAATGAATCAAATTTAAGGAAAATCATACCCTTTTTGCATTCAGTTATTCCCAGAATGGATTTAAATAATTCAGAAAGGGTAGAAAAGTTGGTGGTTAAGTGACCTTAGGGACTGATGGGTGAGGCCATATCTGCAAGTTGAGCACCCTGCAATCAGGCTGTGTGTCCCAGTCCTGTATTTACCGCGAAATAAGCCATCCATGCCGTTTGAAATTCAACATCCTCAAACTGTTGGTACGGATATGCACCTTGCATCACATAGACCGCCGCAGAGCATGACCCTAGCCTGCACTATCAGATGCAGGGCTCAGTGATGCGGCTTAGTGCGACAAGAAATCGCATGCTGCAAAGTGAGTGGCTGAGTTTCATGCAATTGGGCAGGCAAGTAACCCTGGACTTCCCGCAACCGGCACTCGTGCAGGCACTAGTCTTGGCTGACGTAGCGCGTATTCGATTGTGGAACGAAAGCCAGAAATTTCTGCCCATGGCAATTACCGGCTTCTGGGCTTTTGCATCGTTTTCCTCGCATTCCATTTCCTTTTCCAAGCAGGCATTTACTGCGTTTTTGCTTTGCATCAATGGCGATTTGCTCGTCAGCAGCAATATTTGAGTAAAAATGGCTGACGAAATCCTAGGCACTATAATTGCAGGCGAATTTCATACTATAGACCGAATTGGGCCCAATGCTCACGCATTTTACTGGTCACTATCTGTGCTCCACAAACCCTTAAATGTGTGTCACGCATTTAGTCATTGCCTTTAATGATTAGCAAAACAAAAAAAATAATCTATCAAAACCTCTTCTCAAACCAAAGAAAGTCCAATTGAAAACCAAAATCAAATTACTGAGCAGATCGGCTTCGCAAATTAAATTCCTTTCTATCCAGTGGAAACATCTGCTGAACTAAAACCGCTCCATTAAATTGGAATTAGATAAATTAACAGAATTTGTTTCAACTGAAAGGCAAGCAAAATGAGTGAGACGAGCTCAGCCACTAATTTTGATGTATTTTTATGCAGGGTAGGTTTTTGCTGATCGGTGGGGATGACCGAAAAAGGCAAATGAGCATCTGCGTAATATCAATGTTATTATTAACATTCAGAGGATGTTAGCACAGGGCCAAACTTATAGTTGGTAAACAAGAGCACATAAGACGCGCACTTTGTTAGGTAATTCATTCGCGGTTCGACTAACCTTCCCACAAGCTCCACCTACGCTGATCATTTGCTGCATTTGGCAGTGTTTGGCCTAACATTGCGGGCATGGGGATAAATGCTTGTACACACGTAGCTCCTTCTCAGTCAATCGCCTGCTACATCTGCAAGAACGCTGGAGTGTGCTCAAAGCATGCATATGCTTTAAACGTAATCTACTTCTATTCATCAGTTGAGGCAGAAAGGTGGTTGTCACGATGTCGGTAGACATTTTATGGTTTCGCAACGCCGTCATGAAATAAGTTGCCTTGATTAACCCATTGGCTTTATTTTAGAATCAGCTCTTAAATCCCAACCGGGGCAGCTACGTGCCACTAATGACACCAGCACAGCAGGCGCAATGGCAATGTATAAAGCAGAGCTTGTGAGATTTGATGCACCGAATGATGCCAAAGCAGCCCAGTTACAGTTCACAGGTACTTTAAATGGGGATGAAGAATTATGTAGCAAAAAGCACGGGACTATATTCCAATTCCCACGCCACATATTGCATGTAATGCATCTGGGCATGTCCGACTCTATGACAGTGCCATTAAACTCATGTTTTTACTTCTTCTAGCTATGCTGTGAAAATCAAGATGACTTAGTTGCAAAGGATCGATAAGATCACATTTGTGTCAAACAAACGCTCGAGTTAGTAATCATCCTTGATCACTCACCCTAGATTACTAAGCTCTGCGCCCATCTAAATCCACTAGAATGCCCTCATTGTTTGTTGTGTGGCCAAACCTGAATATGTCACATTGTCGAAGTCGAACGCGCACTTGTGGCAATTCTGCCAACAATTAGGGCGAAGTTCCAAGCACCATGTTAAACTAGAACATGCGCCTAAAACGTGCTACCCTTCAAGAGTAGTGGTGTGATTTCCACCTCTTTTCTTCACTGTATATTATAGCGCCTATTAAAAACAAGTTTATTAGACTTTTAAGCCCCGAGGGGGCGAAACCACACCCTGCCTTGCTCTCATACTTAGGATGAAATGGCAATTTCTGCCACTAATAGTCAGTCATGAAATTGTGATCTTCTTATAAATTAGCAAAGAATAGAGAAGAAGGAGCCGTGCAAATATCCAGACCCCGTATTAGACTAGAAGGACTAAGTGCTGATTACAACGACGTCAATTTAAATGGGGCTTACTCAGCCGTGGCACGTGCCTGACCCTTTCCACATCCGACATTTTTTCCTTTAGCTGCTCTAATGCTGTCAAGAACAAAGCGCATTCACCCTATACAATGCTACGCCACTAATGTTAGAGGATTATCAAAATATGCCACAAATACTTATGAGCTTGCCTTTTCCGACAAGCACTCGAATGCTGAACACATTATACCACACCTCATGGGTTCAAATTTGGCACCTCCTTCGTGTAACAACTCTCCCAATTGACACAGACAAAGATACATTCAGCCATGCAATTCTCCTATTTTTCATGCACTGATAAACTTCTCTGCAATAGCGTCGCCCTGCAATATGAACTTGAGCAGTAGACGCGGATGCGTGGCATAAAGGGTCCGCATCCATAGGTGGCATCAACTGAGGCTTCGAATGGAACTTGGAAAAGAGGCTGTAAATTCGTGAACAGTTAAGACAAGGCAAAGTAATAGCTAAGCTTTTTCACCTGTATTTGTAACAGTTGCATCACATTATTGGCACTTCTTAGTCCCTAGTTTGATTAAATTAAGGCGTTTTGTCGTGCAGATAATTTGCCTAAGTTTAAAAGAGTAACGAAAATGTGCAATCTGACCTACTGATGGATAGGAACTGCACCCACGTATAAAAGAATGACATGTAACAGTCCAAATTAGTAAATTTAGATAATGCTTTTACCGAATCTGTTAAAATAGAAGTGAAAAAACATTAGAGGATAAATTTGCGATATGTACATACCGAAATCACAGGGTGGTATCAGGTAGTGTGTACGCTGAGGTTCTTCCCCGTCCTGTGGCCAATTCATTGCAATCCTTCGTTGAGGCATAATCAGGAATTAATTCATGGCATCAATGAGGTCAAGGTTATCATTGAAATTTTTCAGTTAAAATTTATTATTATCAATCACCACAACTAAGACGCTTTGCGTGACGTTGCCATTTTGAATCTGGCAAAAGAAGACAATGTTGCACAGTGTGAGTGTAAGGATAAATGAGTTAGAACGCAGCGGTCGAAAGAGATCGTTGAACTGATATCACTACCGCGCTCTTGAAAGTGAAATCAAAGCGTTTGCATTAGCTAGTGCACCAGCAAATACATGGTTCTCAATTTCCTAACCAGAAAAGTCCGCGTGTTAGCTCAAGCTATGCTACTCTTAACCCGACTGTAAGGTCACGTAGCTGGCAAGGCAAGGATTTTAACCAAAAGGCAGCTTGTGCCATGATAACCATTAAGACGCCGATGTTATTAGGAAGGTAAGCTATGCAACAGGTGGAAATAACAAATCAAATTCAATAATTGAAACGAAATGTATAGTGCTTAAACGCTGCAAAGCAGAAACACTTCTCTTTTCCATCACTTGCCAAGATCGAGAGTTTTGGTTCGCGGGCGGCATTGCCTACACCCGGCAAATTATTCTTTCATCAATTTTGTCGTCTTTTCTACGGTTTGTTAATTTTGTGGTGCGCCTTTTCACAGGCAGGCGGAGAAATAGCCCGTGCCTACAGACAAAGTGTAGTAAAGAAATTCAAGCCAAATGCCACACTGGGAATGTTGCAGGCGCTTCACCCGTTCATAGAATTAAGCCATTAGGTGCAAGCAATCAGAAGACTTTGCACTCGAAATTGCACCCCATGCAGCCAGAAAGACAGCCCTCGAGAGCAGACTGCTGCAGATGTCGAATAATTTATTAAGCGGATGTGGGCGATAATCAGGCAAAATAGCTTTCATTGCGTGTTTAAAGCAAGAAAAGTAGAAGAGGGCTTGCACACCGTCGATCAGCTCCTTCACCTCCATCACCTGCAGAGGCTTCACCTCGAGCGCCGGTGTAAGCGCGACCTCAGTCGTAATTGCTGCTTACCACCATTGCTGCGACCACCCCCATGGCTGCCCACACGGCGACCATTCACACGGCGACCACCATTGCGGCTTCTGCACAGCCCACAATGCCCACTTCTGCCCACATTGCGAGCCCTTCGCGAACTCACCCCACGGTGCCCACTTCCACGGGTACGTACACGGCCAACCTCCCCACTCCATTTGTTTGCTTGGCTCTGCTTTCTCTGAAACTGACTTGTATGTTTGGATGTGTCCTTATATACCAGTCGTCTGTACTCCAGTTCTTCCGTGTGACACTCGTGCTCACTGCCCTTTTAGTGCTACACTCGTGCTTGCCGATGCCCAACACTGATCTCGTCATTCCGACTACTTCAGGTGATGCTTCACGTGATGCCTACGCTGGTGGTGTGGCCTCCAATCCAATGGCCACAGCCGTGCTCGAAGGATTTTTAATTTTTTTTTCAGCTACAATTTTGCGTTTGGCATACGCGCTGCACACGCATTTAAGATGGTGTAAATTTGTTTTTTCCAGCATTGTTTCGCGCAAGATATCTTTCCCATCGAATTGACGGAAGGCAGGTCACAATTTGGCTCCATTCCCAGGAAAGATGCAGTTTTCAGCCAGACCTACCCTGCGAATAAAATGGTATTTTACCAATCCGTTGCGCTTTAAGACGATTTAATGCCACATCTTGACATTGAGACATTGGCAATTTTGTAACAAGCAAACAACCGTCTGCGCAAAAGTTAATGAATACAAAATTCTTTCATTATCAGCTATATGTTAGCATGCCTGCGCATCGCAAATGTTGACGAGTTGTTCAGACTAAGCACTGAAGTCTAGTATTGAGGCCTTAACACACCACAGAAGCATAAGAAATTTATGCCTGTGCATTTGCTACGTGCCTTGCTGAATGCCATCCTGATGTTAAAATAGCTACGTTTCCCTGCGCAAACCTAAAAATACGATCACTGGGCAACATTTTGTAAGTACTTAGCATCACCAATTACATCAGATGTGAGGGAACAAGGCTCATGATGGCATAATTGAAAAAGTCTTAAAACTTTATGAGAGTAAGCAGAGTGATTTTTCTATTCCATAAGATACATTGCTTCACAGTTCCTAAGAGACACTTTCAACTACTGGTCATCTACGTTGCTGATGAATAATTTGTGTCCTTGTATACCGAAGCGCAATACGGGGCAAATCAGCGTGCCGTTCGCCAGATAAGAATAAATACAAGGAACCTGGATCCATTTCACCGATAGCTAAAATGGCCTGCCAGGATACATTCTGCTACCATAGCTAGTCTGCAGCCCTATTTTTCTCATCCCAAAGAGACTTCACCCATGGCCTTTACTTTTGTGAGCAATTCATCCGCTCTCATATGCAACCGCACTGCTCAAATCACTTAAAAACGTGCTCCAATAAATTTGTCTTCCAACCCCGAAAGCACTTAAATTTACATTAGAATGTGTTGGAAAAATGTCACTCTGTCCTCGTCAACAATCCTCTCGCACTTCTGCTGCGATAGCGTTGTGCATCTGACAACGCCTTACGCCTCATTGACTCAGGCGCAGCCAAGTCGCTCGTGAACCCCCAAGCCTTACCGGAACTGCACACTAAGCTTCACTCGGGTCGATCATCTATAAACTTGTTTTCGGCAGGAGGGCGAAAGATTAAAGTACCGGGCGAGATCTCGCTAACGGTCTCATTAGGCACAGAAACGTGGAAGGTCCCATTTATCATGTGCCCCGATTTAGTCTGGGATGTAATATTAGGCGTCGACTTTCTCCACAGGTCCTGAGCTGTTTTAGATTTCGCCAAAGGCACCCTGACTACACCACAGTTTAGGAACCATTCCTGCTGGGCCACCAGCACTAAAGGATGCCGACGTAAGTCTACATCGATACGTTTCCTTGCTAATCTTATAAAATAGTGTTCCAAATTTTGTGGTAATTCTGCCAATGATCATTGAGCCTCTTTACAAACAGAAATCCCTTCATTTGCTCCAGACGTAAAGATCTAGGGTTGCCTCAGTAAGCCTCATTCGTCACACATCGATTCATCGGCGCGTGTCAAAACTACGGCCATTTACTTATGCCTGAACAACGGTAGAGGTGCAAGAGGATGTTCTGTGTGCTGATCTCGTGGGCACAAACGACAGCGGAGGCGCCAATTTCCTTGGCATTTGCTGGCACAACTTTTGAGATGTGTTGGTTTGACAGATACGTGGGTCATGCCTTGTGCATCATATCGGGCGCATATTCGACCCATCATATGGTTCGTGGTGCGACTCGCGTGTTTCCGGCCGGATTATTTAATCGCGTCACTACTATGCTGAAACAATCATGTCGCTTCCGTCCCCTCCTAGGTCAGCATGGATTCATCGCGTTTACTGCGATGGTCCGCAGCGAGTGAGAGCATGTAAACAACCTTAGGTCAGGCCAAGGTTGGCACGGTCTTCATGACCAATGTGGCCATCTTGAAGTGCACCGGTATCCTGCCTTTAATATGCTGCTGAACTGGCGCGTTTTATCGGTGACAATGGTTGCTCAGTCATTGTTTGTGCAAAGACACTCCACAAGTAGGCAACACCGTCTCCGATAGTCGAAATAGTGTCAAACTCATGCCTGCGTGACCAGCTACAAACACAAATGTCATCGCTTAGGCACAGCATATGCAGGCAGCCCTGGTGTGCAGATCTGCTGGCATTGGAAGCACACAGCACGCCTTCCACAGGCTTTTACCTCATTTCTCATCCCACGGAAGGCGCTGCCTTAGTAACTGAGCCATGAATTTTACATGGCGGACTAATCAGATCGGCTGATGCGTCAGAAGCCAGGTCGCCACACGTGACGTTTCAGGCGTCACGAGGGTCATGCAGGTGAGTCAAGTAACTAGGACTGCCACACTTTGTCTTCACGTCCTGCATCACATCAGACGCGCCAACTGACGAGTTACTATGCCTCTGTCCACCACTCTTCTCCTCCTCCGCCTCCCGATATTGGCTTCCACATGCTCACCTCTCTGATCTGCCTTGTGAATGAAACCTCGACTTCTTTAATAACCTGCATGTCATTGGCGTTAGTAGAGGTGTGTGCGTGTGTGGGGGCGACCGGAAGGAGGAGGATGGCGGGAGAATGGAGAAGGATATGAAAAAGGAAAAGGTGCACAGCGTCTTCACCATGAACAGTCGACGTGCTGACGGCCCTACAGCTAACACAACAACAATGAGGACACGCGGTGGCAGGTGGCATCGATTCTTTACCAACAACATCGGCAGACTTATCAGGCACCGCCAACAGGCAAGGCCACCTCACCATCGACGCTGTTTCACGAACTCCATCAGTCATTGACAGTGGAGAAAGGGAGAGAAGCTGACTTGGCTACTGTTACCACCATTTCGTATCAAGTCCAACCGGTGAGATTGTCCCTTTCCTTGATTTCTTTTCCTTAATGCAGCGTCTCCATTATGGGCACGACGGGAGGAGCAGCTGGAGGTGGAGTTGGAGAAGGGTGTTGATTCTAGGGCCTCTTTAGTTCTAGTAATTGTTGTTGTTATTTGCGATCAACTGCTGCAGGAGATAGATAGCTTACTATTAATGATAATGATAACTTTGCCTTGCCAAGGGGGAGGGACTCTCTCTCCCACTCATTTATTTATCCTCTTGAGCAGGTCTGGCGCTCACAGCAACGCGGGCGAGTCTGCCGACAGACAGAGTCGGCAACAACAATTGTGCCCCCGCTGCCGTCGCCAAGGCCGTCAATTACTGCTGCGGGTGCAGTCTCCATCATTCCTTCAAGCATCTGCGTAATATTCCTTGCGTCCACATGTGGCTGCAGCCACTTCAAGCGAATGAAGA
Source organism: Taenia pisiformis (assembly GCA_023968675.1). Classification (NCBI taxonomy): domain Eukaryota; kingdom Metazoa; phylum Platyhelminthes; class Cestoda; order Cyclophyllidea; family Taeniidae; genus Taenia; species Taenia pisiformis. The sequence goes on from CM043732.1 coordinate 521,126, forward strand.
CGCGCAAGCGCAAGTACTGCAAGTTTTCTAGATACCAGGAAAGTGCACTTTGGGGTAATGGCAGACCAAACCACAACATCGATCAGCGAAAACTCTCCATTTCATGCAAGCCGGTCGCACGTTTCGATGCTATGCACAAAGGCAAGAAGTAAGGCGCAGCAATTAGAAGCTCCCTTTTCTACTTGTACGCTATGCCATGCTTTGTGTTCGGTGGGCGCCATGCAATCCATCGCTCGCAGGCGCTCGCAGGAGGTTACCAATGACAGCCCAAGTGCCATCAAATTCCAAGTCAATTCAGTGGGTAATGAAAAAGCCGGTGGCAGTAAGCGCTACTGATGCAATTCATCATATTTTCACTCACTCATCTGAACGGCAAATTATCAGTCTGATGAGACACACTCTGGGAGATTCAAGCCCTTCCAGAGGAACAGAAGCACATTCCACATGCCGGGTGAGGAAGCGTCTGTGCTTACACGCAGTGATGCTGCCACTCACAAATTGGACAAGAACGACGACTTTACAAGTTAACTCGAAATAGAGGTGTCTTACACACGAACAGCTACGACAAATCAAAGGATACTAAAGGAATTCATGAGAATTTGACAAAAGCGTATCAAATGTGGAATTAGCACCCAAAGAAAAATTTAGATAAAAATGTAAAAGCAAATGGTTAAGGCACAATGAATCAGAAAAACCAACGTAAAGACCAGAAAATAGCACAATAAGTTGAAAACAAATGCGAAAGTAGATCAGCAGAGGAAGGAGAATCAGGTTGAGCAACCGCCGAACACGCGAATACCAACACAGCATGCGGTTCTTCTTGAGGATTAGATTCAGCCACCCTTGGGAGCAATGATGAGTTAGTCATTAGTTAGTTAGTTAGTTCGTAATTACGTCTTGCATCACTTTGACTTTTCAAACATAAGCTCCGTTTCATTGGAAAAATTGTGCACATTTATGCCAAGCACAAGCACCAAGCAATCGGTGCAAAGTGCTAGAGACCATTCTAGTCGGCTGGATTAAGAAAAAGCACTAAATGAGCAGAATTGTCGACTCATTTTAGCAGCATTACTCGTCAGTGAGTAGAAGAGCGATGCCCACCAACTGGCATTATCTCAATGCGCCCTCCACTCACTGGTTCTTGCTGTGTTGTTTGTGAGTGCCGCACATCAGTAGAAGTGTTAAGCATCTGGAGCAGAAGACAGCATCGACTTCTGCTGCCAATCATGTGGTTGTTGATTTTTATCCACATTTTTCCCTCCATTTGTACTCCACTCCCGTACTCCATCACCTGCATTTTGCTTGCGACGTACCTTCAGAGCGAGACCAGAGCAGAAATTAGTGACTGGCCTCCTAAAATCACGCAGGTTTAGCCCTTTATAGCAAAGGATGTCATTGCCGTCAGAGCTGCGCTGCATTTGGGCAGCATACAAGGTCGCCTGATGGAATGCCAATGATTGAACTCAGGTAGGCCATCATGGACCCAGCTGCAGTAGATATCGCTGCTTATCATATCGATGGGGTGAACGTCGCCGCCTCTTCGCTGCGCGACACATCGTCCTGCATGAACTCACGCCCAACAACGACCAGAGCTTGAGGATGCTCTGCGCTGCAAAAAAAAGCGCAAATGTTGAGTTGAGTGACCTCCCATGTCCATAACATTAGACGTGTCATCCATTAGACCTTTGTTTGACTAAAATCTAGTCACAGGAATCAGGATCAGTTGGTTATCGTGAACTGCGGCCTGCAACTGACCTGAAACCTTGTAAACTTTAATTCTAGCCTTGAAGTTGAGGGCATTAATTTACCACCAAACTGTTTTACCACATGTGCGCTAAAATTAACGAACCGACCTTTTATATCGACTGGATGGAAACCTTTGCTGGTGGCACCTATTATCGAATAACAGGCTTCATGCTCCATCAGGCCCGGTCACCCACCATGTCTGCCTCTGCCATTTCATTTAATTTGCATCAATCGTAGTGTTAGTTGGACTTTATTATGATCTGGATTGCAGGACTGCTTTGCTTACATGCTTGCTCTAAAATACACAAAAGTAAAGGCGGGTGTGGGACAGAACATGCATGAGAGTGCGCGAGTCCCCTGATTTCAAAGCCAAGGCATTTTGCAATTAAAAAGTTTCAGAATAAGGCGATGCAAACAACAGCGGTATTTTTGCATTGTCGAAATCATGGCTGCTACTACCCATTTAAGACCAAGTTCTCAAACACAATGGCGTTACATCGGTGGAGCTTTGTTGAAGGCTCGCACCACTAATTACATTTAAACTGTCATCGATTCTAACTGATGTGGCTATTTATTTGTTCGAAGGAGCCCTGGAGACGTGGTAGTCGCAGACAATGCGTCCAGATGCCAAACTCTAACCACTCTTGCAATGTTCGTTTTGCACTTCTTAAAAGATTAATCATGCCTGACTTTAGCCACTCCGCTCTTGCAAGTCTACAAAGTAGTGTGCATCAATTTGACTATTTTAGGAGGGAGACATTGAGAAAAAGATTGCGTTTTTGCTGAGCTGAAATGGGTAGACTGTCAATGTAAGGATGCTGGTGCTTTATGGCATTATTGGATGTGCACATTTTTATGCATTTGTAGCACGTAACACTTCCTCATTCGTATTTGTGACACATTCACCCGCTGCATAGAGCGCGGTGGGGCAAGGGATGTGTGGAAGCACATCGCTCGAGCAATAGCATTAAAGCCGTACTAGCAAAGTCGTAAATTTCCATCCATAACAGGATACATCAAGGAGATGGCAACACGTCGCATATATCGCGTTGCACATGCAAGCTGTAAGGCAGGATGTCGCTTATACCTAAGCTCTGCTCTTGTCCAACAAGGAAGCAGCTTTCACTGATGTAATGCCTGGGAGGGTTAGGTGAGTGCTCCTACTTCCGCCATGCCCGCATGCCTTCCCTTAGGATTGGACAAAGCTAGCGGACATATGCGAGCGCCTTCGTGACGACTAAATTGTAGGTGATTGACGTTCACCACAGGGCATTGAGAACCATCGCCTAATTAACACAGTTACACTGCTGTCTACTAGTCGGCTTCAATTGCAAACGCAACACCAGCGGTTGCGTTGCTTAGAGTTGCTTGAGAGAATTTACTTATACTATGATTCTTAAGAGCCTTATCTGGCGGAGGGAGAATAAATTGACAGCTTCTGTGCAGTTTGAGAGAAGCACCATTGAGAATGTTCGCACTATAATGCGGAGAAGGGGCACAACATAATATAGTTGGTCTACACTCTGAATGCCACTGTTAAAGAGCCAAGCAGCATTGAGTCCTCTGTTGCAAGGCCAATCCACCTAAACATCAGGCACCACTAGATGTCGCAGTGTTCTGAGCATAAAGCATTCCTGCCAGGAAGAATTCGCCTTCCACTCCGTCAACAAATGACCCACTTGTTCTTCATGCCTGGAGTGGGCACGGCAGATCTTGTATTCTCTTCGCCTTGACAAGAATATCGCAATAAGGCTGTCACAGGAGGCACTTCAAAGCAATGTCCAAAAAGCAGGAGCCACCAACTCTTGCCAAACTTTTGTAGTCTGCATCACAAACAGAAAAAGAGAAAACCTAGAATTTAACAAATAGCAACTTTTCTTGGATGACATGTTATGCCCGTAGGGCATGGATTGGTGTCAATGTGGGTTCGCAGCTAAAAGGCAACACACAATGCTCAACCGGCCATTTCATATCCCGTTTGCCGACTGTCTTGAACAGACCTCAAGGACGACTGCTGGTGAGTGATTGGTATCCCCGGGTCTTTCGAGCAGCTCGTTTCATCAGCTTATGTATCACTTTGCTTATTCTTGCCACATTGACGCCCAAGGTCAAGGCGTCAGGAGGACAGGAAGTGATAGCACAGCCTGCACCAATATCCCACAAAGTCAATCGGGTGACTGTGATGCCCATTCAACAGCCAGTAGCGAAGCTCGAATTCGAGCTGCTGACGTGCTTACGCCATGTACACCAAGGGTTCACAACGGAACCGAATTGGGCGCTCGCACAGTGAGATGGCCTTTTGCTTTCTAACAAAGCCCTGTTTGAAGTATGCGGCGGCGAACATCCTCATGCCTTCGCTTTGCCTCCATTGGGTCAGTTGGCCTCCGAGCTTCTGCAATCATGGGAGAAAATAAAAGAAATTGTCTACCGTGCTTTTCGTTGCTGATGAACATTAATTTGAGCGACGGCTCTTTCTGCTGCATTCCAACGGCGCTTAAGGCACCAGTGCTTCTTTGAGAACAGGTACAATTAGTCGAGGGCTCGGAAGAATGGCATTTTTTCGCAAGGCATCAAGCAACCTCATAAACTCACCACCTCATTTTGTATATCGTCTGAGCTGCAAGCGGACGATTGTCTGGTTCTCACTCCAGCAGTCTTGGTCAGGGCGGCGAAATGACTCAGATGTTGACGAGGCGGAGAATGACTGCTTTTGCTTGACATCCAGAGGCAAGTTGACCACAAATAATGCGACACCTTAGCTTACATCTCTTGAAGACCACTCATTCAATATGGTGAGCTATTGTCATTCATTTTGTTTTGCAAGAACTGGTTTTGTCATATTTTAATCATTGCACCTCGAACCAAGTCCACCAGGCACGTGTGTTTGCACATGAAGGTTTACAATTTCTGTGTTCATGCTTTCTGTTGCACCAGAGGTGTTGCGTTTATTGCTGGCATTATCACACCTCTGACCACTGTGCGTGAGCATGAAGGTGTCGTTGCTGCGGGTCGCATGATGACCAAGGCGAACATGGAATAGAATTCGGCCGTTGGAACGTGCGGTAGCCTCGAGGTGGACAGTTCGAGAACTGGCTGCGAAAATATTCATCATTGGCTAGGCCTCAAATTTTCTACTGAGGCAGACTCGGCCATCAATTGAGCACGACAATGATGTCGACATGGTTGGGAATTCCGTATCATAGTGGTCGTGCTCGTTAATAGTGTCGATTCGGTTTTCCATAATTAATAAGTGCGGTGAGATATTCAGGCGAGGATTTGGCGCAGAAGTGCATGGTCACAAATTAATCATGTCTAGCTTTATATCAAAAAAGCCCTTCAACTCCATGGCTCTAAACAACACCACAGTCTAACAGCACTGCAGGCCAAACTGTGGTGTCCGTAAAATCACTGCTCTAGTGTGCTGCTATGTAAGCATACGCCTCTCGCTTACCATTTTGCGTTTCGGTACCAATTCCCGTCTTTTCGTTATCATTAGGTGCAGATGAACGCATTTGCTGTCACTTAAGGCTGTCCCTTCATGCAGCCACGGTAGCCTGGCTGGCCCGCTCACTAAGGAAGAAGCTGTAAATAAGTATTCACACAAATTTAGTTTTTGATTGTAGGTATTGGTCAGAGCTGACTTTGGGGCAGTTTTGTTCAATGCTTTTCATCAATGACATTTTTGGCCATTGTGAAGCCGTCGAAGAGACAAGGCATTTCACACGTGGTCCAGCCAGCGGGATCGCGGTCGAACAGGGCCCAAGTGCAAACTCATAATGACTCCTTCATTGACCGTAGTGAATGCAGACATAACATCCAGTTATGCTCAGATGCACATGTTCTTATTGGGGTCATCTCGTTCGTACTGGTGTGGCCGTGAGAGAAACAAACTCATAAATCCCCGACAATGGGCCTTTTGGACTTTGTCCTCAATCGCGCAGCAGCGAGAGACACAGGCAACACTTCCAAATCGCAAAAGGCTGAAGGGACCGTCTGCTCTTATGTGCCTGTCGCACAACAAAGACGAGAACAGACGAATGAATCAGAGACCGTTGCCACTGCAACGTTTGGAGCTTAGTGAGTTTGGGACCACATTCTGCAGATGTTAGCCAATGAAAGGTCTAGTGGTTGACGCGTTTACCATTTTGCAACCTACCTGTAATTGTTTGTCCACATGCACGAGCAAAGTAAAGTTAACGATCTGCCCTGCTTTCCTGCATTCCCACACTCTGACCGAGTTAGTAGGTGAGAGCCGATGTGCTACGATGCGCTGCATGCCAAGCGGTGACGAATTTTGGCAGAAAGAATAATGCAGCACGACTTCATGCCAATCACGCAAATGGTTTGCGCAGGCCTGCTGAATCAGTTCAAGAAGCAAACCATTGCCTCATTTTATGTTCTCCGGAAGCGAGCAGCTCAAGACCCACTGCTGCCATTTTCATCTCAATTCTGAAAAGGAATTTTCGCCAGACATAAATGACCTTTTTTAAGTGACTTTGTGTAGGTGGAGCAGATATTAGCAGCTATTTCGAGATGAGGCTCTGTAGCCTCCTAAACATAGAGCCTTCGGGAGTTGGATGTCTTCAATAAACTGCAACTGCATCCGCACACTACACACCATACAAGCGACAAGATTAACGCTGGCAGTAACTTGACATGTCAGAGACGTGAGCTCCGCTCGCCATTTACCCAAAAGTAAAGATTGGAGGAAGATATGGCGATGTAACCCCGACGCCCTAGGCTGGAACAGAGAGAAGGCGGTAAGGAGCATCTTTGACTTAGTATGTGGATCGACTGGACTCTGCATTGGACAGAGTTGAGGAGGACGAGGTCGTCATTTGTAAAAGTTGCATCCATTTATCATGATTTGCACACGAAGTGTGAGACCCTCTGAACCCATTTAGCCAATAATTCATCTACCAGTGCTGATTTACTCAATTCATAAGCTAGTGACATTGTCAAAGGACGTCAACGAGTTCTCTCACAATTATTAATAAATTTGTAGGATAAGTATGGAAGGCAGGATGCATATGCGCTTCGAGATGACCGCGCTGGACATTAAAACGTGCCGGCCTTGGCCTGACCTAAGGTTGTTTACATGCTCTCACTCGCTGCGGACCATCGCAGTAAACGCGATGAATCCATGCTGACCTAGGAGGGGACGGAAGCGACATGATTGTTTCAGCATAGTAGTGACGCGATTAAATAATCCGGCCGGAAACACGCGAGTCGCACCACGAACCATATGATGGGTCGAATATGCGCCTGATATGATGCACAAGGCATGACCCACGTATCTGTCAAACCAACACATCTCAAAAGTTGTGCCAGCAAATGCCAAGGAAATTGGCGCCTCCGCTGTCGTTTGTGCCCACGAGATCAGCACACAGAACATCCTCTTGCACCTCTACCGTTGTTCAGGCATAAGTAAATGGCCGTAGTTTTGACACGCGCCGATGAATCGATGTGTGACGAATGAGGCTTACTGAGGCAACCCTAGATCTTTACGTCTGGAGCAAATGAAGGGATTTCTGTTTGTAAAGAGGCTCAATGATCATTGGCAGAATTACCACAAAATTTGGAACACTATTTTATAAGATTAGCAAGGAAACGTATCGATGTAGACTTACGTCGGCATCCTTTAGTGCTGGTGGCCCAGCAGGAATGGTTCCTAAACTGTGGTGTAGTCAGGGTGCCTTTGGCGAAATCTAAAACAGCTCAGGACCTGTGGAGAAAGTCGACGCCTAATATTACATCCCAGACTAAATCGGGGCACATGATAAATGGGACCTTCCACGTTTCTGTGCCTAATGAGACCGTTAGCGAGATCTCGCCCGGTACTTTAATCTTTCGCCCTCCTGCCGAAAACAAGTTTATAGATGATCGACCCGAGTGAAGCTTAGTGTGCAGTTCCGGTAAGGCTTGGGGGTTCACGAGCGACTTGGCTGCGCCTGAGTCAATGAGGCGTAAGGCGTTGTCAGATGCACAACGCTATCGCAGCAGAAGTGCGAGAGGATTGTTGACGAGGACAGAAGTGACATTTTTCCAACACATTCTAATGTAAATTTAAGTGCTTTCGGGGTTGGAAGACAAATTTATTGGAGCACGTTTTTAAGTGATTTGAGCAGTGCGGTTGCATATGAGAGCGGATGAATTGCTCACAAAAGTAAAGGCCATGGGTGAAGTCTCTTTGGGATGAGAAAAATAGGGCTGCAGACTAGCTATGGTAGCAGAATGTATCCTGGCAGGCCATTTTAGCTATCGGTGAAATGGATCCAGGTTCCTTGTATTTATTCTTATCTGGCGAACGGCACGCTGATTTGCCCCGTATTGCGCTTCGGTATACAAGGACACAAATTATTCATCAGCAACGTAGATGACCAGTAGTTGAAAGTGTCTCTTAGGAACTGTGAAGCAATGTATCTTATGGAATAGAAAAATCACTCTGCTTACTCTCATAAAGTTTTAAGACTTTTTCAATTATGCCATCATGAGCCTTGTCCCTCACATCTGATGTAATTGGTGATGCTAAGTACTTACAAAATGTTGCCCAGTGATCGTATTTTTAGGTTTGCGCAGGGAAACGTAGCTATTTTAACATCAGGATGGCATTCAGCAAGGCACGTAGCAAATGCACAGGCATAAATTTCTTATGCTTCTGTGGTGTGTTAAGGCCTCAATACTAGACTTCAGTGCTTAGTCTGAACAACTCGTCAACATTTGCGATGCGCAGGCATGCTAACATATAGCTGATAATGAAAGAATTTTGTATTCATTAACTTTTGCGCAGACGGTTGTTTGCTTGTTACAAAATTGCCAATGTCTCAATGTCAAGATGTGGCATTAAATCGTCTTAAAGCGCAACGGATTGGTAAAATACCATTTCATTCGCAGGGTAGATCTGGCTGAAAACTGCATCTTTCCTGGGAATGGAGCCAAATTGTGACCTGCCTTCCGTCAATTCGATGGGAAAGATATCTTGCGCGAAACAATGCTGGAAAAAACAAATTTACACCATCTTAAATGCATGTGCAGCGCGTATGCCAAACGCAAAATTGTAGCTGAAAAAAATTAAAAATCCTTCGAGCACGGCTGTGGCCATTGGATTGGAGGCCACACCACCAGCGTAGGCATCACGTGAAGCATCACCTGAAGTAGTCGGAATGACGAGATCAGTGTTGGGCATCGGCAAGCACGAGTGTAGCACTAAAAGGGCAGTGAGCACGAGTGTCACACGGAAGAACTGGAGTACAGACGACTGGTATATAAGGACACATCCAAACATACAAGTCAGTTTCAGAGAAAGCAGAGCCAAGCAAACAAATGGAGTGGGGAGGTTGGCCGTGTACGTACCCGTGGAAGTGGGCACCGTGGGGTGAGTTCGCGAAGGGCTCGCAATGTGGGCAGAAGTGGGCATTGTGGGCTGTGCAGAAGCCGCAATGGTGGTCGCCGTGTGAATGGTCGCCGTGTGGGCAGCCATGGGGGTGGTCGCAGCAATGGTGGTAAGCAGCAATTACGACTGAGGTCGCGCTTACACCGGCGCTCGAGGAGAAGCCTCTGCAGGTGATGGAGGTGAAGGAGCTGATCGACGGTGTGCAAGCCCTCTTCTACTTTTCTTGCTTTAAACACGCAATGAAAGCTATTTTGCCTGATTATCGCCCACATCCGCTTAATAAATTATTCGACATCTGCAGCAGTCTGCTCTCGAGGGCTGTCTTTCTGGCTGCATGGGGTGCAATTTCGAGTGCAAAGTCTTCTGATTGCTTGCACCTAATGGCTTAATTCTATGAACGGGTGAAGCGCCTGCAACATTCCCAGTGTGGCATTTGGCTTGAATTTCTTTACTACACTTTGTCTGTAGGCACGGGCTATTTCTCCGCCTGCCTGTGAAAAGGCGCACCACAAAATTAACAAACCGTAGAAAAGACGACAAAATTGATGAAAGAATAATTTGCCGGGTGTAGGCAATGCCGCCCGCGAACCAAAACTCTCGATCTTGGCAAGTGATGGAAAAGAGAAGTGTTTCTGCCTTGCAGCGTTTAAGCACTATACATTTCGTTTCAATTATTGAATTTGATTTGTTATTTCCACCTGTTGCATAGCTTACCTTCCTAATAACATCGGCGTCTTAATGGTTATCATGGCACAAGCTGCCTTTTGGTTAAAATCCTTGCCTTGCCAGCTACGTGACCTTACAGTCGGGTTAAGAGTAGCATAGCTTGAGCTAACACGCGGACTTTTCTGGTTAGGAAATTGAGAACCATGTATTTGCTGGTGCACTAGCAATGCAAACGCTTTGATTTCACTTTCAAGAGCGCGGTAGTGATATCAGTTCAACGATCTCTTTCGACCGCTGCGTTCTAACTCATTTATCCTTACACTCACACTGTGCAACATTGTCTTCTTTTGCCAGATTCAAAATGACAACGTCACGCAAAGCGTCTCAGTTGTGGTGATTGATAATAATAAATTTTAACTGAAAAATTTCAATGATAACCTTGACCTCATTGATGCCATGAATTAATTCCTGATTATGCCTCAACGAAGGATTGCAATGAATTGGCCACAGGACGGGGAAGAACCTCAGCGTACACACTGCCTGATACCACCCTGTGATTTCGGTATGTACATATCGCAAATTTATCCTCTAATGTTTTTTCACTTCTATTTTAACAGATTCGGTAAAAGCATTATCTAAATTTACTAATTTGGACTGTTACATGTCATTCTTTTATACGTGGGTGCAGTTCCTATCCATCAGTAGGTCAGATTGCACATTTTCGTTACTCTTTTAAACTTAGGCAAATTATCTGCACGACAAAACGCCTTAATTTAATCAAACTAGGGACTAAGAAGTGCAATAATGTGATGCAACTGTTACAAATACAGGTGAAAAAGCTTAGCTATTACTTTGCCTTGTCTTAACTGTTCACGACTTTACAGCCTCTTTTCCAAGTTCCATTCGAAGCCTCAGTTGATGCCACCTATGGATGCGGACCCTTTATGCCACGCATCCGCGTCTACTGCTCAAGTTCATATTGCAGGGCGACGCTATTGCAGAGAAGTTTAGCAGTGCATGAAAATAGGAGAATTGTATGGCTGAATGTATCTTTGTCTGTGTCAATTGGGAGAGTTGTTACACGAAGGAGGTGCCAAATTTGAACCCATGAGGTGTGGTATAATGTGTTCAGCATTCGAGTGCTTGTCGGAAAAGGCAAGCTCATAAGTATTTGTGGCATATTTTGATAATCCTCTAACATTAGTGGCGTAGCATTGTATAGGGTGAATGCGCTTTGTTCTTGACAGCATTAGAGCAGCTAAAGGAAAAAATGTCGGATGTGGAAAGGGTCAGGCACGTGCCACGGCTGAGTAAGCCCCATTTAAATTGACGTCGTTGTAATCAGCACTTAGTCCTTCTAGTCTAATACGGGGTCTGGATATTTGCACGGCTCCTTCTTCTCTATTCTTTGCTAATTTATAAGAAGATCACAATTTCATGACTGACTATTAGTGGCAGAAATTGCCATTTGATCCTAAGTATGAGAGCAAGGCAGGGTGTGGTTTCGCCCCCTCGGGGCTTAAAAGTCTAATAAACTTGTTTTTAATAGGCGCTATAATATACAGTGAAGAAAAGAGGTGGAAATCACACCACTACTTTTGAAGGGTAGCACGTTTTAGGCGCATGTTCTAGTTTAACATGGTGCTTGGAACTTCGCCCTAATTGTTGGCAGAATTGCCACAAGTGCGCGTTCGACTTCGACAATGTGACATATTCAGGTTTGGCCACACAACAAACAATGAGGGCATTCTAGTGGATTTAGATGGGCGCAGAGCTTAGTAATCTAGGGTGAGTGATCAAGGATGATTACTAACTCGAGCGTTTGTTTGACACAAATGTGATCTTATCGATCCTTTGCAACTAAGTCATCTTGATTTTCACAGCATAGCTAGAAGAAGTAAAAACATGAGTTTAATGGCACTGTCATAGAGTCGGACATGCCCAGATGCATTACATGCAATATGTGGCGTGGGAATTGGAATATAGTCCCGTGCTTTTTGCTACATAATTCTTCATCCCTATTTAAAGTACCTGTGAACTGTAACTGGGCTGCTTTGGCATCATTCGGTGCATCAAATCTCACAAGCTCTGCTTTATACATTGCCATTGCGCCTGCTGTGCTGGTGTCATTAGTGGCACGTAGCTGTCCCGGTTGGGATTTAAGAGCTGATTCTAAAATAAAGCCAATGGGTTAATCAAGGCAACTTATTTCATGACGGCGTTGCGAAACCATAAAATGTCTACCGACATCGTGACAACCACCTTTCTGCCCCAAACTGATGAATAGAAGTAGATTACGTTTAAAGCATATGCATGCTTTGAGCACACTCCAGCGTTCTTGCAGATGTAGCAGGCGATTGACTGAGAAGGAGCTACGTGTGTACAAGCATTTATCCCCATGCCCGCAATGTTAGGGCCAAACACTGCCAAATGCAGCAAATGATCAGCGTAGGTGGAGCTTGTGGGAAGGTTAGTCGAACCGCGAATGAATTACCTAACAAAGTGCGCGTCTTATGTGCTCTTGTTTACCAACTATAAGTTTGGCCCTGTGCTAACATCCTCTGAATGTTAATAATAACATTGATATTACGCAGATGCTCATTTGCCTTTTTCGGTCATCCCCACCGATCAGCAAAAACCTACCCTGCATAAAAATACATCAAAATTAGTGGCTGAGCTCGTCTCACTCATTTTGCTTGCCTTTCAGTTGAAACAAATTCTGTTAATTTATCTAATTCCAATTTAATGGAGCGGTTTTAGTTCAGCAGATGTTTCCACTGGATAGAAAGGAATTTAATTTGCGAAGCCGATCTGCTCAGTAATTTGATTTTGGTTTTCAATTGGACTTTCTTTGGTTTGAGAAGAGGTTTTGATAGATTATTTTTTTTGTTTTGCTAATCATTAAAGGCAATGACTAAATGCGTGACACACACATTTAAGGGTTTGTGGAGCACAGATAGTGACCAGTAAAATGCGTGAGCATTGGGCCCAATTCGGTCTATAGTATGAAATTCGCCTGCAATTATAGTGCCTAGGATTTCGTCAGCCATTTTTACTCAAATATTGCTGCTGACGAGCAAATCGCCATTGATGCAAAGCAAAAACGCAGTAAATGCCTGCTTGGAAAAGGAAATGGAATGCGAGGAAAACGATGCAAAAGCCCAGAAGCCGGTAATTGCCATGGGCAGAAATTTCTGGCTTTCGTTCCACAATCGAATACGCGCTACGTCAGCCAAGACTAGTGCCTGCACGAGTGCCGGTTGCGGGAAGTCCAGGGTTACTTGCCTGCCCAATTGCATGAAACTCAGCCACTCACTTTGCAGCATGCGATTTCTTGTCGCACTAAGCCGCATCACTGAGCCCTGCATCTGATAGTGCAGGCTAGGGTCATGCTCTGCGGCGGTCTATGTGATGCAAGGTGCATATCCGTACCAACAGTTTGAGGATGTTGAATTTCAAACGGCATGGATGGCTTATTTCGCGGTAAATACAGGACTGGGACACACAGCCTGATTGCAGGGTGCTCAACTTGCAGATATGGCCTCACCCATCAGTCCCTAAGGTCACTTAACCACCAACTTTTCTACCCTTTCTGAATTATTTAAATCCATTCTGGGAATAACTGAATGCAAAAAGGGTATGATTTTCCTTAAATTTGATTCCTTACTGGATTGATTTCATTTTTACTTCGAATGATTTGGCAAATGGTCATAGGCTAAGGCCAGTGAAATTTTAAACCATGTAACTTTGGGCTGATGACATTAAATTACCTCCTCAAGGGGTGAGGTATGCAATTAGTGTCAGGAAACATGGCGCATTTATTGTTGCTTATGAGATACCAGCACGCCGACTATAATCCAATGCGCTGCAGTCGTGACATCGCTAACTTAGGATTGATAGTCAATACCCGACATCCCTAATGTATCTTGAATATAATTCACAGGTACGGTCATACGCTAGGTTTAACCTAAAACTAGGTCATGTGTCAGCAGCAGTGGAGAAGTATGGCGTCAAAAGAGTCAAGGAGAGCAATAACACTTGAGCGAAACGGCCTGCATTGGCATTATGGTGAGCGCTAACCTATCGCATGGCTTTAATGCGAGGATTGTTTGTTCACGAAATGCCCACAGAATTAGGCATAAAAACCACCTGTACCAAGCATTCTATTCAGTCCCAAAACCTTTTCAGGTCACTAATGCAGTAGGTATTTGCGACATATCTCCGCGTCAACAAAGTAGTGCCTTTTCTCCATACTGCTTGTTGCTGTCTTCAACCATGCTTGTGAGCAAAACGAAACTACTGTAATATGTATGTTGGTTATCCTCTCCTTCCACCACAAACTTGTGCGAACTGAGCTAAGTGGATGAGCGCTTAGCGGTACTGACCAGTGTACAAAGTTTGAATTTAAATGAAATCGGAATCATAAACCCAACAGCTAATCTGAATGTTGACGCAAGGTGTCTGACGGCCAATACGCTAAGCATCTTTTTGTCTGAACTTGAACGTGCAAGCAAAATTTAAAAGCTGCATGTTAACTATTCTGGTTGATGTGGTTCTTTGCCCTCCTGAACACAAAATCGCACAGGAATGCAATAAGGGCAATCGTTTACTTTTATTAGCAAAATTAACAACTGAGCCCGATGCCAATCTAACAGAAGCGTCAAATCGTTATCTCGGGATATAATCATACCATCATTGACATCATTCCATCCATAATTACGCGATTCAAAATCCCTACCATTGTTTCAAATTTTTGGTGCATCATATTTTATGCTTATTCATGCCCAAACACTCAGCTGAGAAGGCAGCTGGAAGCATGGCTTAAGGTTGTCCTGCATGTTGCGATGACAGTCAGCCAGCTATTATAGATGGCCAAAGAAGTTTGGTGTTGCACAGCATCCTATTGAGGTGCTGACATTTTCTTTTCACACTTCTCGCACTCCTGCGAGGTACTCTATCAACCGTGGGCGCTGTGCTGTTCGCGGCATGCTCAACCCTTAACGTAGACTTGGACTCTCCAGAAAAATAATCCAAGCATGCTTGCATAAACAGCTCATGCACCACATGTTGCGGGGTCGCAGGGCTTAAGTTGGTGCGCTATTCGTAAGGGTATGTATGAATCGTACTACAGAACCGTGGAACCTAGCTGGATTCGCGCAACGGTTTTTGGATTTGAGCTTTTTCGTGTATAAGCGGGATGTTAAGGTAATTGTATCGACTGTTCTCGCTGCAGTGGTTAGTTTATCACTTTAACATCAAGGCCGACACAGCGTTCTTTACAATGAAGTAATCAGCATCAATGCTCACCGAAAATGATATAGTCAAAGGACAACTGGGGCGAGTGTGCAAAGGGCAATCGGAAGGATCATTTGTACACGGGTTATGGCGGAACGGTGCTTTGCCGCTTAAAACGCAAAGTAAGGAAAAGAGACTAAGGAGTTAAAGTAGTGCAGAAGGCAGCCAAAACGAGATAAAGGGCGGTTCTTAAGTTTCCTTGCTACCAGTGCCAATGCAAGACGTCGCATATCTTTCGCATGGCAAGAAGTGGCATAATATTTGTTTCGTCAAAGGGGTAAAATAGGAAGTACACCACTTAAAAGCTTTCATTAGTGCAAATTGTGTGCTTTTGGGTGACAAACATGATTGGTCCAACCTGTTCCTCTCTTAAATACCGCATGATGGCCTTCAAGAAACATGCATATTCTCTCCACAATGTGAAGCGGAGCCTTTCCAACAGACACGTGGAGATCAAATTTATTGAGTTCTCTTGCGTTTGTCAGCAATCATTTCCTCACCTGGAACTCGCAGCTAGCAATGTTCTGTTACGGCTCGCAACGCAGGCATGGGCGAAACATGCATTTGGCAGAGCAGTTTTATTCTTTTTCACATTAGCGCGGGCGCTGCTTCAAATGGATCCGATACCGCAGTCAAGACTCGAATAGTAGAAATGAGTGTATAGGAGAACGCGCGCACATCCGAATGTGGCACCAGACCCACTCGCAACTCCGAGTTTTGGTTAAATCCATTGTCGTGACTGACTTTGCGAGCAATATTTTAAAAAACTCATAGGCATTCCCCTTTACTCCTTTTCTGTAAAGATGCCCACATCATGAAATCACTTTGCCATTATGCCTTCATCATCACTAGTGAAGGAAAAATTTTGAGCAAAATTTGAGCAAATCGTAGTGTATCGTCTTACGCACAAGTCGTCTGAATGGATTACAGTCGGTGCAGTTGGAAAAAAGTCGGCTCATTGGTATAATAGCACAATAGCCAAGTGCAGGAGGCCAGTGCTGAACAATCCGAGTAGCTTTATCAAAGAATAATCCGTACTGGTTCTAAAAGGAGGTACACCGACGGATAGAGATATGCATATGACAGGGGGTTGGAATTGCTTTGTTGAACAAGTAGCATGTGCGCTAAGGTCCCTCTCCATCTCCTGGTCAGCAATAAAGGATGATGGAAGGCGTCTGCATATCTCGGAGCTAAGGCTCCAACTTTAGTCATCTTATTGACATTGGGTCTGAAGGAGAAGAGGAGGAGGTAAAAGGCGCCTTTCGAAACATCACCATCGTTAAGTTGGTAATGGGAGATGACAGAAGGTAGTGTGGGGCACGCAGTGATTGGCAGAGACTGCTGGAGGGAGCAATATTGCCACCATATTCTTGTAAGTGAATTTGGGCCCTTCGCATCGTTAGCGCTTGCCCACTGACCACAGAGCGGCTGAATTTGCTACGCACAACCCCGTTAGCCAGCTAATACCTTAGAAATGCCACTTGGATGCACACAGAATGCTAATTGCATGCATTCATATATGTATGGATGATGAGAGCAAAATTGTCGTCGTGGCGGTATTCATGCATCCTTATTCCTCATGCAAGTTGATGCGAGGCATCGTCACCTACTGGTTCCAAATTTGTTGCCGAATTCGTCTCATGATGACTGACATTGACTATTCTATTTA